>OZ030397.1:24835544-25470544 GCA_964023965.1 Melinopterus prodromus
TGAAGTATAAAACCGAATGTTTTACTCGAATCTTTGCGGCGGAAGATTTATGTCTTCGGCATACTTACTACGTCTGCATCAGTAGCCAGCTCAAACGGAACCCATGTCACTACCCACAGCATCGGCCTATTTCATTTTCATTTCCCCCGCGTAATTTTGAAAACACTAGAATTTCACCAAACAGCTTAAGCTTAAAACGTGCTTTTCTGAATAAGGAAAATCCATCTTCGAAGATAAAATAAAATAAAAAATAACTACAAACAATAAATATAAATGCGTGTAATGAGGTATTATGAACCAAATAAGAAATTATTAAAATTACATTTTACCAAAACTTATTTAATGATATATTTAATTATTATAAAAGTTATTTTATTTTACTTGTTATTATATATTTCTTATTATAAACCGGAACATTTAAAGGAACTCTTAAACCATTCTAGCTAACATCAAATCAATAATTTTGGTGATCATTGCTTGAACTTCAAATTTTTTCTGGGCATTGTAAGAAACTCATAGAGATTGCCATATATAGATTATACAGCAATACCAAGTCGCATAGTCCGGGTAATTAGTTCTACCGATTTGCTGGACTGGTTGAAACCGGACTAATCGAGGCATTAAATATATGCAAAAATCGATAGTTGGTTTAAAACAATGTGTAGATAAATGTTATTATTCTCTAAAAAGGACAATATGAATGTTTCCACTTTTCTCCTTTGAGGCTTTCTCATGAAAATTGTCTTTGTAGCAACGAACTGCTTTGTTTATCATTCAGCGAATTGAATGGCTAAGTTCGAAGTTGGGATAAATTTCCATAATATGTACTGACAGATGTTCCAGTAATTGTTGATAGTTGTTCAGCTGTTAATTCTCCTTCAAGAACTTGAACTTAACACATTTGTCGTCGTCCAAGTTATCCTCCCGTTCTTCATAATTTTGTATTAATTGAAGTTAAGCAATAAACGTCCAGTGCACACTTGTAGCACATAAGTACATATGACAACTGCTTAGCTAGGCCGTTGCTACATGATGCGATGTGTGTGACCTACGTTGGCCATGGTTGGCTTGGCCAAGGTTAAACTGCATTTCAAATTGCAAAGGTTTACATAAAATTGTGTATCTTTCACAAAAAGTCAGTTTTTGGAACGAGCCAACAAACAAAATACTGAGAATTAATGTGGCTTTCAACAGAATACTTCAGAACTTGTCCGGCTTTCTCACTCATAGAATTAGACGAAAAAAGTCAATTTGGTTTAAAATATAATTAGATGTAGAATCTTCTTATACAAAGTTACAATGGTATACCGTACGTTTCCCCGAACGGTAGGCATAGCATTGACGGAAGAACGGCAACATCGCTCTCCCCACCCGGCGTATTTGTCAGCGGCTAAGCGGTTCCCCGGTGCGCGCTTCGGTGCTAGTACTGCCAACGTACTGCCAGTAGCTAGTAGTTTGTTGTTCGCAGGAGTGTGTACGCTCGCTCTTGTGTTTCTTTTAAAAATACACGTACATGGTGCATACATAATTTCTAAATTCTCTTTTATTGTCACAAAATAATATGCAAAAATAAAAACGCTATTCTCAAAAAATATATAAATTAACTAATGTTGTACTACGAATAAACTATTAAATAAATATTATTTTAACTCGGGCTCAAAGATTCCGCCTTGCGCTGCAACGAATGTCGCCTGTCCCACTAAAAAGACGCTTAGGAAATGCGGTTTTCATCTGCGTTCGCCTTTTCCATTACAGTTTCAGAAAACTCCATTCTACGAATACTGTCCTCTGCAAAGGTTTCCTGAATCTTTGAGTACTTATAACTCCGGAAATCACTCTTGTTCAGAGCCTTAGCAACGGTTTTGTTACCAATACCCAACTCCCCGCCAATCCCTCGAGTGGATTTCTTATCGTCCAAGACTACAGAACCGCAGATTAATACATCCTGTCGTTCTTTTACCTCAATTTCTTGTGGGCTTATCTCCCTTGGATGACAATTATTGCACCTCTTTAGACAATGATCTTTTTAAAATTGATGCACAATTCTGAAAATGGTTTGTCTACACGGGATAGGAGTGCCTTCAAAAGTGATTGCAAACAAATCCACGCACTGTTGCGCCGAATTACCACCGTTTTCTAGCGGAGGGTACATCGCGATTGCAAAGATATGAATGTTAGCCTGAATGAAGCCTCTAAATCATCCTTAAAATCTGAAATCCTAGACATTAATCCACAAAATGCCCATTCAGTTTCTTTATTTTAGTGTGGAAATTGAACACCAGGGGCAACTCATAGGCCTGGCATATACAGGCTGTTTTTCCTTTATTTTTTTAGTAAGTAAATCATTCTAAATAAAAAGTTTAACGTAGAATTATTTCAAATGTATAGAAAATCGTGACATACAGGTGGAATGTAAATTTAAAGTCAATTAAAAATTACAGATACAACCTGGATTTGTACAAAACAAAAACATATTAACAAAACATAGGAAATTACATGCTAAACACAGCGAAAACGAAGACAGAAATCAAAGAATACATATCAAAATAATAAAAGCAGGTAAATAAAATAATTACATAATAAGAAAAATAATAATAAATAAAAGATGAAAACATACGATTTGATGTGAAAAGATGTGGAAAATAGCCTTTGAGGAGGGATTTGTACCATTTCAACCACAAATGTCACACTTTGCCACGCAGTCACGACAACCTAGTATTTATTTAAAAAGGTACTTATTTATTCTGAAGCAAAATTGATGGACACAAAATTGTTGTTGGTGGATGACTAGAAATGTTAATTTGATTCGTGGTAATTAAGCATCTGGGGTTGATGTCGTCAGGTTTTTGTGATTCCCATCACTCTGAGAATGGCTGTCAAGTGTTTCAGACACACGTTTCACACAATAGTGAAATATCAGGTTTTAGCTAAAAGTTTTATTTATTTTGATACTTTTTGACATTTCAAGGACTTTCAGCTGAATTTCACGGAATTTCATAAAAAATATACATGTCCGAAGATTTATTAAATCGTTTGTTGTTTTATCTTTCAATTTTTCCCATTTTAGTATAAACCATTTAATTTATTTATTCTAAACCAGATATGATAGAAACAACGGTTTTGGGGTTTTCAGTTGGGGTTTTCAGTGGCCACAGACCAATAGGAATATACCATCATAAGTAAGGAAATAAACAAAAGTTGATATTCGTTGCACCGTATCATTTAGTTTATTCATGCAAGTTTACAAGTTTCAGTTTTCAGTAGGCTGCCATGGTGGAACGGGAAGGTTAATTCTGTGCGATGTAGGCAACCAACATTGAAGAGCTAACGAGCGCGGGAAATCCATCGCTCTATGTAGGCAACCTACTATACACTACATATATGTGTATTCATATGAAAGCTCACATATATAGAATATCCTTTTCGGTTAAACTGAAAGATTTGATGTTTTTTTTAGAAATGTGGAATATATTATTACTTTCAGTTGTAATAGATCTGCAACCTTTAATAATAAAAGTTAAGGTTGGCTTCGAAATGTAAAGGTATTGGGAGGCTATTAATAAACGTTTCACTTATTTATTTCTATGTATTGATGATCTTGAAACATCAATTATCGCATAAAGAATTCAACGGTGTCAAAATAGAGATATTAGCATCTAAGCTCTTGAGAACCGAATGGTAATACAACCACATAAAAATAACTTTTAATTAACGCATTTTAGTGCAATGTAATCTTAGTGCAAATTATATTCAATCAATATTCTCTTTATTACACTATGAATGCATTTTTAATTTACTGCTTAGATAGGTTCTACCTGAAATTCTAAAATTATGTTATTATTGTACGTGTATGTGTGAAAAATATTCTTACTAAGGCAACATCAGCTAAAAATCCTGCAGGAAACGCAAATAGTGGGGTGCCCTTTCCGGTAGTTCTTCTCAAAATACAGGAAACAGCTTACAACTCTAAAAGGTACACACTTTACATTTTTTTAATGACTCATCTTGATGTGATGATGTAGGTACATACTTACTTGCTTAATAATATCTAATAATAAAATTTGTTAGATTTTTTTTTATTTGGTTTTTTGATTTTTAAATTATATTTAATTATAGCTATGTGCTAAGAGAATATCTTTTTACTTTTTTTATATACCTACTTATACTAACACTGAATGTTCCGGAAAATTTCTTAGGTGAATGAGAGCAGTTTGACAGTATATGAATCGAATGTATCCAAGTCATTATATTGTTTAAATGAGCAAAAATTGCGGTGTTAATATTGAACAAAAAATATTATACAAATAAACAAATACGGTTGGGCAACTTTTGCGGGATCGACCATTCGGCAACAGTTACAAAATGAGCGACCCTGTACTACAAGCGCGGAGAAGTTACCCATAAAAAATACCGATAACTTTGAATTTTAGTTTTTTTTTTCTTTTGTGAAACACATCTAATGATTGGGTGTCGACTGCCATAGGCCAGAGCTTGGCGGAAAAATCATCAAATGGTTTTGATGAAAATTTTATTCCCGTCAACAAGTGTTGCTTTTCCCGAAAGCACATAAAATTCTGCATCAAATGATTTGATTTGATTTATTTGATTTTATTGGTAAGTTACCTACTACCCCCATACAACTACAATATTAGAAATTGGCGCATCATTCGACTAGAAGTGCAATTAATGACTATAACTTACGTTACCCAAGTTATTGCACACTTTTCTGAGTACCTACGTCAAATTATAGCCCATGGTGGCCAACTTTTGTGTACTTAAAATCTACCTTTTGTCGTGATGTATCGCGACCGACTTGTTGCCATAAGGGTAGTCTAAGTGTGGAGGGGAGAGGTGTGAAATACATAGTATGTTTATTGGTTATACACTGTGTTTCAGCACGAAGTGTACTCCCGCGAGCTATGGGTAGAGAAGCAAAATATGTGATCTAAACAATTTTGTATTCTTTAAATCCCTAATTAAGTTTTATGAAAGAAACATCACGAGGAATTTATATATGATACAGATAAAAATGCAAGCAACAGCAGTAAATATACAAACAAATAATTACCCGTGGCTGGTTATATTATCCGCCAGGGCATTCAATAAATAAAGATGATTATATAGCAATCTAGCTTTTCTTCTACAATTAGGAAACAGATTTATAGTGGAAGTGTCTCTAACGTCAAGAACAACTAACGGGGCTCTAGGTTAACTACAAGTAAACTGCTAAAATAAACAAACGAACTTGCCAAACAATGTCAACATAGTGGCAAACAGATCCAGCAAAATATATAGTTAAAAACATCAGCTTCAATTTCCTACAGTTAGAAGAAACTCCAGATCTAAGCTCTGATTACTCTCCAATACTTTTGACCCTGAGTGAGAATATTATGCAAAAGGAAAGTAATCCAACATTGACATATAAACACACTGCCTGGGTAAGTTTTCGACACACTTATGAAGAAAGAATAAATCTGAACACGCCACTAAGGAGTGAAGAACAACTCGAATCAGAACTGGAAAAACTTGTTTATGATATACAATAAAGTGCATGGGAGTACACCCCTGATAGACAAAGGAGAGTAAAAGGAAAGAATTACCCCAAAGTAATAAAAATGCTAACGCCAGAGAAAAGAAAGGCAGAAGAAAATGGTTTCAAACCAGGTCAAATCAGCGAATTGCACTATTCACTTTGGAAGGCAACCAAAAACCTTAAAAGGCCTATAATTCAGATTCCAGCGATCAGAAAACCTGATGGAAGCTGGGCAGAGCTCTAAGATTTTCCGAGCATTTAGATAACATATTTCATAATGGAGAAGATGAAGAAATGCATTATGGACTAAAATAACCAAGAAGGTACAAAAATCATGTATACCACACCAACAGAAGTTCAGAACTTAATTAAAAACGATATTAATCTCAAATAACTGGATACCTGCAGACGTACTAACACAACTTTCAAGGAAGGCGATAGTAAAGAATCTTAACTGTGCAGCCAAAGGTATATCAAACTAAGGTATATTGCGCAAACTGTGGAAGGTGGGAGCGGTGGCCATGATACTGAAGCCTTGGAAACCTCCACACGAAACAAGGTCTTATGGACCTATCTCCTTGCTGCTCATTTAGACTAAAATCTTTTATAAATATTCTTGAAAAAAATGCCTCTTTTCCTTTGTAATATATATTAATTATATTAATTCCGTAGGTACCGGTTTCGTATTTAAACATCATCAGCCTAAATCTACAATTAGAAAACATTTTTCACTTACAATAACGTTAATTTAAAACTGAACAAAATTTTACCAAAATTTAACATTTATCCCGCTTTTAAAAGCAATAATACTATCTATAAATTACTTTCAAATGTCAAAAACCCTAAATCTGTTATGGATGAGTCTGGAGTCTACTCAATCAAATGCTCTAATTGTAATGCTGTTTATGTAGGTCAAACCGGAAGGAAGTTGGCAAAACGAATACCGGAACACAAATACAAAACTTCTTCAAACATTTATCAGCACAAAATTTCAACAGGTCATTGTATAAAATACAGTGAACCTACACTTCTTCACAAATGTAATAAAAACTACAAGTTAGACTTATTAGAACAGCTCGAGATAGAAAAACATAAAAGAAACCACAACATAACTTTATTAAATGATCAATTGGACTTCCAACAGAAACCATTGTTCATGTTTACTTTGCGATAATTTTAAAATTACGAAATTTAAGTTGCCTACCTTGCACAAATAAAAATTTTTCGCTGTCCGTCTAGCTAACTTCCAGCCGCATGTCAATGTTTCGTCCTCGTTCACTAATGGCACACGTGCTTCGTTTATATGTTTTTAATTACCTGACCGTAAGTTATCTCCTAAATTATTGTTTATTTGTTTTCTTATCAATGTTTTCTAATTGTAGATTTAGGCTGATGACGAAACCGGTACCTAAGGAATTAATATAATTAATATATATTACAAAGGAAAAGAGGCATTTTTTTCAAGAATATTTATTTAATATAACCTTTGTCGACATGGACACTATCCAAATAAAATCTTTTAAGCTATAGTACTCAATAGGTTGTAGCCAATAATTGAAAGTCAAAGGCTTGTTCCAGACCATCAGTTCTGATTTCGGGACCAGAACTCAACTATTGGCCAGGTACACCGAATACCCAACTTTGTAGAAAAAGTGTTAGAGGAAAAAAGGTTTATCCTGATTACTTCTATTTAAATTATTATTAAGCTAGTTTTGTTGTGTTTGGTTCCAACTACCGATCATTCTGAGATTGAATCAATAAAATAATCTGCTAACTTAATAAGCCATTTCGGTAAACCGATTGAAGTTGTCGTCATTTTCGGGTTCTTTGCCGTCTGGAAAACCGCTGTGAGTAAAGAGCAGCCGACTCTTTTAGTAACCTACAATTTGCTATAGGATAAAAAGTTACACAACAATCTTTGCAAAAGTTATGAACATTTTTCTGCAGCAACCACCCGATCGAAGACTTACCACCCTCTGTACTCATTTACATTGGTAAGTAGGAGGGTTAGTAACTTGTATGCCTACTAGCCTTGCAAGTTTACTGTCCTTCTAATGACGGGTAAGTTGGTGTTTACATACAAAACGGCATTTCTCGCCTTAGTGCTAGTTATGGTATGGTGAATTGAATTGTTGGCAAAGTAGACTGAAACAGGCTGTTTTGACAGTTTCGGAATGAATAATTAATGAAATTAATATAATGGTTGAGGACCGTATTCGTACAAAAAGACTTTGGGCTAGAAACTGGATTGGACGAAGATCCACCAGAGGAAGGTCAGCCCTTCTATTAAAAGAACTCTCCATCTAAGATCCTCAAGAATACAGAACGTGTATTCGTTAAGTACCTAAATTAACACCTTAATGAATATAATTTCACCTGCAATCCAGCGATCAGACACCAATTTTAGAAGACTGTACCAGCTCGGATTAAGCTAGAAGTAACGCTTAACTTCCTGGCAAAAGGCAGCTTCGCCGCTCTAGGGCACCTATTCCGTGTTCCAAAACAAACTGTGTCAAAATTCCTGCCAGAAGTTTGTGATGCAATTTTTGAAGATCTAAAAATTGCAAAAGGTTTCTAGAAAACATAGTATTTACCTAGGTGATGTGGGGCCATTGATAGCAAGCATGTTATGATCGTAGCTCCTCCAAACTGCGGAACTGAGTTTTTAACTACAAAGGCTACAGTAGCATTGTCCTCATGGCAATTGTAGATTACAACTACTGCTTCACGTACATTGATGTTGGTTGTAACGGGGTGGTGTCTGACGGTGGTGTGCTTCAAAATTGCTCATTGTATCCAGCGCTAGAAAATGGTTACTTCCGGAGAGGAAAAGATTTTAGATTATAGACTAAGTCGAGCAAGACGTATAGTTGAAAATGGGTTTGGAATTTTGGTAAGCAGATTCAAAATTTTAGATAAGAAAATGGCTTGCAATGTAACCACCGTCGATAAAATCGTTAAAGCGTGTTGCGCATTGCATAACTGTCTGCGTAAAACGGAAGCCAAAACCTACTTTCTGCCAGGTTCTGTTGACGAAGAAAGCATTGGAACGGGTAAAATCATACCTGGAAGATGGAGGGCTGAGGTGGCAGAAATGCGTACAATTGCAAGACCTTTGTCCGGCTACAGATCTTCGAAACTTGCAAGGGAGTTTAGGGACCACATCAAAAGATACGTCAACAATGAGGGGGCAGTTATATGGCAAGACAGCAAACATTATTAATTTAAAAATATGAAACCGTTTCAGCGATGGTGTATCTCCTCAACAATTAGGTAGCTTACATATTTATTGTCCCGCAATAATCGCAACAATCATTTTCACTCGTCTTCAATCGTCTTCAATCGTCCTCGTTACTGGTACAAGTACTGGTACAAGTACTGTCTCAGGGGGTTTCCACTGGGTTAGTCTGGGTTAGTTACCTGGCCTACCTCACTAGCAAGGCTAGTACTAACCCCCCTACTTACCAATGTAAATGGCGCTTTTTTTACCTACAATGTGATGTATTATAGAAAGTTATTGAACAATTTCTGCAAAAGTTATAAGAATTTTTCTGTCGGTTTTGTACAAACATTGACGTCTGTTAAGGGGTGTTCGCCGTAAGGTAAACTCCGAACGTCGAGGGGCGAAAAGCCCTTAATTACCTACAATTTGATGTATGATAAAGTCATGCCTGCTAAAAATAGCAAAAGTATGCATTCTGTAGTCTGCAAACACAAATTAATTTACAAACCTGTTCTCGTGTGTAATGACCAAATGACTAGAGGGTACGACACCCCGTTACCATGCAAATGGCCAAGTCCAGCAAATCCTTCATCATCGGATGCATCAAGACCGCAACTGCAGTAATTAGTAGACGAGCCAGACGGTCACGCTGTGGACGTCAGTGTAGCATGGACAGATTAGACCGTCAGCGTCCGTCGGTCGGGCGGTTGCACGAAAATGCTGCTAATTAGTTGCTAGTTTACGGTGGTATGGCCACCTAGGGGTCCACAAAGGATAGCAAAACGCATTCGCAGACAGTTTGAGGAAATTGCGATTCTATTTTTTGCCCCAAGGTTTGCGGCTTTTGTCGCCGAATAATTGGGTGCCTTTGTGTACTTTCGCGGTTACTTGGGCTATGTGTTATCATAAAGGGGAGATTAGCTGGTTGTTTTAGTGGGGATATTATTGCTGCCGGAAGGTATGTGGAGGTAAATTAGGTTGTACTTGCCAATGCGGTGTTTGTTCTTTACGTATGCATCAAAAATTAAGTGGATTAGCCAGTAACCACTTAAATAAATCTAAAGCAATCATCACATCATAAAGTGTTGTTTCGAGACTCAGATTTAATGATTTATTTTGTGATAATGCTTTTCCGGTAACACCATAACATAATTCCTTAAAGTACCGGTGAGTGAAATAACATCACTTCAATTACATATTCTAAGTAAGAACTAATAATAATGATAATCCACGGCTTAACATCCCCCAACAGCTTTCGCTGAACTTGAACTCCCTGAACTTTCGGGGAAGTTAAAAACTGGTACCTAGAGAATTTTAGGTTTCACCCCTTCGCTCCCCAGCCACCCCATTTTGAAATTTCAAATGTTACCCCCTACCTTGTGATACGTCATTTGAAAGGGCATAAAATTCTCTACTCAACCATGATAAAAAAAGGAAATCGATCAAATGGTTCTTAAGATAGACACATTAGTGTCTATCGAATAGGCCTATAGAATAGGCCATCTAATAATGGTGGCCATTATTAAATGGCCACCATTATTTGCGTTCGCGAAGAGTTCGAAAACAGAATGTATTTTTGTTTAGCAAATAATGGTGGCCATTTCGAACATGCCATAAAATAAGTACTTATTTCTTATTTTATTGTTTATTTTAAATTTTTTATTTCTTATGACCTGTAATTTAGTTCAACAGTGTATCCAATCCGCAATGTTTCGCTAATAATAATTGATTTCATACCTTCTGTGATATAGTTTCGTTTATTCTGGAAATACGTTTTTGTTGTGTACGCAGGCGTCACTTTTTGGTTGTCTATATATCTATATGTATGTACGATCTGAGGATACACATGTATGCAAACTGTCGAGTAATAAAGATACCTGAAGTAAAAGTGAAGTCTATTTGTTCTTTAAATAAGTGTGATACCAAGACATCACAATTGGCGACGAAGATTTACACAGTTACACAGCGTTAATTGAAGAGAAAATTAAAGAGGCGAAGAGACGGAGAACCGAAAGACGAAGAAAACAGCAATAATGGCGGAAAATTTGGTTGGACATCTGCATGAATTTGACCCGGCAAATGCAGACTGGTCTATTTATAAGCGAAGGTTAGAAAATTATTTTACGGCAAATGCTATCGATGATGAGAAGAGAAGGAGAGCAATTTTATTAAATGCACTGAGCGAAGACGGATACAAGTTAACAAAAAATCTGTGCATGCCCGTTCAACCGGAATCAAAAACATATGCAGATCTGGTCAAGCTTCTCAACGACAATTTTAAGGCAAATCAGTCGATATTCTCGGAACGATATAAACTGTAAACGGAAAATGCCGCAAGAATCCGCTAAAGAATGGGCAACTAGATTGAGAAGTTTAGCATCCGGGTCCGAATTCAGCGCAGAGGAATTGAACATGGTTCTCAGGGACATTTTTATTATTGGGTATGATCGAGGACCTGTGCAAGATCGGCTTATGGAAGAAAAAAAGAAATGCACATTTCAAGAAGTTATCGAAATTGCGGGTATTAAGTCGGCGACGCATCCATCTTGGGGGTCCAACAGTCCGTGTGCCGTGAAGAAGGAGGAAGATATGTTTTACGCAGGCGCCGAGTCCAGTTTTCCCAAGATCCAGAGTGGTGGAAGGAATCAGAATCGCGCATCAACATCAGCTGATTTTCATCAACGAGGTGTTCAAATTCAAAGAGGTGGAGGAATGCGTCTAGAAACACGAGGAACCAGCTGTTATGTCTGTGGACGTCAAAATCATTTTGCTGATAAGTGTTATTTTCGAGATTATTTTTGTGATTTATGCAAAAAGAAAGGACATTTGGCCACAGTTTGTTTTTTAAAAAATAAAAGTAAAATGCCTAAAGATTTTAAAAATAATCAGAATTATTTGTGCTCTAATGACTTTTCATTATATACATTAAGTGCATTTAACCCGGTTGAGGTTGAGATATTAATTGATAATAAATTGTTCACGTTTGCTTTAGACACGGGATCGACTTTTTCAGTCGTATCAGATAATTTTTATAAGACTCATTTTCAAAACAAGGAGTTAGCAAAAACAAATAAGTTTTTTAATTTATATAATGGCGATAGATTGTATCCTATAGGTTTTGTTGCTTGTAAAATTACATATCAGAATACGCAAAAGGATTTGAATATTTATGTTATTAATAATGCAACCGGCCCTCCTTTGTTGGGACGTGATTTTCTGGAGATGTTCAATCTCGGCTTGAGTTGTTTGAATTTTATAGAGATGACTACAGATTTAAGATACTTGTTCAAGAAATATAATTCTTTGTTTTCGCCGGGATTGGGTATGTTCAATAAGGGTTGCATTTCAATTAAATTAAAGGATGTATCTGTAACACCTAAATTTTATAGGGCAAGACCGCTACCATTTGCAATCCGGGATAGGCTTGAACAGGAGTTGTGCCGTTTACAGTCGCTTGGAGTGATAGAACCTATAGATTTCAGCCCATGGGGAACACCAATAGTTCCGGTATTGAAGAAGGATGGTTCAGTTCGTATATGCGGAGATTTCAAAGTAACTCTAAATCCACATATTGAGATCGATCAGTATCCGCTCCCTCGCATCGAAGAATTATTTGTCAAATTGCAAGGCGGTCGATATTTCAGTAAGTTAGATCTTTCGCATGCTTATCAACAGGTCTGTATAGATAATAATTCAAAGAACTTGGTAACTATTTCGACCCACAAAGGTTTATATCGGTATACTCGAGCTCCTTTCGGAATTGCTAGTATTCCCGCTAAATTTAAAAACTTATGGAATCACTTTTAGATGGAATAATCGAGTAATAATTCCTTTTGAGTTACAAGAAAAAATATTACAGCGGTTACATTTGTCTCATTTGGGTATTGTCAAAACTAAGAGCTTAGCTCGTTCGTATGTTTGGTGGCCAGGAATGGACAAACAAATTGAAGTGTTGTGTAGCACTTGTGATAATTGCATGTTAAATAAAAAAGTCCCGAATAAGGCAGTCTTATCACAATGGACGTGGCCTACTGAGCCATGGGCTAGGTTGCATTTGGACTTCATGGGATTATTCCTGAATAAACAATTTCTTATTGTAATTGATGCTCACTCCAAATGGTTGGAGGTTTTTCCAATGACAGCAATAACTTCAAAGTTGACAATAGAAATATTAAGAACAACTTTTGCTAGGTACGGATTGCCGAAACAAATTGTAACCGATAATGCACGAACCTTTAATTCAGAAGAATTTCAGAATATGACACCCCCCTATCAACCGTCATGCAATGGTGCAGCAGAGAATGCTGTGAAAACGGTTAAAAATGCGATTAAGAATGCGTTAGGAGCGAGATCGGCGATCGATATCAATAAGGTTTTGAATAATTTTCTTTTTGACTATCGGAACACACCCCATTGCACAACGGGAGTAGCTCCGGCACAACTGCTTTTCAACCGTAAACTGAGAACCCGATTTGACACGTTATTACCGGAGATAGACGTGAATCCCCAGGTAAAATTTAAGGTATTACAGGAACAACAAAAACAGAAAATGTATCATGGTGGTAATAGAGTTATAGAATTTTATAAAAACGATTTCGTTACTGTAGGGATTATAGACGTGGGAACCAGCTTTCTTGGATCAAAGGCTATGTTACCGGAAGAGTTGGCAGATCTATTTATTTAATTAGGATTCCGGAACTGGAAAATGTGGTTTGGAAGCGTCATTTGAACCAGATTAAAAAATTGCACGTAAAAGACGCTTGTTTTAGTGAAATGTTGCCTGCTACTCAAAGTGATGAGGTTGGGGAAACAATAGATCTGACACTTACTTCTGATGATGTCGGTAGACCTAAAAGAGATGTAAAACCAGTAGAACGTTTGAATTATGATACGTGGTGAATATGTATTAATTTTTTTAGGGGGGAAATGTGATATAGTTTCGTTTATTCTGGAAATACGTTTTGGTTGTGTACGCAGGCGTCACTTTTTGGTTGTCTATATATCTATATGTATGTACGATCTGTGGATACACATGTATGCAAACTGTCGAGTAATAAAGATACCTGAAGTAAAAGTGAAGTCTATTTGTTCTTTAAATAAGTGTGATACCAAGACATCACACCTTCCATCTGTGTAGTTTATCTTAAGAACCAATAGATCGATTTCATTTTTTATCATGGTTGAGTAGAGAATTTTATGCCCTTTCAAATGATATATCAGAAGGTAGCGGGTACAATTTGAAATTTCGAAGTGGGGTGGCTGGGGTGAAGGGATGAAACCTAAAATTCTATAGGTACCATTTTTGAACTTCCCCCTCGATATCTAAATCGATGTGTTTCCACTGAAAGCAGTAATCACATCAGATCAAGAGTTATTAACGGTGGATGCTTTTGAAACGAACACACTGTATAAATTGTAATATAACCTCAAATTACGTCGACGAAAAATTATGTATGATGTATGTTGACGTCGCCAAAAGAATACGATCGATGAAAAATGTATCCAAGTTTATATACGGACGTCGCGTCATGCAAAATAGTACATCACACATGTAAACATGCACAAATGCCTATAGCAATTTGAAATATTAATTATGATATTTTCGATTCAACGGACTTGAATTAACGGACGACGAATGTAGCGGAAGTTAATGAGTCCGTTAATGGTTTTGAAACTTAACTTAAAAGTTAATTCGTTAACGAAAAATGTAACTTCCTTAATTAACGATTAACGGATTAACGCTTCTGTGCCCAGCTTTGCCTGTTGCTAATATTATAAAATAATTTCCAAAACAACGATTAGAGAAAACGTTTTACTGCTTGCAATTAACATCGGATGAGCAAACCAGGAAAGCGCTGTAAACTCCGTTTCACTGGCATGCCAACTTTCGCATGGCGGCGTACATACACAGATGACGGTATTTCCTTCGGTGACGTTCCACACATAACTCATTCGGATCAAAAGGGTATACGCGGGACGTGTCCTTCGCTTTGCTGGCCCCTCAAAATACGCAACGTCAGAGAAACGATATTTAACGTGAAAGATTCGCGGCGTATTTTACAACAGTTTTGGGTGGAGGGGCCGGCAGCAGGGGACCGGGGACAGGATCCCAAAAAGGGGGATACACCTCGTTCGAAAATTGCCCTAGCGTGGAGCATCCATCACTGTCGCCAACAAGAACTGGGGTCTGCCTGCTTCCGCACTGAAATCTGCGGACTTTCAGCACGCAACCCGACTTCTCTCTCTTCCGGCCCTCCGTAAGAAGAGTGCTACTGGAGGGCTCTTGTCGCTTTATGAAATATTGACATTTGAATAATCAATCACCGGCGCCAACGAAATTCCTTCCGTTAATTGCGTCATTGAAATATATGTTCTTGTGGAACACTCAACTAAAGAGGTGATCGAGGGAAGATTGGCTACTCGTTTAGTACGTTATTGCTTTCTTTATACTGACAGTAGGTATAAAGCTCCTTTTCCCCTACACAAAAATCAATTTTGAATACGCTATTAGTAAAACATACATTTAAAATTAGTACAGTAGTACAAGAACTTAAGACAAATAGGGTATTTGACTATTTTTGGAAAACCATCTTAGTGTGTTTATTCCTTCACTCTACTTTGTAAACGCGCCCTTTCGTCAATATTTCCTGAAGTTTTTAAAAAAATCAGCGTTAAAAATTTAATCACAAAACGTCCCACCAAAACGATACTTTCTGTGATACGTAGATCATGTGACTCTTGTAACGTCACATCATAGATACTAAACATTAGGGCAGGCATATTTTTTTAAATTTTCAGCTTCCGGAATGTGCATGGAAAAGTTGTGGGTTAATGAATTTAATAAAACACCTTATTTTTTTTTATTTTGAACTGCCTCAAACGCTTTAGAATTATTTTAATTTTTGAAATTTCTGGCTATTTTTGTTGGTTTTTTTAAATATGATATAATTCGGGAATGTGCCATCATTGACAATATGTGACTTAATTATTTAAACAATACACCTATTTTTTTATTTTCTTGTTTTGAACCGCCGCAAAGGCTTTAAAATTATTTTAATTTTCAGTATTTTTTTATTTTTTGTTTCTGTTTTAAATATGATATAATTCGGGAATGTGCAATCATGGAAAAATTTTGCTGCACAATATGCAAATGCAAGTAAATAGGATAAATTCATTAGAAATTGTGTATTGCTAATAAACGATGTTAATACAATTTAGTCCATTGTCGCGTGAGTCAGATAATAACCGATTTGTGCCTAGGAAACATTTTACCTGATAGATGACTGATGCCAAAAACTGCTCCAAACGCAAACAGCTTTTTTGTTTCTTTGTGTGTATTTGAAAATAATATACCCAAACTAAACTAAATCATTTAGTATCATACCAGCTTCGACAGTGAATGCAACGCTGCAGATATCGGAGTGCATCTTGATTTGTTATAATATTATATTTTTAATCACTAGCTGTGATCTATTCTGTTTGTGCTTGGAGTGCCCGGGGTAAGCTTTGATTTGCTTCTGTAGTACATAGGTACACATTTAAATTACAGTTACAGTTACACATTTTCTTAATTCCCTTTATATTGAGATTCATTGCCGTACATTCATTTTGTTTAATTATTGTTAGCTGCAGCTGAAACTCAACTGTTTTTTCTTATTTCTTGGTCCGGTTGTATTTACGGTTCATTGTGAGGCGACAATGAACAATAAACCAACCCGGGGTATCATTATGGGGATTACTGTAGTAATGTCATGTTTATTGATTTTGGTTGGGTCCTGGGCTTATGGTCTTGAGGATGGGCTGTACTTCCTGCCCTCGACTATGATGCATGGTCTTGAGTATGGTCTGTACGTCCTGCTCTCAGCGGTGTTGCATGGTCTTGAGAACGTGCTGTACTTCCTGCTTTCGGCTGTGTTTCATGGTCTTGAGAACGGGCTGTACTTCCTGCTCTCGGCTTTTCATCATTGTCTTGAGAACGGGCTGTATTTCCTGCTCTCGGCTGTGCGTTATTGTCTTGAAGATGGCATATACTTCCTGATCTCGACTGTGTTTCATGGTATTGAGAATGGGATGTACTTATTGTTCGTTGCTGTGCTTCGTGGTCTTGAGAACGGGCTGTATTTTCTGTTCTCGGCTGTGCTTCATGGTCTTGAGGATGGGCTATACTTCCTGCTCTCGGCTGTGCTTCATAGTCTTGAATATATATTGTACTTTCTGTTCTCTGCTGTGTTTCGTAGTCTTGAGAATGGGTTGTACATCCTGCTCTCGACTGTGCAGCATGGTCTTGAGAACGGGCTATACTTCCTGCTTTCAGCAGTGTATCATAGTCTTGAGACCGGGTTATACTTCCTGCTCTCGGCTGTGTATCATGGTCTTGAGAACGGGCTGTATTTCCTGCTCTCGGCTGTGCGTTATACTCTTGAGGATGGGATATACTTCCTGCTCTCGACTGTGTTTCAAGGTATTGAGAATGGCATGTACTTATTGTTCTTGGCTGTGCTTCATGGTCTTGAGAACGGGCTGTATTTTCTGCTCTCGGCTGTGCTTCATGGTCTTGAGGATGGTCTATACTTCCTGCTCTCGGCTATGCTTCGTAGTCTTGAAGATATATTGTACTTTCTGTTCTCTGCTGTGTTTCATTGTCTTGAGAATGGGTTGTACATCCTGCTCTCGACTGTATTTTATAGTCTTGAGAACGGCCTGTACTTCCTGCTCTCGGCTGTGTATCATGGTCTTGAGAATGGGTTGTACTTCCTGTTCTCGGCTGTGCTTCATGGTCTTGTGAATGGGCTGTACTTTCTGTACTCGGCTGTGCGTCATGGTCTTGAGGACGGGTTGTGCTCCCTGCTCTCGGCCACCCTCCGTGAGTAGTTATGTTGGGAACCTTGGCCAGTTGCGTGACAGCTCAGCCATTCAGGGGGTTAAGTGGGTTTCCGTATAGCTATTGCGTAAATTTCATTGGGAGGGTTTGTATTTGTGTTTAACGCTATTTACGGGTGGTATTAGTATGGCACTCCAGTACTTGCAAGAAGCAGCGCGTCACACGTGCGCGCGAGTGTTTCTTCTGTTTCAGGATTTTCAGGTATGTTACTAATTATTTGTACTATTTGAACTGCTTAATTGCAATAAAATCACATCACAAATAATCGCATATTAAAAATGATTATTTCACTGTAATTTTAAGGTAAATAAGTTAACAATACAAAAGGGGGGCAATGTAACTCTAAAACGGTAAGGGTGGTATTAATGGAACTTTGTACATAAAGATATATAAGATGCACATGGAGAGTATGTTTACAATCCCGTTGCATTTTTTTTTTATTTTAGTTGGATCACGCTGTATCTACTTATATGTTTGGAATCTCTATCTCTAATAGCGAATTGATACGCCATATTAAGTTTAGTTATGCTTTGTCAACGACTGGCGTTACAGGATTTTGCTCTCCTGCGATTATCGTTAATGGCGGCTATTAGAAATAAAGGTACCAAACTGGGTATCAATGGATACAGAAAAAAAATCTGTTAAAATATGAAAAACATACAGGGTGTTCATTTCAGTGTAGGTGGACGCTTAAACAATGATCTTATAACCTTATATCTTCATCATTACGTATAAAATTTTATTCAAATCTACATTACCGTTTTAGAGTTTTCTGCATTGATTCATACCTTTTGACAACTCTATGAATAATCAATTGATTTATTTTATTATTATTTACTTATTCATTATTATTCTTTAGGTGCGAATTAGATGCAATTATAGCCAGTGTAATATTATATAAATACTGACTGTTTTCTGTTTCTTACAAAAAAGTCAATAAATTTTTAGTCAGTTATCGACCGTTACTGAACTATCGATCTATTTCTTTATTGTACAAAATAATCATATTCCTGTGAAATCAAACAATTGAATTAACAACTATTTTCGGTCATGTTTACTAACATATTGAGTTTTTTACAGGGAAATTTTGGCTTGTATGAGAAAAAAAAAAATCTGATGTGGCCAGGCACATGACTTTATCATACAATATATATAAACATAATAGTTTAGCTGCATGAGAATCTATTTTATTGAGATAAATCGTAGGTATTGTCAAAGCATCAGCACTCGACACTACCTACACTACGTCATTAGAATAATAGTTATTTACGTCACAAGTGCCGAAAGTACGGAATAGCGCGGCGATCGGTGATGCGGCGCGTCACCGAAGGCGAAGCGTCGTCGTCGCATGTGAGCGAGTCGCGCTATGTAGTTTTCGGCAGGAGTGACATTAACGTTTTTTGTGTTGCTTTTTGAGAAATACGTACTTACAAAAAATTAAAAATGGTTATATTTCTGGATAGGAAATGTTAGGTTGATACCACTTCTACGAAACGTGAAGTTTGAAAAGCAAATTCTGACAGATTTATATTCGTTCATGACACTGTAGATGTCACATCCGTACCAATATACTAAAACGTAACTATACTCATCGCTATACTTTATTTACAATTTTCTCAATTATCGTTTTTACAATTAGATAACAACGGGTTGATATTTCTTATCAACAAACAATCAAATTGGCGATCTTATTTTATTTGAATTTTTTATTTTCTACTTTGCCGCAGTAGAGCGGCAACGTTCCATAGCGGTTCTCCAACCTCTGATGAAATCAGCTGTTTTCGAGTGTGACAGCCATAGACATTTCTGTGGTGACAGCACAAAAAAATATTTGTCAAATCCAGGCTACTTTGAAGTTTCATATCAATGCAGATGCGACCGATCTCGATCAAATAGAATTTGCTCTTGAAGCTAAACTATTAATTTTACCAAAAAATATCATAGGCATAAATTATTCAAAATTTCCTCTACTTTAATTTATTATTTAACTATTTTGTCGAAATTACAGAAATGGCGGCTCATTTGCAAAATCTTTCAAAAAGGCTTAGAATAAACTACCAGTTCCTTTGAACCCCTTTCAACCAAAAGCTTTTCAGCTCTGAGTTTGGTAACAAAACTTCTAAATATGTACTTTCGTTCCGATACCTTTAGTAGTTTCTCCGGAATCGTCGCCACAAAAATCGTTTACACACAGACATACATACGCACAGACACACACACACACACACAGACATTTTTTTGTACCTTGGTCAAAAATGTTCAGGGGACCCAAAAAGACCTATTTCCGCTAAAATCTCAATTTTTTTTTTCGGCATGATTACAATACTTTAGCATACTGCGTATGATAAAGTAACAAGTTAATAAAATTCTCTGAGATGTGTATACATGCACGAGGATTGTTTATCAACTAACTTAATGATTTTCTTATATTTTAAACGATTTAATTATAAACAGTTTTGACCTTTTTTTAATGAATATATCTTCAATATTGGTGAATTGGAAACCGCTGACAATTTGGCAACATTTTAATAACAGTTTACACCCTGAAGAGCACTAACAAACTTTTATCACCATACCTTTTGAAACATCTTGTATGTGTACAAACTCTACAGTATCGTTATTTTTCTGCAGTTATTAAATAACAGCTATTAACAACTCACTACAATTCTACAATTGACGTCGTGATTTAGGCAGGGTCCAAATTACTTCCCCGCAAAAATTATTTTTAGAAATCTAATGTCATTCTGTGAAAAACTTTTTATGTGGGCCCTACTTGTTTTTCAAGTCCATAAGAAATTACAGCTGTTTGAAATTTACAACATAAAGAAAACATATTTACTTTATGTGACACCATGTATAATATGTTATTGGTGCACAAAATGCGCTAATTACAGTTTACTTCTGGAAAAATATAAATTGACAGACTAATACGGTGAGGTTAAGTGTTTTTACGTATCTTTTTCAATGCGGTTATATACATGGTGATTTATATTTTCTGTCATACTGAAAAGATTTAAACCGCATACATATGTGATAATATCTTGTTGGACCTATCAGTTTATACATATTTGTATTTATATCACTTAACTCATTCCTATAAATTAATGTCGCCAATTAGATGTATTTTTATCATGTAGCAAATAATTTCAAGTTTAAACGAAGCAGTGTTTTTATTTAAATATTCTTGTTAATGAGTTATCCGAGTTTGACGTGTAAACTCTTCAATTTATTAATATTACTACTTATGCTAGTACCTAATGCCATAATAGGATTATTCGAGCAGTGCGATCTACTTTATGATTTCATTATTATGCACTAGATATGGATCACCCTGTAAATTAAAATTTGATCCCAAATCAATTTTTAAATTATTTTGAGGTAATACTAAGAACAACGTACGTACACGATGAGTCGATATTTAGAGAAATTAAATGTTTGTAGCTTGGCGTATTCATTTTATGAAATTAAATATATTTTCATTTATACAGATTGTTGCATTTGTATAGTGGTTTAGCAGATGCTGCAATAGCTATTTCTTTTTAATAATGGAATTTATCTGAAACTATTAAGTTTGCATCAGTACTACCTGTGATGATGAATTAGAATTCATAATATGGCTCAATATACAGGACAAATACAAGTATATTGTCCGCCACGCTTAAATAAAATATAGATAGTATTATATTAATAAATTAATACCTAGTGTGATTCGTATCTACCCACATTAATCTAACTTAACTTGCTAGAATAAAGTATAAAATAAAATTTAAAAGAGAATTGTCTCTTAAAACTTGACACACTGAACGTTACTCTGCTCAAGTCAGATATCTCCCACATAACACTTTGTTCAACTCCAAAAGTATAGTTCTTTTGAGTCCTCGTTCTATGTCACTGTTGTCAAGGACCTAGTCCTCACATGACGACAACATTCTTTATAATTGTTTATAACTGTTGGCCTATGTGTTTACGCATACGCATACGTATATATAAATAACATATATTCGTGTTTTCATTACAGGTAGACGAAAGAAGATGATATGGAAAGAAGAGGATTACCGGTTATTGTGTTAGGTGTTGGGTGGGCTATAACGAGAACATTAGTTTAGCATTCGTTTTGTATTTTCCGAAAATTATATGTCGTATATTTATAAATTTTGTAATGATATCCGTATTTTGCATGTGATGTATTTATTTTGTATTTGACGTATGTATTTGATATAGGTATGTATTTTGTATTTGATGATTGTATTTGATTTTGTGCGAGATGTTGTTTTCTCCTTTTTCTAGGTTATCACAGCTGCGCAGCTGTAGAATAATGTGTATGTATTCTTTTTGTTTAGGTGAACTTCTATTAGGCCTGGTCGGATGATCCCCCATATCCCTATATCCCAAAATCCCAATCCTCTTCCGACCTATTTGACTACATTTGCATGCTCTTGCTTTGTTTGTTGAAAGTACTGATAGCTCAGGCCTGTACTTTCATAATTTCTAATTCGTAATTTCTTGCTTAACTTAAAGTAATATAATTTATTTTCATGCTTTTTTAATCAAATTCATGCTAAATGTGTTGTAGTCAGATAGGTCCGGGACCAAAAGAGTGGTGGCGTGTTAGTCGCCCAGTCTCAGGGGTGGAGCGTCACTTAAGATGTCACACCCAAGACCGAATCGCCTACCTTCACGTGGTTGGTCCTGTTTTTACCAAAGGTGATAGGATCGCTAAATCATTGTAAAATTATCATTCAATTATTATTATTTAATGAATTTACATTTATGATATGTAATATGTATAGTTATATTACTGAATGTATTATTATAATTGTTATGTTGTTGTTGTTAGTATTCAATATACATAATTCAAGTAATTTTAGAGTTTTATTTTTAAAAATTAAAAATCTGATGTGCCCAGGCACATGACTTTATCACACATTATCTAATTCTTTTTATTTTTGTTTAGCTGCATGAGAATCTATTTGATTGAGATCAGTCGTGTCTGCATTAAAATAAAACTAGTTAGCCAGGACTTGACAGATAAATAAATGACTAAATCAATAAATAATTCCTTTATTAACATAAAACAATATTAAATGCAATAAAATAATATTTATATTTAGGGCGGAGATCAGAACACTTGTTTCCAAATTGCCTTGCTCTTCTACTCAACCCCTTACGCAAACTAGAACTAAGACATAATTGTACCAATAATATAACAATAATTTCGAGAACTTATCAAAACAAAAACAAACAAAAAAATCTGATGTGGCCAGGCACATGACTTTATCATACAATATATAAAATTAATAGTTTAGCTGCATGAGAATCCATTCTATTAAGATAAATCGTAGGTATTGTCAAAGCATCAGCATTTGACACTACCTACACTACGTCATTAGAATAATAGTTATTTATGTCACAAATGCCGAAAGTATGGAATAGCGCGACGAGCGGTGATGCGGCGCGTCACCGAAGGCTGAGTGTCGCCATCGCATGTGAGCGAGTCGCGCTATCTAGTTTTTGGCAGGAGCGACATCAACGTTTATTGTGTTGCCTTTTAAGAAATACGTATTTAAAAAAAAATAAATAAATGATTGCTGTATAGTAAATGCTAGGTTGGTACCACTTTGACGAAACGCCAAGTTTAAAGGTGCGTTCCGATTGGTAGGTAATGGTAGCTAATGGCGGTGGTAGAATACGAAATTATAGTATTTCTTACATATTGTGATAATGACACATATTAGTTTGCATGTTAGCAATTTTCTATTGGAAATACTATAACGGCGTCTGCTACCACTGGCATTATCACTAATGAAAACGCACCTTAAAAAGGTAATTCAAATTCTGACAGATTTATATTTGTTCATGACACATCCCTACCAACATACTAAAATAAAACTACACTCATCGCTATACTTTATTTATAATTTTCTCCATTTATCGTTTTTAGAATTAGATATAAAGACGGGTTGATATTTCTTATCAACAAACAATCAAATTGGTGATCTTATTTTATGTAAAATTTGTATTTTATAATTTGCCGCACTACAGCGGCAACGTTCCATAATGGTTCTCCAACCTCTGATGAGATCAGCTGTTTTCGAATGTGACGACACAAAAAAATATTTGTCAAAATCCTGGCTACTATGTAATTTCATATCAATGCAGATGCGACCGATCTCGATCAAATATAATTTGCTCCTGCAGCTAAACTATTAATTTTACCAAAAAATGTTATAGACATAAATTATACAAAATTTCCTCTACTTTAATTTATTATTTATTTATTTTGATGAAATTACAGAAATGGCGGCTCATTTGCAAAATCGTTGAAAAATGCTAAGAGTAAATAGCCAGTTCCTTTAGACCATTTTGAACCAAAAGCTTTTCAGCTCTAAGTTTGGTCATAAAACTTCTAAATATGAACTTTCGTCCCGATACCTTTAGTAGTTTTTCCGGAATCGTCGCCACAAAAATCGTTTACACACACACAGACATACATACACACACACACACACACACACACAGACATTTTTTTGTACCTTGGTCAAAAATGTTCAGGAGACCCAAAAAGACCTATTTCCGCTAAAATCTCAATTTTTTTTTTCGGCGTGATTACAATACTTTACCATACTGCGTATGATAAAGTAAAAATTACTCTAAAGTCTAATTACACGTAATTGGAGCAAATCCAACTTAACAAAACATCGCACATGCCCATAAAAAATAAAAATTAAAACTGCCTCTGATGTGCGTTCAATGCCTAAAGTCCCCCCTATTGAGCATACAGACAACTCTTCCCCTTTCCCCCAAAACTGTTAAACGATAATTTTTTCATATCGTACCTTAGACCATTATGGTATATAATGATCTGACCTGGCAAGAGAATGACCATCTATACAGCTCAGCGCGATGGGCAGGTGGAGCAAACAAACCCCGAATCTTAAATTAAAGTTATGCACATCCGTTCTACAGCGTATCTTCCATCTTCCGCATGAGGTATTGTGGGATCCTCTTGGATAGCAACTTATGATATAATACTGCTGCATGCAACACGCTTTTCTCATTTTTTGCATGTCTCCATGCATTTGCGTGTTAAATTCATGTGTCGTAAAGGCTGACGTTCTGAATACTGTCAAAAGTATTAACACATTCTGACTATGCATCTGACACGCCCTGGCTACTAGTTTTTGTGCAGACACAATCTCGATCAGATAGAATTTGCTCACACAGCCAAACTATTAATTTTAGCAAAAAATTTCATAGACATAAATTATACAAAATATCCTCTACTTTAACTTATTATTTAACTATTTTGACGAACTTACAGAAATGGCGGTTCATTTCCAAAATCCTTGAAAAATGCTTAGAAGAAATAGCCAGTTCCTTTGAACCCTTTGGAACCAAAAGCTTTTCAGCTCTAAGTTTCGTCGTAAAACTTCTAAATATGAATTTTCGTTCCGATACCTTCAGTAGTTTCTCCGGAATCGTCGCCACAAAAATCGAGTACACACATACACACACACACAGACATTTTTTTGTACCTTGGTCAAAAATGATCAGGGGACCCAAAAAGACATATTTCCGCTAAAATCTCAATTTTTACTTTATCATACGCAGTATGTAAAGTATTGTAATCATGCCGAAAAAAAAAATTGAGATTTTAGCGGAAATAGGTCTTTATGGGTCCCCTGAACATTTTTGACCAAGGTACAAAAAAATGTCTGTGTGTGTGTGTGTGTGTGTGTATGTGTGTACCCGATTTTTGTGACGACGGTTCCGGAGAAACTACTAAAGGTATCGGGACGAAAGTGCGTATTTAGTAGTTTTATGACCAAACTTAGAGCTGAAAAGCTTTTGGTTCAAAATGGTCCAAAGGAACTGGCTATTTACTCTTAGCATTTTTCAACGATTTTCGTCATTTCTGTAATTTCGTCAAAATAGATAAATAATAAATTAAAGTAGACGAAATTTTGAATAATTTATGCTTATGACATTTTTTGGTAAAATTAATAGTTTAGCTGCAAGAGCAAATTCTATTTGATCGAGATCGGTCGCATCTGCATTGATATGAAGCTACATAGTAGCCAGGATTTTGACAAATATTTTTTACTTTATCATACGCAGTATGGTAAAGTATTGTAATCATGCCGAAAAAAAAAATTGGGATTTTACCGGAAATAGGTCTTTTTGGGTCCCCTGAACATTTTTGACCAAGGTACAAAAAAATGTCTGTGTGTGTGTGTGTGTGTGTGTGTGTGTGTGTATGTGTGTATGTGTGTACCAGATTTTTGTGACGACGATTCCGGAGAAACTACTAAACGTATCGGGACGAAAGTGCGTATTTAGAAGTTTTATGACGAAACTTAGAGCTGAAAAGCTTTTGGTTCAAAAGGGTTTCCTCTAAGCATTTTTCAAGGATTTTGCAAATGAGCTGCCATTTCTGTAATTTCGTCAAAATAGTTACATAATAAATTAAAGTAGAGGAAATTTTGAATAATTTATGCTTATGAAATTTTTTGGTAAAATTCATAGTTTAGCTGCAAGAGCAAATTCTATTTGATCGAGATCGGTCGCATTTGCATTGGTATGAAACGACATAGTAGCCACGATTTTGACAAATACTTTTTTGTACTGTCACCACAGAAATGTATATGGCTGTCACACTCGAAAACAGCTGATTTCATCAGGTTGTAGAACCGCTATGGAACGTAGCCGCTCTAGTTCCGCAAAGTACAAAATACAAAATTCAAATAAAATAAGATCACCAACTTGATTGTTTGTTGAAAAGAAATATCAACCCGTTGTTATATCTAATTGTAAAAACGATAAATTGAGAAAATTGTAAATAAAGTATAGCGATGAGTGTAGTTATATTTTAGTATGTTGGTACGGATGTGACATCTACAGTGAATATAAATCTGTCAGAATTTGAATTACCTTTTTAAACTTGACGTTTCGTAGAAGTGGTATCAACCTAACATTTCCTATACAGAAACAAAACCATTTTTGATTTTTTTAAAATACGTATTTCTCAAAAAGCAACACAAAAAACGTTGATGTCGCTCCTGCCGAAAACTACATAGCGCGACTCGCTCACATGCGACGGCGACGCTGCGCCATCGGCAACGCGCCGCATCACTGCTCGTCGCGCTATTCCTTACTTTCGGCACTTGTGAGATAAATAAGTATTATTCTGATGCCAGTAGGTAGTGTCAAATGCAGATGCTTTGACAATACCTACTGTTGATCCTATTGACTATCAAAATATCTGTTAAATCCCGGCTAACTAGTTTAATTTTAATGCAGACACGAATTATCTCAATCAAATAGATTCTCATGCAGCTAAACTATTAATTTTATATTTTGTATGATAAAGTCATGTGCCTGGCCACATCAGATTTTTTTGTGCTGTCACCACAGAAATGTCTATGGCTGTCACACTCGAAAACAGCTGATTTGATCACAGGTTGGAGAACCGCTATGGAACGTTGCCTCTCTAGTGCAGCAAAGTACAAAATACAAAATTCAAATAAAATAAGATCACCAATTTGATTGTTTGTTGATAAGAAATATCAACCCGTTGTTATATCTAATTGTAAAAACGATAAATTGAGAAAATTGTAAATAAAGTATAGCGATGAGTGTAGTTATATTTTAGTATGTTGGTACGGATGTGACATTTACAGTGACATGAACGAATATAAATCTGTCAGAATTTGAAATAGCTTTTTAAACTTGACGTTTCGTGGTATCAGTGGTATCAACCTAACATTTCCTATACAGAAATATAACCATTTTTGATTTTTTTTAAATACGTATTTCTCAAAAAGCGATACAAAAAACGTTGATGTCACTCCTGCCGAAAGCGCCGGATCACCGCTCGTCGCGCTATTCCGTATTTTCGGCACTTATGAGATAAATAACTATTATTCTGATGACAGTAGTAGTGACGGTAGTGTCAAATGCTGATGCTTTGACAATACCTACTATTGATACTATTGACTATCAAAATATCTGTCAAACCCCGGCTAACTAGTTTATATTTAATGCAGACACGATTTATCTCAATCAAATAGATTCTCATGCAGCTAAACTATTAATTTTATATTTTGTATGATAAAGTAATGTGCCTGGCCACATCAGATTTTTTTTTCGGCACCATTACAATACTTCATCATACTGCATATGATAAACTAAATATATCGAAAATTAACAGTTATTTAACCAACAAGTATATTAAAATGACCGATTAATGATCGAGACTGTTTAACGCGCGAGCGAAGCGAGTTTAATGGCTGTTTAATATTCGAGTTGGTTACAAAATTTTTCCGTCGGTCGTATTCATCTAGCGTCGTCTACATAGATTTTTCTTCGCCGATGTCTTTTTAGGTTATATGACAATTTATGTAATATGACACTGATAGTTCTAGAGAGCGGTATGTTTTGATTGGAAGGTTTCATTTCACATATGTTCGATTGGCCAATAAAACGACGTCATTGCGTCTTGTGATTGGCTATAACAAATCATGCATTAATCGAAATCGTGCATTAATAGAGTTGTTTAATAAACGATTTCCTACTCACTAAACTGACTCATAAATTAACGATCGACGGAAAAATAATTTTAAAGCTTTTCGGCTGTTCAAAACATGAACATTAAAAAAATGAGGGTGTTTTATTTAAATCATTAACTCGTACTCATAAACTTTTACTCATTACTCATGCATACTGATCTTCTTAGAAGATACTATATCTTCTTAGCACTTGGTTTGATAACTTAGTCCCGAAGATGCCTCTTGCAACAGAGCGCGAAACGTCGACTGCTTCAAAGTCCTCAACGCCGCTTTCACCCGGAAAAAAATATATATGATTTTATTTAGTTTGATGTCATTTTGGCATATAGTAGTTTTGATTCTTTAATTCCGCTATTGTCCCCCATGTTGCCACGTCAGAGTTTCGTGGCAGTACGCATCGTAGAGTGCTGTCACCTCCGCGCCCGTTAATTCCAGAATTTTGTGTTGTTTGGGCTAGTTCGTCGTCCTTGTTTGGTTCGATTGGCTTGGTGACAAAACCGTTTCGGGATTTGGGATTTTTCATTCAACATTTTGGGCAATTGTTTTTGGCTCTTCGTACCTATGTATTGCCCTTGGTTGGTAGGAGCTCAGGTTCTTCAAGTTAAACGCAGAAGACAATACTAACACATGTTCATTGGATAAACTACATATCATGAGTGAATCCGCTAAACCTAATACGTATGCCTAAGCGCTTACGTTGTTATTTGTGTTATGTGGCACTCTGTTATTATCTATCCTTTATTACACCACTACACCTCCTTGTGTTTTTTTACTATTACAACTTTTACTTATTGCTACTTAATTCTACAATACAATTTCACATCTTAATTATAATAAGGTTTGGATCTATTTTTATTTATTTATTTATTTAAGAAGCAGCGTACCCTATCAATAGGAACAAGTTTCCAGTAACAGAGTCCCACACAAATAAGTACAAAGTGCACAATGTTACGGAGCAGTCGAATCAACTCACACAATAACAAATCAACTACATCAAGATGAGTGTGAATGCTCTTAGGTGCCCCCTCAAACTATACAGTGATGAAAAAAGGTCCACGTTATTAAAATGAGTGTTAAAGAATAGCTGCATACGTTATAGAGGAGAATTGTAGTGATAATTTCTCCCAGCAGAGGGGGCATAGAAGAGCGCGACTTCCTCGTATTACGAGACGGTACACAGAGAGAGACAAAACCTGTACAGAATTCGCTGTCGCATAAATTGTTAAACCGTTTATACAAAACGAACATACTGAGACTCACGTTTTATGATCAGGTTTTAGGTCTCAACTACGAGAAATGTTTTATATATTTAGACGATTTAATTGTTTTTGGACGAAATACAAATGACCACAGAAAAAATTTAATTGATGTATTGAGCAGATTACGAAAAGCGAATCTTAAATTAAATCCCAGTAAATGTACGTTTTTGAAAAAGGATTTATTATATTTAGGTCACATTATAACAGCAGATGGAACACCTGTAAATGCTGATGAATTCAAAAGATTTGTAGCATTTGCTAATTATTATAGAAAAAATATTCAAAAATTTGCCGAAATTGTAAATAAGTAGAAAATATATGGAATTTCAATGGTCAAGCGATTATCAAAAGTTTTTCAAATTTCTTAAAGCTGCTTTCTTAAAACTGGTGGTTGTGTGAGCACAACCACCAGTTTTAGAATGCCCAGATTTTTCAAATGACAATAAATTTATTTTGCAAACAGATGCTTCGATACTGGCAGGATCGCCATGTATTGCCCTTGGTTGGTAGGAGCTCAGGTTCTTCAACTTAAACGCAGAACACAGTACTGACACATGTTTATTGGATAAACTACATATCATGAATGAATCCGTTAAACCTAATACCTATGTCTAAGCGCTTTACGTTGCTATTTGTGTTGTGTGGCACTCTGTTATTATCCGTCCTTTATTATTCCATTACACCTATACGGATTTTGCAAATTTCATTCCTGCGACACTGCAAACCCGACTAACATCTCAGGGCTAAGAAATACTTTTTATTGCAGTTCCGCTACTCATTTCCATTGAATTATTGTAGTTTTGTTGGCTGGAGAAGAATATTTTGTTGGCTGGTGAAGACTATGTTATTGGCTGGAGAAGTATATTTTATTGGCCGGAGAAAAATATTTTGTTGGCTGGAGACGAAGTTTTTGTTGGCTGGAGACGAAGTTTTTGTTGGCTGAAGAAGAATATTTTGTTGGCTGGTGAAGACTCTTTTATTGGCTGGTGAAGTATATTTTATTGGCCGGAGAAAAATTTTGTGTTGGCTGCGACGAAGTTTTTGTTGGCTGGAGACGAAGTTTTTGTTGGCTGGAGAAAAATATTTTGTTCGCTGGTGTTAATACCTTCCCCAGAAGAGTTTGCTTTTTGCTGGAGTATTTTTTGGAGACTGGCAGCTTGGATATCGTAGCCTTAAATATTTTGGCGAGGCAGACTGACGTACCGATTGAATTAACGAAGACCATAGCGTTGACGGTTTGGGCACATATACCTTCTTTGTTGCGATGCGGAATTACTTCGGTCTGAGATGAACCGGAGAATACGTAGAAGAAAGGTAATAACCTAACCTCTCAGTGGGCCCCATGGAGTAAGGACAGAATGGTGTTCGCAAAACTGTGCGCATTCCTCTAGAATTTCGGTGGCTGTTACCGTCCGTACCAACACGAAAAAGTAAAATATTGTCCCTTTCGTGCGAATTTCTAAACATGTACAAATTAACTGTTTTGTTTGTTCTTGGTTTGTGTTTGTTCATAGGTTGATGTAATTATAGATAACGTGCTTAAAACTTACATTCCATACTAAATTTTCAGGGCTCAGAACACCAACCCCAAAAAATAAAATTTTGTTCTCTGTTGTGAACGTTGTGACCGCCTACAAACGCTGGCCTTTTGAACGTATTGGAAAACTAAGTAACATTATACATTTAATTAAAATGATTTTATTCGTAGATGTGAAACCATTTGACAATAGTCACAAGAAAATTTGCTGTAGCGTTGGTGGATAACAAATTCATGCTCTAATTTGTAGAACCAACGCAGTCCTTCGTGCAAAATTATCCCGGTGGGCTTTAAAAGAAACTCCGTTCAAAAGATGCATACGAAGTACAAATATATGAACTACTAGAACGTATAAAAAAATTGAGCATCCCAACTTTAGTATGTACAATTCCAGAGTGCAAAGATTACCGAGACGTTTTGGTACATTCTGTCCTTACTCCATGGTGGGCCCCCATCGGGTTTTCAATGATGGGGTTTTCCATGTTCGTTTGCATCACAGGCTTGATCCGTTGATCAAACTATATATGCCTTTAGTCCTAAAGATAATAATTATCGCATCACAGCTGTAATCTTATTATTAGCTTAGCTCTTGAAATACAACATAAAAGACATTAAGGTATAGTTATTAAAATTCTTGTTCTTTTATGTAGTATCAACCATCCTCGTTGCAGATAGATTAAGATTTGAAATTTAAATGATAGTATTTTCAGTTTCAGATTTAAACATTAATAACTGGTAAAGATCAATATCAGTTTTTAAATTATTCGTTTAAAATTACCTTTGTTGAAAAGTTTTTGTTTTTTAGTATGCTTTATTTATTTAGATTTTTTACTTTATCATACGCAGTATGATAAAGTAATCGTGCCGAAAAAAAAATTGAGATTTTAGCGGAAATAGGTCTTTTTGGGTCCCCTGAACATTTTTGACCAAGGTACAAAAAAATGTCTGTGTGTGTGTGTGTGTGTGTGTGTCTGTGCGTGTGTGTGTAAACGATTTTTGTGGCGACGATTCCGGAGAAACTACTGAAGGTATCGGGACGAAAGTTCATATTTAGAAGTTTCATGACCTAACTTAGAGCTGAAAAGCTTTTGGTTCACAAGGGTCCAAAGGAACTGGTAGTTTATTCTCAGCCGTTTTCAAGGATTTTGCAAATGAACCGCCATTTCTGTAATTTCGTCAAAATAGCTAAATAATAAATTAAAGTAGAGCAAATTTTGAATAATTTATGCTTATGACATTTTTTGGTATAATTCAAAGTTTAGCTGCAAGAGCAAATTCTATTTGATCGAGATCGATCGCATCTGCATTGATATGGAACTTCATAGTAGCCAGGATTTTGACAAATATTTTTTTGTGCTGTCACACTCGAAAACAGCTGATTTCATCAGAGTTTGGAGAACCGCTATAGAACGTTGCCGCTCTAGTGCGGTAAATTACAAAATACAAATTTCCAATAAAATAAGATCACCAATTTCATTGTTTGTTGATAAGAAATACCAACCTGTCTTTATATCTAATTTTAAAAACGATAAATTGAGAAAATTGTAAATAAAGTGTAACGATGCAGTATAGCGATAAATCTGTCAGAATTTGAATTAGCTTTTTAAGGTGCGTTTTCATTAGTGCTAATGGCAGTGGTAGCAGACGCCATTATAGTATTTCTAATAGAAAATTGCTAGTGACTCCTGTTTATGTACATGCAAACTAATATGTGTCACTATCACGAATGTAAGAAATGCTATAATTTCGTATTCTACCACCGTCACTCCTGCCAAAAACTAGATAGCGCGACTCGCTCACATGCGACGGCGACACTGCGCCTTCGGTGACGCGCCGCATCACCGCTCGTCGCGCTATTCCGTACTTTCGGCACTTGTGACATAACTAACTATTATTGTAATGACGTAGTGTTGGTAGTGTCAAATGCTGATGCTTTGACAATACCTACGATTTATCTCAATAAAATAGATTCTCATGCAGCTAAACTATTAATTTTATGTATTGTATGATAAAGTCATGTGCCTGGCCACATCAGATTTTTTTTTATAACATGTCTCGACATTTTTATTACTTTATCATACGCAGTATGCTAAAGTATTGTAATCATGCCGAAAAAAAAATTTGAGATTTTAGCGGAAATAGGTCTTTTTGGGTCCCCTGAACATTTTTGACCAAGGTACAAAAAAATGTCTGTGTGTGTGTGTGTGTGTGTGTGTGTGTGCGTGCGTGCGTGTGTGTGTAAACGATTTTTGTGGCGATGATTCCGGAAAAACTACTAAAGGTATCGGGACGAAAGTTCATAATTAGAAGTTTCATGACCTAACTTAGAGCTGAAAAGCTTTTGGTTAAAAAGGGTCCAAAGGAACTGGTAGTTTATTCTAAGCCTTTTTCAAGGATTTTGCAAATGAGCCGCTATTTCTCTAATTTCGTCAAAATAGTTAAATAATAAATTAAAGTAGAGGAAATTCTGAATAATTTATGCCCATGTAATATTTTGGTAAAATTAATAGTTTAGCTTTTCAGGTTATTCTAAGCCTTTTTGAAGGATTTTGGAAATGAGCCGCCATTTCTGTAATTTCGACAAAATAGTTTATTAATAAATTAAAGTAGAGGAAATTTCGAATAATTTATGCCTATGAAATTTTTTGGTAAAATTAATAGTTTAGCTTCAAGAGCAAATTCTATTTGATCGAGATCGGTCGCATCTGCATTGATATGAAATTACATAGTAGCCAGGATTTTGACAAATATTTTTTTGTGTTGTCACATTCAAAAACAGCTGATCTCATCAGAGGTTGGAGAACTACTATGGAACGTTGCCGCTGTAGTGCGGCAAATTTTAAAATACAAATTTCAAATAAAGTAAGATCACCAATTTGATTATTTGTTGATAAGAAATATCAACCCGTCTTTATATCTAATTCCAAAAACGATACATTGAGAAAATTATAAATAAAGTATAGCGATGAGTGTAGTTTTATTTTAGTATTTTGGTAGGGATGTGTCATGAACAAACATAAATCTGTCAGAATTTTAATTACCTTTTTAAGGTGCGTTTTCATTAGTGATAATGGCAGTGGTAGCAGACGCCGTTATAGTATTTCCAATAGAAAATTGATAGTGACTCATGTTTATGCACATGCAAACTAATATGTGTCATTATCACGATATGTAAGAAACACTATAATTTCGTATTCTACCACCGCCATTAGCTACCATTGCCTACTAATCGGAATGCACCTTTAAACTTGACGTTTCGTTAAAGTGGTACCAACCTAGCATTTACTATACAGTAATCATTTATTTTTTTTTAAATACGTATTTCTTAAAAAGCAACACAATAAACGTTGATGTCGCTCCTGCCAAAAACTAGATAGCCGACTCGCTCATATGCGACGGCGACACTCCGCCTTCGGTGACGCGCCGCATCACCGCTCGTCGCGCTATTCCGTACTTTCGGCATTTGTGACATAAATAACTATTATTCTAATGACGTAGTGTAGGTAGTGTCAAATGCTGATGATTTGACAATACGTACGATTTATCTCAATAGAATAGATTCTCATGCAGCTAAACTATTAATTTTATATATTGTATGATAAAGTCATGTGCCTGGCCACATCAGATTTTTTTTTGTTATTTATACATTTAAAAACTATAATTAATGCATCTTTAAATATTTAAAGCCCATTTTAATTCTGCTGCAGTTGGGTTGTTTGTGTTATTTCGCTCCATATATTTATCAAATAATTAATATTTGATGTTTATAGCCTGTTGTATATGGATTCATACAGATAAAATACCCATATCCTTTATTTAATATTTAATTGCGTTATTACATTGATGAGGACATCATTTCAGTATATTTGTTACAAATATGCGCGTATGTTTCACAAAATCATTCGTTTATTTGCACGAATGTATCCCTCATAATTAAAATTTCGAGTTAGCTTGTTACCTCGTTTGCGAGTGACAATTCTACGTACTGGACAGTGGCGCGCGCTAGCGTGGCATTCATCTGAAACTATGGAGTTGTTCGTCCGGGCAAAATTTTGCACGGACGTAGTTTTATCTTAATTTTGAACATCGGATATGAGGCCGGGTAACGAGATGTCCGGAAACGTAAAAAGTTGCCGTCGCGGGAACAAAAATAGACGGTTGCGAAAATGTCCGGGTTTAATCCGGCATTCGGGGGGTGCTTTGTGGGCAAAAAGAGCGACTCTCAAAGCTACCCCCTGCATGAACAATGTCTATGGAAAAAGGACGATTAGTCGCGTCCGGAATGGATGAGCACCACGGTCGCGCTTTTTGCGTTTCGGGCGTTTTAGGTAATTGTTTTGTTATAAATGGTTGCCGATTAACTTTATTGTCCAAGGTGGTCCATTAATCAATCTAAATTATTATTTTGGCAGGAGAAATTCGAACAAACGCTTTTAATGCGATGGCATTTGAAATATACAAAATACGCAGAGTTTCATACACATCATGTCCTTTTAAGGTTTTATTGCTAAAGGTAAACCTACTTACGTTAGGAGTTTTTATAGCTCAGTAATTTTACACCAAATATGACCAAACCCCTGAAAAAGTACGATAAATCTACAAAATCGTATAACCTCCTGAAATCGCTCATTACTTCTTCAAATAATGCATTTATGGGCTTCAAGTGATGCTGAATCCAAACATGGCTTTTAAATAGAAAAATCACGGTCAAGAAAATGAAAATTAATGGAATATTCGGCCATATCTAGTTGAGCATTTTTATGAGTTTTTAAGGACACTTGCAGCAGTGCGGCTGTATCAGTTGGTCCAGTTGGTTCCAAATACAAGCTTCCTGGAAAACTACAACCGCAATGACGCTTCGCGGAGATCCGCGGTCTATTGTTGGCATGATTTCTCCAGTAAAGGTTGTCTAAAATAAAATTGTCGTATGTCATTGCCTTCTATACATAAGGGGTCGTCCATTAATCACGTGAGGTCAAAATACGGGAGGGGGGCTTTGGATAACATCACTAATGATCACAAAGGGGGAGGGGGGGGGGGTTGTTGTTACACATCACGTGCATTTGTGCGCAACCATGGCCGAGAATGCCTCACCTCGCCCGCGTGGCTGACAAGCAGTGCTGCCAGTTTCTACCGTTTTAGCGGTAACACAAGTCCGTTTGCAAGAAGGAAATAAGGGCGAGTTTAATCCGCGTGACGTCAGTTATATGGCAGCATTGCGACAAGTGACATCCGCCGCTCGATGACACGCCAGTCGATGTGTGAATATAGCAGAGAATGCACGCATAAATTGTTTACGACACCTACTAACATGATACTGGCACAGTGTATTTTAAATTAAATTATAAGAACTGTTTCATAAAACAATGTCTAAATAAGACACTTTGAGTGTTTTCAATGTATAAAAATTATACATTATAGCAAACTATATAAATTTTTAGTAACTTTTTATGCACTTTATACAAACACTTGGATTTGCAGCATAATTAAATACCTTCGTTCACTGCTAGTTTATTGTTCGTTCATTGGATTATGCGGTCAATTGTGCCTACCTCGCACCCCGTTATTGTACAGACGGTGCAGTATGGGTGTATCGAAAAAACTTTCTTTCTATTTTCAAAATTTCAAGTTGATAAAAAGTTGTCCCTATAGACCCTGATATACAACAAAATAAAACAATCTGATGTGGCCAGGCACATGACTTTATCATACAATATATAAAATTAATAGTTTAGCTGCATGAGAATCTATTCTATTGAGATAAATCGTAGGTATTGTCAAAGCATCAGCATTTGACACTACCTACACTACGTCATTAGAATAATAGTTATGTCACAAATGCCGAAAGTACGGAATAGCGCGACGAGCGGTGATGCGTCACCGAAGGCGGAGTGTCGCCGTCGCATGTGAGCGAGTCGCGCTATCTAGTTTTTGGCAGGAGCGACATCAACGTTTATTGTGTAGCTTATTAAGAAATACGTATTTAAGAAAAATAAATAAAAAATTTGTGTATAGTAAATGCTAGGTTGGTACCACTTTGACGAAACGTCAAGTTTAAAGGTGCGTTCCGATTGGTAGGTAGTGGTAGCTAATGGCGGTGGTAGAATACGAAATTATAGTATTTCTTACATATCGTGATAATGACACATATTAGTTTGCATGTACATAAACATGAGTCACTAGCAATTTTCTATTGGAAATCTATAATGGCGTCTGCTACCACTGCCATTATCACTAATGAAAACGCACCTTAAAAAGGTAATTCAAATTCTGACAGATTTATATTTGTTCATGACACATCCCTACCAACATACTAAAATAAAACTACACTCATCGCTATACTTTATTTATAATTTTCGCAATTTATCGTTTTTAGAATTAGATATAAAGACGGGTTGATATTTCTTATCAACAAACAATCAAATTGGTGATCTTATTTTATTTGAAATTTGTATTTTATAATTTGCCGCACTACAGCGGCAACGTTCCATAGTGGTTCTCCAACCTCTGATGAGATCAGCTGTTTTCGAATGTGACAACATAAAAAAATATTTGTCAAAATCCTGGCTACTATGTAATTTCATATCAATGCAGATGCGACCGATCTCGATCAAATAGAATTTGCTCTTGAAGCTAAACTATTAATTTTACCAAAAAATGTTATAAGCATAAATTATACAAAATTTGTTCTACTTTAATTTATTTATTAACTATTTTGTCGAAATTACAGAAATGGCGGCTCATTTGCAAAATCTTTCAAAAAGGCTTAGAATAAACTACCAGTTCCTTTTTACCCCTTTCAAGCAAAAGCTTTTCAGCTCTAAGTCTGGTAACAAAACTTCTAAATATGAACTTTCGTTCCGATACCTTTAGTAGTTTCTCCGGGATCGTCGTCACAAAAATCGTTTACACACAGACACACACACACACACACACACAGACATTTTTTTGTACCTTGGTCAAAAATGTTCAGGGGACCCAAAAAGACGTATTTCCGCTAAAATCTCAATTTCTTTTTTCGGCATGATTACAATACTTTATCTTACTGCGTATGATAAAGTAAAAATTGGCCCAGTTGAAAAATATGGAAGCCTTCCACAAGGAACTTAAAGTTTTAAAAAATTCAAATTATTTCATATTTATTTTCTTAATGAAAAATTAAGTGATTCTTCTTTTTACTTTATCATACGCAGTATGGTAAAGTATTGTAATCGTGACGAAAAAAAAAATTGGGATTTTAGCGGAAATAGGTCTTTTTGGGTCCCCTGAACATTTTTGACCAAGGTACAAAAAAATGTCTGTGTGTGTGTGTGTGTGTGTGTGCGTAATGTGTATGTGTGTACCCGATTTTTGTGACGACGATTCCGGAGAAACTACTAAAGGTGTCGGGACGAAAGTTCAGATTTAGAAGTTTCATGACCAAACTTAGAGCTGAAAAGCTTTTGGTTAAAAATGGTCCAAAGGAACTGGCCATTTACTCTTAGCATTTTTCAACTATTTTCCCAATGAGCCGTCATTTTTGTAATTTCGTCAAAATAGATAAATAATAAATTAAAGTAGACGAAATTTTGAATAATTTATGCCTATGACATTTTTTGGTAAAATTAATAGGTTAGCTGCAAGAGCAAATTCTATTTGATCGAGATCGGTGGCATCTGCATTGATATGAAACTACATAGTAGCCAGGAGTTTGACAAATATTTTTTTGTGCTGTCACACTCGAAAACAGCTGATTTCATCAGAGGTTGGAGAACCGCTATGGAACGTTGCCGCTCTAGTGCGGCAAATTACAATATACAAATTTCAAATGAAATAAGATCACCAATGTCATTGTTTGTTGATAAGAAATATCAACCCGTCATTATATCTAATTCTAAAAACGATAAATTGAGAAAATTGTAAATAAAGTATAGCGATGACTGTAGTTTTATTTTAGTATGTTGGTACCGATGTGACATCTACAGTGTCATGAATAAATCTGTCAGAGTTTGATAGCTTTTTAAACTTGACGTTTCGTCAAAGTGGTACCAACCTAACATTTCCTTACAGAAATATAACCATTTTTTATTTTTTTTAAGTACATGTTTCTCAAAAAGCAACACAATAAACGTTGGTGTCTCTCCTGCCAAAAACTAGATAGCGCTCACGTGCGACGGCGACGCTCCGTCTTCGGTGACGCGCCGCATCACCGCTCGTCGCGCTATTCCGTACTTTCGGCATTTGTGACATAAATAACTATTCTTCTAATGACGTAGTGTAGGTAGTGTAAAATGCTGATGCTTTGACAATACCTACGATTTATCTCACTAAAATAGACCTTCATGCAGCTATTATTAACTATTAACTATTATTCTGATGACAGTAGGTAGTGTCAAATGCAGATGCTTTGACAATACCTACTATTGATACTATTGACTATTAAAATATCTGTCAAATCCTGGCTAACTAGTTTAACTTTAATGCAGACACGATTTATCTCAATCAAAGAGATTCTCATGCAGCTAAACTATTAATTTTATATGTTGTATGATAAAGTCATGTGCCTGGCCACATCAGATTTTTCAAATACAAAAAGTTTAACCATAAGGTATAAAATTAACGTATACAAACATATTTTACTCTAATGCAACATTTAGATCGGCTGCAGTTTATTTAGGCTCATAGACTTTTAGAAAAATGACCATTTTCTTATAATTAATTATAATTAAAAAAGTGTTTAAATGTTGCTAAAAGTTTATTTGTCATTAAATACTTTATTTAAAAAATATAAAAAATTCGAATTATAAAGCAAATTATAAACTTTAAGCCTGCTGCGGGAGGCTATAAATATTATTCAATTGGGCCTTATACAGTTGAGTTTATAGATGCTTGTCCATTCTTAGTGTAGAATATAGCCAAGTAAACCTATGGTCCGAGGACATTGCTTTCTAAATTAATATGTGCTATTTTACTATAGTATTTTTCAATAAAGCATATTCGGAAAATATTTGAGTTTTTTCAACAAAAAAATACACGTGATGTTACATAGGGGGGGGGGGGGGGGTACCTTAGAACCTCACCAAGTATCACGAGGGGGGAGGGGGGTGTAAAAAACTGGCTTAAAAACCTCACGTGATTAATGGACGACCCCTAAGTTGTATTCGCCTAATAAACCAGAAATGAAAATAAGTCTTGTTAATTGGAAGAAATGGTGATTTGTCAAACTCAAAGTATCGATTAGCCTCACAAAATTGGGGATGTTTTTTGCTATTAAACAAAAATACATAACGTATTGTGTTTTTGGTTGATCAAGCGATAAGGAAATTATGTTGAACATGTAGTAAATGTCAAGGTGATCGACGTTTTTGAAATATCATGCCAACCAGTCGCAAAAAAAAACTGTTTCGAGAAAAACGCGTCTAAAGTTTTAAGTCCACTTTCCGGTTGCATATTGAGTACTTATAGCATTTGCTGCTAATCAACTATACCAGGGTCATCATAGACGCTGTTTTTAAGGCACATTTGCAAATATATTTGTTTGTTGTCCATTCCTATCGTTGTTATCATATTAAACACGACAATCCTTCATTAAATGCCCGCTGCTAAATAATCCGTAATATTGATGGGGTTTGTGCCACAAGCAACATGTTGGAACCTAGGCGCCAGAACGAAGATTGAAGAGTTCTTTGGTATTTTTAAAAACCCATAAAAATGAATATAAACAATAATAGCCCGAAAATTCCCTCAATTTTTATTTGCAAGTCCAATATTTTGGTTTCACCGTTTTAAATTTTGAATAGAAGCGATTTCAGGCAAGGTAAAATATCCAAAAAAATACTGAATAGCTGGTGCTCCGAAAGAATCTACCGATTCTTTCTGATACCCCACTTACGTATGGTAAGTAACCCAACTCCTTTGATTCTTGCTGTTCCTGTGAGACTTGCGGTTTTCCTTATTGTGACACCCCGTATGTCAGACTTGGTATATCCATTCTGACGTAGAGCCCACTCCAAGTGTATCCGTTCGTCGTCCAAGGTGTTGTAGTCGCATATCTTCTCGGCTCTGCTGAATAGAGTGATAATAACACATCTCTTCTCTTGGGGATGGTGGTGTGATTTGGCATGCAAGTACCGAGAAGTATATTATTATACGAGTGAAAATGTTTAACGACATATTGTCAAAGTAATAACCTATTATTAACCTATCTTATTATACGAGTTTTATAAGAAATCAATTACCAGCAAAAACTAAAAACAGCCGATTTTCTGATTAATATCTGCTGTAAAATTAAAAAGTTAAATTTCTGGCAATGCTGATTAGACTGTATACATGTCGGCAAGCAAATCAACTGACGTCACCAACGTCAGTCTGCCTTTGTTTCTGTCAGGCATGAGAGCATGCAAGATTTATTGATTAGATATGATTCTATTTACTTTTCTGTGTTTTTATAATATTAAGTGAAGTAGCATAATAGACCGAAATCAATCTCCAAAACCTTAACAAATAGCTATAAGAAAACTATTTTCTCTATCCTTACTCTACATACAATTTACAATACACTATATCTTGCTATATGGCAAAGCTACATTCCTGAGGCTATAAAAATACAAACCCACTCAAATTGCATAGATTAGTTACAACTTCACATAAATGTTAAAATAAATTTTTATTAATTACATTTACACATTAAATATGCCAGGTTCTTGGTTCTTGGTTCTTCCTAGTTTCCCAAAGACGCCACATTACCTAACAAATTTCCTAAGTAATGTAAAGTTTTAAATTACAGATTAACGTTTTAGAAAGTAAAACGGGCATATATGCTTTTTAACTAAAAAAGAAATATTTTCATTTATCTTTGATTTTCAGGTATGTAATGAGGAGTGAGCTTTATTTGTTATTAAACCTGACCTACCATGTTTAAGATCGTAGTTAGTACTAGTTGAATTCTATCGAATTCTTCAAATTCGTTGCTCTGTTAAACGATCAACGATTTCAATATCGTTAACATTCCATCACGTCCTGAAATCCAAATCCATCATTTTCAGCACATCCCGAATACCGAACTAGGTACACACAGGCAGACCCATTCTTTTTTTCCAGTTAGTAAATGGCATACTGAGTAAAAGGTTTTATAAGGACTAATTTATTTCCCTAATTCCCTAATTCATTAAAAAAGGCGATTTGAAATATTAACAAAATCGTATTTTAACCCGCTCTACCATCTTAAGCAGCAAGTATACCGCAGTAATGGAAATTCTACACATGACTAAAGCAATGGTGTCTTATGGAAAAAAAATTCTAAATCGTATTAACAAATCAGGCAAAAATCTTAAATAACTGAAACTTAACTCAAAACAATTTTTTATTCTACCTTAACAAATCATTCTCATAAAAAACTATACCTACTACAAAAATTTAAATATGCTACCATTTTATTTATTTTATATTATTAACTATTAACGCTGGGATTCCGAATCAGCAATCCACTTCCGGTAGACTACATCGTCAAGGAATTGAAGTTTTCTACACGTCATGGAATTCACTTTTACGTGAATCTGGAAAAAAAAGTGTAAAAAGTCTTACATGGGGTTATTTGTTTATTTTTTCAATTTATTTTAATGTTGTAGTAAAATGTTTGTCTTATTGTACGCTTATGTAAGCTACGATCTAAATTTGGTTCAATACTCTCCGAAGAAAACAGAGTTGTTTTATCTCCCATGCTAATCGCCGAATGAATATTATTGAACTAATTTTTAACTTACACAGAAACACCTATTTAGGGTTCCGTATAGAAGTAAAAAAACGGAACCTTTGCGAGATCACTCGTTGGCCCGTCTATTCTTCTGCCTAGCTGTCTGTCACAGTGAAATTTTCTATACTGAGTTTGCAATTTAAGATATTTATAAAACTTACTAATCCATATATATTCCAATAGTCATATTCTAAGTACAGTTGGCAGTATATTTATAAGGGTCAACGTATTATATTTTGCAATAACTCGTAAAAGAAACATACTGGCGTTAAAAGCATAATTTACAAGAAAACTATAATTTAAAATTCAACATTATGAATGTACTTTTTAAACAAAATATCAAATATTGTTACCAACAAAATTTAATCATAATCAATTTTAAAACATCATGAACGACTTTGTAACCCTCATACATTATAATGTGACAACTCTAAAAAAGACTAGAAGCAATCTGCATATTTATATTAACAGCTTTATTATATTACAGAAACAGAAACAAAGATATAGTGCATGGGAAAGCAGAGAATAACTTAACAATCAAAGGTGTGGAACGTTTAGGACACTTGCATATTCGCGGATTAGCGACAACAACTAAAGAGCAACAAATTATCGATTATCTAGCATCAAATAAAATCTTAGGTATAAAATGCGAAAAACTAGCTGCAAAAAGACCAAATGAATACGCATCCTTTAAAATATCATGCAAAATTGAAGATCTAGAAAAAACAAATTCTGCAGATTTATGGCCAGTTGGGACAAAGATAAATCGTTTTTTCTTCTACAACCCCAGGAAGCAGGGGTGGAAAGAAAAAGAAATGAAAACGATGTAAAAAAATGTTCAAATTTTATTTTATTACATCAAAACATACAATGTCTCTCAAATAAGATCGATGAGCTAACAATTTACTTACAAAACATGTCATATAAATACGATATCGTTTGTCTTACGGAACATTGGTTGAAAGAACATCAACTAGAAACAACAGCTCTACCTAACTACACACTTGCATCATTTTTCACAAGAAAGGAGAGTATACATGGCGGATCTGGTATTTTTGTTAAAGAAACCGTGGTCTTCCATGAACTGGTTGATCTGAAATCAAAATCAAGAGAATTTGTGTTAGAATGCTCTGCATTACACTTACCTCAGCAGATGGTGATTGTCATATGTGTTTATCGATCACCGGCTGGCGACTTTGATGAATTTGTTGGAAGTTTGGATAATATTCTGGTGTCGGTAACCTACAAGTTTCAAAGGCATAAAATACTACTCTGTGGAGACTTTAATATAAATTTTTTGAACCATTGGGAAGATAGGACAATACGATTTAAAGATCTACTGCTGTCACATAACTTGCGTCCAACAGTAACTCAACCTACGAGAGTCACACGTTCATCTTCTACGTTGATAGACAATATATTTGTAAACTTCGAAAACTATGACGTGCAAGTTATTCCAACAGCTTTGTCCGATCATTACGCTCAGGATATTCAGTTTAAACTGGACGGTGTTAAAACAAATAAACCGACTATAAACCAGAATAGAAAAACGACAATATTTACATCGGAAAGCTTGTCCCTTGTTAACGAAGATCTGTGTAACGTAGACTGGGAAAGCCAATTAAATCACAGCAACCCTGAATTATGTTTTCAACGATTGGTACACCATATTCAGGTCTCAATGATGGTGCATGGCAAAAGAATAAGTTGTCTCAAGTCATCAAATAAATCCAAGAAGTGGATTGATGAGGATATACGACAGCGTTCTAAAATAAAGCGGCAACTTTATGAAGGTTTAAAAACAGGCGATATACCTCTGGAAGACTATAACCATTTTAAGAACGAGTTAAAACATGCAATACAAATGAAAAAGCAGAATTTCTACTCCAACAGTCTTGCAACATCTAGTAACAAAATAAAAGCAACGTGGTCAATTGTACGAGAAATTACTGGCAAATCGAAATGCGATTTCCAGTTAGAACACCTGCAGAACCCGGGAGATAGTAATAAGGATACCTTAAACAAGATAAACTCGTACTTCATAAATATATGTAATGATACTTCGTATCAGTCGCACAATACATATGATCTTGTTAAGAAAAATGACAAAACTCTTTTTTTAACAGAAACTACACCAACTGAAGTCTACAATATAATACATACATTAAACAACACCGTAGCAACTGGCCCGGACAATATTCCGACAAGACTGTTGAAAGCTTGCGCAATATCTCTAAGCAATCCGATATCAGATGTGATTAACCATTGCTTCAAGACAGAAATATTTCCAGAACAATTGAAAAAAACAAATATAAAACCTATCTTCAAGAAAGGAACAAGAAGCGAGATCAAAAATTATAGACCGATAGCACTGATATCAATTTTGGGAAAAATATTTGAAAAGGCTATTTTACATCGCATAATTTGTTTTATAGAAAAATGCAACATAATAACACCGGCGCAGAATGCATATATAAGGGGAAGATCAACCACTCGCTCCATTTATCTTGCTTTGAAGTCTATCCTGGAGGGACTGAACAACAAAGAAAAAATGGCTGGAATTTTTCTGGACCTATCAAAAGCCTTTGATAGTGTTGATCACACTACTCTTCTGTCAAAGCTGGATATAATGGGGATTCGAGGACCAATGTTGAACATCATTAAATCATATCTAAGCAATAGGGAACAACGAGTAACGGTAGGAAGTACGGAGGAAAAAGAAATACTTACGTCAGATTGGATGCCTGTAAAAAAGGGAGTTCCTCAGGGATCTATTCTTGGGCCTTTTTTATATATCCTGTACACCAATGATCTGCCGAGCTGTCTCCATCATCCAATGGGAATGTACGCAGATGACACATCAGTGATTGTAGGCGCTGAAAATGAAATACACCTGAGAGAAGAAATCATAAACAGTCTGATTAAATTAGAGGATTGGTTTCAACAAAATAATTTAAGATTAAATGTGGACAAAACACAGATAATAAAATTTTCCATGAAAACTGAACAAGAACTAATTCTGAATTATAACAATGTCACACTTACCTCTGCGCCCGGGGCAACGTTTCTGGGAGTCATCCTGGATCCACAGATGAACTGGAGACAACACGTGGAGAAATTGAGTAGCAAGTTATCATGTTATATATATGCGCTTCGAACCATTTCAAAGGTTGTGAATAGGGAAGCGGCACTGTCTAGCTACTATGCATACATCTACAGCAGGATCAAGTACGGGATACTTTTTTGGGGCAACTCCACGACAGCTGTGAGAGTGTTCAGACTTCAGAAGACATGTTTGAGGTGCATATTCGACATGAAACCCGGTGATTCGTGCGTGAACGTTTTTAAAGACCACGAACTCTTGACAGTGCCAAGTATATATATCTTGGAGTGCGCGTGTTTTGTTAAAGCGAACTATATTGAAATGTTTCAGGAGTACGAGACCAGCCATTTATACGAAACACGTGCAAACCGAGATGCGTTTCTGAAGATCCCACAGACTACATTATCTACGATCAATAAGGCAGCAGTGACGCAATTTTTAAGAGTCTATAACCACCTGCCAACATCGTACAAGATACTTCCGTTGAAACAATTTAAGGATAAACTAAAAAAACACATGATTAAGAACGCTTTCTATTCAGCGCTATCATTTTTTGAATCAACCGATTTTTGTGACTGATTTCATTTTTCACTTTATGTACGCTTTATGGTCTTATATATATATATATTTTTTTTGTAACATACTACATGACGTATTCTACACATTTTTTTTGTATGTCTATTGAATAAACAGTTTATTTATTCATTTATTTATTTATTTTATTTTGATATTTTTAGTTAACTTTGAGATATTTAAAAAAATAATAAAAAGAATGAAATAAAAAATATTTAGGATAACAGGTTAGCGATAAATACTGTTATTTTTCGGTACAACTAACGACGCCACACATTTTCCATGAACTTGCCACACCTGGTGACAAATCTGGGAATATACTAGAACATTTACATTGATTGTAATTAAATATTTACATAAAAGTGCCTTACTTATTGCGGCAACTAAGTGGCAAGGCGAGGTAACGACATAATAGAAACGTGTTCAATTGAAAAGGTTTTGATGAAATCCACAGTGATTGAATTATTTCTAATAAAATTAATTGCTACTTGACTAATGAATAAAAAATAACCCTAACGTAACTGTAAAAGAGAATGAATAATAATAAATGCTTATAGGCATTTATGTAATGAATGTACTGTCACTAACGGAAATAAAAAAAAAGTAATAAAAACTTCGGCAGGGTAAACTTTTAATCCATACCATCCAAAAATAAATTATTGCTGTAATCCTGCAGTTTGAAAAGCACATTTGACAGGAGTTATTGCCTAAATTATATCCAAAAGTCTGTCAACCATAAATCATACTTAACATGAATCAGGCAATTGGCAGATAATCTGAACTGCAAATATTTGAACATTTTGTTGCGTTGGTGCTTGCATTAGGTACATCAAGCAATGTTAAACTTTTGCCAACGATACGTTAAAATATTCCTCGTTGAGAGTCGAGTATGCACAACCTGTGAAACAATTCGACTTCGTCTTTGTTATATTTTAGAGAAAACCTTCTTGTTGCTTTTGTGTTAATATACAGAGCGGGCAAAAAGAAACAGTAGTAAGTACATATTTTATATTACTCGTATTTCCAGCTTTCCGAAAATTTAACAAAGCACCGGATTATGCCTGCCGGTGCAACTGACATTTCTATTCATAACAACGCTCGATAATTAATAATCCTCGGATTTTGTTCGAAATTATTAATGCTAAAGCTAAATACATTTTGCATTTCAATTTGCGATTAACGTTCTATAAATAAACATAAAGAGCTGTTGCTGCATGCCCATTAGCCTAATTAAAATGATTTTGCAATCGGACCCTTGTATAAAAGCGATGCTACATTTTCGTATTTTTTGGTATGGTTACTTTTGTTATTAGTGGAGATATAAATAAAGTCGGTAAAATGGAATAAGTAGTGCAAATTTGTGTGTTTTCTAATAATTCGTTAAGAAAACAGCTAAATTACAATTAGGTTCAAAAATATTTAAAAATTGAGGCACAAAAAATGTGTTTTTTTTCCTCTTTGACATATTCAAACTCTGTGACACTGGGTGGTCGTCAAAAAACAAGCAGTATCTGCAATTCATAATCAATTACCTAATATTTTGCAAGCATTGGAAGACATAGTACAGACAATAAAAACGAGGAAACATCCAGGAGCAAAAAAAAATCACGTTATTTGTACTTTAGTAATGTGGAACCGTATCTTAAGAGAAATAGCTGAACTTACTACGGTTACTGGCTTATAGACTAATTTCAGAAATACGGTAGACGAAATAGCAAAAAAAAAGTTTGAAACCTTTTTAGAACAAAGCGCAGATTTGTCCAAACTCGTATATGTAAAACATATATTTAAAGTAAAAATGAGATTTAAAATTTGTACATAATTTAACTATGAATCCATGGATGATTTAAACGAATCAGACAATTTTTGTTCAATATATATCGAGAGTATTGGCACAATAATTGAGCAATTTACATAGAAAAAACTTCAAACTTTCAAATTGCAAAACTTCAAGTTTCCCTAGATTTTGATTTCTTAGTGGTTCAAATATTGTTTCACCTTATGAAGATACTAGTAAGAACATACTCTCAACCTTACAAACAAATAATGAACTAATATAAACGAGCAGAACTGTTGGTGTGAAATTTTTAACGCAAAAAATATTTCAGTCTTAAATGAATACTTTGAAAATATGGAACATTTAAAAATCCTCTATTTAATTTATCAAATTGAATTAACTGCGAATTATAAGAATATGGAAACTGCATATGGAATATTTCTCTATATACCAGTAACTGCTGCATCAGCGTAAATGGCTTTCAATAAACTTAAATTTAATAAAATTATAAACCCCTAACCAGGGTTAGTGGTTAGGGGTTTATAATTTTATGATTAAGTTCGCCACAGTCTCCAAAATATTGTCAAACTTAAATTGGTAAACAATTATATAAGAGCTCAGGACAGGCTTGCCAATTTAAGTTTGCTTTCAATCGTGTGTAATGTTGCTCGATTATTCGAAATTGAAAAGACAATCGATGATTTTGCCGCTTTGAACGCCTGGAAAATAAACTTGAGTAAGCTACAGTCATGAGACATATTTGTCTGTTTATTAAAATATACATGATTGTGCTTTTCATTAATTTTTGTTTTACTATGTTTTGATGTTTTATTGTTTATGATTTATGTTTTCTTATTATAAAAAATCGATTTATTTATTTTGGAAGGATAAACGTATGTATTTCAATATAAAATTTATTCTTTATACGGAAATTAATTTTTAGTCCATACATTTACAGCAATTTTTTAATCAGGATTTATTAAGTAAGGTCGACAACTTTTTATGTTTGTCACTTTTAATTGCAATCTCAGGATGACATCCTAGATGGTGTACAATCATTTGTTTCGTGATTTTAGTCAAATTTCCACATGACCGTAATACCCTATTTAACTGCTTTCTGAGCGGATTATTTACAGGAATCTGATACTTCTATCTCTACTAATAACAAAAGTTCCAATATAATCCAACATCAGGTGAGACATTTGTATTGTATATTGTGAATAAGCAATAATAAATTATATAGTTCTGGGATATACTGGAGGCTGGTAGACCAATCTTTTAAGGAAAATTGAAAGAGTAAACATTTTCAGGAAATGCACCATATGAAAGGATGTTCTTTTTTTTCTAAAATTGGTACCTATGTTACCAATTCGCTCTTCATTAACTCTCTTCTACGATGGTAAATAAAAAGAATCATCATCCTGTTGTCTTTAAAACTCTCTGTAGCTATCCAATGGTGCGTTTTTGGTAAATATTTATAATACATAGTATTTAAAAATTAGTCTATTATACTCCTCTGAATACCCTGGAAGTTAATAGTAATATATAATAGTTAAAGCTTAAAGCTGAAAATGTAATACATAGTTATTCATCAACATCAATCGACTTACTGAAAGTTATGTGAATCATTTGGTCAAGGCACATTGCTCGAGGATTTGAAAATGACTACCCCAGTTAATTACTTCTAATTTGATATACAGGGTGTTTGCGACCTTGTGATTTAATATTCAAGAGGTGATTAAACATCCTAAAAGAAGGTCATTAACGTAAAAATGTCTTAAAAAAGTTGGATAAAAATCGCGTTCAGACACCTTCGGCGATAATTCGATGGCAAGACCAGGGCCTAGTAAATTATGGCAATTCATGGAGACTTCGAGCGAGACTTTGCGTTCAACACCACGGTGATAAATTTGAACGAAAGTGGATTCCATGAAATAGCATTTTTCATTTACTTTGCTTAATCAAAACGAAAAGAGAAATTTAACAGTAATATCTCGCCAATTATGCAGCTTTTGTTAAGACATTTCTACGTTAACAACCTTCTTTTAAGATATTTAATCAGTAATCACCCCTTGAAAATAAAACCACAACACTGTAAATATCCCGTATAATAAATAATGTTATGTACGTAGATAGTTTACCTAAAATTATAAAAAGTTATCTAACGTGCTCTACAATGCCGTGGCAAGGGGTACTTCTGATTTTATTGATGTTGAACAATGAAGTTCCGCCCTCGTATACTCGTTTTCTCGTTTATGTACCAACAATATCAAAATTAAAATGTTCATGCTGCTTACGTCAAGCTAACAAAAATTCAATATCACGCGCATTCAGCGAAAATATTGCTTCTTAAAATGCATATTTGCTAAAGCTGGCACGGTCTCGGTCTAAGCCAACAAATGCCTGGCATATACCCATTACGTATACGGTACTAAATAAAATTCACTGGCTTATAAATTGACTATCGTTTAGCATTATATTATAGGTATCTTTATTTCTAAAAATATATTAATTTAATATTAAGCATAGATGTATCCTTATTTTAAGGATTATTTTAAGGTATATGGAGGGATTTCTTGCTTCAGCTCTTTTTTGATCAAGTACATTCTTTTAAGCGACATTCTCATTATTCAACTGTTGTTGAATAGTTACTTTAAACTATACATTTTTTTTCGACGTACTGCAAGTTTACTCTTCTCTCTGTTGAACATTCATCGGCGATTAAATACTGGACATGCCAGACTTTATAGGAACTAGGAAGTATAAGAACGAACATCGAGATACATCAAAAGCTATTACGGCATGCAGTAATGATTTTCCGTATTTCGAAATAGATTTTTTTATGTTACTGTCAAACTGAAACACGTGTGGTTAAAAATGCGTACTCTACAGTCTACACCACGGAGTTTGTTGCACAGAGTTTGCTCATCACTTGTTAAAGCTTTCATTTGGGCATATTTAGTGAATTGTAATGGGTCAAACGCTGTCGCATATTTTAACATTTTCTGCCGATTTTATCAATATCACTATGTACGTAAGTACGTAGGCTTTCACGGCCAGAAATATCATCGAAGGCTTATTAGAGAAGCCATCGAAATTTATAAACATCCTAACAACATTAATCGTGAGGACGTCACTGACATTAGTAGGGTCTTGAAATCGATCCTAACGCGGTCAGGTGGACAAACACACGGGAGCGGTAGCTCCAGATGTGTGCAGTGAGGTGTAAATTTAGGTATCTACGGGAGATTTCTTTCGCAGGTCTAAGTATTCAGTTAGCTCTGAAGAAGCGATCAACATGGGTCGCGAAACGTCAGCATTTACGAATTTAGACACACGGCATAACCCGGAAGCAATTTATTTTCTAAATCACTATGTATGATAGGTACTGTATTCAGTCTGCGGTCAAATGTGCGTATGTGCGCGTGTGGGGCCAATGAGCAAACATATGTGTAAAATCTAAATATATTAGCTCTAATTTTTTAGATAAAAGTACACAAAAACATTAATAAAATAGATGATGACAATAAGAAGCACACTTTGTATTTGTTCGGAAAATGTTACAGTGATATTACAAAGTTGTATCACCTCATTAACATCTGAAAATGTTCATTTCTTGCTTACACTACATTTTGCCTCATTATTTATGCATATACAATAAATGCGGTCCTGTGGTGGCTTCAGAGTTTATTTTAAAGAAATCATCTCTTCTTATTTAAAAGATCATATCGGGGTACAAAATGCCAATGAGTGTGTTCAGTATCCATCCAATATTATTACATGTATTATTATGACATGTATTTTACATAAATGTGCCCAAAATCGGGTGCGCCGTATCATGAAAACGCATTTTGATAACGAGCCTATAATTTCATAAATTTTAATTTTATTTAAATCTTGGGTTATTCCATGTCAAATCAACACAACTTTTATTCCTCGCCACCTTGGATTTCGATGAAATGTTGTACAATTGTTGTCTTCATGTAGTTCTAGAAAAGTACCAAATTTATATGTTGTCCAGTTTTGGAATTAAGGGTATGCAAAGTTTTAAAAATCGTGCTGACACGATATATTAAGGGCTCGTTGTCGCTCACCTAATTAATCTAGAGTGGTGGTCATTTTATATCGTTTTCCATGAGCTTTTTTCCATGACACTGTTTTCAGTTAATTCCCAAAGTTTGATAGTGGAACGGAAAAGGGTTCATATCTTAAAAAAAATCTGATGTGGCCAGGCACATGACTTTATCATACAAAATATAAAATTAATAGTTTAGCTGCACGAGAATCTATTTGATTGAGATAAATCGTGTCTGTATTAAAATTAAACTAGTTAGCCAGGATTTGACAGATATTTTGATAGACAATAGTATCAATAGTAGGTATTGTCAAAGCCTCAGCATTTGACACTACCTACTGTCATCACAATAATAGTTATTTATCTCACAAGTGCCGAAAGTACGGAATAGCGCGACGAGCGGTGATGCGGCGCGTCACCGATGGCGGAGCGTCGCAGTCGCATGTGAGAGAGTCGCGCTATGTATTTTTCGGCAGGAGTAACATCAACGCTTTTTGTGTTGCTTTTTGAGAAATACGTTTTAAAAAAATTCAAACATGGTTATATTTCTGTATAGGAAATGTTAGGTTGATATCAGTTCTGCGAAACCAACATACCAACATACTAAAATATAACTACACTTATCGCTACACTTTATTTACAATTTTCTCAATTTATCGTTTTTACAATTAGAAATAACAACGGGTTGATATTTCTTATCAACAAACAATCAAATTGGTGATATTATTTTATTTGAATTTTATTATTTTGTACCTTGCCGCACTAGAGCGGCAACGGTCCATAGCGGTTCTCCAACCTCTGATGAAATAAGCTGTTTTCGAGTGTGACAGCCATAGACATTTCTGTGGTGACAACACAAAAATTATTTGTCAAATCCAGGCTACTATGTAGTTTCATATCAATGCAGATGCGACCGATCTCGATCAAACAGAATTTGCTCTTTAATCTAAAATATTAATTTTACCAAAAAATATCATAGGCATAAATTATTCAAAATTTCCTCTACTTTAATTTATTATTTAACTATTTTGCCGAAATTACAGAAATGGCAGCTCAATTGCAAAATCCTTGAAAAATGCTTAGAGGAAACGGCCAGTTCCTTTGGTCCCCTTGGAACCAAAAGCTTTTCAGCTCTAAGTTTGGTCATAAAACTTCTAAATATGAAGTGTAGTCCCGATACCTTTGGTAGTTTTTCCGGAATCGTCGCCACAAAAATCGTTTACACACACACGCACAGACACACACACACACAGACATTTTTTTGTACCTTGGTCAAAAATGTTCAGGGGACCCATAAAGACCTATTTCCGCTAAAATCTCAATTTTTTTTTCGTCATGATTACAATACTTCATCATACTGCGTATGATAAAGTAAAAATAAATGTGCACAAACATAGTATTTACAAGAAGTCAACTATAACATCAAATTGTACCTGAAACTGAAAATTTATTTATACTCTAATACTACCAGTTGCATGATTTAAAATTAATAAGAGTATCAAAATACATTATAGTGTATTGCGTTCACTTGGTATACCATTTTTAGCAAATATTATGTTTGTAGACATTTATTTATATTTTAAGTCATGAACTCATTTCCTTCCCACTATCAAAGTTTGGAACGTAACTAAAAACAGGGTAAGCGAATATCTGTTCCTCCTTTTAAATTTTTTAAAAAAGTAGCGTATTGAAATAATCAGAGGTATACTTTAATCTATAATTAAAAAAACAAAATTCCCTCACAAGCCCTATTGTGTATCAGGAGAAAGCTCATGGAAAAAACTATAAAATGGCTCCTGTACCACATCTTTAGATTAAGTGTGTGGATGTTAAAAGAAGCCAGTTGTCCTTTTCTAGGTAGGCAGATAATCGCAAATAACGTTAAACTGGTTCAAAATACACATTTTAGTTTTATTCGCCAATTAGTGTCTATTGTGTTTTTTATCAGATGTGTTCGTCTGAAAGTCGTGCGGTTGGAAACGCATGAAAAATATTTTATATTTTACCATATTTTAGCTACTTCCAAGAGTGCGATCGAGTTGAAATTTTGCATATGGACAGATTTCTGGGGACAATGCATGTATCAATAAAAAAACTGAAACCATATCCAAATTTATAAAAAAAAATTAAATTTGTCCAGTCGTGTTGAAATTTTGCCTGCGAGCAGATTTCCGGTAACAATGAATCAACAAACAAAAGTTAATAACTTTTTAACTTTGCAAAAATTTGAAGCGTCGTAGCACAAAAGTTTACTTTTTGCAGAAGCAACTTAATTATTATTTTTTAAATTTCCCTTTATGGTAACAGGTTTAAAATGTTGCAGTACCTTTGCCATAACTTATTCTATCCAAAAACACATATAACTCAATTTCGGACTGCTGGTCCCTTTTCATATCCAGGCACACATTATCATGTCCGAACGATTTTTAGAACTATGCCTACCCATTAATTCCAAACAGAGGGAACAACATATTATCCTAAAATTTTGTATTTTTCTATAATTACATGAAGACAACAACTGTACACAATTTCATCTAAATCCAAGGTAAGGAATAAAACTGTGTTCATTTGATTACCCTATTGTATACAGGTGACATTTTTACTAATATTTTAATAAGACTAAAACCCAATGCAGGGTTGCTATGCACACAAAATGGAAGAAAACATTACATAAAATACCTACATAAAAAGTGTATTTTCTAACTACGATGTTATGGATGATAATAATTAAAATTTGTCAATCCCATTCAATGGTGATCGCAAAATTATTCTATACATTCCTTCCAGTGACTGCTCGTGCGCCACAAAAAAGGTATGGGTGAGCTTTCAAAGGACACTCATGGAAAACCCTAAATTTGTACTCATGACAAACTCCGAGAACCTCCCCGGTCTTAAGCAACATTCAGTGCAAACTTTGGCAATTATGTTCTGTTTTTGAAAACCATATAAACATCCAATCTTCCACCCCTGACAAATAACGCTCTATAATATATAGCGTCTATATACCTTTTGGGTCATCATGTAACATTTTTTTTGCAAATTGTATATTTATGTTTCGTTTATGATATACCAATAAAAGCATTTATTATTATTATTGTAATTATATACACTCATATACCTGCATACCCGCTCGGCTTTGCTATGTCACAAGCAATTAATCAAATATTAATCATAAATCTGATTATCTATAAATTATAACATTTTGTTTTCATTTAAAATGAACAGATTATAGTACCAATCCTACAGATTTAAAAAACGTTGTCACGCGGTCTTGTAGTAAAAGTTGTTAAAAGTCAAGGACAATACTCGGCGAAAGTGTCGGAGGATTCATTACTCAAACATTTATTTTTATTAACACCATGCTAAGCGGTACAATATAAATCGGTAATTGCGCATTGTATATGCAACCGTTAATAGTACACACATACTATGCATTCCACTGAGTACAGTTTGGATTATCAAATAGTAAAATTATAGCGTGTTGATATTTATTGACCTAGTTCCACTTTGTACGTCGACTGGTATGTTTGTGCGATAACATTATGTGCATTTAGGTGAGTAAAGCATTTTTACTTATCGTTTCTTAACTTTTGGATAAACCCATCATTAATTAACAGTTAAGTTCTACACATTGTTGAACCGTGATAGTGTTGATACGCTAAAATAGTGTTATTACCATCCAGTGTTACCTGATTCTACTAATTTTGCAGTAGTTGTGTCGGTGTCTGCCTTATGTAAGAGGAAATAAGGCACCTTTTGCATGGTGTTTCAAGCTGACATCACTGTTGCCACTACAAGTGAAAGTCACATACCATCTATACTAATGATTATTTCCACAACAACTGATCGCCTAGGTTACTCAAATAACTGATTATATCTACAATTAATTAATTTATAAATTACAATTAAGTGCAGTCGCCATGTTGTGCGTGAACTGACAAATATAATAAACTACAAAAATGCTCTTAAACTGGTTATTTACACTCTTTACAACTCCGATACAAGTGTTTATACAGAAAATGTGGGGGAAACGCGCGAAATCTAAATATTTGAAATACTACACAAGCTGTTATTAGTACAATACAACCTCGTTAATCTGTACAACTAAATGCAAATCCAAACTGACATTTTGTCCGGATTATCGGATGCTTATTAAACCAGTCATATATGACCATAAAATAGCCTCATAACATTACTTGTAGTTTAGACTGCGGAAATATTGCATAGAACAATTCCTGCAAGGCATTATCGCCAAGATCGCAAAGCAAGAATACTTGATGGGATGCTTTATTGTTTTCGTACGTCCACTGGATGCGGGTATTTATCAACAAAACTGGTATTTGATATGTTTGCTTAACTACCTTATTTTAATACTATCATCATAATGCTCTCAGACATGTTCAACTTAAAAAAGGCCGCGGGTCTGATAGCAAAATTAAAATATACCTACGAGCCGGAAATTTTTAGGGCATTATTAGAACTGCGTTGTTATTTCTTTCATTTAAATTTTCATTATTATACTCCATTTATTTAACTTTAATGAATATACTTATAAAACTAATGTAAACTCTGGTACATTGAAATGACCGTTGTTTTGAAACATGATAAAAATAAATACAACCTCATTACAAAACTTTATATAATATAAAAACGGTACTCGAGAAAATATTATGAAAATACGAATAATCTGATCAATTCATATATTAATTTTAAATTTGAGAATATTATGTATCCCTCTAAACTCACTACTAAATAATTAAAAAGCTGCTTTGAATGGAAAACGTGTTGAGTGGAAAACAAAGTAAGCAAAATCATCTAAAATAGGGTTTTTATCATACTCAGCATTTAAAAGAATCTTGCTGTGGTATGGTTATATGGTATTTCCACCAACAGAAGCAATAATTATTTTGTCGGTAATTCAAATATCTAGTCAGTAACCTGAAGTAACAAAGTAAGCAAAATCATGAAAAATATGCTTTTATCATACTCAGCATTTAAAAGAATCTTACTGTGATCTTGCTGTCCATTTTATGAAATATTTTAAATGTACTTGTCAATGATAGCGAAGCGAACTGTCTCGTAACTGTCATCTACGTAGGTTTTTACAGACTTTGACACTAGCGTTGTGTTATTTGAACGACCTCTCATTATTATACAACGCTAGTGTCATTATAATCATTGGCGCGTATAATGATGGGGATTATATACTCATAGATTCGTATGCAATGAACTGATTATATTTGAGTCGTAGATAAAATACTTAAATCATCAGTCACTGCCCTGTAACATTACACGTGTTACCACAAGCCCGGTTTAACTTTTACATCTTTTCCTCAATTATGTTTGTCCATTCGCAATGGTATTTTACTTATGATCTCTATAAAAATCTAAAAATCGTTTTCTTGGAGTTATTAGGCCTATGCAGGAGCGGTCAAACTAAAAAAAATAGTTGGTGTTTATAACATATAGTAATTTGTTAGATAAGCAGTGAAGACAATGGCAAAGTTTACCATTGAAACCCTTTTTAAAATCGTCGTATGGTCAACATAAAACTGGAAAATCGAAATTACAAACTAAAAATAAAAAATTTCAGGTTCACTGTTAGAAAACAAAAATATAAAAATAACTCAATATGATAATATTGATGATATTTTTGGGTGGTCAATGATCACAATAAAAAAGTACGTTATCTAAAAATCCTAACTATTTCGGCTCCTAGGATTTAGTTTTTATTTTAATTAAAGATTAATTCAAGCTGGCCGTAGGTTCACATGGCTGCCATATATTCGTCTCTGCATGTATTGTGCCCGAACAGACGATTGAGCGTTGTCATCCTTTTAATCAGAAATGCATTCGTGAAGTTCTGCGTTTACCTGCTTTCATGATTTTAATAAGTTTATCAATTACGCGTTGCTATGCTTCATCGAGATTATAATTTACATTTTCTTATAAAATCATTTCAGCATCGTGAAAATATCAGTTTTCATGTCCACAATCAGTTCTGTAGTTTTTGCGGTAAAAATGACACCTGGTCAGCGCTTTGTGTCCGCATTACCGGATGTCCTGATTGACGTATTTTTAAGGGATTAGCGAGGTTGAACTGTATCGTGTTTGACATTGCTGTTGTAATAAGTTACTCAATTCTCTCTATTCACCTGTCATTAGCTCTCCAGTGTTATGCGATCCCGTTAGAAATCTCGACTTAGTAACAACCAAGTTTCTGTGTAATTGTAATTAACCACTATGAACCGCGATGACAATATTTCTTTTATTTTAATTGGCCTTTACAATTGTGTTTGAGTAATCCAGAATTATTGTATAAATGAAAAATATGTATTAGCATAAACTTAGGAGTCAACATATCTTAGGAGTCAATATAACCATCTTCGAGATATAGGAAAAGTCGCAAGTCTATTGTTTCGCTGGTACATGCATTGTACCGTTTGGTCATTTTAGAATGGCTACACAATGAAACTCTTTGCTTGCTGAAACGGTAAATCTAAATATAAACAACTGTTATATTATGTGGATATGTGTATTTCGAACAAGAGTGAATGCTGATAAATGATTATACACATACAGGCTGCCCCATAAACCGATGTCGAACTAGAGAGATGACCCGCTGACAAGTTAGCCATATAAGATACTCATTGACATGTTGGTCAGAATAACATTTACTTTTACGAAAATGGTTGCCAAACTTTCCGCAGGTGTTTCAATGCATTTTAAAGCAAAAAAGAGTTTTATAACTTTCTGATACCTTTAATTATACATCGGTAATTAGAAGATCCAGTAGTTTTACCTGTCGGCCAACAGTCCCTAAATGACGTCGTCGTCCGCTCCAATGGCAAACATGTATCGATGGCTTGCTGCAGAGAAATATTTTCTACTTTCATACCTCTAATTGCCAAGAATCTCTAAATGCCTACACTATCCGTATCAAACTGAGTACCTACACCACCAAACATACATCAGACGGTTGTAGCAGAAAATTGGCCGAAATACGTTTAAAATGTGTCTACCTAACCATGGTTTTCAATCAAGGTTGTGCCGATGACTCCGATGAGTCAAGTTCGAATTATTTATTCTGTTTACGTGTGTTCGGTCGACCTCTCAAAACAAAATCAGTCTTTCTTTTATAAATCCATATTGTTCATGTGATGCGCAGTAGTCTTTGCGACTATGACAGAACTGACTCGTGTTTTTAATTAGTTCCTAACTAATAGCATTTGTTTGGATGGGTTAGATTAAATAGTTGGTGATTTTGGTGTTCCGGAAGTGGCATAAGGTATCTACCATATGATATATCTATCAGAAATTACTTTATTGTGATGGGCCAGAAGGACCAGCTATGTCATTTGTTATTTTTATTTGGTATTTTTATGTGGTGTTCTGATTTGGTTTGTCAATGTCAAACATATTTGTTTTGCGAGTGAATATAAACATCACAATAAGCGGTATATGAACATCACAATAACATAATTATTGACAGAGTAAATTGATAATTCACGAACTAAGCAGGAATTAGGAAAACTTAATAGTTCGATGTGTATAACATGAAAACATCGACAGCGTTGTTAGCATTTTAAACACATTTCCTCTATTTCAATTTTTCGGTTGTGTGATTGAGTTAAACTTGAGAACAATTCAATTTTTGACATAAAAGTCAGGCCCCAAATAGTGTTCCATCTGACTACTGTCTTAAATAAAGATCGAATATGTAAGGTATTCTACGTAAATACTTTACAGAGAGGACTGTCTATCATGTATTTGTAACGCACTGGAATGTACTAATATCTGCTAGCTTGAAGAGATCATTAGAAAATCATGAAAACTTGTATTTAACCGATTATATTATACACTGTAGGCAAAAAAAAACGGTACAAATTTTTAATCACTCGTATTTCGAATAATATTTTGCCTATTCAAATAGTTCTTTAAAAAACGAATTGCTTGTAGTGTGGAGATTCAAACCATACCATATTTGCAATAACATAACGTTTCAATGCAAAGTTATGTTGATTTATGTTTGGCTATGCAACATTTCTGATAATATCGGGTCAATTTAATGTGAAATGAAAGGTGTATTAATTTAAATGGGTAGTGACATTTGTCTTGTTTTGGTAAAAAAGGGCGCTAGATATCTTATAGCATCGTATACAGGGTGATTTTTTCTGAATATTTAAACAATATTTTTTTATTGTTCCTAGTGAAAACCAGTGGAATCACTGGTTGAAAACCAGTGGAATCACGTTTGTAACAAAAATATTGCAACGGCAAGAAAAATCTAACAGTGTACTTGAGTTATCTTTAACGATCGTGAAGAAACCACCCAGCTGTTGTTATGTGTGGCATGTTTGAATTTATCATTTTAGGTGGTCCTTTCGTCAGTTTCAATTATGATATATCACACTTGTTGTTTAGCTGTAAATGTTAGACGTATGTTACTTGTTCTTTTGTTTGTTTTTGCTAGGATTCAGAGCTGGAATCAACATATTTGAGTATGTCACATCTCTTTTTTTATGTCATTTTTTTATGTCGTGTAAAAAAATAAAGACCACTCCCAACATCTGCCTGAAGTCCGTCAGACCGTCAGACAAGTGAAAGCAAACTGCCATAATTTTATTTCAATAAGAAACGATGTTGATTTTAGTTCCAAATCACTGCAAAAGCACAATTTTATGTTTTTTTTTGTGCAAAACAAAAAAAAATTGTAGAAAATCTATAGCCCAATAATGGTAGTAAATAAGTAAGAAATGTCCTTCAAAAAATTCAAAATCAAACATGCCGCCTATAAGAAAACTAAATGTTTGCCATCTTTAAAGATAACTCAAGTTCGCAATTGGACTTTTCGTGCCTATGCAATGGAATCGGGTTTTTATCTATGCAAACGGCCAGTTCAACTGCTATTTTCAGTAAAAACAGTAAAAAAAACGATGGTTCAAACTTTCACCCTGTATACTAAAAAAATCTGATGTGGCCAGGCACATGACTTTATCATACAAAACATAAAATTAATAGTTTAGCTGCATAAGAATCTATTTGATAGAGATAAATCGTGTCTGCATTAAAATTAAACTAGTTAGCCAGGAATTGACAGATATTTTGATAGTCAATAGTATCAATAGTAGGTATTGTAGTTTTCGGCAGGAGTGACATCAACGTTTTTTGTGTTGCTTTTTGAGAAATACGTAAAATTTAAAAAAATGGTTATATTTCTGTATAGAAAATGCTAGATACCACTTCTACGAAACGTCAAGTTTAAAAAGCTAATTCAAATTCTGACAAATTTATATTCGTTCATGACACTGTAGATTTTTTTGTTTATTTACAATTTTCTCAATTTATCGTTTTTACAATTAGATATAATAACAAAGGGTTGATATTTCGTAACAACAAACAATCAAATTGATGATCTTATTTTATTTGAATTTTGTATTTTTTACTTTGCCGCACCAGAGCGGCAACGTTCCATAGCGGTTCTCCGACCTCTGATGAAATCAGCTGTTTTCGAGTGTGACAGCCATAGACATTTTTGTGGTGACAGCACAAAACAATTATTGTCAAATCCAGGCTACTATGTAGTTGCATATCAATGCAGATGCGACCGATCTCGATCAAATAGAATTTGCTTTTGAAGCTAAACTATTATCTTTACCAAAAAATATCATAGGCATAAATTATTCAAAATTTCCTCTACTTTAATTTTTTATTTAACTATTTTGACGAAATTACAGAAATGACGGCTCATTTGCAAAATCGTTGAAAAATGGTAAGAGAAAATAGCCAGTTCCTTTGGACCCTTTTGAACCAAAAGCTTTTCAGCTCTAAGTTTGGTCATGAAACTTCTAAATATGAACTTTCGTTCCGATACGTTTAGTAGTTTCTCCGGAATCGTCGTCACAAAAATCGGGTACACACACACATACACACACACACACACACACACACACACAGACATTTTTTTGTACCTTGGTAAAAAATGTTCAGGGGACCCAAAAAGACCTATTTCCGCTAAAATCCCAATTTTTTTTTTCGGCACGATTACAATACTTTACATACTGCGTATGATAAAGTAAAAATCAACCTGTATTGGCAGGGTGCACGATGAACGCGTATATGCAACTATATGTTACAGTTATCTGTAGTGTTTTAGTGGTCCAATCAAATTTTTATTATTATATTGTTTTTTGGCCAATAGCTGTTAGTAGTGAACTTTAAGAACGGTTTATATTCGTTGGATTGCCACTTATTGTGTCCCCCATTACGATGATATTGACAATATCGACGAACGATCTGTGAACTTACGACTGATAAGCAACAAAACAATGCTATGCGCCATAAACTACTGCACATACTGTAGCCCACAGTATGTCTCAGTTTCTCCACTACCGGTGCCTAGGTCGATTCTCATTTCCCTTCGAGGGGGTATGCTCAGCACAAATACGATGCTATAAAATTTCTCTCTACTGTTGCTTTCGACCAAAAGAAAACAAATGTCATTACCTGCTAATTTTATTACAGCTTCCATTTCACATTAAATTGCCTAGATATTATCAGAATGTTGCTTAGCCATACATAAAGCAACATTACATTGGATTCAAACGTTCAATTATTGCAAATATGGTATGCTTTCAATCTCCACAATATAAGCAATTAGTTTAAAAAGTAAAATTACACTGTAATTTTGTGATATCATATTACAGCATATTTACTATATGAACACACTTGTAGTAACAATAGTCTCTCTGATAGCAAAGCCCACGCGGTGTTGCAGGACAATTATTTATGGGCAGTCAGAGCTTGCAGACGAATCTTAATATGCCAATGAATTAAAATTATGATTATAATGGTTAAAATTATATTTAGAGTGCATATAGAAACAATTTGTTGTTAGCATCGTTATTTTATCACAGAAAATACTAGTGTTTGTATTGTTTCTATAACAGCACCCTCTCCTACATATTCAGAACACATTTTACACGGTTTGTGGTTGTCTAAACTTTACCTCTTGTAATTTTAGTGTCTTATCATTTTAATGTACCAACTTTTAATAAAATACAGCGGTTTCATGTCTCATAGAAATATGAAATCTCTGGAACGGTTTGTTATTTTAAAAAGTCCCGGAACTCTTCGATTTTTAATTAGCAAAATACACATTGCTGTGTAAAATTAAATTTCCGACCTTCAATTATAACTGACGTGACCGTCAATCTTCCCTGATTTGGGTAGATTTTTAATTGATTTAATCGTAACATAACCATTTTATTGCTTATATTGGACAATTTGTTAGTTAAGGCCAAGTGCAAATTGTAAAATATGCTAACGTTGGGATCATGGATACCATGAAAACAATGAAGAAATCCATCAAAATCAGGAAGAGAAAAATGCGGCTGCCATTAAAAGAACGATTTATTAAGTCGAAAACAATTAACGGATGAAAATTTCATTTAGTATAACTGTGCGTGTTTTCATCAAAATACGCAATGTATAAAAACCGACGTGTCCGAGGATTTTTTGAATTAACAAACCGATTTAAGACATTTTGTCAGGTTCCCATACTTTGCGCGCTCACTGTGTATCTCATCAATTAGATGACGCAAAGTCGTCCACTAAAAATCTTTGCAGTAAAATAAATAAAGCAAAATATTTTGTTTTAGTTAGTCCGTTTTATTTTGCCGGCGATATGCAACAGTAACCGGATGTTAAGAGACAATCGGCCTTTGCGCAAGCGGCCATTAAAGTGACAGTAATTTCTTGGAACTCAAATCGGAAAAACCCGTAGCACATAATAATGACCATAGAACACTCTAATAATTTTCTACGAATTATACCTCTATGTACCTACATATATATTATAGATATATACAAACTTTAAGCTGCTAAAGTTAGCAATTGTCACGTATTCCTAATTATATCCATCATAAGCGATTGTTAAATGTTCAATATTAATTCAGTCTGATTTTGTCCCATTCAAGAAAATGAGGTGGTTTCGGAAGCAGGGAGATTCTCCGCGTCTCTTAAGCCTGTCTCCACTGAGAACCGAATCTTCTCCAGTTGATTTTCCGACGACCAAGTGCGATCAACCAAGTCCTCACCGCTCTAGAATAGGTAAGATTCTAAATTTGATAGCGAAATCGCCATTATATGTTATAACATTTCTTTAGGGGCATGGACCAAACAACGAAGCAATAAAAACAACACAAACCGCTACAATGTTGAAGATAGCGTAATCGTTGTGGAAAGAAGTGGCAAACGGAGGCACAAATCTCAACCCAGTAGGACCGATCATTGTTCAATGGAAAAGCGCAACCCCATATTGGATAAAGTCAAGCACACGAAACTATCTTGCTTCAGGACGTCCTCCAACGCCTCCCAAGATGGAGCGACATCGACGTCAACCGAACAAAAAAGTGACAATCGTGAAGTTATACAACCCAGTTTACAGATGAACAATAGTGAGTCCCGTATTGATGATAGTCTTCCGAGGACATCGTGTTTTAGTGCCAAACTGCGAGCAATGTCTCAAAAGTATCTCCATTCATCTACCAACCAATTTCTGGCTAAACTCTATAAGCATCAGGAGGGTTCCATCGGAGAATCAGTCTACTCTGCACGCGGGGAAACAAAGGAAGGTAAGAGGAACTCAGTGCGATCAAGACTAAGAAGTTTTTCACATGGGACACTCCCAGGGATTGAAGAATTCCAGAAAAAGCACAACCCACTTTACCACGCCAACGATACTCATATAGACGACGACGATGATCAAGCTTTAATAAGGGACAACGAGGACACAGATAGCGGGATTCTGGTCAATGATTCAACATCGTCATCTATTTTAGAAAACTTAATATGCGACAGTTTATCAGCAAGTCGTAACAATTCTTTAATTGATACAAGGGTATCAAACGTTCTCAGCTTGGAGAGATCACAGAGAGGTTTGTCGTTGGACCGAAAACAAATCGTTAGAAGACCGTTATTCCAAGAAGCACCGCCTCTTCCATTAAAGATGGCAGCTAAAAAAGCTCATGTTATAGTGGTCAGGCTAGTGAAGAACACACTTAACGAAGACTTAGGAATATGCATTGCTAAGGACATTCAAAGTGGAGATGGATACGTTATCACACATATTTTTGAAGGAGGAGTTGCTCACAGGTAAGTTGCAACTGAACTTTTTTAGTCTATCGGTTATTACTCTATGCTACTTTATTTGAGGGCAATTCTTCTCATGGAAGCATGCACCAACCTAATAAATCAAGAGACCAATCTGTGTCTAAACGTAAAACGTAAAAGATAAATTGCAACATTTTAAGCACTCAAACTTTAAGCATGGAAACGTTAAGAAACATTTAGTATTGGCAAAGTGGTTTTTGATGACTCATACTTGAGTACAATTCAATAAATTAATGTGAAATATATCGTAACCACCATAAAAATCAATGCCAATATCATTCTATAATCTAAAATGATCCATGACAAAAATATTATGTTTGCATGTTTGGGTCCCAGAGATTTCATACTTTTCCATCTTATGTTAAAATTGTTCATTTTAAGACACAATACTAATAAAATATTGTAGAAAGTAATAAACTTTCAACAAAATGTTTATAACCATTCAATGATGAGTCTTAAATAATTGAGACACATCATTAAAGCTGAAATTATAAGATTTAATTCTCACAGTATTTACCATTGCCTTTTTTTACCGAATTAGAAAAGAAAACAGGTTAGTAATACTACACATATACACTGTGGGCAAAAAAAACGGTACAAATATTTAATCACTCGTATTTCCAATAATATTTAGTCAATTCAAAATTTCTTTAAAAAAAAAATGCTGGTTGTGTGAAGATTGAAACCATACCATATTCGCAATAACAGGACATTTCAATCCAAAGTTATGTTGCTTTACGTTCGGCTATGCCATATTTCTGATAACATCGAGTCAATTTATTAGGAAATGAAAGGTGTATTAAAATCAATAGGTAATGACATTTGTCTTGTTAGTCAAAAAGGACAGTTGAGATTCTATAGCATCGTATACAGGATGATTTTTTTCTTACAGGGTGAAATTTTAAACGAATATTTATTATTGTTTTTACTGAAAAAACAGCTGATTTGGACGTTTGTAATCAAAACATTGCAACGGCACGAGAAATCTAATTGTGTACTTGAATTATCTTTAAAGATCGTGCAGAAACCATTGGGCTTGTTATGGCGCCATGTTTAATTTTATCATTTTAGGTGGTCTTTTCGTCAGTTTCATTTGCATGTGTCACACTTGTTGTTTAGCTGTAAATAAAAAAAAACTTAGACGAATGTTACTTGTTCTTGTTGTTTTGTTTGTTTTTGCAAATATTGAATCGGAGGTGGAATCGACGTTTTTTACTTTATCATACTTAGTATGACAATTTAGCGGAAATATGTCTTTTTGGGTCCCGTGACATTTTTGACCAAGGTACTAACAAATGTCTGTGTGTGTGTGTGTGTGTGTGTGTGCCCGTTTTTTGTGGCGACGATTTCGGAGAAACTACTAAAGGTATCGGGACGAAACTTGATATTTAGAAGTTTGATCACCGAACATAGAGCTGAAAAGCTAGAGCTGAAAAGCTTTTGTTCAAAAGGGTCCAATGGAAATGGATATTTACTCAAAATATTTCAAAATATTTACTAAAAAATGCTAAGAGTAAATTAGCATTTTTTAACGATTTGGAAAATGTGTCCCGGTTTCTGCAATTTCGTCAAAATCATTTCGTTAAATAATAAATTAAATAGAGGAAATTCTGAATAATTTATATTGATGATATTTTTTGGTAAAATTAATAGATTTGTTGCATAAGCAAATTCTATTCAATCGAGAAAGATCGTGTCTTCATTAATATACAACTAGTTAGCCTAGATTTGGCAGATTTCCTTCTAATGACAGTATTAATTTTATATGTAGTCATATGCCTGGCAACATCAGGTTTTGTAGTATGTCACATCACTTCAAACCAGGTCTTATTTTTTATGTCATTTTAAAAGGAAGCACATCCAAGATCAACCTGAACCCAGAAAACATTGTGTTGCTCTTTTTTCGATACTTTTCATTTGAAGATGTAATTTCTACATGACAAGGAACAGTAACGACCTGACCATCCGACAAGTGAAAGCAACCTGCCATGATTTTAGTTCACCAAAAAACGATGTGATTTTGTTCCAAATCACTGCAAAAACAAAATACTATATGTAAAATGAAAATTAAGAAAATTCCTTCAAAAAATTCAAAATCAAACATGTCTATAAGGAAACTCAACGTTGGCTATATTTTCTCCACCATCTTGAAGGATAACCTAGTGCGCAATTGGATTTTTCGTGCCCATGCAATATTATCGTTGCAAACGTTCAATTCTACTGGTTTTTTGAGTAGAACAGCAAAAAACCGATGTTTCAAAATTTCACCGTGTATACTAAAAAAACATCACCCTGTATACAATATTTTAAAATCAAGACTGTTCCTCTTGACCAAAAGAAAACAAAAGTCGTTACCTACTATTTCGTTATACCTTTCTTTTAACATTAAATTGATCCGATATTATCAGAAATGTTGGATATCCATACATAAAGCAACATAACTTTGGATTGAAATGTTCAATTATTGCAAATATGGTATGTTTTCAATCTTCACAATATAAGCAATTAATATCTTAATAACTTAATATCTTTGGAAATATGGGTAATTGAAAATTTGTACCGTTTTTTCTTGGCCCACAGTGTATATTATAAATGTAGGGATATTTTTTTATGTATGTTCGCGCTTCTTGCTTGAATAGTTTGCTTTTCACTGTTGGTACCAGATAACTCAAAATTTTATTCTAACCATGAACTCGGCAGTTGTTAGACTCTGCAAATAGGCAAGGCAACTTTTTAAGATTGAACCATATAAAATGTAAAATAGAGACTTGACCAAAAAGTCAAATCGACATGGGTTTTAAAATAAGCCGTTTTTGCGCAGGAAATGTAACAACGTTAAAATGCAAATTATTGCCATTGATGTGGACACACCTTTATAATGCATTAACTTGCTACCTGGAAATTATATACGCATCATAAAATTGTATTCTAGTACTTTTACCGGTATTTATTTATTTTTTAAAATTCCTATATTATTGTATTGTATATAGTAGATATACAAGAAACTTTATTTATTTATTATCGGTGTATACATACCTTATTAAATAATGCTCGCATTGCTCGCCTAAATCGCACATATTTTTATTTATTTTGGTTTTCATAGATACCTGTACCCATTGAGTATGCAACCTAATGAACACATTTGGCAGAGCAAGAAAATTTATCAGTTCCGTTGTATCATTGTAGCATATTAACATTGAAATTGATTTGTTAAATTATTTCAATTAAAACTAAATTATAAAAGCAAATCGCAATATTAACATAACATCCATTTTACCCAAGCTAAAAAATCCTATTGATGAAGATGAAAATGCTATCATTTGCTGGGAAAATATTGACACGTTTTTCAGTTTGTGAAACATCTTCTCAGCACTTCACTAGTCATCGTCACTATTTGTAAAAAAATTGTATCCAAAGATATCGAAATGTGACAATAGGTACGGCATCTGTCTGCGGTAATTCCTGGCAAAAACTAAATACAGCAACTTGTAGTTAGTAAAGTGCTGATTCAACATCTGACTAACTGGAAACTAGAAACCTTGAGTAGTACCGATAGCCGATAGTAATAATCAAAAATTAATTCCTATCATCGGTGATCTTTGAAAACTATTAATTTCGAATCAGAAACACAGTAGTAAACACAGTTGCTTGAATTTAATAATAAATAAACTATAGTTGACTGCACATTGTCACATTGAGCTGCATAATGTGTTTGAAAATGTTAAATATAAAAGCTGTAGAACCTATTTTATAACACGGTTATCTGCACAAAAAGAAACATCATGTCACATGATACATCATCTTTATTGACATTTCACAAGGAATAATATTTGTTTTCGAGATTATTAAAAAAAGCAAATTGCTTTCCGTTTAACCCCTATATTTTGCGGACTTTTGAGACATTGTTTGTTAATTACTACGTTCAATTTTTAATTTTTAGTAGTTATGTGGGGCATTATACCTTTATGTAGAAGTAGGTATATAATTTTTAGTCAAAGTCTAGCAAACTATGACCAAAATAAAAGAAAAACTAATGTTTTAAATTTAGGCAAAACAATTTTGAATTATTTTGTTGCAAACTGATGTAATAGCTAAAATACGACGTTTTTCAAAATTTACAGCAAATCAAATTATACAATTTGTGGTAAGCGTATTAATAGTTAATAATAAGAGTGCTAGTCCAAGAGCTAGCAATGGAATTCGTTACATCATATCATAGAGAATGGAACTATTATAATCCGTGGTTTTGTTGAGTTTTAAAGCCAACGATGCAAAATCCTTTTTTCTTTGGTTTTTATCTTTTGCGTGAACTGTACCTTGAAGTACAGGGTAAGCCTGCAAAATGTCAAACTCTTAGCTTAGTTAGTAACTCAGCAACAGAAGATGGGAGCTGAGTTGCAGGACCCTGTATATATTATTTTAATGTAAAATGTTAAAACATTAAGTATATTTTAGCAAAAATATTCGCATTTGGGTATTGTTTACCTATGTTTGAATAATCATTTTTATTAATGCTTTTCCATACTTTGACTTTAGAAATACTCTACTCTCACAAAGAAAAATATGCACGTTTGTGACCTTCATAGCTGGTAAAATTCAAATTGACTGCTTTTTACATGTAACAAATTACTAAGAATTTTATCATATATGTACACAAAAACTGAAGTACAAAAATGTTATTAATATATTAAACAAAATTAACATTTAAAATGTAAAATAAAATGTAATATACAATAGAACGTTTAACAACAGATACAAACAATACTGTAATGGAAAGAGACAAATTACTAAGAATTATGTCATACACTATTACTTATCTGTTACCAAAACATTAATATAATACAATTAAGAATTAGCATTTAAAATATATAATATACAATAGAACGTTTAAGAATACCTAATTTTTTTTTACATTTAGCGTGATTCTCGAAGAAACTACGAAAAAAATAAAAAAGCAGTAGTCCGAAAATATTGTCCACTTATGTTTGCAATGTTGTCTCTGAAACTATTAAGCTTAGCAATACATATTATACCTAGACCTTCAAAAGCGAAGTATGGGAAACAAAGGAGAAACATGAGAAACAAAAGGGAACCTATAAATATTAAAAGATGTAGGTTTGAAAGAGGGTTAAAAAACAGTACTAAAAAGCAACTGAAGTCTGTACTATCGTTTAGTTTACACATCTCAGCATGGCTACTCGTTAGTCAAAATAAACTGTCTATGGTGCAACAATTCTGTTTTATTCTTCCACATCTCATATGAAAATAGGTTTCTTTTTAATGTAGTATGAGATTGATTACAACTTCAAGCCAGTCTGACAATCAGTAATAAATTTGATAATGTCGGGATCTACCACGTTGTGTCTAGTTGTAACTAAGCATGCGTTTCAAGAAGAGGTCTATACGTTCTTGCCTGTAATTTATTAGAAATAGTCGCCATATTCCGCTATTTTGTTTTGTGCCATAATGTCATGGCAACGTAGGTATAGCACGTCAAAATCCCTACTTCCTATTGGAAACCCCAACCGAATTTGAAAAGCACAAAACAATAAGTTATGAAATGAACTGTACAAACTTACTTAATATTATTGCTATGTGGGACAGTTGCTAATTACGTTCCATACTTCACCGGTAAAGATATTTATGAACACCCTGTACATCTGGCCGATTCTGTTACTTGTTGTTGATAGTTGTTACATGATACATTATTTTGTGTTTTAGAGAAGGAACGCTGCTGGTTGGTGATGAGATTAGCAACGTGAATGGTAAACATTTCTCATATCTTAACCTAACTGAAGCGCGGCAGTGTCTACACACACATTCTCTCACAGTTGACATTATAATATCGCGTTTATCAATCACAAACGAGGACAGGGCAATGCAAGAGAGTTCAGTTGATTACGAGAACATAAGTGTATTAAAGTATATACGCGTAAACGAAAGGCAAGTGACCCCGCCTAAGGAATCTGGAATTCATCTATCGCGGAAGCAGCACTTCTTTCAGAAAAACAGCACAAGTCCCTGCAGTCGAAACAAAATGAACAGAAAAACGGTTGTCAGTTATGCCGGACAACCAAACAAAAGTTACCTCTATCCACATCTCTCAAGTGAATCTGGAACGTCAAAGCTTCAAGTCTACAGTAGTCCAAGGCTCGAACACGATTTTCAATCTCAGCCAAGCGAATTGACCAGTACGAATTTCTGCACATTACCTAGGAAGCCAAGGTCCACAGTATGCACTTTTCAAACTATTATATTGGAAAAAGGACCTGGAAAGAAGTCTTTAGGATTCACAATAGTCGGTGGGAGAGATTCGCCGAAGGGTGCGTTGGGCATATTTGTCAAAACAATTTTGGTAAATGGGCAGGCAGAAGAGGATGGCAGATTACGAGCAGGTAAATAACCATAATATATCTGTATAACTCTTATAACCAAATCATTTTTTGTCACAGGTGACGAAATCTTAGCGGTAAATGGTAAGGTATGCCATGACATATCACATGCAGAGGCTGTCCATCTTTTTAAGGATATAAAAATCGGTTCAGTCGCCTTACATATTTGCAGAAGGATGAAAACAAAAGAAACGTAAGAGAGGATACGTTTAAACATTGTAGAATATGCGATTAATGCGTTTTTATTTCCAGGACAAACAAAGCAAAATCATGTACAGATCTGATCCAGGTTGATGACAATAAATAATACAAGAAGAATATCTTTCCTGACCAAGTAAATCCAAATCGTGTACAGATCTGATTCAGGTTGGTCAAAATAAAAGTTTTTGCGAAAGGAAGCAATAAACTTAGCTCAATATGGCCAAATATTTATTGTATTTTTTATTAATTACTTTAAGTTTGTACAAAAATGTAAAAAGTTGATCTAAATGGGTTTATATCGAATAATAAAATTGTATTTTTAATTGAAATTGTGACTATATCCAGAGCCCGAAAATGATTAAAGTGTGCATTGTAGGCAACCAACTGTGCACGCTACTATGCATTGGTGTAGCAAGAAGCGAAAGTGCCCGTGTGTGAGCAGAGGCAATGAACTTTACAACTATCAACGATATTATTTATAAAAATTATTGCTTGCATAATTTTCTATAAAAATGATTTCATGCAATCTTATCGCATTACTAATCTTTTCAAAGATATGGGCCTCCCAGTCACCACCCCCACTATTATTTTGATCAAGTCTGTATCTATCTGTTTGCCAAAAAGTAGTGATTAAATAGTTCGATTATAAAAAATCAGCCTGACATAAAGTTAAATTTTGTCAGAGTTAAAATTGTCAAAATATAAATTTGCGTCAGCTATAATTGATGAACAGTATGCAAATAATACCAAGATAGTGGAGGATTGCAGTACAAAAGTACAGAATATGTTTCTAATAAGCAATAATGTTATATTTTATGCATAATTACATGTTATACCAAAGTTAAACAAAATATTATTGGCACAATTGTTATACAAAAGTTATAAATATATAAATAAACAATTGTGTTTAAGTTTAACTATAACTAAATTAATGTTGTTGATATTTATTCATCTTCTTTAATGTTCTTAGTCTTCAATGACTATATTATAGAAAGTAAGAAAGAAAGGAAAAATATTTAAACAATGTAATTTGTCAAAGTATAAGATGGTGATATACAGGCGGGATGTAAATTTTTTAAATAAATTAAAAATTACAGCCACAACCTGGATTTGAACCAGGGAGGTCCCTGGTTCAAATCCAGGTTGTGGCTGTAATTTTTAATTTATTTAAAAATTTACATCCCGCCTGTATATCACCATCTTATACTTTGATTAATTTCATCATTACGGTAAGTCCGTATCATACGAGCGTTCGTATATTGATTTCTAGTAATGTAATTTGTGTTATGTAATGTTGTTGGCTTTTTTCTTACTGCTCGAACACTGTCTGCAGGATTCTGATGACTTGTTATATCTTTTTCGCAGCCGAATCACTACCTCCTCCACGATGGACTGGCGTTGAAGTTGTTTGGGGAAGCTTCAAAATCGCACTCCGATTACCTCGTGTTGTTAGTCTGAAATTCTTTGAATAATTCCGCGTAGTGATCTTTGACAAAACATGCACATTCTAGTATATAAAGACTTTTCTCATGTGAAATTTTACAATGCCTGTCTTGTTAAAGTAATGGGAAAGGCTGTTCTCTGAAAACCGGACGTCCAACATTTCCAAACTTGTAAACTTGGAATTTCCAGGGTAAGTTGAGCACACTTCCTGTCATAGTTATCACAGATCATCGGCATTCATCCCAGTGGCATGTTCTAGAACTGCAGGTAAGTCATTGGTGTACAATACGTATAAATCTGGTCCAAGAATGGACCCGTATGGTACTCCTTTTCTCACTGTCCTCCACTCCAATAAAACTTCTTCTTCAGTTTCCTGGTTTATGCCTCTGATTATCATCAACTCAAGTTTTTGCAAAAGTGTTTTGCGATCAACGCTATCAAAAGCTTTCATAAGATCTAAGAAGCGTCCAGCAATCTTTTTTTGATAGGGCTTCTAGTATTGTTCTTAGTGTTTTATATATAGATATCATGTACGCGGATGACATTTTACTGGTATACCATAACAACACTCATGAAGCGCAGCAGCAAGATATCAACGAGGATATGATACTGGTGTAGTACTAGCCTGTTAACAATTAACGAAAAATTAACGCATTTCTTGACCTTCAACAACAGGAAGAACACGAAACTGAAAATTGACAATAAAAACACACACAAAAGTATAACATACTTAGGTCTGGTATTAATAAAACATAAATAAAATTGTTGCGGTGAATAAAATAAACAAATACATCAACTTAAATTCAAGAATAAAAACCTATAACTCTCTATTCATCTCAAACATTAACTATTTAACTATCGTAGGGGGAAACAGCAGAAGAAAACCTAAACAAACTGCAACATCAGCAGAACAAAATATTCAAGATCATATAAATGTGGGATAAATTCACACCTACGGTAGATATCTACAAGCAGAGCAGAGAGCTGATCAGTACTTGAAAAGAACAAGCTGCATAATTTCTCTTGCTACACATAACACAAAATAAAATCATTAAAGTAAACATAACACAAATGGCAAACTATTGCAACTCACAATCATAGAACCAGATAGAACTCACACATAGATTCAGAACAGCAATGACTACGAAGAACCTGCTTACAGACACCATAAATACATCAAATCAAATCAAAACAATCTTTATTTTATACAAAATAAAATACAAATATAATTATTTAATATTAAATAGGCAACAAAAATCCGCCATCTACCAAAGAAGTAAAAAATATTGTAGATGAAAGTTACACTAAATTACAGAACACTATGATCAATTCCTTGGCAGACGTTACACCACACAAAACTTACATAAATTTTGCATATGGCTAAACAAAAAATATATAATTTCCTAAGAAGTGCTCCGAGCGCAAACAAACAATCAAAAGCCCCGTACAAATCCACAAATGAAAAATCATCCGACAGCAAATCACCCCAAACCAAAAGCAATCTGCTCAGTCCATTCTATTGAGAATTTGAACAACCTCCTCACCCGTCATTGATGACAACGTCATTGTCAGACCGAAAGCCGCAATGCATTTCAACTAACAATTGCGCACTCTATCAATATGCCATAAATAAAATCACTGATAAATTGCTTTTCAACATTTCATGGGTATAGCTCTACCCTCAATTCGACCCCTGGTTCCATAGTCTATACGTATGCCATGGAGTCTCCACCAGCGACCCATCACGCACCATCACTCTGGCAATCTGCGCGATATACAATGTATCTATAGGAAAGACATCGGCGTCCAAGAAAAGCTGATTTAACAAATACAATCTTGGCTTAAATGGTATTATTTTAAGAATAAGTTTCTGAAGAACACACAATTTACTCATATGATTTGCAGCTGCACCTCCCCAACTTAAAATGCTGTAGTTTATTATAGACTGTACGAGTCCAAAGTAAAATGTCTTGAGGGTTTTAAACAGAAAAATGTCCCGCAGTTTTCTAAAAATGTATAATGGTCTCCTCAACCGGGTACAAACAAACACGATATGGACTTCCCATCGAAGAAAGCAGTCTGTGGTAACACCCAGATATTTTACAGCCGAACTTCTTTTTACAACCTGCTCGCAAATGCAATTAACTCCTGCACAAGAATTAGAATGTATAACAATATTGTCTAATTGAGGTTGTGTGTTTCGATAAATTGAAAAAGTTATGAGATTTGCTTTACCATAGTTAAGACTAAGCTTATTAATGTTGAGCCAAGAATATACAGGGTCCTGCAACTAAACTCCCGTCGTCTGTAGCTCACTTACTCATTAAGCTAAGAGTTTGACATTTTGCAAGCTTACCCTGTACTTCAAGGTACAATTCAAGAAATTATTTTTTATTATACAAGGTGTTCCAAAAATGTGCAACGCCATGGTAATATATGTTTTTAAATTGCATGCTATACATTTTTCTACACATTTGGAAGCCTTTTATGGTTGCCTACATATTACCAAAATTTTATTGAAATCGGTTGAGTGACCGCAGCGGAAAAAAATAAAAGCCAAAAAAAATTTATTTTGCGTCGTAGGCTTTAAAAATCAATAAAAGCCACAAAATGCACCTCGTTAATAAAATTTTGCGACGTGCTTATTAAGTTAGATGTAATAGTCTCGTTAACCAAGTGACATTGATCCAAATTATACGGGGTGACCAAAATTGAGTCCCAAACTTGTCAAACTTCAAAGCGTGTTATTGTTCTTATTTTAAATTGGAACCCATAAATTTTTTTATGTGAAATGATGCAGAATTAAAAAATAAACATTGTTAAATACAACCCCATAACAATTCCCAATATTTTAAAACTTAGTCGCCAAAAACTCATTTTTCCAACGGCAATTTTAGATAATAAATATCGTACGTGACTTTGAAAAACAATTTATTTCATAAAAAATAATAGACGTATTTTACATTTGAGTGTACTTAATTAAGTAGTTATTCAAATGCTAAATTTACTGCATAATTTACCTATAGCGGTAAGGACGGAAATGTGGTAATAGGTAAATTTTGCAGTAAATTTAGCAATTGAATAACTACTTAATTACGTACAGTAAAAGCTAAAATACCTCTCTGCGTTATATTTTATGTAATAAATTGTTTTTCAACGCCACGTACGATATTTATTACCTAAAATTGCCGTTGGAAACGTTGAAAAATGAGTTTTTGGCGAATAACTTTTAAAATATTGGGAATTGTGATGGGGTTGTATTCAGAGACAATATTTATTCTTTAATTCCGCATCGTTTCACCTAAAAAAATATGGGTTCCAATTTAAAATAAGAACAATAGCGCGCTTTGAAGTTTGACAAGTTTGGCACTTAATTTTGGTCACCCTGTATAATTTGGATCAATGTCACTTGGTTAACGAGACTATTACATCTAACTTAATAAGCACGTCGCAAAATTTTATTAACGAGGTGCATTTTGTGGTTTTTTATTGATTTTTAAAGCCTACGATGCAAAATCATTTTTTTTTGTTTTTATTTTTTTTTTTCGCTGCGGTCACTCAACCGATTTCAATAAAATTTTGGTGATGTGTAGGCAACCATAAAAGGCTTCCAAAAGTGTAGAAAAATGTATAGCATGCAATTTAAAAAAATATATTACCATGGCGTTGCACATTTTTGGAACACCCTGTATAATAAAAAATAATTTCTTGAATTGTACCTTGAAGTACAGAGTAAGCCTGCAAAATGTCAAACTCTTACCTTAATGAGTAAGTGAGCTACAGAAGACGGGAGCTTAGTTGCAGGACCCTGTATATATTTTACGTAAGTCCCCCGCCACCATCTCTCTAACCCGAGACCAACTATCACCCTGCATGTATAGAGCTGTATCATCAGCATATGAAATTATTTCGCCATTTAGTTTCAGATTTAGCAGATGGTTTATGTAAATTATAAAAAGCAGCGGGTCCAAAACCTTGCCCTGTGGGACACCGCATTTGACGATCCTGCAGCCACTAGTTGTTCCATCTATGAGTTCCGACTGTTTACGATTTGATAAATAACTTTTAAACATATTCAACTGGTTCCCCGTTCCCTAGCGTTTTAATTTAGTTAATAATAAGTTGTGGTTGGCAGTACCGATTGCTTTTCTTAAGTCAAGAAAGACAGCAGCCGGTGACCCAGATCCAATGAAAGAACAATCTTCCTAGTCAAGCTCGCGATTGCTTCGCCGGCGGAGAGTCCAGAGCGAAAACCGAACTGCGAACTCGACAATTTGTCTTCCATAAATGAAGACTATAATAATTTATTATTTATTAATAATTTATTCCAATATTTTAGCCAAATTACTCAAAATGGAGATTGGACGGTAATTACCTATCTCTGAACGGTCCCCTCTTGAAAATTGGAACCACCACAGACGTCTTCAGACATTCTGGGAAAAATCCCTCCAAGAGCAATTAAAAATATTACATAGTGGTTGTGCCAACATATGTAGAGTTGTTTTAATTAATTTGACATGTATCCTATCATGGCCCGGTGAGCTGCTATTTTTTAACTGTTTCGTAACAGAATTTATTTCCTCCGGCGTAGTACGACTTAAGAATATAGATGATGAGGAGTTTTGAATCTGGGTAATCATACACACATCATCATCAGGCTCCACGTCTATCCCCTCACTAAGTGTGGGTCCAATTTCAACAAAGTAATTATAAATGCATTGGACATTACTTCTATGTCTGTAATTATTTGATTATTGATATTAATCTCATCTATCTTGTGTTGTGGTCTACCAATATTGAAGCATTCCGACGCTACACGCCAAAGTTTTTCCGGTTTATCAGCGTCAGTAATTCAGGTATCATAGCCTTATAATGAGCATGTAAATCAATGAGCGCAGTGTTGCCCGGGTTAAGTTGTTTCAATTTATAGAGGCGGTCGCGCATCGATATTGACTTAATTAATCCTTGAGTAATCCAAGCAGATCGCCTTCTATATTTAGTCATTATTTACTTGGTAGTAGTTGCCTTTCCCTCAGCCAACTTATTGTGCGACACCAAATAATTCATCGACTCATCAACACCCATTAAACCCAAATTAACATTATTAAAATTTAAATTTGATAGAAGGTCACATATCTTCTTGTGGTCTACATAGGTAACTGTCCTAAAACCAGTTTCGACAGGTTTAAGTACGTTGGGTATTTTAATATAAATGACACTACAATAGTGATCACTAATTTTACTTTTTAAAATAATTGGCAGAACAAATTTTGATGGCTGTTTAGATTTTATGAGAAAATGGTCTATGCAGGATTTAGTATCTACAATAAATTGAAGTATTCATGAGTCTCCCGCTTTTGCAGATCAAGTATGTCAATGTTCATATCGCCACAGAACAACTCGGTCCGACAATGAGGGCGAGCACCAAAGTAATCATGTAAATGCTCTAAAAATCGAAAAACATCAGAGCAAGGTCATCTATACACAGCAGTTACGGCTATTTTTTCATTTGCAATGTTGCACATTATTCTTAAAAATTAATTTCTCCATAAGTACAGATATCTACAACATGCTTAATAACCGACAACCTAGACACTAACGTCAAACAATTAGCATACACGAATTTTAAAAAAAAAAGGTTAGGAACTAATTGCTGTCTACAATGAACTGAATTAACCGTAATCTAGGCCAAATAAAAGACCAGAATGCTCTCAGTTTCATGGTTTCGCGACGGCTCGCCCATTCTAAGACTATGCAGAAGGGATACTATCGACGGTGATTGTAGTATAGTGGAGTGCAAAATAAACTTACTTACTTAGTAAGTTGATCTACCTTTCAAACTTCTCTACGAAGATATTATGCTCTCTAAACATGGAAAACAAAAAAAAAACATTTCAGTTTAAAGCCAAAAGCTAAATTTGACTTATTATTATAGCTAAATGTTGTAAAAAAATTAAATGATTACCAGTAATGTTTAACGTAGGTTTTGACTGTGTTTTAAAAAACGTTTTGCCTTGGGGTGAAAACATTTTGCGCCCCTCTCCCACTGGTTCATTATATCGCTATCACAATTTGTTTTCAAAATGACTAATATGTGTGCATCCACCCTTACCAAAAAATATGAATGTACCTACACCAAGATCTTTGAATCCTTTTCCTATCAAACATGTGTTTGGCATTTTATATATTTCATAATATGCTATTTCACCCCCACCTTGAGTCCTTGAAGGCAGTTTGTCTTGAGGTTATCTGTACCTGGGATGACGATACTGGTACCTTCATCAGAAGCATGACTAGATTGTTATGAGATTGGTTTGAAATTCAATTACATACTACAACATCCTGGATGATAACATATTTATAATTCATCATACGAAAGCCACATCATATTTTAACTTCTCATAGAGCGTAAATAAAAACTTATTTATGCAGCAGATAATACCTTTCGTGATTGTTGTGATTTCCAATCAGTAGTCCAACACCTGCAGTTAGAGCCATTGTTCCTGCACCGGTACCGTTATAGCCGGGACTTTCATTTTAAAAGCTCTCGTCGTTTTGCTACAGACAGAATCAATATCGCGAACGCGGCGCGGCGGTTTCATTTGATTTCGCTGTACCAGAGCTCTGGCGGCTCAGAGCTCAGCCGCCTCTCCTGGTGTGCATCAGCCCTAAATATTCAGCGCCAGACATAATAATGAAGAGTGGCAGCACTTCAATCACAAGCATACATAAGCGAGAAGCTACACCTACACAGCAGGGAAATATTATTTATCCGGTTGATATTTATGAATAATCAATATGAATAATACATTTAGAAATTAAATTGCTCCCGGGTTATGCCGTGTGTCAAAACTCGTAATTGCTGACGTTTCGCGAACAATGTTGCTCGCTTCTTCAGAGCTAACCGATTGTCCGTCAATTAGCTACAAATGTAACAGGAGTTAAAGTTAACCGTTAATCATTAACATTTTATAAAAAAATAGGTTATGATGAGTGCCGATCTACCGTGATATGCAACCCAAATAACTACGGACCGCCCTACCTGGCGTCCGCAGTTATTTGGGCATAAGTTAAAATTGCCTTTTTCAAACTAGGTACAGTGGTAACTAAGTGCTTTTTTTGTATTTACTGAGAAAGTTTTTATTATCGTGGTCCCATCAGAGATATTTGACATTAAATGTCGTAAAAATAAGAAATTTTCAAATTTCAATAGTTTGTTATCAATAGGGGAAAGGAGTAAGAAAGCTATTGTTTTTATTACAAGCCCTTGCATACAAGGTTATAACTAATTTAATGGACAAATTAAGTACCCCTTTAGGCCAACAAAAAATCTCGAAAACAGTTCCTAATGGAGTATCGTAATTAATAGTCGTAATAATAAACGTAAACTATATGTATTATACACCTAACAGATATGGAATGTGCTAATTAGAGTGACTTTTATTTCAATTCTCTATGACAAACCCAAAGTTACTTCGTTTATCGTTTATCAAAAAGTCTAAGTATAAAAATAAAATAGAATAGTTTTGCATTACCAGAACATAGGCAAACTCATTTAAAAATATGATTTTGTTCAAAATGGTCATGCTACCACCTCTCGACCACTTCCGATGTATTGACTATATTTTCTGGTTTAGAGGCTTTTTACTCTTTATTAACCACAAATTCAGAAAAGATAAACAAAAGACATATATAGTCTTAATTTGTATCACCAACGTTAACTGCTCAAATCCATAAACGTTTTTATTCTAACCTGGGGCACCACCTTGTCGTTTCTTCTGGGACCACGGTATGGCCACGCACTGGTCCCTTGCATGACTCGAGGCGTCCTGGACTCTGTTCCGAAGTTCTATAACTCTATAGATTACACCCTTCGGTACCTACGGAAGCTTTCCTGCGCCGGTTTCCGTCCGCTATTATGAATTTTTCTCTTTTACTCCATCCGTCCCCGGACCATACCTACTCCTTAACAGGTAATGCTTGAGAATCCCAATCGCTTCTTCATGCTTGTCGTCTTCTCACTTTAGGATCTTTCCCAGTATGTGTGCATTTGTACAATCTACTGCCACACATCCGATCCGTTCAGCATGCGCCGGACCATTCCTTTCTCGCTGAGGTCTTCCTGATATGAACACGTGCTTCTATGTGATATCCAGTTATCGTCTCCTCCTCCCTGCAGTACTGGCACTTAGTGCTGTCCCTTTTTGAATCGGTGGAGCTATGCCCCACCGATGCTATGCACTATGCTCGTAGCGATGCTATGCACTATGCTCGGACTTCACTGTGCCTTGTATTCACCCATTCCGATAGGCTGGGTATCAGGCGATCGGTCCAATAGTCCACTTTCGTGGTCGTCTCACTCTCTCTGCCGGGCCTCTATTGTGGCTGTTCGATAGGTGATGCGTATATCAGCCTTATGTCCTCTTCTACCATACATGAGTAAGGACCGCCGCCACATAGGGGTCAGCTCGCTGACCCAGGTTTTGCCATACAGTATCCATGGTACACCACCTAGGAAACGTACCTGGCCCCGATAGTTCGTCTCCAGTTGAAAGAGGCCATGCCTGGCATTTGTAAATCCACTACAGGAAGTTGTTGTGCACCAATGGTAACTTTACAGGCGGGCTCCCATGATACAATTAACACCTCGCAGGCACAGACCAGCCATAGGGGCCCTCCTTCCCCTCGGTACTCGTGTAAATCGGGCTTCCCCGACACCGTTGGGCGAGTCGCCGGCGAGGCCTCTTGCGCACACCTCTACTCAATATCTATACACACCACGGGCGGCCATTGACCCACGGCATAGGAACCATGGTATAGGGTAGCCCCCGGTGGTTCTAGGGGTCTGCACCGAAGAATAAGTGCATCCCACAGCCTTGAATTACTCCAAGTACTCGTGTCGGAAAACTTCCGGAATCCACGTTTAACGAGTCACCGGCCGGAACACTAACGCGTTATCCGTACCTATCGAGGTTAGAGAGGTTACCCTTTCATCGGAGGATGGGTGCGCCATCGAGCACGCTTACACTGAGAACTCTACCACATGTCATCTCTCTCAGCGGCTCCTCATTCCACTCATACGTGGGATAGGGTGGCTCCACATCGAGAAGGGTATAAACTTCATGTGGGTTATAGCGTCTATCCGCAATTGCCTTAATCCCTATTCGGTTATACTAGATATCAGATCGTTAAGTCCTCATGATGGCACAACTTACGAGGGCCCCGTTTGATGAGTCACCGGCGAGCACCAGATGCCTGGTATCCCACCCCCACCCCTACTACTGCCTTGGTCGCCGTTACTGACTAGGTCAACCAGAAACCTGGAATTGGTTGGACTTTAAACAAGACAGTTTTTCGGCACAGCCTCGTGAGGTCTGCCAGCTGGCTTATCTATCTACCATACAGCTGCCTTCTACTTTTGGGTGAAGGGGCACCAGTAACGCAATTACCAGAACTGCCACGGTAGATACGGTCCTATACGCCGGTGTCATTCCGATTGTCTCTCCACTTTGTACTCGTAGGAGCCGCTGCCTTCTGTTACCAAAGTCTATGTCGTCTGCCCAGACCGGTGTCGCATAGAGCATCACCGACCCCGCCATGGACGTACGTATTCTCCGGTGCCGTTGAGCCCCCACCTTCTTCCCTTAGCTGAGGTTTCTTTCTGTTCTCACACCCAGGTATTTGACGTTGTCTCCGGGCTTGATTAGTGTCCAGCTGCAGTCGTCTGTGAGCCATCCAGGCACATATGGAGCGGTACCATGTATTTTCCACCTGACCGCATCAGGATCGATTTCCAGACCTTAGTGATGTCTGCACTGTCCACACAATTGATGTTATAGGATGTTTATAAATATGATCGCTTCTCTAATAAGCCTTTGATGACAATTACTAACCATTGCCAACATCTTCGCATCATCAAAGTCCATTGTGCATCCCGACTCGTGGCAGTGCTGAGCAACAGCGGCCTGTTGAATCTTGCCTAGCCATGTGCCTTTACTGTAATCTGTGACTTGAGTTCCTGCGTTTTCCACATAGCACGTGCCACACTCCCATGTTATCTGGTTCTTTGGAAGTTGGGTGATATCTTTTGGGTTAGGCAAAAGATCCTTTACCTTAGCTGGTGCTTTATACCTTACCGTGATACCAGATTTTGTCAGCCATCTACCAATTCTTTCTGATACCCCACTTACGTATGGTGAGAAGGTAAACCCTTTTGACTCTTGCGGTTCCAGTGAGGTTTGCGGTTTTCTTTGTTTGTTACCCTGTATATCAGACTTGGTGTTACCCTGTATATCATTCTGACGTAGAGCCCACTCCAAGTGTTCACTCCAAGCTGCCACTCTTGGATGTGGTGGTACACAGAACGTCAACGAGTAGTCTTGGACATAAAGTCTACTGTAAGACACAGAACAGAAGTGATTATTTACACTTTACACTCAATAGCACCTTGGACGACAAATAGACATACTTGGTGTGGGCTTTAAGTCAGAACGCATACACCAAGTCTGCCATACGGGGTGTCATACAAAGAAAGCCGGATGTATCGCAGGAACCGCAAGAGTCAAAAGGGTTTGGGGGTATCGGAAAGAATCGATAGATTACTGAAAGAATCTGCTATCACGGGAAGGTATAGAGCACTAACTAAGATAAAGGATCGTTTGCCTAACCGAAACCTATACCACCCTTCCTGAAGAACGAATTCTAAAGAACGAAATCTAAATTGTGCTGTACTGGAAGTGTGGCACCCATACATTACAAAGACAATTTTCACGAAAAGCCCGTGTAACCTTTCTAACTGTAAAAAATAAAAATTCAATATGTCAATATGTGTATTGTTGATGTCAAAAATGATATGAAAAATTTCATATAAATTTGCGCAAGTCTCCTTTAATTTATCTGTTTTTGTGTGCTTTAGATCAAACGATTCCCAATATGCATTATAATACAAAAATAACTCCCTCAACTGTAGCTATAAACAGCTCAATTTGAGTTAATTTTGATTAAGACGATTGTTGACCTATTTCGGTGGTGTTTATTGTATACGTTGCCTAAATACTGACATTGGTTCTTGTTGGGAAACAAAACTGCTTAAAATAAAATATTGTCCGCTTTTTTTTGGAAATACCGCTTGCATGATTATACTCTCGCCTACATCACGTATATAGACTTCGATATCGCCATTTATATTCCGAATTGTGTGGTCGTCAAATAATATTGTATTTTACGTTTACATGTACATGCAATTAACTAGGCAAAGTTTACATAATTCAACTTGCGTTCCTCATTCACACCAGGTACCGCTAGTTATATAATATTAAATGAGAATTTGTAAACAGTCATGCTGGTCTAATAATCAAACACCTAATTTATGGGTATCCTATGCAAATTGAAACATAAATATTGTTCGCTTTCCAGCGGAAAATATGGTAATTTCCGCGTCCAATTTACCTTTCTGTAGGTCCTGCATTTTTAAAATCGCAGGTTGAATTCCCATGGGCTAAGTCCGGCTCTGAGTATACTTTCTACCGTATTATACGGCCCTTTAAATATTTAGGTGCATGTGGCACAATACGCAACTACGCGGTACGTGACACAAATTTAGAGGGGATGCTGAATTGAAAATGCAGTTAAGCTGTGCGAGTCGAATATTACGGATCCTTTTAGGCAATGCTGCTAAACTTAACTTTTATATAATAAAAATTTATATAATTATGTGGGACTAGGTACCTATGTATGTTGTATAGGCATGCAGAAAATTCAAACAAGTTTTCTTCAAATGGAGAACTACAAAACAGGTCGTAGATAAATCTCAATTCACCAATCAAATATGGTCAGATACCATAAATATTTCGTTGCGTACAGGGAAAATTTTGCTGAATATTTGGTTTAAAGTCATTTTCGGAGTTTTAAGCAAGCTGACTTTGTTCAGGCAAACACTCGGTTTAAAATTGTTTAACATTGCGCTACTGGTTGGTTACAGCTGATAGTTGTAGTTGGGAAAGTTGCTTCAAATTTCGGAAAAAGTAAAAGAATGATAATTAACATAATATTTAATATAGCAAAATTTAACAATAGTATAATATGTACCAAGCCTAGAAAGTGTTTCGTTTTTCGGGACGAAAGATGACATGCACTACCGAATCATACGCAAGGCTGGGCAGTTCTTGATGCAAATTAGTGATGAGTCGTTCGCGAACGAACCGTTCAAAATGAACGGGTCAAATGTCTGACCCGTTCGAACCGACTCACCGCTGGAAAAGTGAACGGGTCGGGTAGTTCGTTCGCTTACGACGCGACGTTTACGGACTCGGTTCATTTCTGCTCAAGGCATAGACGGCTGAAGGCAGACACAGTCCAGCTTTTTGCGACGACCGGCGCGACGGCGTCTTTGATGCACGTGTTCATTTGTTTCCAGTGCCGCGTAAAGTTTTATGAAAAATTATTGTCGTTTTTTTTTTTTAATTCAGTGGTTGATTCAAGAAGATTCGTCAACATATTATAAATTAGCCTAAACACATCTACACTGTAATTAGTTTTAAATATTTTTGGGATATTATATTGAATCGTGAGTTAATAATGAAAACCATGAGTTTTAATAAATATATTTTCTTAAACAAAATAAAAATTTGAGAATATATTAAGAAAATTATAAAAGGCATAAAAGCAGAATGTAAAATATGAGCTTTTTTTGCGGTAAAAACTATTTGTTCAGTTAAACATACCGAACTTTTTGAAAAATAGTGTATAAATTATGTAAAATAATATTTGGAAAATCCATAAATGATCAAAATTATATTTAATTAATTTAAAGTATATTTATACAAATACCATTAGCCTTAATTGTATTTTTATAGGATCTATTTTTTTATTACTGAATTGCGGGTATTTTTATTAGCATAAATTTCAAGAAAAACAAACCTTAATCTGTTATGTATTGTGAAGTAATCTTTATTACCGATACTATTTAGGTTATCGACGCTACAACTAGATGGCGTGAGAAACAGATCATATGACATGTACCGTACCGCACCCGACAATACACAGTGATGTGGTCATGTACGAACAAACTGTACAATTATACAGTTGAAATAAAAGTGAATAAATAACTATCAGTGTGCGTATTTATTATAAGAAGAAATACAACATGGCGCAGTCAAGAAGTGAGTAAACATAGCAGAAATAAATAAAATATTGGAATAAAACACAAAGAGAGTGTACGTGACTGATCCACATCAAAATGGAGGCGAGAATACCGCAACCATTGCAGTTCAGCGGTAACGTTGCCGAAAACTATCGTAAGTTCAAGCAGGCGTTCGAAATATACATGCTGGCGACCGAAAAGTCGAGTAAAACTGATGAAATTAAAATCGCCCTTTTCCTAAACATAATTGGGCAAGAAGCTGTTGATATTTACAACAATTTTGCACTAACTGATATTGAAAGAAAATCATACATCAGAGTGATCAAGGAATTTGATGAGTATATGACGCCAAGAAAAAACGTACTCTATGAGAGGTTCATATTTTATAACCGAAAACAAGAGCCAGGTGAGCCGTTCGATATATTCCTCAACGACGTGAAGAAAATTGCTGCAAATTGTGAGTTTACGAATGCTGATGAAATGATAAGGGACAGGTTGGTCCTCGGCATACAAGAGAACACCTTGCAAGAAAAACTAATAGGAATGGAAAACCTAACGATTGGTAAATGTATCGAAGTATGTAGAACTTACGAGAAAACAAAAGAGCAAATAAAAGAGCTACAGCAAGCAGAAAAAACCTCAGTGGATGAAGTAAAGAAAAATGAATATAAAAAAGGTGGAATTGAAAAAAGAAAAGAGAAGAAAGAATTTGAGTGTAAGAGGTGCAAAACAAAACATACAAATAGAAATTGCCCTGCATATGGACGAAAATGTAAGAAGTGTGGAAAATATAACCATTTTGCAGTTGCGTGTCGAATGAGAACCAAGGTCCAGGAGTTAAAAGAAAACGGAGAAGAAGACGATGAATCCGAGGAAGAAGATGTGTTCGTAGGAAGTGTTACCATCAACGAGTTGAAACAGAGGAAAGAATGGACAAAGAAGATAGAGATTGAAGGTCAGGTGATCATTTTCAAACTGGACACAGGAGCAGAAGTAAACATCCTGAAGGAAGAAGATTACGAGCAGATAAGAGAGAAAAACCCCAGAATCCAGAAAAGGCTAACGGAGACGAAGACAATACTGGAAGCGTTTGGTGGCAGTAAGATCAAACCAATAGCTAAGATAGAGTTAGAATTGAAAATTAAAGATAAGGAATATAATAGTACATTTTTCATAGTTAATAATAATTATAGTAGGTCATTGTTAGGGTTGCATGACATACACAAATTAGGCTATATTAAGACTATAAGTGAAGTTATTGTTGGGTATGAAAATGTAGATAAATTTGTTCAAGCGAATAGAAAAATATTTGAAGGTGTCGGACAATTCCCAGATAAATGTACCATTAAAATAAAAAACGAATGTAAGCCAGTTGCTGTCCCCGCCCGCAGAGTACCCATTGGTATAAAAGAGAGATTAAAGAAAAAGTTAGAAGACTTAGTGACAAGACAGATAATTTCAAAAGTCAATGAGCCTGCGGAATGGGTAAGTAACCTGGTAATTATAGAGAAGAAAGATGGTAGTTTGAGGTTATGTCTAGACCCACAAGAGTTAAACAAAGCGATAGACAGAGAGTATTATATAATACCAAAATTAGAGGATATTTCTATGAATTTAAAAGGAAAAAAGATATTTACGGTTCTGGACTTGAAGGAAGGGTTTTATCAAGTTCCGTTAGATGAAGATAGTCAGGGCCGCCGCGTACGGGTGTGCAGGTTGTGCACCGCACAAGGGCGCCTTGTCCAGAGGGGCGCCATTTCGAATTGCAAAGCAAAATGTTTGCTCTGAAAAAGTGCAATTCACTGTAGATTACGTTAATATTTCCATTCTGCAGAGTAGCACATCCTAGCTAACTTTGGATTAGGTACTGTACGTACAAGTTGGATGCTGATAAATTTAATTATGTATGTGGACCTAGTATTTACACAACCTCCAGATGCGCAGTAAGAAATGTACTATTGATTCAACTCAGCAGGATTGTATGAAACTAAGAATAAATACTGGCAGTCAGTGGTAGAACGATTAATTACATCATACAGTACCTAGCAAGACAATAATTAGCTTTCAGAGGTTCTTCTAAAAAGTTTTTTGCCAGTGACACCGCTAACTTCTTAAAATTATATATATGAATTGTTCCATCTTGCACATTCACGTGACTGATATATTGAAATAAAACTATGGTTGTTTTGTGAATGTCGAGTATATTAATTACAGGAGATCGATTTCGGTCTTTAAAAAAACATCTTCAGGCCAATAGTTATTTCTTAAATTTTACTTATTAATTTTACCTAATGACTATTGGCCTGAAGATGTTTTTTTAAAGACCGAAATCGACCGCATGTAATTAATATACTCGACATTCACAAAACAACCATAGTTTTATTCCAATATATTCTTAAAATTAGTTGAAACTATATCCAAATTTGATTCGGTAATGGAGAACACTTACGACGCATCCAGCTATCAACAAAAAGGACAGCACACTATTTAGGCAATCAAATTCAAATTGAAATTGTTCAAATTATTTCCAACGTAATACAACAGAAAATTATAGAAATGGAAAAATGTTCGAAATATTTGTTAATAATTTTAGATACTACTCCGGATGTAAGTCACAATAAAGAATAAACTATTACTGTTATGCTATATGCTGCTGAAATACGTGAAGATTTTTTGGGTTTTCAATCAATTGTTGACAGACACCACTGCTCAAGGGTTGTTCGAATTTATTACTAATCATTTCAAAATGAATCTCAATATTTCTAATTTATTTTATTGCTTATGATAATGCTGCTAACATGCGTGGGAAGCATAATGTCCTCCAACAAAAAATACTTGAAATAAATTCAAGAGCGTTCTTTTACCGTATTCATTAAATATAGGATTTGAAACTGTATTTTTTTTCAAATTTCTGTTCAGTACCCGTTAAACGTTGAGCAATATTAAAAAATATATATAACAAGTTTGACGTTAAAACCGCTGGCTGCTACTAGATGGGAAAGTCGTTTTGAGGTAATCAGACCGCAAAAAACAAAATTAAAAGAAATATATCAGGCCTTTAATGACATTTCACAAGATTCTAAAGATATAGATGCAAGAGTACAAACATAATTGAAAACATAATTTCAAAGATATTTACATAAAAATTTTCATTGGAATCCGACATACACAAGCCTTGAATAAAATTTCAAACGAATTAAAAAGACACAGAACTCGAACTTGAAAATTTTATTCCTTCATCAGCAAATACAGCTTAACAATTAGACATGGATCCCGTTTTTCCAAAAAGACGAAACTATTCCATTATGAGGCACCAGTTCAGCCTATAAATAACCCAAACGAAATTTTTAAAATAACTTTTTTTTTGCAATGCTGTGCTGTACCATATCTTCCCTTCAAGAAAGGTTTCAACTATTACAGCAACATCATGAAAACTTTAAACTAATTCACAATCTGCAAACAAAAACAATTTAGCTGAAACTTTTCCTAATTTTGTTATTGTTCTTCGAATGTTCCATTGCCTCCGGTGAAAGAAGTTTTTCCAACTTAAAAAAAAAATAAAAATTATTTACTTTTCACAATGAGCCATGAATGACTGTCAAGCTTGGCATTAATAGAAAATGAGATCCTAGATTCAATAAATGTAACTAATTTAATTAAAGATTTTGTATCAATGAAAGCAAGAAGAGTTACAATGTAATATGACACCAGCTGCACTGTTAAACGTTGTTACAACAAATAATTTTAAATGAGAATATAAATGTTTTTTTGTAGATATGTAACAAGTACGAGTCTTTTGTTATTTTTTACATTATATTCGTTTAATATTATACATAACTCTAAATAAATGTGCTACTCTAAAATATTTTATATTATAAATATATTATAAATACTTCTAAAAGAATAATGTTGTTTTAATTTTCAATGTTTCACGGAATGGGGCGCCAAATTTTAATTTGCACAAAGGCGCATTCTACCCACGCGGCGGCGCTGAAGATAGTAGTAAGCTTTGTACTTTTAGTACACCATTTGGGTGTTATAAATTTAACAGATTAGCTTTTGGTCTTAAATTAGCACCAGAGTGGTTCCAAAAAATAAATGAGAAATACTTTGCAGACATCCCAGGCGTAACCGTGTATATTGATGATTTAATTATTGCTGCTAATGATGAAAGAGAGCATCACCAAATAATAGAAACAGTAGTTGCAAGAGCTATGAAATATAACGTGAAATTTAATAAATTGAAGATTCAATTTAAACAAAAACAGGTTAAATACTTGGGACAAATTTTTGATGAGCTTGGTATGCATTGTGATCCTGATAAGATTAGTGCCATAAAACAGTTAAAAGAACCGCAAAACAAGAAAGAATTGCAAAGTTTGCTTGGTATGGTTAACTATTTGAGACCTTATATTCCTAATTTATCAAAATACACTGAACCGTTAAGAGAACTATTAAAAAAAGATAATTATTTCCAATGGACATCAAACCATACAAAAACATTAGAAAGTATCAAGTCAGTAATTTGTAAAGCGCCAGTGCTGGCACCATTTGACAGTAAGATTGAATCGGTGATACAGACTGATGCTTCAAAAGGTGGTTTAGGATCAGTACTGCTGCAACAGGGTAGGCCCGTAGCCTATTCATCCCGTTCTTTAACAAATACAGAAAAAGAGTATGCACAAATTGAAAAAGAGATGCTAGCAGTAGTACATGCTATAAAAAAGTTTCATTTATTTATCTACGGAAGACAATTCATAGTCATTACAGATCATAAACCATTAATATCCATCATGCAGAAACCAATATCTAAAATATACAATACTAGATTACAGAGATTAAAATTAAAAATCATTAAATACGACTTTCAAATCAGACACAGTCCTGGCAAGACTATGCATATAGCAGATTTATTGTCAAGAAATTATGTTGATAGTAATGAACCTGATGATGTCACTAATGATGAGATGGTACACTCTGTATCAGTTCATCTTAGAATGAGTGAGCAACGTAAAGAGCAATTTCAAAATGCTACAAAACAGGACCAAGAACTACGTCAAATTATAAAATATTGTCAAAACCAATGGCCAAACTGTAGAAAAAATTTAAATACAACTTTGTATCATTATTGGGATATAAAAAATGATCTTTACGTGGCAGACAATTTACTTTTTTATCAAGACCGATTAGTTGTACCGAAAGTGCTTCAAGACGACATGCTAAAATTGCTACATGAAAGCCATCAGGGTATAGTTAAGACGAAATTATCAGCAAATAATACATTTTACTGGCAGGGAATGATTAAAGAAATAGAATCTAAAATAAAAAACTGTTCAATTTGTGAAAAATACAGACCGAAAAATGCTAATAACAAATTAAAACCGCATCAAATTCCAAGTTTACCGTTTCAAAAAGTTGCTGCTGATATTTTAGAGTTCGAGGGTAAAGATTACATGGTAGTAATGGACTATTATTCAAAATGGCTGGAAATAAAGCAATTAAGAGGCAAGTCATCAATTGATGTAATAAAAGCTTTAAAGTCAATTTTTGCCTGTCATGGAATACCTAGTGTCTTGATAGCAGATAATATGCCGTTTAATTCTTATGAATGTAAAAAATTTGCAAATAGTTGGGAGTTTACAATAATTACTACCAGTCCTCATTTGAGCAGATCGAATGGTCAGGCAGAAAGTCTTGTGAAAATAGCAAAAATGCTTCTTAAGAAAACTAGTGATATTCACTTAGCTTTACTAAATTACAGAAACTCGCCATTACCTAACTTAGGTGTAACACCTGCCCAGCTATTATTCAATCGCAGATTAAAAACTAAATTACCGATACATGAGAACTTGTTAATACCGACTTTACAGAACAATGAGGAAATTGTTGAAAAACTAAAGAAAAAACAAGAACTTTATAAACAATACTTTGATAGGAGAGCAAAAGAATTAAAAGAATATAATAAAGGGGATTATGTAATGGTTAGAGCGGGTACAAACACTAATTGGAAAAGAGGTAAAGTAGTGGATGTTGCAGACACTCCTCGATCATACTGGGTAAATATCAATAATAAGGTACTCAGGCGCAGTAGCCAACACTTAAGAGAGACTAATAATACTGGTGTTGATCGTGACCCCGAGATTGTTGTTGAGAACGATAGGGATAAAAGTGTAACTGAATCACAATCACCTAGTGATGTCGCCCCGAATGTAACTGAATGTAGTAATCGCCCGAAGAGAATATGTAGACCGCCGATTAGATTTAAGGAGTATGTTTTGAGTTAAATGTTTAAATGTTAAATGTTTAATAGTTAGTACCGTAGACTGTTTTGTTTAGTTTCAGTTTAGCTTGGACTTGTAATGTTAATAAAGTCTCCTTTATTTTGTAGATTTATAATGTTGATGAATTCTCTTTTATTTTGTAAAAAATCTGATGTGGCCAGGCACATGACTTTATCATACAATATATAAAACTAATAGTTTAGCTGCATGAGAATCTATTCTATTGAGATAAATCGTAGGTATTGTCAAAGCATCAGCATTTGACACTACCTACACTACGTCATCAGAATAATAGTTATTTATGTCACAAATGCCGAAAGTACGGAATAGCGCGACGAGCGGTGATGCGGCGCGTCACCGAAGGCGGAGTGTCGCCGTCGCATATGAGCGAGTCGGCTATCTAGTTTTTGGCAGGAGCGACATCAACGTCTATAGTGTTGCTTTTTAAGAAATGCGTATTAAAAAAAAATAAATGATGTCTGTATAGTAAATGCTAGGTTGGTACCACTTAGACGAAACGTCAAGTTTAAAGGTGCGTTCCGATTGGTAGGTAATGGTAGCTAATGGCGGTGGTAAAATACGAAATTATAATATTTCTTACATATCGTGATAATGACACATATTAGTTTGGATGTACATAAACATGAGTCACTATCAATTTTCTATTGGAAATACTATAACGGCGTCGGCTACCACTGCCATCGTCACTAATGAAAACGCACCTTAAAAAGGTAATTCAAATTGTGACAGATTTATATTTGTTCATGACACATCCCTACCAACATACTAAAATAAAACTACACTCATCGCTATACTTTATTTATAATTTTCTCAATGTATCGTTTTTAGAATTAGATATAAAGACGGGTTGATATTTCTTATCAACAAACAGTCAAATTGGTAATCTTACTTTATTTGAAATTTGTATTTTATAATTTGCCGCACTACAGCGGCAACGTTCCATAGTGGTTTTCCAACCTCTGATGAGATCAGCTGTTTTCGAATGTGACAACACAAAAAATTATTTGTCAAAATCCTGGCTACTATGTAATTTCATATCAATGCAGATGCGACCGATCTCGATCAAATAGAATTTGCTCTTGAAGCTAAACTATTAATTTTACCAAAAAAATTCATAGGCATAAATTATTCAAAATTTCTTGTGCTTTAATTTATTAATTAACTAATTTGTCGAAATTACAGAAATGGCGGCGCATTTCCAAAATCCTTCAAAAAGGCTTAGAATAAACTGAAAGGCTAAACTATTAATTTTACCAAAAAATGTGATAGGCATAAATTATTCAAAATTTACTCTACTTTAATTTATTTATTAACTATTTTGTCGAAATTACAGAAATGGCGGCTCATTTGCAAAATCCTTCAAAAAGGCTTAGAATAAACTACCAGTTCCTTTGGACCCTTTTCAACCAAAAGCTTTTCAGCTCTAAGTTAGGTCATGAAACTTCTAAGTATGAACTTTCGTCCCGATACCTTTAGTAGTTTCTCCGGAATCGTCGCCACAAAAATCGTTTACACACATACACACACACACACACACACACACACACAGACATTTTTTTGTACCTTGGTCAAAAATGTTCAGGGGACCCATAAAGACGTATTTCCACTAAAATCTCAATTTTTTTTTTCGGCATGATTACAATACTTTAGCATACTGCGTATGATAAAGTAAAAAAGGAAGGTGTTATGTATTGTGAAGTAATCTTTATTACCGATACTATTTAGGTTATCGACGCTACAACTAGATGGCGTGAGAAACAGATCATATGACATGTACCGTACCGCACCCGACAATACACAGTGATGTGGTCATGTACGAACAAACTGTACAATTATACAGTTGAAATAAAAGTGAATAAATAACTATCAGTGTGCGTATTTATTATAAGAAGAAATACAACATAATCAGAAAAAAAATTCAGTACTGACAAAGCAAATCATTATTCGCATGAGTTTGACCGTCGCGTCGCGCGTCGGTATATTCGTACAAATGACCCCTCCTGCAACATAGGGCCGTTGCGATGGCTGAACGAAGATACCATCCATGCGCGCGTCGTGTGATTCATTTTGAACGATTCGTTCAATAGATCCGTCTCGGTCCGAACGGTTCGGTCGGTCCATATAAAAGTCGTTCATTTTGAACGGGTCAGTTTGAACGGGTCATTTTAGTGAGCCGGTTCGACTGAACCGGCTCACTGACATGACCGAGTATGCCCATCCCTAATGCAAATAAACAACGTTGACGTTGTGAAACAGAATGGAAACTGCGTATTTAATGGACAGGCGGGTCGGTTGCTGCCTGGTGGCTATATTGTGACTAATTACTTTCGTAAAGAGCGTTGAATGTTGTACACTACACGCGTGGCGGGTACATTTACACATACCAATGGAATTCATAGCTTTAATTATTAAAATTATTTAACTCTGTGAACGAAACCCAATTGGCGGATCCAATATAACGGAAGGGATTGCTGAAAAGATTTTCTATTAAGCTCAAATTTACTAGTTGAGAGTTTCTGGGGGATTTCAAATTCGACGACAAAAATTTAAAAAGCGCACAGAATAGCGGCTGTAATGTAGAAGGGGCCTACGAAAATATTTTCCGTTTAAATGAAATTCAGTTGGTTTAAGTTGTATTTTGCGGTCTCTGATTCGAACTTTGACGTCTGTAATAAAAAAATAACATATCCAAACAGATCCAATACGCCGCTAGAGGTTTTATAGTAACGGGTGATCTAAAATGACAACGGACAGTTTGAATTTCCCGCCACAGTTTTGAACATATTTAGTGTTACTAAGATGGTATGCGTACAGGATACAGATTATTTTTTTAAAATTTTTTTTTGTCTTGTTTATTTTACGTCGGTCTATTTCCGCAACTTAGGCCAATCACCGACGCTGAGGGCAGGCTACACACACCCAGGAATTTTGTCTTACTGAAGGAATTCCAACCTCCAGTAAGAGTTCTTTAACGTGCACGTCGCATACTGACACCACACGGGGCCACCGGGTTTACTTCCTCATCCGATGGAAGGCGGCATGCAAAGGTATTTTTATGCTACACGATGCGAAAATGACGTTTTCGCGTCTCTATGGAGACACGAAAGTTGCTATTTGCCAGCCAGACCCAACCCGGCCTGTAATGAACACTTTTTGGGGCTAGCCCGGAAAATGCAATATCGCTGTCCAATCAAAATACAGTTTCGATTCGCTTTGACGTTTGTGATTAAAACGTCAACGGATTTTATTTGTCAAAAACCAATATGTCAGAGATTAGTCTTTAGAAACGGGTGTTAAACTGTTAAACATTATAGATTAACAAATTTAATCTTCTGTAGGATGCTTCGCGGTAGTTACGGCGCATATGCTGACGTGCAAAAACGAATGACCGCTCGATTCACAAAGACAAACAGCGCTTATTTGATTTTTACTGCCTCGGTTCGTCGCCGCGCGTTTATTATTCGTTGCTTATTCGTTGCTCAACGCAAGAACGAACGTAATAAAAAGTGATAACATAATCCGATGTGATGATTCCAATTAGCGGTGTTTTTCCTATGCAGTAATATACGGCCGGCCCGTTTTTGGCAGAAGTGAACAATAACCGAATGACAACATTCACCCTGATTACAATACGCGGCGTGCACTGTATTTATTTGAAACCAATTCGCTAGAATTGAGAAGACGTATAATTGTATTTTTACAGATTGCATTATGTGTCAGCGTTTTGATATTAGAACAGCAACTGGTGTTTTCATTTTCATGTTTAGATGTGTACACGAACATAGCGGAACAATAAACGTATTCAACATATTCTCCAATCGTTCTCTAATCGCTATATAATCGACATAGCAACATCATACTCTTTATAATCTGATTTAAATTTGGGTTATTTGTCAAATTAAGCTACTTCACCAAAGGTTTGAATGCTGCAGTAATCAAGATATAAAACGAAGTAACAATAAAGTAACGTGTCAGCCGTATTGTAACCGAAAAACGTAAAATAAACATGAAAAACCCTCGACCGTGAAGTAATTAGCTCAGTTATGTAGCAATAATTCAATTTAAGGGGGTGTTTTGGGCACGTTAATGACAACCGAAGCGGCTCACTGAATTTCCGTCTGCTGTTTTGACGACAACGGTGCAATAAAATTTCACGCTGTTTATTCATCGCACATTCCTATGCGAGTGGTAATTTTCTCTCGTCCTCGGAAGTATCGGTAGGGGTCGCGTTGGTGTTTGCCTTTTACGCGACCAATTTCATCGCTGTGACCCTGGTAACGCGCATATCGAGCCCCTAATCTAATATCACCATTTCACAGCGTAACTTTTTATGTTTCGGAGATGAGACCGTTAGCGGACGTAGCAACCGAGTTACTCTTTGGACTGTAAAAATTTAGTGCATCAAACTTTGTCATTGTTATTCCAGTAATCGTTATTGCTTCTAAAAACAGCACGTATGAATGGTGCTGAAACATTACGGAATATGGACAAAGTTTTCTAACTAAGTTTTACACGGTTTTTCATTATCTACTCAAGACAAACATAATTTTTATGCAAAACTAACGAGTATTTATGTGCGTCCACAATTTGTTTTAGTTGTAATTACCAACAGACAATGAGCCTAAAAACTAATTAATTATCGTTTCAGTGTAGATTCGCGTTATTTGCCCTTGCACTGCGGTGCCATCTTATTTGCTCTTTCTGTTTAGACAAAAAATAACCTCCCATATTTGTCATACCCTGTAATGTAACACCATTATTTACATTTTAGGAAAACGGCAAAATAAGTGTTTCTTTATTTTTAAAGGAGAATATAAATATTTACACAGTTTCCCGTCTATAGCACCGGTACTTTCATTAACACCAATAAATTCACCCTGCTTACCAAACCCCCTAACAGAATATTTCTGAAAACGGTAAGAAATTTATCTCTATATTTTGAAAGGAGAATATTCATACCGATTTTCCTAAAACAAAATACCGGGGAGTTATCCATAAATGTTATCCATAAAACTTTTTTAAACGATTTCTATAAACTATACATTTTTGGAAAGCCCACAACGTTCAGAGTCTACAGTAGTTATCGCGACAAGATCAAATTATAATTGCTACCTCAAAAATTTAAAATAATGTAAAATAAAGTATTTTTTTTTCATAAATTTGCACATATGTCAAGCCCAGGGCCGGCGTGTGGCGTGTGCGAAGAGTGCGGTGCACACAGGCGCCGTGAAAAAAAGAGCGCCTAAGGCAGAATTTTTCAGTGCCAATTGAAATTATAATTCATAAATTCATAAATTATAGAGTTCAATTATACAAAATCCTGACAAACTGGCATTAAAAGCCCCACCCTAAAAGATCTTAAAAATAACTGTGAGATATGTGTTTATATAGAAATTAATTATGATGATTAAACAGTGATGATTTTCCCAAATGCAGACTTGCATTAACTTTACCTGTTTTAACTTTTAGATTTGCAGTACCTAGTAAAAAGTACGTGCTAAATTAAGTAGACTTAAAAATATCTACATTACCAGGAAAATGGAATAGTTTCGCAATTATTTCCGTTTAAAGGCGAAATCGCCGTCAGTGAACTACCAGAAGAATTTGCAAAAAATAAAGCTGGGAGAGTTCATTTCAAATAAATATACAGTATGTCTCCTCGGATTGAGGTACAAAGAAGGAACACATGTTTATTGCGAGGTTTTACCTACAACCGTATAAGGGTTCCAACTTAATAAAGTTAAAAAATCTGATGTGGCCAGGCACATGACTTTATCATACAATATATAAAATTAATAGTTAAGCTGCATGGGAATCTATTGTATTGAGATAAATCGTAGGTATTGTCAAAGCATCAGCATTTGACACTACCAACACTACGTCATTAGAATAATAGTTATTTATGTCACAAATGCCGAAAGTACGGAATAGCGCGACGAGCGGTGATGCGGCGCGTCACCGAAGACGGAGTGTCGCCGTCGCATGTGAGCGAGTTGCGCTATCTAGTTTTTGGCAGGAGCGACATCAACGTTTATTGTGTTGCTTTTTAAGAAATACGTATTTTTAAAAAAATAAATAAATGATTTCTGTATAGTAAATGCTAGGTTAGTACCACTTTGACGAAACGTCAAGTTTAAAGGTGCGTTCCGATTGGTAGGTAATGGTAGCTAATGGCGGTGGTAGAATACGAAATTATAGTATTTCTTACAGGTCGTGATAATGACACATATTAGTTTGCATGTACATAAACATGAGTCACTAGCAATTTTCTATTGGAAATACTACAACGGCGTCTGCTACCACTGCCATTTTCACTAATGAAAACGCACCTTAAAAAGGTAATTCAAATTCTGACAGATTTATATTTGTTCATGACACATCCCTACCAACATACTAAAATAAAACTACACTCATCGCTATACTTTATTTATACTTTTCGCAATTTATCGTTTTTAGAATTAGATATAAAGACGGGTTGATATTTCTTATCAACAAGCATAAATTATTCAAAATTTCCTCTACTTTAATTTATTAATTAACTATTTTGTCGAAATTACAGAAATGGCGGCTCATTTGCAAAATCCTTCAAAAAGGCTTAGAATAAACTACCAGTTCCTTTGGACCCTTTTCACCCAAAAGCTTTTCAGCTCTAAGTTTGGTAACAAAACTTCTAAATATGAACTTTCGTTCCGATACCTTTAGTAGTTTCTCCGGAATCGTCGCCACAAAAATCGTTTACACACAGACATACATACACACACACACACACACACACACACACACAGACATTTTTTTGTACCTTGGTCAAAAATGTTCAGGGGACCCAAAAAGACCTATTTCCGCTAAAATCTCAATTTTTTTTTTCGGCGTGATTACAATACTTTATCTTACTGCGTATGATAAAGTAAAAAATCTGATGTGGCCAGGCACATGACTTTATCATACAATATATAAAATTAATAGTTTAGCTGCATGAGAATCTATTTTATTGAGATAAATCGTAGGTATTGTCAAAGTATCAGCACTTGACACTACCTACACTACGTCATTAGAATAATAGTTATTTATGTCACAAGTGCCGAAAGTACGGAATAGCGCGGCGACCGGTGATGCGACGCGTCACCGAAGGCGAAGCGTCGCCGTGGCATGTGACCGAGTCGCGATATGTAGTTTTCGGCAGGAGTGACATCAACGTTTTTTGTGTTGCTTTTTGAGAAATACGTACTTACAAAAAATTAAAAATGGTTATATTTCTGGATAGGAAATGTTAGGTTGATACCACTTCTACGAAACGTCAAGTTTAAAAAGCTAAATCAAATTCTGACAGATTTATATTCGTTCCTGATACTGTAGATGTCACATTCATACCAACATACTAAAACGTAACTATACTCATCGCTATACTTTATTTACAATTTTCTCAATTATCGTTTTTACAATTAGATAACAACGGGTTGATATTTCTTATCAACAAACAATCAAATTGGCGATCTTATTTTATTTGAATTTTGTATTTTCTACTTTGCCGCAGTAGAGCGGCAAAGTTCCATAGCGGTTCTCCAACCTCTGATGAAATCAGCTGTTTTCGAGTGTGACAGCCATAGACATTTCTGTGGTGACAGCACAAAAAAATATTTGTCAAATCCAGGCTACTTTGAAGTTTCATATCAATGCAGATGCGACCGATCTCGATCAAATAGAATTTGCTCTTAAAGCTAAACTATTAATTTTACCAAAAAATATCATAGGCATAAATTATTCAAAATTTCCTCTACTTTAATTTATTATTTAACTATTTTGTTGAAATTACAGAAATGGCGGCTCATTTGCAAAATCTTTCAAAAAGGCTTAGAATAAACTACCAGTTCCTTTGGACCCCTTTCAACCAAAAGCTTTTCAGCTCTAAGTTTGGTAACAAAACTTCTAAATATGAACTTTCGTTCCGATACCTTTAGTAGTTTCTCCGGAATCGTCGCCACAAAAATCGTTTACACACAGACATACATACGCGCACACACACACACACACACACAGACATTTTTTTGTACCTTGGTCAAAAATGTTCAGGGGACCCAAAAAGACCTATTTCCGCTAAAATCTCAATTTTTTTTTCGGCATGGTTACAATACTTTAGCATACTGCGTATGATAAAGTAAAAATAATTCCAGTTGTTATGAAAATTTTTAGCAGGCTGTATTATATTTCATGTGTAATAGCTAGAGTAACCATATAATCGACTACGTGTGTCATTAATAACAATAATCAAAATTAGATTCAAAGTACTTGAAGAAATAAATACATTTTCTTAATCACATCGCAAGCTGTTAACTTGATATTTTAAATTTAAACATAAATATGAAAATCTATGAAAAAAATATACTCAATAATTTTGCTGTTGTTTGTCTTGCACAGCCTTGTTTTTTAAACAGAAATACTCCGAAGTTAAAATAATGCCATGTAATAAAACCTCATCTAATTGTACTAACGATTTTAGGGGTTCTTAAGTTATTTTGATTTCTTAGCCTGCTTTTAATTTCTTTGGTACTTTTAATGTTATTTTTTTTTAAAGCGACGTTTTGTTATGTCACATATCAATTAAAAAATAACGACAATTGTTATGACATTCCCTAGTAGTGTTTGATTCTAATTGCCAATTATAAAATATCAGATCTCTATTATTTTTATTTCAGTGATAACACTCCTTCTTATGTTGCTTCACAGGCACTTCACAAGTTCTTATGGAATTGAGCTCATATGAAACTTCTTAAAAGAATAACAATTACTTTCTCCATAGCGTCTCTAGAGACGGGAAAATGACATTTTCGCATCGTGTAGGATAAAAAGTATTGTAATCGTGCCATATAACCGATGTAACGATAACTGAACTTTTTCCGAAGGGCGCCAAAAACTTTTTTGCGCACACAAGAAAAATATCACGCGCCGGTCCTGGTCAAACCTCATAACTCCGCAAACAGTTGACGAATATTATCAGTAGTTGCAGTAATCGAAAGCCCAGCCATATGTGTTATGGCTAAGTTCCCCGCGGTAAAGAAAATACAATTAGAGGAAGTACCCTCATTTTTTCGGAAAATTAAAAAAAAATAACAACGGCTGCTTTACTTTTAAAGAAGAAACATTATTTTGTTTTTAAACAATACGTTTTTCAAACCCTTCTTTTAAACACCGGTTTCTTTATTTATGAATCAGAATATAAAAGATGATTTAAAAAATGCGTCCCGCACTGGGTTATTCGGCCCCAAAAGCTGGCCAAAGTCATTTTCAGTTTTCAGACCCTAGAAGTGTTGTTTTATATCTATAACATTTTATTGTTTGTACGTAAGTATTTGAAGGTATATAATAACCACCTAAATCGAATAACAAAATAGGAAAACACAAGCTTTGTTTAAAATTCCTCTTCACTGCAGTTCACCTATTGCAAATTAATTACTCGTACATTAGTACCCACTTTTATGCGGTAGAAAAAAATCAATAATTTTATCATAAAACATATGTATAATTTAACAATAAACTCTTAATTTCACATTTTAATTGTATACAATTTTTGTTCTTAATTTCCTCAGGCAGCTTGTCAAATATTTTTATTCTAAGGACGGTCGTAGATGGTAGATTTGTCGTAAACGCAAGTTTTTCCTTTCCCTGAACAACTGTTTGCACCTGGTCTCAGAATTATGGGCCATTCGCTTATTGAGATGCAGTTTGTTTTTAAATATGTATTAGCAGATTTCGTAAGTGTACAGGCGAAATAATTGAGTTAGTGGAGCTCAGTGGAGCTCAGTGGAGACAAGCAGACATGATTGACGCGGGGAGGCACCTACAAACAATCTAATCAGGCGCTTTTGGCTACAAAAACCTGACTCGCAAATGAGAACGCTTCCCAAAAGGTGATTGCATATGTTATTCGAGACTGCCCCTCCACGAAGTACAGCTTACTGACGAGAGAATTGACGTGTGGTTTCCATGGTAAAGTATCAGTCAGATGAGTGCGAGTAAGCTAGACTGAGAGCCTTCGACAAAGTCATACCCTCATAAAACATCGTTACCTACGCCTAATTTATATGTACCGTAAAATAATTTGAATAAGAGGAAGGTGCTCGTGTGCCCAACAAATTTTGGCATAAAGGGTGTTTAAATAAGCTAATTTTGTACTGCAATTGGGTGTCGTGGTACCCTCATAAAATATCTCTCGCATTCTTTTCAAACTTATGGATAAATACATATTGTCTCATAATAACTTGGTGTGCCTAGACCATTTGGTCGGAAGAGCTGGGCACACCTCTCTGAAGGGGAGAGACAGTGAGTGTTTCGATACTCGCATGAAGCGTTTTCCTAGTATTCCTTGATATACGCAAAATATAAATCCGTGCTCAAATAGTTCGTACCCGAAGTTCTATACCTTGTGCGTTCACTATATGTAGATTATGGATATTTAATAACATGTTGCACTTTCATTGAATTAATAAATTTAATACAAGGAAAAGGTCTGCATAAAGGATTTGTTTGGCGGTAACCAAATACGCATTACGGGTTTTATTGTACCCGGTAGGAAGCAAGATGGACTTTCGAGATGTGCTTTTCGGTTTCCTCATCTTCACCGAACTGTTCTCGAGGGAAACTGTCCGTCATAAAACTTGCAGAATTGCGGTTAAATATTTATCGGATTCCGTCCAAGTTTCTTCCAGGATAGTAAATACAATTAAAGTAGATTTCCTCTCCAGTTACAAATCAGCAGAGTGTATACTATATGTGCAAAAGATCACAAAATAACATACTTTTATAATTTGTTTCCTAAAGGAAAATTAATGTGCTTGGTATTTCTGTTATTAAGGCTATTTCTTGCAAATAGCTAAACTTCTGATTAAAGATATTTCATTTTAACGGCAACTAATTAATTAATAATTATTAACACCAAAAAAAATCTGATGTGGCCAGGCACATAACTATCATATTATATGTAAAATTAACGGTTTAGCTGCACGAGATTCTATTTGATCGAGATCGGCTGTCTGCATTAGAATAAAACTAATAGAACTATACATATATATGTCGATGAAAGCTGCGTTCGAAATGACACTTACGTGTTATTAGGTGTAAAAAGTATAACGGTGTACTATCCGAACGCAGCTTATATTGACAGTAGGTAAAAAATGATCAGCGGAACCAAAAAGACCTATTTGCGCAAAAATCTCAATTTTTGTTTTCGGCACGATTAGAATACTTTATCATACTGCATATGATAATGTGAAAAAAATTGTTCTAGATGTGTACTCTCGATTTTGAGACCCTTGGGCATGGGTTAATATGTATGATCGATACAAAATTTTACAGGTGTGGTCATAAAGGTAGGGTTACAAACAAATTCACAAAGTTCTAAATAAAAATAAATAAAAAAGTCTGATGTGGCAAGGCACATGATTGCAAAGTACTTATCTCTCTTCTTTGCTAAGGGGTTGGATAGTCATAAATGATAACCCCAATGTCACCTACTAATACGTTTTATTGTCTTATCTGGTACATCGCCTTCAACTGCCTATTTCTAACTGTCTCTAATTCTATTCCGTTTTCGTATCGAAGCACATCCGTTCGCACTGTCAGCAACATCGGCGATATTGTCACCGGTGTATGTCCGCACTCGATCACGCCACTTACCACGCACTTTTCGGTCATTGTTCGGAATATGATTCCATTACACCTTTCCTATTACAATAGAAAAATTTAACATTACAATATTAAATTTATCTTTGTTCTAATATGATTATAACAAACAACATTTAAATTTTCTTAACTAACTATATTTTTTTTTTCTTTACAACTACACCTTCCTCTTTTTTTTTTGTTTTTTTTTAATCATAATACGGTTTAATTCTATTTTTATGTACCTCTACTAATACGTTTTATTGTCTTATCTGGTACATCGCCTTCAACTGCCTATTTCTAACTGTCTCTAATTCTATTCCGTTTTCGTATCGAAGCACATCCGTTCGCACTGTCAGCAACATCGGCGATATTGTCACCGGTGTATGTCCGCACTCGATCACGCCACTTACCACGCACTTTTCGGTCATTGTTCGGAATATGATTCCATTACATGATTTTATCATACTATTTATAAAATTAATAGTAAATGCGATTCTATTTGATCGAGATCGGTCGTATCTGCATTAAAATAAGGTGTTTAGCCAGGATTTAACAGATATATTAATCCAATAAAAAGTGGTCTGATTTCTTATTTTTGTTTTATTTTATCAATCGCTACATGATTTGTGTCCTACGGGGCACTTCTTCGAGCGCTATAGGAATAAAAAATAAGTTACACAATTGACAATCAAATCAAACTACAAAAAACTTACATTTTGTCAGGCGCGGCCCGTGGAGAACATAAAACAACACACAAAACTCACAAAGAAACATATATGAGACTGCAGAACAGATTTTTTTAAAAGTTATTTTTACGATTGTCAAAACATCAGCGTTTGACCCTACCTACTGACATTAGAATGAAACTATTGGACGAATCATGGCTATCTAAGTTGCAGACACGACCGATCTCAATCAAATACAATTTGTTCATGCAGCTAAACTATTAATTTTACCAAAAAAATGTCGTAGATATCAGTTATTCAGAATTTCCTCCCCTTTTATTAATGATTTAACTTTTTTGACGAATTTACAGAAATGGCGGCTCATTTGTAAAATCCTTGAAAACGGCTTAGAGTAAATATGCAGTTCCTTTGGACCCTTTTAAACTAAAAGCTTTTCAGTTCTAAGTTTGGTCATGATACTCTTAAATATGAAGTTTCGTCCCGACACCATTAGTAGTTTCTCCGGAATCGAAGCCGCAAAAATCGAGTGCACACCAGGGTTGCCACCTTTTTGTAATTGTTCACGAGGACAGTAATTTTAGGTGGTCTTTTCGTGAGTATCAATTATGATGTATCACACTTGTTGTTTAGCTGTAAATTTTAGACGAATGTTACTTGTTCTTATTCTTTTGTTTGTTTTTGCAATGATTGAATCGTAGGTGGAATCAACGTTTTTTAGTAAGTCACATCACTTCAACCCAACTCTTCTTTTTTTTAGTTTTTGGTCATGTTTAAATGAAGACCACTTCCAACATCAACTTAAAAAACGAACAGCAAAGATCTAACCGCCAGAAGTGAAAGTAAATTGCCATTATTTTAGTTCAAAAGAAAAAAATTATTTTAGTTCGAAAACACTGCAAAAACAAAAACATAAAAATTTGCCAAAAATCTACAGCTCAATAAGTAGTCCAATATGTAAAACAGAAAATTTCTTCAAAAATTACAAGATCAAACATGGCGCCCATAAGAAAACGAAACGTGGGCAATAGGTTCTCCACCATCGTTAAAGATAACTCAAGTACGCAATTCGACTTTTCGTGCCTAGCAAACGTCCAATTCAACTGCTTTTTAAAGTAAAAACAGCAAAATTCTTTTCAAAATTTCACACTGTATACAAAAAAATCATCCTGTATATACGATGCTATAAAATCTGTACTGTTCCTTTTGACCAAAGGAAAACAAATACCATTACCTAGTAATATAATTGATATATATATATATAATTGATTTCTCATTAAATTGACCCAATATCATCAGAAATGTTGCTTAGCCATACATAAGGCAACATAACATTCGATTGAAACGTTAGTTTGTTTGAGTTTGAGTTCTCTAAATATATTTGAAAATATGAGTAATTGAAAATTTGTACCGTTTTTTTTTTTGCTCACAGTGTATTTATTTTACATAAACAAATATTGCAAATAAATTAATCTCTACCAGCAAATAAAATAGAGTACTCAATAAAGTAAATATTGTTGGCACCAAAAAAATATATTTTGATCAAAAAGAATAAATTCAAAAGAATATATTTCGTAAAAACAAGAAATCTTTTCTATCTGTGTACACGAGGACAAATGGTATCACGCCGAGGACACGAGGACAAATGATTCGTACGAGGACAATCCTCGTGAAGCGAGGACAGATGGAAACCCTGATACACACACAGGCATTTTTTTGTACCCAAAAGGGTATATTTCCGCTAACTCTCAATTTTTTTCGGCACGATTACAATACTTTATCATACTGCGTATGATAAAGTAATAATTATAAATCAAAATTTTTACCACCCTACTGTATACCGGGTGACCCACGCCAAAGGTACGCCCTTGTATTCTTTTATATTTATGATACTGGACGAAAGACATTTTGAGGAGTTTTATAGACAAGAAATGCAATTTGTTGGGTTACTCCTGAGGTTAGTGTTATTTTCGGCTTCCCCATAAATGACATCATCATTGAAATTTATTAATGGCACCATATATTATTTATGTGAAATACTCAGTGTAATCAGTATAATATTCTGAACACAAAAACATATCGATCGTCAATTTTGAACTAAATAGATTTTGGCCGATGTTGCCACCTCTAGCGCGATTTGGTTGGTTTTGGGCCAGTCAATCATTTTTTCCGTATACTTCATGGGCACACCCTGATTATTCACTAGAAAACACGTTTCCGATTACAAAGACACCAAATACTTGATCTTTTGCTGACAATTGCAGCGTGGAAATGTCGTTTAAAGCAGGAAATAGAAAAAAAAAATGAATTGTTGATAATTGTTAATTCTTATATAATTGGTTGTTTACACCGCAATTATTATTGTTCGAATTCAAATTTTAAAAATATAAATACGTCGCTATTCTTCGGAAAAACTGTCTTTCCGGAAAAACCGGAAGTCACACTAATCTCAAGAATATCCCGAAAATTGAATTTTTTGTCTATTAAATCTTCCATCGTTCAGGGTCATAAACCAAAAAAATAAACTGGCGTACCTACGGCGTGGTCTATCCGGTATATTACCTACCAATAAATTTATCTAGACATGTATTGAAGTTTTCATGAACCAATCATGATATATTATAAAGGAAATAACGCGAAATATTAGCACGTGTTTAATTTCACCAAACGTAGGAGCGTTATCGAAAATACACGAGGTAAATGTAGTGAACATTAAGCGTTCCTATGCCGTGTTGTAGGCCGGGGTGAAGTTTTTCTTGAGAATTCTGCGGTGTCTCCCCAAGGGTGTAGGGTAAAAGCGGAGAATGAACGATACCCTTTCTACTGCCGTCGCTCGCGTTATCTCGTTGATTCAGGGTTGCCATGGAATCCAGCTGGGGGCACCGCAGGACTACAAGGTCGATTTTCAGCATAAAGTCATAGGCACAGCCTGCTGCGAATCGGCGGGCTGGACATGGCACCAAGAGGCATAACAAATCGCTACTGCCTAGGTGACGTGTTACAAATTATACCTATTTCGCCCTTTTTTTCTGCTGACGCTCTGTTGGGGCGAGCGTGCAGGAATTCGATTAGATCGCTCGTAGATAACAGCTTGATAAGATGCTGAGATTTTGGTTAGTTGGATTGGAGTTTGTGTTCCGTGATTTATTAACTAATAAATGGTTACTTATCATTAAAATAAATACACGCAATTTGTACAGTTTCAATCAAATTTCTGACATTCCCAGATATAAATGTAAAACTGATTGATTGCGCTTTGTTTACTCCTTTCCTTGCGTCTTACCCTATTCGAAAATGTTACACTTTTACGCATATGAAACGAGATGACGAATAATCTTTTTGTAAGCCAGTGGAGGCAAACTCATTTATGGACGTGGGCCACAAAATTCCGTAGTGAACTTTGGCCGACCGCATACAAAAAAGAAAACCCATCGCTTTTTAGAGTTTTTTTTTGTATGCGGTTTGCGTGTCGGTAACTTGTAATACAGTTTTCTTTTGTATCATCTCAATTATTCATTTTAAAATACAAAAAATAATACCTACATTGTTTCTAGATTTATTGGTTTTTTTATAATGCAATCATGATATTTTGAAAAATGCAGTCTTAGAACAAATACCGCAGCTTCATTATGGTTCTGATCTATGTTGAATCCATGCTGAGTCGCATCAATATTTTGCATTTATCTATTTGTGCGCGTGCGAACACAAGTTCGGAGATAAATAAATAAAAGGATCATATTAAGAATTTTTTGTATTAAACATTTTTCTTTTAAACTGCAGAATTACCTAAAAGTTCTATTTACAAAGTTTCATGTACATTACAAAGTAGTAGGTTAATAATATGGTGACATACAGGCGGGTTGTAAATTTTAAACAAATCAAACATTTTCATTACAAACTAATGTTAATTTTTTTATATTTTTATGAAAATGTTACAAAATGGCTTATAAACTTAACTACACCATCACATTTCATGTTTAAAAACAATTACTACAGTACGCTTTCAATCTCAAACCCCATTCAAATGATATTTACGAGGGTATTTTTAAAAAAATCCAATTTTTAATGTTTTGTTGTTAAATATGTATAATAAATTCTTTCTCCCGGTATATGTTTAAAACTGAGGTATCAACCCATAGGTGAATAAAAAAACTCAAAATCAGTTAAGTGGTCCCAGAGGTTAATTAATATTACTTTATTCTTGCCAGTTATTGCCAGTTTGTTATAGCTGGAAAACCCCATATACCTAGTGCTTCAAAGTTCAGGAAAGCGATTATGACATAGAGTATATCACCTTGTATAATACTGAAAACTGAAAGTCGAAATAAAAACTCTTCATCCGTACTTCTTCTGAAGAACCAGACTACCAGTGAGTGAAAGAATCGTTAAAACGGGATAAATAGTTGGGGAGAAAATCGACATTTTTTATGACGAAGTTTTATGAACAGTAAAAAACAAAGAAATATTAATTTTTGAATTCTATTTTATGATACTTACGAAGATATTTTAAGAAAATTATGCGCTTTGATTCTACAAAATTTCTGGGAATTCTTCAGACATTTTTGATCTCACATTATCTAATAAACGCGGAAAAATCCGCGGTTGTGTTTCATAAAAAACCGTTAGTTTCATAATAATTGGAAATAAAATTCCTACGCGAAAATTTACTTCGATATTTACGAATTCCACCTTTAAATTATTTACTTTCAATTTATAGAATCCAACGATGTAATGTAGGAATATCAAAAAAAAAACTATTTCTGTTCTGCTGCCTAATAAGTAATAACTAGTGTTCATACACCCAAGCAACCTGCAAACTTAATAATTAATTAAAGAACGCACACATATTTAACCAACAAGTATATTAAAAAGAGCGATTAATGATCGAGACTGTTTAACGCGCGAGCGAAGCGAACGCGCTAATTGTCGATATCATTAATCGCTGTTTAATATTCGAGTTGGTTACAAAATTTTTCCGTCGATCGTATTCCTTTAGCGTCGTCTACATGGATTTTTCTTCGCCGATGTCTTTTTAGGTTATATGACAATTTATGTAACTTGACACTGGCAGTTCTAGAGAGCGGTATGTTTTGATTGGAAGGTTTCATTTCACATGTGTTCGATTTGCCAATCAAACGACGTTATTGCGTCTTGTGATTGGCTATAACAAATCATGCATTAATAGAAATCGTGCATTAATGGAGTACTTTAATAAAGAATTTCCTATTCACTAAACTGACTCATAAATAAACGATCGACGGAAAATAAGTTTTATATATTTTTTAATTTGACTATATTGTAATACTTGAGATTATTATACAATCTTACGGAGGGGTCGCGGGCCGCACCGTAGGATTTTGAGGACCGCATGAGGCCTGCGGGTCACCGGTTTGACATCACTGTTGTACGCAGACGCGCTAACACATTTGCAACGCTGTTGCAGCCACCTTCACGCATGCGCGTAGAGCTCACGCATGCGCGTGATGTACGCTGTAATTGTAGCAAGAAATGAATAGAGTATCTTCCATCCCGTTTTAATTGCTGAACAACCTCTCTGGCTAGTCGCAATATATGAGTATTAATTATATAGTGTACTTATACCAAAAAGGAAAAGTTACCAATTTTAAATATACAAACATTACAAAACTTCATAAATGTTACGAAGAGGGAAGATGTACTTTTCAAACGTAGCTTGTATATGCGCCTTAACGTTTAATTGCGAGTGCTGCTATTGACAACAAACGGAGACTTGTGGAATAAGACGATCCCACACCATACAATGATTGGGGGGGGGGTTAGCGAACATTTGACTGAACGTGAATTCTACTGTCGATTCGCCGTTGTGGTGAAAAAAACGGTGCTACCGGATGCTATGAACATCTTCCAACGTCGAACGATTGCTAGTTTGCCACAACGTGTAGCTCAATATTTGAGTTTGATCAAGTTCGAGTCTGACATTATTTTCTTTGTCTCACGGAACACGATGTAGGTACATGGGAATCTCGGAAACTGTAAGAGCTACGATGTTGGTTAAATTGGAAAAAAATGTACGGAAATATAGACTATTTTCAGAAATGTTTTTAATTTTTTAAAATGTATATAAAACATAAAACCAGCCTACATACAACATTCGTGGTATATTATATTCAACTAAGATACACTGAACCTATTTTTGTTGTCAGAAAATGTTTGTGTCCGCAAACGTCATATTGAATTTTAACAGATTTAAATTGAATATTCAAAATCCTTTACAACCATGTATAACACATTTTTATGGAGCTGCATAAAAATTAGCATCTATGCAATGAATTGTGATACTGTAGAGGAGCTGAGGCGGCAGTGGAGAAACCTATCAAAGACCACTTCTGTTATTGCTAGTTCTTGTTTATAAAAAAATGATGGTTCTATAATGTGAGGTTCTATTAGATACTTACAGATTTAAGTCGAATATTGATAGTGCTTTATAACCGCATGGATAACACGTTTTTATAGACTGGAATTTTCACAAACTAATAAATGTAGCCGTTAAAATTAACAAATCAATATTTTCACCATACTTACCTAATTTTACATTAATAGCATTATGGTGTAGGCATTGTAACGGCAATGCTTTAATTATTATAAACTACAAATTAAATCTCCCGAAACAAAGCACTTATTTAAGCACAAAATAAAATCATTAGGTAGAAAAAGAAGGATTAAATCCTCAATAAATCCGGTTGTTATAAGTTCTAACATTTGATATTATTAATTTTGTTAGGTATTCCTAACGCTCTCCACAACTACCTAAAGGTCCAGCACTGTATAACAATTTCGTAGATACACGTTGTTTTTTTATTAAGATCTATGGAAAAAAATCTATTGGAGTTAAGTCGGGTAATCTGGCAAAACACCTAAAGTTATTTTCTATGATAATTTCTCTTTTTATATTTTAATCTGTGCAAATCAGTATGGTGTTCATAAGAAATAAGAAGTTCTACATCGCCCAGCAAAACCTTGCGGACAAAAAAACATTTTCTAATAACAAAAAGGTTTCAGAGCGTGCACAAAAACTAAAACCATAAAAATTACCATACTCTTAGATTTTAAATTTCTTCGCGAAGACGAAGAAAGCAAAGACGGCAATCCTATATGATGTTTCATCAAAAATGGATCAGCCACCTATGCATATAAAAATATTATGAATAATAGATAAGAACTTCATGTTTTACGCCGGTATTCCTTATTACACCGTTTTATGTTATCTACCTCAGGTTTGCGTAGTTCAGCGTACGATTTTTCCCTATTTACCGCCAGGAATCATCCATTTTTGAGAGAAATCTCTGACAAGTCTATAAGTTGTGGGATATTACGTAGCATTTCACTGTGCTTTACACGGTATTTCAGGTTATTGTTCTTAGGTTATGATGACATTCACATTACTGTGAAGATTCTAATTCTTTATGAATTAATATAGTCTATAAGCTACTATGTTCGAACAAAGTAGCCGCGCCCAAAACAAACGATGCGCGACCAACTCCGGACGTTGAACGCTGAGCATTGCTAAAGGCGCTGCCACACGTTGCCGTGAACGTCTTGGCGAACGTTGGACTGAACGATTGAGTCAAATGCGCTCGACAGTTGATGCACTAATCGAAAAATGGCCGCTACACGATGCCACGAACACCTTCCAACGTCGAACGTTTGATAGTTCGCCACAACGTGTGGCCGACGTTCAAGCCTCCAGCTACCAATGCCAAGCGCCCGACATTCGGGTTTGGTCACGTTCCGACCGGTGCGGTGTCGGTGTCGGTGTCGGTATTAGTACCAATGTCAAAGGATTTCTCGCCGCCGACGTTCGAACCATGGTTGTTTGACGCGCATCTACCCAGATTGTCGGAATTTGGTAGTTCATAGAATTTATATGGAGTGTAAATTGAATTTTTATATATTATTGCTTTTGACAATCATTTTATATTATCAAGGAAAGTATAGTTTTTTGCGCTTTTGATTTTATTGAATGATTAAACAATATTTCTTGCAAATAAAGAATGAAAAAAAAAATATGACAGGCAGACAATCAAACTGCGAGATCTGTTGCTTTACGGTATTTTTTTTACAGTAACCTCTGAAACAATATTTAAATGGTATCTTATTCAACGGAATAACAGAAATTGAAATATCCTGGAATTCCATCATTACACAGAATGCGTTTATGCTGTCAAAACCAGGCAAAATGTTCAACATAAAAAAGTAATTTTCCGCTTTCGTTGCGCAATATAGAACACGTTATTTTTCATCAAAATTAAATAAGTTTTCGAGCGTAATAACATCTGGCGTCAGACCTGAGCTGGGCCACCCTTGCAACTTTATGCAGCCGGAAAGTTTTTAATATTATCGTAAATTGCGTAAAAGTCTCTCATAATTTAATACTTAGAATGCTGCTGGAGCTTTTGAGTGCGATCGGAAGCAAAACTTTTCTTTTCGACGGTTGTTCGGAAGTAGAATCATTTTATCAGACAGATAGAGAAGAAGTGCGGCCAAAATACTCTACAAGGGTAATAAAATCCCTTTTTATGTCCGCGTTAGTTTTATGGCCCGGTTTTATTGCTCCATTTTTCCTCCCCATCCGTTCTTATTTACCTTATTTATTTTATAATACTGGTCTGGGGGCAAAACCGAAATTTAGAAGGGACTTTACAGCAAATACCACCGACAAAAAGAATGGAAATAGTATTCAGTTTGGTGACCACAGATGATCAATATAATAAACACATCGATATAATAAAAAGTTAAACATGTTCGATTTAACAATTAAATACCTACCACCGTTGGCGTTGATTTGATTTGAATGAACCATTTTAAGGTATTGAATGTAAGTACGTGCGTTCTAAAAATCATGGTTACATGTTACATCGACACATGTTTGGAGGATGCATCGTCATCTTCAGACCATATTACGGAGATAAAGTCATATTAAAATTATGAAATTACAAACATATACTGTAGTAATTTCACTTCAAATTAGACAAACACAAATATACAGGGTTAGTCAAATTTCCTAAATACCTAAATAATTTTTCAACAGTAAAAAATTCATGTCTTTTTTCAATCAGAAAACCTTGCATATGTTTATTTTTTTTTTATTCTACGATATTCTTAGAATTGTTTGTAAACAGAGCTTTTTGATTTTAAACAAGCTATCGTCTAAATATATTGTTAATATACTTGAGAATACATTTTTCAGAAACTTTTTTTTTTTTTTAATAGAACAACCCGAATATTTTTTTTTCTTTTTACTCTAAGATTCTATTTAAGAGTTTTTTATAGAAATATTTTTTTTAATGCAATATGTTTGAGTTATAAGCACTTAATCGATAATTAACGAATAAGAAATAAAAAAAAAATCATGAATCAATAACAAAACAATGTAATAAAATTAATTTAATGTTCGAACTGCCAAATTAAAAGTAATGTGTATCTATGTAGGAAAATATTTTTAATTTGATGTTCGATTAATTACTTATAACTAAAAAATGATGCACTTTATTAAAACATGATTACTACAAAAAACTCTAATCATTAATCCTTGAATTAAAGAATGTAAAAATATACAGGGTTTCTATCAGAAAAGGAAAGGTTACCAAACTTCCAGAATAAAATAAACAGTCATGTATATTAAAAATTAGTTTTAAACGATAGCTTGCTTAATGCAAAACAACTTTTATTCTAAAATTTTTTTTAAGTTGAATATCGCCCAGCCATTCCTGGCAGAACACCTATTTTCTGACATCAAAAATCGCTTCAGAGTGTGCTCTTATGTAAGACTACAAAATTTCAATTTTATATTTATCCTAATAAAAATTTTTGAAATGTAAAAACTGTCCTGTGTACGTAAACTTTTTACGCAACTTTTCTCCGATTTTCCTGGCATTGTAGCTTTTACAGCCTGTAGTGTATATGCAGAGTTGAAAGTACACTCGTGGAATAAAGTATGTTCTGATCCGTATTTCAGCAGTGTGTCGATGTTACATCCATGTACGCGTTTTTTGTTACTCTAGTCGTCCGGTCGGCCGCTTAGTGAAAAGAATGGTCCGGTTACGCTGCATACTCGTATATCGGAAATTTATTATTTAAGAAACCTTGTTCGAATGCTTTGAATTGGTTTATAATGATTTATACATTTCTATAATTTATTAGCCTAATGTGTAATAAATTAATGTAATTCCTACATTGCAATGTAATTGTGTTTTTATTAAATATAATTTATTATATAACATAAAATGAAAATTTCATTTCAAGATATTGCATAAAACTCAACAAACTATACAAACGTATTGCATCTAATAGCTTTTTTCGTTAATAAATACAAAAATCAATTCTTGTGGTGAATATTTTTACTGAAGGCTATTTTAGAACTTTTATGTATTAGCATTTATTCACAATATAGAAATTAATTAATAAAATTAAATTGCTTTAAATTTGTATTTATGGTAATTTGTTACTTGTCATTTACTGGTGTTTTCGAGATATTTAGCTTCAACGATATTTTGCAGTATAACTTAATAACCAGAAACGATGTATTTTGTATAGCATGAATGTATCATTACAATCTTTTTATATTATTATTTTGTATTAAACTTTACAGCAATATTTTTCCAATATCTGATAACTGAAAATAATGACAATTATGTATATCACTAATTTACAAAAATTGATAATTGCTTGTAGAAGCAAGCTCTAAATTTTCGATGAATTTTGATGGAATGTAAATATGAAATAATTAGTATTAAAAAATAAATAAACCAAAATATACGACCATCTAAAACAACATTTAGATGACATTATTGTTAAAATTAGTTCCCTCTATGTCCAAAACTACTACAGATTTGAGATTTGAAATAATATTTGACATTAATCATTATTGACATAATAACCTAATTTTCAGTATTCTTAAGTAAATTGTTAATTAATTATAAGTAAAATTTTAATAATTCGAATTATAAATGAACAAGAGATGAAACTAGAATGTTTTTTTCTAGAAAGTAGAAAGTAATAAGTTTCATATAGTTTTATTGGTTTTCTCTGTTCCTTCAGAAGTTGGAGCCGTTTAAAATAAGATATTGTTAATAATTCAAACGGCTGTAACTTTTTAAAGAATTGAAAAAGTAATTTGCTTACCGAAGAAATGTTTTGCAGAAGAAACGTGGGACTGCCTGCATATATTATTGCTATAATTTTATATTATTTTTGTTGTCAAGCATGTATTAGATCTCATGAAAGATAATTGAAACATTAACTGCTATAAAGTATCATAGTCATCCCACTGCTGGGCAAAGGCATTTACTTACGTAATTAATATGTGTATTAGATAAAATTAATTTAAATAATGTGTCGTGATATTACGCAATATCTTAATATCAGATGTTCGTATCATATTATCAAACTTCATGTTTATTAATATTATTATAAGAGTAATTTTATATTTAATTAAATGCACTACTCGTAAACTTAAATGTTGTGGTCATATTACATTTATTACATTGCAATGAAGGTATCACATTAACGAAAAGATCGGACACGCTCAAAATAAACTAAATTCCGTTACATTACATCCACCGAAAAACCACCTCGTGACGGACAACTTTTTGCGAAGCGGCCAGGCCGAGGGAATATATAACCGAATATATAACCGACATACTATTTTCAAATCCTGCGATAGCGATACGAACTTACTTTTTTCCATGACTGTACATAGTATTTACAACAGAAGAAATTCAAAATTTCGTTGGCATGTTGACAGGTCCAGTTGATTTTTTGTTCGTCTGGAACTGGAAGTTGTGCACTCAGTGGCGTAGCTAAGGGGGCGGCGGGGGCGGCCCTCACCGTGTGGCACAATTTTTGGGGTGACACCCGATCGTAAAAAAAACTTATTCACTGTTTTTCAACTTATAAACCACTTAGGCTTGAAGCCATATTAACCAAGTAATCCATAGTTTATGAAATAAATAATTACTGCAGATTAAAATGTTTACAAGTGGGAGTTATGCCATCAGTACAGTTTTGCGAATTTTTATAGGTGGCAGTACTGACATATGGTTATGATTTATATGGTTGTTATGGCATATGGCAGTACTGTACATATGGTTATGATTTATTTGTAATTTATTTTTTGTTTACCACAAAGCAATTTTTTTATTGATGTATTCAATTAAATTATATGGTCAGCACACATTTGCACAAAATGTATCTTGTGTAACATTTTTCGGAATAATAGAGACAATATAAGGTTAGTTAATCCGGTAAAAAGCCCAAATGGACAGAAAAAAAGTTGTTGGAGTTTTCTTTCTTATGGCATTTATTCTATTTGTTGAGTACTTTCGCCTAATATTATAGGCATCTTCAGAACCAAAAACACGAATCAGCCATTTAGGTCCAAAGAAGGGTTTGATAGAACATGTAATGGCGGCAGCAGCATTAAGAACACAGACAAAAACGAACGGATGTTATAATGTTACCGGATTAACTAACCTTATATTATTACACTGCCCAGTTACCCACTGTTATTAATAGAGACAATATTTGCATTTTTTTCTCCTTCTACTAGCGGCTTGGTAGTGCTTCTTAAACACATCAAAGCATCCGTTAAAATACTCTCCACAGCGCGTTAGAGTGTTCTAATGCTGCAGTAAAAGTATTTGCTGAAAATTTTGATGGGATTGTTGCTGGAATTTAGAAGTTGTGTATCAACAAGAAAATGTAGACACCAGAGGTGCTGCACAGAACCTTATGCCTGCTGTGTGTGATTTCATATTTCTTTGCTATCTACTATTCTAAGGGAAATAAATTGTGCTCAGATTGCATTGCAAAATAAAGACTTAAGTGTTGATCAGTTATAAAACTAGAGACACTTTGTTTATAATATTTAAAAAAACCGGAGTCACAAATCGGAAGACTACGTCATTCCAATAGAACGACGAATTTGTTGTAAAAAACGAATGGTCATTGAATTGGCCACCGATGCAGGACTTATATAGAGAGCTGAATATGAAAAGGATATGTTGGAATGTCTTATCTACTTACTACTGTATCCAAATTTGCTGGATTTTATGATGAGTTATCAGCAACACAACTCCTCTTAAATATACCAACGTTGAGGAGACATGTAAAAGCGGCCAATGTTACAGTTCTTAATTGGGCGTCTCTAGACTTGAAATTCATCGTGGAATGGGATTTTAGAGAATCTGTTCCGAGTCTAATGATCGCACTAGAGGTATTTATGACAAATGGTTAATCAGTTGCTTCGTGTGAAAGGTGTTTTAGGAAATTAAAATTAATCAAATATTATTTGCGGACAACAATGACCCAAACGAGACTTTACAATCTTGGCATATTAACAATAGAACACCATGTTTGACTATTGAGGAAAGAAGGAAAAGAAACCCCCCTTTATTAATTTTGGGTAAAAAACCCATATGTCTTATATATTATTATATTTTCAGCTGGTCTGACGATGGACATAATAGTCCGAAATTAATAACTAGAGATTCAAATTAAAGACTAGTTAGTAAAAAGGGGGATTTTATTTTCCATTCTTTCCTCAATAGTCAAATATACCCACGAACTAATGGATGCATTCATTGAAACCAATAGAACACCAGGCAACACAATATACATTTTGAAAATGTGATTTCCGAGTTTGTGGCTGTTAAAGCTAGAAAGAAAAGTTTTTAAGAAGAGAAGAGATTCACTTTCATACATCTATATGAAAAGATATTTGTACCTATAATAAAACAGTACTATTATTACCATAATATTGTAAATTACTTATTGATAATACTCTTTTGTATTAATTAAATAAAATCATACTTTATGTTTATAGGATTTTTGTTAATTTTAACGGTTTTCATTCTTAGGGTGACACCACGATAGCCGCACCAAGTACCACCCATGGTAGCTACGCCACTGTGTGCACTTCAGTCGGTGTTGTAGCTAAGAGAAATACTGTTCTGTTGTTTCTTTTTACAAGATCAAAGTTGTTAGTTGTCTTGTAACTTATGTCATCCCATATTGATACAAAATACTAAATTAATACTTATTTAGTTAAACGGAAAATTGATGATATTTCTAGAATTATGTTTACAATGCTTTTATTCAGGAAATATTTAAAAGCCTGCAATAACTAAATAAAATGAAATTTACTTATGATAGTGGTCCCAGTTTGTTGTCCGCAATTGTATATGTATGTAGTCATTTGTAGTACTACAAGTGAGCGTGCATACCAATAATCATATTTGCATTTTGGTATTTCCAGATTTCGTATCATATTTCAGAAACAGTTCAATTTAGGATCCATGCTGATTATTACATTTATCCGAGCTCGTGGTAAGATTTCGAATTTGATTTACAGTACAGTGCCGTTTATATAGGTGAAACAGGGAGGGACGTCCGAATCAGATTCGCCGAGCATATTAAAAACAAAACCACTTCGGCCCTTGGCAAGCATCTCTTCATGGAAGGACATAAGACCAACATCAACAATTTACAGCTTTTGCACAGCACAAAAAAGTCATATAAGCTGAGTCTTCTCGAACGTTTCGAGATCGACAAACATATAAATAGCGGATGCCATCTGCTAAATGATTTCACGCATTTTCCAAATACCCACCTATTCAAACTTATATAATTATAACCACGCCACCTACAAACATATGCGCGAAATTCAATTGAATATTATAGCCGCTACTTACAACTACAACCTACCTCCGACAGGTGGCGTTACTTGCGCGGCCACCACTGTTACCATCGCGTATCTTACGCACATTTCTTGTCTGCTGTCAGATGTTATCGCACGTCTAACAATTTTGATGGCGATTAATTCGTTGCTTGGCCCCTGCTTTTGCCAACTCTACGCCTACAAACATTGACGGTGAGTCTGTTCTGCATATTTTTCCTGTGGTTTTGCGTTTTGTTCTTGTTGTTTTGTTTGTGACTTGCCAGAGCACTACCTCATATCGCCTTTTGCGACACATTTTTGCCCCCGTTTTTTATCACGCCACATAATGGCCGACATATGTAATTTTAACCATACTGATTATTGTGAATCTCTTTTCCAGCCTTGCCTGATGATGGTCCTAACAAGGACCGAAATCGATTGTAAGAAATATTAATTATCTGCACGTCTAATTAAACGGTTCTGACAAACATAGGAACTTTTATTTTCTACCACAATTATTGATGACGAGCATGGAGGATTTTATCAACCATATTACAGTACCAAATTACCAAATAGTTTCGTCAGAAACTTATTATTATTTAACGCAATTTAAGAATCTTCAAGATGATTTTTGCTCATCACACCTACTAATTTTGTGCTTCTTATACATATGCGCTCTACCTGATTTCGTGGCAGTCATATGTAACTATGAAATAACGTTATGTTTGATTTATCTTGCTTACTGCCTATGAGCAACGGCGATGTGGATCGACGCTATGTGTAATGCAATTGTTAATTACGCAAGTCCGGTTGCATCGCATAAAAGTTACGGTACGATTAGTACCTACTCGAACCAACGTACGTACACGCGGCATGGCAGCCCGCGGCGGGGTTGCGTTGTACTGCAGTCGGATATTAATTATGAACTGTGTGCACAAAAGCTCCAGCCAGACAGACGGATTGATTTTCGGCATTTGTGCCCCTACAATTCGGATGCACGAGGATTTAAAATCAGCGCTGCATACCGTACGCAGATGAAGCTTTTATGTGCCACTATTATAAATTCACAGCTTTGGCGCGGAGCGGTTTCGAATGTCACGATTCGAGCGCCATGCCGCAACCTATACAAGAGATGAATGGCGGTTCATGTCGCTTTGCCGCATGATGTATTACGAATTGCAAATCATTTTTGTGCATCGCATGCATACTAGGTGCTATTTTTGTGTGGGTTTTCGCGCTCCCAGTATCGTTGGCATGAATTGGATGTGTGCATAAAGTGCACGCTATTATTTTCAGGATGGTACAGCTAAAAATAGTGGGACACTTTCGATGAAGTAGTCACTAGATTATTGGTTAGGTGAGTTACTGCATATCGTTTTGATAGTAATAACAAATAACGACATAATGTATATGTCGTAGGCAAATGGCTATTTTAGACAAAAAAATTTGACTACGCGAAAGCTATTTGCCTGCTCAAATAGATATAAAATTATAATATGTATTTTCAAAGCTAATTGCCTAGGCAAATGTATTTGCCAAAATCATTGTTAGACAAATAGCAATTTGTTTTAAACCTCGTTTATAATAAAATTATGTGTGGAAAACCATGCATAGCCAACGTACAACTCAAGGAACATTTGGAGTGCTGAAACGTATTGCATGTCTTCGTAATGGTTCACAGATATTCTCTCTGTTGTTTTAAAGATTTTTGAAAAGGCAGACATCTGAAGGGTGGGAAAGAGATTGCTGGTCGATTAAAAGCAAAGTCTGTTAAATATCTCAAAAGCGTTTGGCAGCGTTGGCCATAAGATTTCGTTTAGCAAATTAGAAGGAATTGGCTACCGCGAGAAGGCGCTAACAGTTGTTGAATCTTACTTTACCGGCCGGAGACAAAGAGTGGTGCATACTGACACTGATTGGCGCCTAGAATTATTTGATTTGATTTCACCAGAAGATGAGTCCCCAGAGATATCCTCAGACCGATGTTGTATTTATTGTATACAGACTTATATAGACTTGCCGACTAATGACCATCATGTGCAATACCCTAGAATCACTTGAAGACTGGTTCCTGAACCATAACCTCAAATAGAATATAGAGAAACCAACATTTGTTAAGTTCAACATCAGCAAATGAAGGCAGCTTACTATAAAGACTATCCCTCGGCTTCTCAGGTAAGCTTGAGTTTTCTTGGACTTCGGATAGATTGAAGTATCTCCTAGCAACCGGACATCAGTTGTCTGGCAAGTAAATTACCAAGCTGCGCCTGTGCCTATATACTGGCCTATGCCATAAGGGTGGCGTCATCACTTGTCAGTGAAGAGGCAGCACTGTCAGGGTACCAAAGACTCATCGCTTCAAGAATTTCCTATGGGATAATGTTTTAGGGAGGAGCTGCGAGAATATTCAAAAATCTTGTATAGGGAGTATCCATCATAATAATAAGCTTTAGTCCTGCAGAGAAATATTCAAGGACAAAAGAATACTGACTGTTACTACTATTTATTTCAGGGAGTGCCAGGGGCGTAGCTCCGGGGAGTAGTGGGAGCAAACTGCTCCAGGGGCACGAGTAGAGGGGGCGCAAAATTCGAAGAGAAATAACAAAACTTTTGTGTCTAAAATGGCCAGACATAAATGTGTTAATGTGTTAAATGTGACTAAATGTGTTGTGATCTTGACTTAAATTATCATAATTTCGATTTCTAGATTTGTGCGTTGTGTTTATACATATAACTCCATGTACATTTGACTTCTGTAAATGTTTATTTTTTTATGCATGCGCACTTGATATTTATTTATTCAGTGAGTGTACTATTGTAGTATATTGTTTTCTATAATGCTTTCTTCCAAATAATTTTTGACAAAATGTTAAAAATACCTCTTTGAGAAACTTGAAAAATGTCCCTAACCATCATTTTAATGGGGTTAGAAAAACGTACTGTGGCATCTTAACCAACTTTCACCTGAACTGTGAAAATATTTTCAAGGTTGTAAGTTATGTTATTATTTTAATGATACTCAAAAAACGAGAAGTAGTAGTAGTAGTAGTAGTAGTAGTAGTAGTAGACTATCGCGTCTTATCCCAGTGAAATTAAACAAATAATTTACTTCGGAAAAATTCAAACCCAGATGGATTTTTAAATATGCCTTTGATTTGGCATTAGAAATAAGGTGTAAACAGTTTCCATCGATATGGGGTCTGGGCTGCGAGTTATTCACGGTCATAGATGACCGACATTTTTTTATTGAATATTAAAAAAAGCACCCCGCTGCCTGGTATCGCCCTGAGGCATTCTGCAGTGCAGCGGTATCTTCCTTCATTACCTCAACAACAATTTGAATATAAAAAATCTGGGCCTCTTCGCTCTTATGCTCTAGTGACTTTATTTTTTAAAAAATAAATACAACCAAACTCAGCTGGAGCTGACACCTTAACCGGTTTAGATAAATTACCCTTAAAAGTAAACATACAAACTACCTACTTAACTACCCTACAATTCTAAGTGTCTATGCACTTTACCCTAACTACAGGCGTCCTTGCGCACTCACTAGGACACATCCTAACCTAATTTTCCGAAGCAGCGATTTTTTTCCTTCGGCTCCTCCCCAGACTCCGGTGTATCCAGAAGTCCGTGGTCCGGTATTTCCAGGACCATTTTCTTTCATGCTGCTGTTTTCCGGGAGCATTCCCCCGCCGGTTTTCCGGTCGCTTTCATTCCTGTTTCCTTTTCTTTCCGTCTGTCCCGTAGACCGTCCCTGTCCCTTATAACTAAGGGGCGGGAGGTTCTCTCTCTCCTCGTCGCCTATCTTCCTCGTCCTTTCGTCGGAGTATCGTTCCTATGGTACGGTTAATCTGTTCTCACGCTACCGAGTTTTGCAGCATTCTCCTTACCATTCCTCTCGCACTGAGGTCACCCCCGCATGGGTACTCCCTTCTATAGACCTCCCAGCGGGGACATGCAAATAGCGTGTGCTCCGGGTGTCCTCTTCCTCTCCACAATGTCTGCACTCTGGGCAATCCCTCCACTTAAATTTGTAGAGGTAGGCCCCAAAGCATCCGTGCCCAGTTAGGGCTTGGGTGAGCTCGTAGGTCAGTCTCCGTGCTTCTACTCGTCCACTCATCCAGATCCGGTACTAGTCGGTGCGTCCACCGACCGTTGTTGTCCTCGTCCCATTCTTTCTGCCAGGCTTCTATCGTGCATCGGCGATGTTCTTGTCTGGAGGGGACATCCTGTCCGCGTCCATCATATATTCTTCTTCTTTCGTCTGCTTTCAGGTGCACCGGCACCATTGACGCTACCACCAAAGCAGCGCCCGTCGACACTGTTCTCTATGCCGATGTGACACCGACCGGGACTCGTCGCTATACTCGCAGGAGCTTTTGTTTCCGGATTTCCAGCTGCATGTCGTCAGCCCCGACGGGCGGTGCATATAGCATACTCTTCTCTTAGTCGCCGACGGACCCTCGATTCTAGGCATGAGTCTTAGCAGGGCCCCGGTGGTTCTCTCCGCTCTGGCTTCCACCTCATCGACGTGCCACCTCCTCGGTATCTACGGTTTCTTTCGATCCTCACCCTCGGGCCTACTTAACACTGTCTGCTGGTTGGATTCTCTCGTTTCCTACCGTCAGCATCACCGGTTGACATTTCCTCTTTCTGGTGAGGAGCACCGCTTCTGTCTTCTCGGCCGCAAGTTCAAGGTTTCTTTCCTCCATCCACTCGGTTATTCTGTGGATGGCAAGATTTGCGTTCGCCTCCTGCTCTGCGCACGTGGTTGCTGTGACGACGAACGTGAGATCGTCCGCGTATGCCACCAGCCAGATCCCGCACAGCTTGAGCCGCAACACTCCGTCATAGAGGACATTCCAAAGCGGTGGGCCCAGGACGGACCCCTGAGGGACGCCGCTGCTAACTCTCCATCAGTCCTCTTCGCCATTGCTATCGCCGAGGATCAGCCATCTATCCAGCAGGTAACTCCGAATCATGTCCAACAGGTATGGACTCGCACTTCTCCGTTGCACTTCTGCGATGAGATGCTTCCATGGCACGGTGCTAAAGGCGTTCTTTACGTCAAGAGCAACCAGCGTGCAGAACTAGATGACCGACTTCGATTTTATTGGTTGGATAACAATGGATTTTTTTAGGAAACTTCTTCATCTCTACATAAATTCTCTACATAAAATGTTCTATCTTTAAGTACGAGTTGGCGTTTTCAAGTTATGCGTCTCATAATACGTCAAAAGCACATATAGCGTTATTTGTATGCTGGGTGATCCATTTCACGTCCCAAGTATTTGAAAACATGATTGAGCATCATATTTAATAATAAGAAGAATAATAGCGTGCAATGAAAACTTGGCCATTTTCAAGATAGTCGTTTAGAAGGTTAAGAAATGGCTTATGCATACCCACCTTGGTTTTACGGAAACTAAAATTAGTGTTAATGTTCCTAATCTACGCTAGTAAAAGATACTAGTTTTATGGGATTATTCCCATAAAATGCGAAACCGTTATTTATATAAAACACATGTGAAGCACATGTGAACACATTTGAAGAATATTTGGATTATTTTAATTTGTTAGAAATCGAAAAGAGCCAGCTGTTGACTATATAATTGTTTTTTATTGTCATAAAACACAACTGAGCTTCGCAAGGATTTTGTATACAGGGTCTCCCACGACGAGCTGCCATTAGAAGTATATGGAGAACCAAATGAAATGAGAAATTGGAAATTTGTGGACTTATATTGTTGGACACGATCGTCTCAATTAAATATTTTCATTTTTCGGTTACTTCCGGTTACACCGGAAATGATGTCAACTTTTATATTTCAAATGGAACACCCTGTATTTTATCGCGTTATCAAAATCTTCATTAATTTTTAAATAAATTTTCTGTCACATTCCCTATACGTACCATGCGTCACTTTTGAGATATTCATATTTTTCATTAAAAAATGATAGCTGCACGGTTACTTTCAATTAGTTATAAATTATCCCCTGTGACCGTTGGAAAAAAGTTGTCCGGCAAAATTGTTGTGAAAAATAACTGTGCATGTTTACCGGAAAACGACAACGTTTTTGAACAGTTACTGAAATAGAGTTTTTTTTTTAATTTACTGTACAACTTTGTTTAATGTTTAATATTGTGTTTTAAATTGTGTTGATAAGACGTTACCTTCACAACAATTTTGCCGGACAACTTTTTTCCAACGGCCACAGGGGATAATTTATAAGTAATTGAAAGTAACCGTGCAGCTGTCCTTTTATAAAATACAGGGTGTTCAATTTACAATATAAAAGTTGTAAAAATCATTTCCGGTGTAACCGGAAGTAACCGAAAACTCAAAATATTTTAGTTGAGACGATCGTGTCCAACAATATAAGCCCACAAATTTTTAATATCTCATATCATTTCGTTCTCCATATACTTCCAATGGCAGCTCGTCGTGGGATACCCTGTATATAAACTCGTTTTTAACATAAAACGTTTTTGGTTCAATCTGGAATTGAAAAATTGCAATTGAAAGTGCTATACATTAAATTAAATGTTCAAAAATGCCAGACCTCTTCCGAGAACAGAGATTTTTCTTGCTCCAGGGCGCTGAATATATAGCTACGCCACTGGGGAGTGCTGATGATTTGTTAAAAGAAACTACGACGCCCTCTTCTCACTTTTCAAACCAGGACATGATCATCTTACGTGAATTAAAACCGATACAGTATATGAAATCCCAAAACCTAATATGATCGAATTTATTGTAGTGTAGTAAATCAACTACTCAAGATTTACAATGGAATTCCTAAGAAACTAACAGTTTTGCCTAATGCGCTGTTCAGAAGTGAGCTAGCTCACAAGGTCGTAGATTGATAAATCTCCTCACAATATCAAATAATATTATGTTTGATTATGACTATGTATTAGTTTTTCCTTTTTAGTTGACTTTCTTTCCACTTTATGCCTTTTGAATAAATTTATTACTATTATTATTATCATTATTACTATCATTTGCATTGATACCTCCTATCGCACAGTCAATAGGAATTAAAAAATTTACCATTTTCCAATCTTGCGCCATGTTGTTTCCTCACGTGTAAAAGGGAAACTAACATTCCTAACCTTGAAGGTCTAACTCTTTTAGGTTAATCCTATCTGTGATCTCATGAGTGTTTATATTTGTCACATCAAATCAGGCGTCTTTATTAGAATCAAGATGATTAGAATACTATATTACCCAGAAGTAATCAACGACTAAATTTTAATTAAGACGTGTTTGAAAACAAAAATTTACGTGTTGCACATAACCTTAGATAATTTTATCACAAACAAATTGCTTTTTAGCGTATAACGGTTTTGGCACATAACTTAAAAAAATGGAAAAAGGTAAATCGTTCAAGATTCCATATCTATTTGCCCAGCCAAATACATTTTATCTAGGCAAAGCACTTTAGCCTAAAATATTATGAACGCAATAGCTCGTTGATCTTCAATGTGTTTGTTTTGCTAAGATAAAAAAGTAATAATCAATAATTATGTACTTTTTGTTTGTTCGTGATATTCATTTTTACATCACTGATTAATTTGAGTTTAATATTATATTTATTATTTGAGCCAATCTTGAGATGCCGTTGTTTTAATATAGTAGTAAAAGCGACGCAAGTAAGATTTTTCTTTATTATCGCATGTATTTTAAATGTAGAAACCATTCTGTTATTTTTTCAGTTAATGTTATTTTTACACTGTAGATAGAGAACGGAATGTTCGGGCGGCAGGCAAATCACGTCCGCCGGCAGTGGAAAACTCCAGATAGGGGGCGCTACTCTTGAAAAAGATAATTAAATTGTCTGTTCCCTTATCGAGTTAATTTATACATATTTTAGCATCCTCGGGCTCTACAGCGGAATGGCAATATTACGTAGTACTTTTATCTCCTCCTGTGTACTGTGTTTTGCTGCTGTTTTCGTTTTATGTCTGATTACATTTAATACTAGCGGACGAACTAGACGTATAGTTTTTATGATTAACACTCTGTGATATCAAAAGTTATGTTTTAATATCTGCAAGAAAAAGTAAAAATAAAACGGATGAAAAGCCGTTTAAATAGCGGCCGAATAAGTACATGTGTATGAATAATATGGTATCGTTGTATTCGGGAAAATATTTTCTATCGAATAATTATTATTTATTCGTAATTATAACCTCAATATTTCAAAAAATCAGCGTTAAAAATTGAATCACAAGAATTCCCGCCGAAACGATACCTTCTGTTGTACGTAGATCACGTGATTCGTGTGACGTCACGCGATACTAGATGGCCAAGCGGCCAATATGGTCTGTAAGCATCGGGATCGTCGGCGTCTGGTAATTGTGTTGTATGATGTATGATGTGTTGGTTTCACAATTTCTACATAAAAATGGGTTATAAATGGTGTATAAACCCACAATGCAGAAATATGTCGATAAAAACTCCGGATAAACTATTTGCAGCTGTTCCGCAAGAATTGTAACTGCGAAGAAAGTGGTTGAGACTGGCTCGTAGAAATCAAAATGACATAAATAGCGACCAATACAAGTGTGTTTTGTTGTGAAGATTACTTCGACATAAGTAAAAGTGACTAGAATAAGTTATCTATCGTATTTTGGATCAAGGTATAATCCGACAATTTAAGATTATGTCTAACCGAACCTACAAAGTTATGGCACTTTCTACACGTTGCTTAGTTCCGGAGCGTAAAAATAAGGATTATGGTTAAACAAGAATCTCACCATCAAAGCGATAACCTTCGGTAGATTACCACTAACCGTTTTAACAAAGTTGTTTTCTATTGTTTGTATATTAACGTAGTAAATTCAAACGGGCGAAGCATAAGCGTACTAACGAATAACGTCACTGAGACGGAGACTGAGACAATTACAGAGCGTCTTCAATCACGTGTTCACGTGATTCAATCACGTGAATAAAATTCAATTTTAATTTTGGTTTTTAATAGAAATAAAGCTCATTTTTTTTTAAGTAATAACAAATAGTTTCCTTATACTGTAATCTATTCGGATGACTATTATACAAGCCATATTTTTAAAATAGTCAAATACCCTATTTTTCGACTTTTCGGATAACAATCATGTGAATCGCGGTAATGTGTTCCTTTGACAACATTAAACTCTTTTAATCAGTTCAAAGCCACCTAGATTAATAATAGAAAGTGTCATTATTTATGCCTTCGCCTTGTGGATAAAAATTGAAGATCAATTATTTTTTCTGTTCAGTATATAATCTGATTGAAAGTATGGGAGAGTAGTACACAATGCTTTTATTTTAGACCAGGCAATAGAGCAGAAAATGACTGAGTTCGTGACAAAAATAGTAGCAGGAAGCCGACGGTCCCAGGTCACGTGGAACAGTCCGTAGATGTATTGTGTTGTGTTTTCTACTCGCAAATATCATTTCTTAATTTGTTATAAACAAAAAACCTCAAAAAACGTTCTGTTTTTTGTTTCTCGCTTGTAAAAACTGAACCGATGGAGCAATCTTGATGCTTTCAACAGACGAAAATTTACTTTGCACGGACTCGAAGTTAGAAAAAACCGGAAAAATCTGCGTTTCTTCAAAAGTTCATAACTTCGTCATTTTCAAAGGTGTAGCGGAGGCTTTTCGCGGGAAAGTAGCGATTGGTGGGTACATTGAGTTTGGACAACCCATGCGTTGTCCGATGATTAGTTTTTGCACAATTGCGATTTGAATATTTTTATGCAGTATATTTCGGCAAGCCTGGACACGTCGGAGTTGGTCCGATTTAAATTTTTTTTCGTATTTCGAAAGTATAATGATTGTCTATTCTGACTTTGCGTTAAAATGTTGCGAAATCGGCGAAAAGTGCTTGCAAACACGCCCGAAAACTGGCGTGCGCTCCAAACCGGTCGAGTCCTGGGAATAGGGGACCGACGTGGGGAAGCGCGTATCTATAATAATAATAATAATAATAATAATAGTATTTATTTGCCCAACAGAACCAATTACAGGACAATTTTACAAGGAAGTATTGCATAATACATGTATCTTAAAAATAATAAAATATAGCATAAACTCAAAAAGTAAGCGCAAAAGAATTAAGGATATAGGATATAGGCTCAATAAAGTGGAATCGTTGTTGGAATCATATGCACGTACCACTGACACTAACCTAGCGCTCAGTGGAATTGTAAACAAATCAACAGTGCTACCATCGGACCTTCTGCAACAGGAGAAACAGATCACTGCAGTGTGTTGGCCAATCGCCTTGTGTTGGCCAATCGTTAGTGGAGACATCTGGCAATGGTGAGGTAATGGTGGAGACTGTAAAGCGGGGGTTGGGCGTGCAACGGGATTCTGCCAAAGTACTTATAGTGGGCGACAGCCAGTGTCGGGATGCTACACTGTTGATGCGTAACTATTGCGGACAGTATTTTCAGGTGGAAACGGTTGTAAAACCAAATGCCACTTTCGCAGAAGTTACCGGTCAGTTGGAGCTGATGGCTAATTCTTTTAGTAGAAACGATTTTATAGTTGTGATTGCCGGTACAAATGACGTACTATCTGAAATAAATTTAAAACCGGAGCTAATACTAAATTTGGAAAAATCTCTGCATCATACCAATGTTTGTATCGTGTCCGTGCCGGTCTTAAATGTTAAGCTTGCTTATAGAAAGGTCCTTAACAGATATAATTGTGAAATGCAAGAGATTATTTCCAACATAAACAGTAAACATTTCATTTTTCTTGATTTGCGCGATATTTTGCGAGTTGAAGATATAACTTTGCATACTATTCATCTAACTAAAGCCGAAAAACGTAGAATAATGTATTATATATACAAGAATGTACTTGCTGACAGTGTGGTCAACCGTATCAAACCGACACGTATTGCTGTATCAACTATGACCGGCGACAGTGTGATATCAGCTGGCGCAAATTTTCGAAATCCCTACCTGTCCAATCGGAGAAGTTAGCTAATACGAGGAATTTCGGACAATTCTCCGCGTTTCACCTGAACGTTCAGGGCCTTATCCCAAAATTCTGCGAACTTGAGGCATTTCTTGCGGACGTTGACGTTGGTTTTGATGTTTTGTGTATTAGTGAACATTGGCTAATTGATGAGGAACCTTGCGCTAACTTAGTTATTATTGCTGGGTGGGTTGCTGTTTCCGCGTTTGTGCGTAAGTCGCAACACATGGCGGCGTTTTGGTAATGGCGAGGAGCAAACTGGAGTGCCTCCCTTTGCAATGCGTTAATGAGATTTCAACCGAAATCCACTGCGAATTGGCTGGTGTTATATGTAAATCGTTCAATATTGTAATAGTGTGTATTTATCGTTCTCCATCTGGAGATTTTAATGTGTTTTGTAATGTGATTAGCGAGATGTTAGACAGGCTATCTGTTCACAAGCAGGTAATCTTGGCGGGAGATTTTAATGTGTGGTTTGGCGCATCAACCGGCAATGCCTCTAGGCTGACTGATATATTCGTGTCGTATGGCTTTGTTCAGACGATATACAATCCAACGCGCGGAAATAATTGTTTGGATAACATATTTATTAACTTCTCCGGTGATAATTATAAATCGGCTATTTATAATTGTAATGTATCGGATCACCATGGACAGGGTGTGTTGGTTGTGTCTGGCGGCGTGCCAGCAGCAAAGTACGAAGCAAAAATGGTTCGGCCAATAACTGCTGCGGGGTGCCTGGAATTCTTCCAGAACTTTGCCGGACGAGACTTTGCATATGTGGCTGACGATTCGTTGAGCGCAGACGTTAAGTATACTTTATTCCATGACCAGTTTGTTTCACTGTTCAATTTTTGTTTTACCGAGCGTCAATTAACTGTTAGATGCAGAGACCGCGGGTTACACTGGTATAATGAGGCCCTAAAAAAGCGTAGATCAGAGTATAATCTTATCTGCGACTTATATAGACAATTTAAAACTAATGATTTACTTGAAATCAAAAAACAACAACGGTCAATTTATAGGAAAGAAATTTCAAAGACAAAAATTGAGGCTTCTAGTAACTACATTAAGAATGCCAGCAACGCGACCAAGGCGATGTGGCATCTCATCGACACTTTTAGAGCTCCGTTTAAGAAGAACGCGTCTTATTTTGAACCGGACGATCTAAATATGTAGTTATTTTGTCGAAATTCCCCGTACGTTGGTTCATTCCCTCCCCGCCACAAATGAAAAACCGTTAGATCTTTATAACATTCCGTTTTCATCTGAACTTCCATTTTCGTTGACTGGAGTATCGCCGGCAGAGGTTCGTGGTATCTTAGCCGGCTTAAAGAAAAGTAATTCAAAGGATGTGTATGGCGTGACGGTGAATTTTATAAAAAGAAGTGTTAGCCTACTTCTATCACCGCTTACTAAATTGATAAACTCTTCGTTTACCACGGGCGAATTTCCGGAATTACTGAAACATGCCTGGGTTATTCCAATTTCTAAGGGCGGTGATGCAACTATAATAAGTAGGTAATTATCGCCCAATTAGCATCCTGCCAGTTTTTTCAAAGGTGTACGAGAGGGCGTTATTTAGCCGAATAACCAAATATGTAGAGGATCATAAAGTGATTTTTCCCCATCAATTCGGCTTTCGCAAGGGCATGTCGACGGCAGATGCAGTGGTGAAGTGCGTTGTGGATTGTTTGGGCTTATTTGAGAGCGGTGAATACTGCATTACTTTTCTCCTGGATTTGTCACGCGCGTTCGATTGTGTTTCGCACGCTATTTTGCTGCAAAAGCTGGCTGCTCTGTATAATTTTGATACACTGGCGTTGAAACTGATTGAGTCGTACCTTTCAGGAAGACGACAGCGCGTACAGTATGGGGGAGTCACATCTGGTGACCTTCCTGTAGATAGAGGTGTACCGCAAGGCTCAATCTTGGGTCCCCTGCTTTTTATTTTATTTATCAACGACTTGCCCTTCTACCTAGGAGACCATGCGAAATGTATTTTATACGCTGACGACGCGACAGTTATTGTGCATGGCAGCAACTACCAGGAGGCGCAGCTTAGGTCACAGGTTGTCCTTAACTCAATTCGACGGTGGACTGTGACAAACAAATTACTCCTTAATGACAGCAAAACGGTCGAGATGTTGTTCACGTTGCGTAGATTTGAGTTCGAGAACCCAAGCTTCGCAAAGATGCTAGGCGTATATATTACTCCCCCAAAACCTTAAGTTTGACGCGCATGCACGAAAAGTCGGGTCAAAGATAAGCAGAAACATTTTTGTTCTCAGAAGGCTGGTTACGTCAGTCTCTGGTGAGGTCGTTAGAACAGCTTATTTCGCCCTGATACATTCTCACATAAATTATTGTATTTTAGCATTGGGAGGCAGTCCGGCAAGCTCTTATATGTTTGGGTTGCAGCGCAGAGCTATTCGTGTTTTGGGGGGTCTGGGGTATAAAGATAACTGCAGACACTTGTTTTCGCAGCTCGGCATATTGACAGTGCCGTCATTGTACATCTTGAGCGCCATTTTGTATGCTCGTGGAAATAAGGATAATTTCCGGGTCCATGGTGATCATCATGGTTATGAAACCCGGGGGAGACAGGACATACGACACGATTTTTGTAGATTGTCAAGAACGCAACATGGGCCAGTATATATGGCCATACAATTTTTTAATAAGTTGCCGGTTGATATTAGAACCTTGCCTGCTAGTGTCCTTAAAAAGCGCATGAAGTCTTTCCTACTCGAAAGAGCTTTTGTTGATGTTAGTGAATTTTTAAATTGCGATTGTCATTCAATTTAATTAAATTTTTATATGTAGTCTTAGTTTGCTTAAGGTATTTTTTGACGAGTGTAAAAGTGTATGTCTTGTTAGCACAATAAAGAATTATTAAAGAATTATTATTATTATTATTATTATTATTATTAATACAAGCGCGAGCTTCCCCGCGTCGGCCGCCTTGCAATCATTTTTCACCTATTTCGCAACATGTTAGCGGATCAGAATAGACGTTTTGTAGCACAAAATAAAATAAAAATAATACTAATTTTCAAACAACGCCTGGGTTGTCCACACTCAAAGTAGCCATCAATCGCTACTTTCACGCGAAAAGCCTTCGCTACAGCTTTGAAAAGTTATGAATTTTTTAAAAAACGCAAATTTTTCTGGTTTTTCCTAATTTCCTTTGTTAATATTAATTCAATCGAGACCGTGCTGGGTCCATTTTTTTCCGTCTTTTCATTCTCTACAATTCGTCTGTTGAAAGCATCAAGATTGCTCCATCGGTTCAGTTTTTACAAAGCGAAATACGAAGTTTATTGTTTATAACAAATGAAGAAATGATATTTGCGAGTAGGAAACACATCACAATACATCTACGGAATGTTCCACGTGACCTGGGACCGTCGGCTTCCCGCTAGTATTTTAGTGACGTAAGAATCTCTATTGCCTGGTCTATTATTGTTCATATATATGTTATGTTTTGTCTATCAGTAGCAAAGTGATAATGTAACTAACACGGTGTGTACACCAAAATATAACCTAAGAAGACGTGAACAAAAATTTGCTGGATAACTAATATTGAATATGTAGAAGCATAGTACATAGTAGTAGTTATTGCTCCATTCTTTTATTTTATTTTTCCAGATAGCTAGTACTATACAATGAATCATGTTTATTTAACCAACAAGTATATTAAATAGAGCGATTAATGATCGAGATGATTTCATGCACGCACGATAGTGACTAACGGTTAAATAAATAAATAGTTACTGAATTGATGGTTTTATTAAACATTAAGTTTATTTGACTCCTATTTAATTTATTTTGTAAGATCAGTTTGACTCTGTTCAACTGCATCCCAGTTATATTAACTATAAAAAAAGTTAGGTGGTACCCACTGTTCGATTGTTCAATTTTGTGCTACTAGTAAGTGTTCCATTCTGTACGCCAAATTTTTTTTCTTTAAATGTAGGCAGATTATTCGTCGAATACAATAAAATATAAAAATAAAATTGACTATAATATTGGAAGTTTAGTTTATATCTCGTGATATTCACATATATCCATATATTTTGTATTTCGTAACAAGAAATGTAAAAGTAAAGTAAATAATTTGATAGTTTACTTTGGTGCTTGGCCAAAATATGCATGAACTGTTTTTGTGTCCTATAATAATAGATAAAGTACTGCTAACTGCTAACACAATAGTAGAACCATTAGAAAGAATTTGTAGTTAATAAATTCGCCAGGTCTGACGCAAACAACAAAATTAATATGCGAAATTTTGTTTTAACTGGAAAAAATTATAGAATCTTACAAAAGTTTGTACTAATTTTTTGTTTGGTGCTTCTTTAACAACGCATAATCTTAAAGAACCAATACAAATATAGCGAAAATCGTCAGTAGGCGCAAAATTATATAGTCTTTATATTGAATTTGAACCTACGTATTTTGCGAGTAGAAAGCAGATGGCAGGTACTGATTCCTCTGAAGCATTTTGGTATTAATTATTGACTACAAGTGTCTCAGATGCACTTAATTGTACGTATGATGGACCTACATTTTAATTTCTCGAGTAATATTATTCTGAAAAAACAGGTCTGGGTGCTCTCAAAAGTCCATAGCCATAGCCTCAAAAGTTCTTAGCGATAAAACAAAATCGACGAAAAAAAATTACTATCAAATTATAATTATAATTAGAAATAATACATATGAAGTTTAGAAATCAGAATTAATATATGACGTCACCTGATTTTCGAAAGGAATTTAAATAATAATAACCCAACTGTGCAACATATTTCTATTAAAACCCTTAAAAGGCCGTCGGACTATATCGGATATGGTTCGCTTATATAAGTTGGTCAATGGGGAAAAGGACGCGCCCCGTCTAATGGAACAAATTTTTCTTGCTGTTCACGCATATCCGACGCGCTCCCATCGCCTATTTTATATCCAGGGCTCGCGTACGAACTATTTCCGCAATAATAATAATAATAATCTTTATTTGCAATCCATAAAAGGTGGATACAATTGTCAGCATGCAATAAGTTCACATGTAATAATACTAATAACATAATACTAACATAGAACAATATAAAACAAACTTTTATAAAAATGTCAAGTCGAGGAATTCATGTATAGAGTAGAAAGCACCCTTGACTAGAATATCTTTTATTTCACGTGAATTTCGTCATGGTTAGTTCTGTAAGCGTTTTTGGCAGTTTGTTATACAAGCTAACACTTATAAAGGAGTCGTTTCTTGTGTACGGCTAGATGTAAATAGAAGGAATAGTAAGTAGTTCATTTAATTTGAATAATTCTCGACACTGCTCGATAGCCTGACATTGTTAGTGCTCTAACCGCTTCTTTCTGTTGAGGGATACTCTCTGCGCATCCGGAGAAGCTCCCCAAATAAGGATGCCATAAGTTGCACGTGATAAGAAATAGGCAAAAGAGGTTGTTGTTGCTGCTTGGTATGTTGATAATCTTCTTATTCTCCGAATCGCAAAGATTTCCGATGCTAGCTTGTTGCTCAGGTTGTTTACATGGTTGTTCCATTGAGAACTATCACAGCTCTTGTCTTTGGTGTATATTATTAATTGCTGTTTTGTTTACATTTAAGTAAATACTGTTGCTGGAGACCCATTCAATTGCCAGAGCCAGAGCTTCATCAGAACTTGATTGAATGCTTCCTCGCGATGCCAATCGAGTAAGGATGGAGGTGTCGTCGGCCAATAGGTTAATTGTTGCACCAGATACGTTGTTGGGTAAATCATTAATGTATATAATGAAAATTCGAAATAATATAATGAACATCAGCGCAGCCAATACTGAACCTTGTGCTAGTCCTAGATCTATCCTTCTTAGTTCTGACATAGTATCGTTCCAGTCAATCAGTTATTGTCGGTTCTCTAAATATGAGGACATAAGTTTGTGAGCTACTCCTCTTATGCCATAGTATTCCATCTTCTGGAGTAATATTTCGTGCTTTACGCAATCGAAGGCTTTACTAAGGTCACAATATGTCATGCACGCCTCTTCTCTATTGTCAAGTGCAGCGGCTATACAGTCAACTGCCTCAAGAATAGCGGTTGTAGTAGATCTTCCCTTCATATATCCATGTTGTCTTTCCGATATTATTTTTTCTTTTGTAAGGTATTCTACCAGTCTATTTTTTATGCTGCTTCTATTATTATTCCTGTTGTCGGAAGGATGGATATTAGTCTGTAATTATTTGGCGAGTCAACTTTCCAGTCTTAAAGTTTAGGATAACTCGGGCTATTTTCAGTTCTTCGGGGAATTTTCCGGTGACGAAGTATTGGTTTATAATTGGAACGATTTCAGCGATTATTTCTTGTAGTAGCTTTGTTGATATACCATAAATAACCGTTTGTTGTCTTTGTTCTTAAATTCTTTGTTAGTTCTATCACTTCTGCAGTTGTAATAGGAGTTAGAAAAAAGGATGTTCTGTGAGTTGGCATTTTTCCTACAAAGATGGTTGCATCTTGATGTGGGCCAGGGATGGAGTTCGAGATTTCAGCTGCTACTTCGCAGAAAAAAAGCATTTAATATGTCTGCTTTTATGGCTGGCTGGTTTTGTTCGCTTGGTCTAATTTTTCCGTATGGAACAATTTCCCTGTTAACAGGATCTTGACCACAAGCAACTCTCTCGTTCCGACGCTGGACTTGTTTTCGGTATCGCGGCCCCGCCTCAAAAAGCTGTTGACCGTGGCTGAGGTTTAGTCCGGTCTCTAGGAATAATGTTTTTGTTTTTGCCTTCTTTTGTATTTTATTTTCGCTACATAGCTTTTCATTGTGTTTATTATTTTTATTGACATGTAGTTTGTGGTTTATATTCAGTTTTGTTTATGTATTTTTCCCTTTGTAATAATATCTGGTTGATTTGTAATGTACTACTGCACATGTATTTTTAGGGTGCTGTATTAGACCTCGGGTCTGTTAGCACCCCAAATATAAATAAATAAATAAATAAATTGGTCTCAAACATAAATAGTACAAAATATTATTCTAGTATTATATTATTATTACTGAAATACAGGTTAAAGTTAACACTAGTAATAGTGTATTATCAAATTTTGTCATAAGTTGCTGTATTAATAATGTTGTGTAACGATAAAATAAGAACAAATAATAAAAACAACAGATAAAGCGTAACAATTTTATATCTGAGCACCAGACTAAATTGAAAACAGTGTTTCCTTATGACATTTCAAATTTAATTGTGAAAAACTGATAGTTTACTCTTGAGAAAATTTAACAGATTCTTGTTTTACAACTCCCCTCCTCGTTAAAACTATATTGTTACAACAATTGCGAAATTTTTAATTTTGTAATTCGTTTAGCATTATGAATTGTTATAGTCTCGATTATAGGCTTTTAGCCCCAGAATAGCTCCATACATGATGATTTCTTTTGACGATTATTCTTTATAAAAGAATTATGAACGTATTATTTCCGGCGCATCCACCAAAATTGAAAATCATATTATTGTACAGAAAACCTAGAAAATTATCAATGCAAAGCTCTGTATAGTAATGGTCACTAAAATAACATCGTTAAAATTATAATTACGTTAAGCTACGTACCTACGTCCACATCATTAGTTAAATTTATTAAAGCAATTTTCTCAGTTAAACTTGTGTATTATATGCACCTAAGACGACCAGAATGTGCAAAAGGGGTTTTGATTTCTTTATTTCTACTAGATCAAATGACCAGATTATTTCAAATTATAACTGTATCCAATTATTTAAACTATGTCCTTTCACTATGACGAAGTAGGTATAGTTTTTTTACTATCTAGTAACTATTATTTAACTACTATTTAGTTTTATGCTTCATTCGGTATTCAAGCTCTCTGTCCATCGACTTATGCATAGAACATAAAACAGGTATACGAGGTCACACGTGCACAAATTATTTGAATAATAAAATTGCCAACAATACTATTCTTAATTGTCCTAAGGGTCAACTCCTAAAAGTTACTGCTCTGCAGCTATGCAATCCTCCCCGAAACAAGATTATATATTTAACGCTCTCAAAATATAAAATGCACGCCGGTCTATACGGGAGAGGTCGACTAGAGAAGGAGATGTGTACATAAAGCCGTATTATTGTGGACATCATCATCCCCTGTACAAGGCTATAGAGCCACAATGGCCGTATAACGGCCTCTACGTCCAGAATAGCCCTCGCCCCGGTTACTCTGTGTCAAGGCTGCAATGGGAGCATGCCCCCGTCGGCATAGTGCACGTTCGAGTATTTCCCTAAGCAGCGCCGTCTGTGGGTCGATACGACGAGCCGCCTGCGCGTTGTTGCCGTACTTCTATATACAGCGCTGGCAGAACGCCATTCATGTATCACTCTCCGCAGTAGACACAGCATCATATCCAGTGACGGACTGGGTATCAGGGTAAACACGTACACTAAAAGAACAAATGTATTATTATTTTACGAAAAAGCATAGTATGTGTGGACTCGGTTTCGCTCGACGGATATTGAAATTTGGAAAAGCGACACTAACTTATATTACATCAAAAATGAGAGAAAAAAGAAATAGAGCAAAAATAAAATAGGCTAAATTAAAAACGAAGATTATCTCGTTCTGAAAACGAACGTAGGAGAATAAACCGTCACGCTATATCAATGTTAAAATGTTTGAAAGTTCATGAAGTTTCCATCAAAGTACAGACTAGCATCAAAGTTTTGCAAGACGAGATGACAGCTGACGCTAACCTAAGCTATGCCTAAGTTTTACGCTAATATCTTTTACCTAGTAGAAATTACCTATCGACATTAATTATTATTTATTCATAATTAATCAGTCTGTGAGATGAGTACAAAAGAATAGTGTTACAAACAAGCCAACGTCTTTGTTAGTTCGGTTGTCCCCCGTTCAATTTTTTACACAATAACCGTAGTTGCATTTCTCCAGCCCCACCATGGCGGATTTTGAAATATCGCACTAAACCAAAGTTTTGTGTCGATCTGTTCCGTATAGAAAAAGTTTTGTTCCGCTTCCGTTCGCGAGATATAGCAATTTTTTTGAGAAGGGGCTGGGGAAATGCCGGCCCCAACACATTGGAATTTAGAATTTTTTCGATGCCAAAGTTTGGTGTTAGTTTTGTATCGTTTTGTTCCGTTGAGAAAAAGTTTTGTTCCGAGCTATTTACCGAGATATAAGCTATTTTCCGAGGAGGGGCAAGAAAAACTTTTTGGAAATTTGAAATTTTCTCGATGCCAAAGTTTTGTGTTAGCTTTGTATCGTTTAGTTCCGGCGAGAGAAAGTTTTGTTCCGACCTATTTCCCGAGATATAAGCTATTTTCCGAGGAGGGGCCAGAAAAGCGTTTTGGAAATCTGAATTTTTCTCGATTGCAAAGTTTTGCGTTAGCTTTGTATCGTCTTGTTCCGTTGAGAGAAAGTTTTGTTCCGACCTATTTCCCGAGATATAAGCTATTTTCCGAGGAGGGGCCAGAAAAGCGTTTTGGAAATCTGAATCTTTCTCGATTGCAAAGTTTTGTGTTAGCTTTGTATCGTCTTGTTCCGTTGAAAGAAAGTTTTGTTCCGACCTATTTCCCGAGATATAAGCTATTTTCCGAGGAGGGGCCAGAAAAGCGTTTTGGAAATCTGAATTTTTCTCGATTGCAAAGTTTTGTGTTAGCTTTGTATCGTCTTGTTCCGCTGAGAGAAAGTTTTGTCCCGACCTATTTCCCGAGATATAAGCTATTTTCCGAGGAGGGGCGAGAAAAGCGTTTTGGAAATCTGAATTTTCTCGATTGCAAAGTTTTGCGTTAGCTTTGTATCGTCTTGTTCCGTTGAGAGAAAGTTTTGTTCCGACCTATTTCCCGAGATATAAGCTATTTTCCGAGGAGGGGCCAGAAAAGCGTTTTGGCAATCTGAATTTTTCTCGATTGCAAAGTTTTGCGTGAGCTTTGTATCGTCTTGTTCCGTTGAGAGAAAGTTTTGTCCCGACCTATTTCCCGAGATATAAGCTATTTTCCGAGGAGGGGCCAGAAAAGCGTTTTGGAAATCTGAATTTTTCTCGATTGCAAAGTTTTGCGTTAGCTTTGTATCGTCTTGTTCCGTTGAGAGAAAGTTTTGTTCCGACCTATTTCCCGATATATAAGCTATTTTCCGAGGAGGGGCCAGAAAAGCGTTTTGGCAATCTGAATTTTTCTCGATTGCAAAGTTTTGCGTGAGCTTTGTATCGTCTTGTTCCGTTGAGAGAAAGTTTTGTCCCGACCTATTTCCCGAGATATAAGCTATTTTCCGAGGAGGGGCCAGAAAAGCGTTTTGGAAATCTGAATTTTTCTCGATTGCAAAGTTTTGCGTTAGCTTTGTATCGTCTTGTTCCGTTGAGAGAAAGTTTTGTTCCGACCTATTTCCCGAGATATAAGCTATTTTCAGAGGAGGGGCCAGAAAAGCGTTTTGGCAATCTGAATTTTTCTCGATTGCAAAGTTTTGCGTGAGCTTTGTATCGTCTTGTTCCGTTGAGAGAAAGTTTTGTCCCGACCTATTTCCCGAGATATAAGCTATTTTCCGAGGAGGGGCCAGAAAAGCGTTTTGGAAATCTGAATTTTTCTCGATTACAAAGTTTTGTGTTAGCTTTGTATCGTCTTGTTCCGTTGAGAGAAAGTTTTGTCCCGACCTATTTCCCGAGATATAAGCTATTTTCCGAGGAGGGGCTAGAAAAGCGTTTTGGAAATCTGAATTTTTCTCGATTACAAAGTTTTGTGTTAGCTTTGTATCGTCTTGTTCCGTTGAGAGAAAGTTTTGTCCCGACCTATTTCCCGAGATATAAGCTATTTTCCGAGGAGGGGCCAGAAAAGCGTTTTGGAAATCTGAATTTTTCTCGATTGCAAAGTTTTGCGTTAGCTTTGTATCGTCTTGTTCCGTTGAGAGAAAGTTTTGTTCCGACCTATTTCCCGAGATATAAGCTATTTTCCGAGGAGGGGCCAGAAAAGCGTTTTGGAAATCTGAATTTTTCTCGATTGCAAAGTTTTGTGTTAGCTTTGTATCGTCTTGTTCCGTTGAGAGAAAGTTTTGTCCCGACCTATTTCCCGAGATATAAGCTATTTTCCGAGGAGGGGCCAGAAAAGCGTTTTGGAAATCTGAATTTTTCTCGATTGCAAAGTTTTGCGTTAGCTTTGTATCGTCTTGTTCCGTTGAGAGTAAGTTTTGTTCCGACCTATTTCCCGAGATATAAGCTATTTTCCGAGGAGGAACTAAACACCTATTCAAAACGAGACAGTGGTCACCAAACAGGTTCACAACGTCACGTCACCGCTGTCGGTTTAGGTATTGGATAAGATTTTCCAATAGAAAAGCACAAATGTCAAAAAAATTCATTTTGCATAAAAGTTACACTTTTCATTATTTTTATCCAAGTACTTTCCAAATCTGTAATTATTACTCTTGTTAGCCAACCTTTGTGGAAGAATTTTATGTCCCTCGCAAAGCATAGATATTACTTGCAGAACACTTCTGACGTTACCTTAAAAAAATCTGATGTGGCCAGGCACATGACTTTATCATACAATATATAAAATTAATAGTTTAGCTGCATGAGAATCTATTTTATTGAGATAAATCGTAGGTATTGTCAAAGCATCAGCATTTGACACTACCTACACTACGCCATTAGATCTAATAGTTATTTATGTCACAAGTTCCGAAAGTACGGAATAGCGCGACGAGCGGTGATGCGGCGCGTCACCGAAGGCGGAGCGTCGCCGTCGCACGTGAGCGAGTCGCGCTATCTAGTTTTTGGCAGGAGTGACATCAACGTTTATTGTGTTGCGTTTTGAGAATAATGTATTTAAAAGAATGGTTATATTTTTGTATAGGATATGTTAGGTTGGTACCACTTTGACGAAACGTCAAGTTTGAAAAGCTAATTCAAATTCTGACAGATTTATATTTGTTCATGTCACTGTAGATGTGACATCAGTACCAACATACTAAAATAAAACTACACTCATCGCTAAACTTTATTTACAATTTTCTCAATTTATCGTTTTTAGAATTAGATATAAAGACGGGTTGATATTTCTTATCAACAAACAATCAAATTGGTGATCTCATTTTATTGAAATTTGTATTTTGTAATTTTCCGCACTAGAGCGGCAACGTTCCAAAGCGGTTCTCCAACCTCTGATGAAATCAGCTGTTTTCGAGTGTGACAGCACAACAAAATATTTGTCAAAATCCTGGCTACTATGTAGTTTCATATCAATGCAGATGCGACCGATCTCGATCAAATAGAATTTGCTCTTGCAGCTAAACTAATTAATTTTACCAAAACATGTCATAGGCATAAATTATTCAAAATTTCTTCTGCTTTAGTTTATTATTTAACTATTTTGACGAAATTACTGAAATGGCGGCTCATTTGCAAACTCCTTGAAAAAGGCTTAGAATAAACTACCACTTCCTTTGGACCCTTTTGAACCAAAAGCTTTTCAGCTCTAAGTTAGGTCATGAAACTTCTAAATATGAACTTTCGCCCCGATACCTTTAGTAGTTTCTGCGGAATCGTCGCCACAAAAATCGCTTACACACATACACACAGACACACAATAATTTTTTTGTACTTTGGTCAAAAATGTTCAGGGGACCCATAAAGACCTATTTCCGCTAAAATCTCATTTTTTTTTTCGGCACTATTACAATACTTTACATACTGCGTATGATAAAGTAAAAACACAATGACAGATTAAAATTGGGATACAGATTTTTCGTTTTCTTCGGATTGGCATTTTTATGGCATTGTTTAATACTGGATATGCCGTTGCTATGGAACCGTTGCGTTTATGTATTTACTGTGAAGATATTAACGATTTATATTGTTAACGTGGCCAATCATTCTCGTGTGTGATGTCCCCCTTTTTATTATAGCCCTCCCAGCGCTCTGATTTCTAGCAGAATGTCATCCTTGGCCGCAGACCGTCATCCGTGTAATAATTTTGAAAAAGCTTAATTTCTAAAGTTTGAAATGAAATACGGGAGTTGAACATTTTTAACATCCTGTATATGATATTTATATGATGACATGATTACCTAACCGTCATTTCGTTTGGTCTTATTTTTGCACTTTTACCTTCTTTACTTTTAAGTCCTGAACGTTTTTCAACTAATGTTTTTATAGCACTAACGGTGATTCTTTAAGTGGCGTGCAACTTTTAAGCCCGGATTCGTATTCACCGATAGGAAGTCAGGTGAAACGCCTATTTGCTTTCCACTAACAAACAAAAGTTATGTTACCTTTATTTTCAACTGAATGTTCGTAGAAAATTTTGTTCTGTAAGGCTTTCAATTGGTTTGTTGCCATTAAGACTACTAAAAGATCTATCAAAGTCTGTACGGAAAATATGAAAATTTAAAAACAATGTCGATTACATCATAAGTTAAGAATAATTGAAGGAAGGAAATTAAATTTGATATAAATGTCGGAAGATTGTTTTTCTTCAACACGTCTTGGAGATTTTGTCATGTATCCATACTGAGAGCGCTCACTGTATAGAAAGGTATATCACTCCATTTAAAATATTTTTTTAATTACAATTTTTATAGATGATATATTCAACGATTGCTGTATGAAAATTCATCTTACAACCCCTCCTCCTTTTCAACGAAATATAATGGTTACGTTATATTTAAAATTGTAAAAATTGTAAGGTTGCGGCAAAAAAACTGTGTTGATACTTAACAAGCTTTTTTAGTTGATTTCTTTTTCATCAATTGAAATGACGCAGACGGTCTGTTTTGTCTATTAGTAAGCATACACGCAGAAAATATTAAACATTAAAGTTTATTTAGCAAAATAATATGTAGTCAATATGTAGTGCTGCTTAGAAAAATCACGTTGGAGGTTCCAACAATAGTCCATCATCATATTTATATCACATCTGCATTGACGTCTTTCTTTCTAGGTTCTTGGTGGTCGTCCTGTGTTGCTCTTATTTCTCACTGTCATCACCGAGCATTTCAGTAAATCTGTCGAGAACTTTATGCAGATATATTTTACTACTTATATAAGCGCACAGTTTCTCAAAATAAAGGGGTGCATTTTTTTATCATTTTTTTATAATTTTTTAATCGTGGTTGCCAAGATATTCCTCAGAATTGAGATGAAGCTCCACTTTGCAGAACCAACAACAATAGTCATACATTTGAAATCTAAATCCTTGATCAGTTTTCGAAAGTGATTACCATGAAAACTCATGCCGATAAATTTTCATCATTTATTTTTATTGAACGCATTGACTGCTTGATTGTTGCAATGTGATATCTAAAACATTTTTTATAAAATTCATGTACGTGAGTAGGAGGTGTCAAAAGTTCCCTTAAATTTACTTTTCAGATGACATAATTTTATAATACAAACAAGCAGAATGTAACATTGTTCGATGTTTCATATTCAAGTATCGTACATCAAACAATTTGTGACGTTCTCTCTTATTTCAAATTGCTTGTATTGTGAAGATTAAAAACTTTCTTTCAAATCCAAAGCTTCTGAACGTTACAATCCTAACTTAAGTACCCACTTTATGTACTGCTATGCAACATTATCGATAATAACTGTTCAATTTAATGTGAAATGAAAGGTGTATTAAAATTAGTAGGTAATGACATTTGTTTGTTTGGTTTTAGTCTAAAGCCAGTTTTTTTTTAATTAATGAACTGTTTTAATTTTAATGATTTATTTTGAAATTTAGATATCAACTTTTATGCAAAATTAGTCAACATTGTAAATTTATTAAAACTTTTTCATTACGGAACTAACACCTATGAACACACAAATAAGACACCATTGTTATACAGGTAACTGTTTTGTTGTTGCAAAGTGAAATAAGAGCTATATATTTATTGGCCGCACAGTTTAAGCCAGTCCGTCACTGATCACGCCCCCCTTTTCAACTCCAGATGGAACAGTGGGTACGCGTACAGCGAATTGTAATTAGCGAGCCCCATGATTAGCCAAGCAGACGGAAGAAGTTTTTCGCTTTGGGGGCGGCAACCAGAAAGTTTCTAAGAATTCGTCTCCAGTAGTCTTGCCAACGGGATTAGGGGATGTATCCCTGAAACGCAAATGAATAACAGCAGCCTTGAAAGTTGAATGAAATCTCCAAGGGTTTTCAGGAGTACTTGCGGTGTCCACGAAATTTGTGAAATGTGGTTACGTCGTTGGGGAGATTTTAATATCCAGATCTTATTTTTTATACATATTCGATTAGATACAACCAACGGATATAACCATAATTGAGAATGTGAAAAAAAGAAGATTAGTAGCATTAGTATGCTTTCTTGCACAAAAGTTTAATCTTGAAGTGATGTTGTATTGACTGTCTCTCTACTTCTCAGTCGGATATGAGTTTAGTGTGACTAATAGGAAAAAACATGTACGTACCATCTATCTGGATTTTTTCGGTTGACTTTCTTTGGAAATTCTGTTCACAAAATCACAGTTTCGAGAAAAGCTACTCCAAAGGTTGCTATTCAAAATATGTTACACTTTATGAACCGGTACATTATTTGTGAACATTAGCAATTAACACAATTTATCGAAATGTGGAAAAGTTCTAAAGTTTGGACTAAAGTTGTGATTCGATAAAAAAAAACTTTTGTAATGTGAGCACGAAAGAATTCTTTTATGTTTTTTGTTTGAGTTTTTGTTGTATTTAGAATTGTTGTCCCTGTACGAAATAATTTTTGCTAGATATCACATTTCTTGGTAGACCGAAGATTTTGGTTTCCAACATTTGGTACCCTTTCCCCGATCGAATCACATCTGCTAAAATTGTTTTCTTTCCGTTGTAGCACTTTTGTAGTACTTTATACTAACATTTTAGTGCTTATTATCTATCACATCTAAAGAAATGTTGGTTATAATTTACTGATAATACTAGTTTATCTATTAGATCATGTGGGCATTTGTATTTGACGCACTGTCAGCTTCTCTTTGTACTGGAGGGCACTCTCACAATTAATATACGAAACAACAATACTTTGGACCAGAATCATTAATACCTACCTAAATGAAATACTCTAATTTCTATTACAAAATGACGATAAACCACAACCTCAACAGTAAGTTTGTACTAAAGACGATTCATTTCTCAATTGAAGCTATCTATGTGCTTGATTGCGATTGCTGTAATTGTATCGTTAGTCTCCTGTGGTGATGTTAATGTCTTTTTATTACCGCACAAGTCCCTAAACCCAATTAATATTAGCTTTAGCCATACGTACACCAAAACTTCGGCAACCACACGTCCACCATTGTACCGGTGATGCCTATGAGATGGCGCATATATTGTCAGAGTTAACATGGGATGACCAGATGTTAAATATCACAACGGGCCATTTCGACGGCACCATGAAGTTATTTGTTGTTAAAAATTGAGATATAACTAAACTTGTTACAAATAAAAAGTAGGTACTTGTTAATAATTGAAGTATGAACTACGTTGATAAATAAGTAATTTGGATATTTGAAAAATAACTTACGAAAAAGAAAATGTACTTTTAGGTTTTATGTTTTCTTTTTTTCGATCATTTATTGACATTACACGTGATATTTTATAACTTAATTGATTTTTCTGTTATTTTGTCTCGCAAATAGTTTTCTTTTCTTCTATAAACGGCATAAACTATCAGCGTCGGTAATCTATAATACTTTTTATTTAAAAAACAACATTAAGTTACGCAAATATATACAGTGTGTCCCACTTAGAGTATAACACCTTCATATCTTTTTTATTTTTAGTCCTATTTTAGTAATTTTTCCTTTAGAATATACACTTGCGCGCAAGTAAATCGACTCACGCACTATGACTACATAAAGGCATGATTTTTTTCAAAAAAAGCTTGACCAGTGTATTGAAAACATACAGTGTTTAAAAGCTTGAAACTTCAGCTTTAAGGTAACACCATTATTATAAAATCAAGTGGATAATTTTTGAAATGATGTTATTTAAATCAAAGTGTTGGGAAAATAGGAATTTACGAAAGGGAATTATGATTGGTTATTCTACACATGAAACAAGAAAATGTAAAGTGAAGTAAGAATTTATTTTATCATTACACGGTATTACCCCCTGTGGCCCTGATGGCCGCTTGTAATCGATTTGTCATCGATGTTATTAATCTGGCAAAGTAATCATGAGGAATTGCGCTCCACTCCTCTAATATACCCGTTTTCAGCTCATTCGTATTCGCGGAAACATTATTTGTAGCCAGGACCCTCCGCTTAAGATGGTCCTATAACTGCTCTATGGGATTTAAGTCTGGACTGGCAGCTGGCCACTCCATCGTCCATATACCGACATCGTTCAGGAACTGGTTACTGGTACGTGAAGTGTGACAACGAGCATTATCGTGCATCAACTCAATGTTAGCGCCTATAAATCCAGTGTACGGAACAACATGTTCCAGCAGAATTCCTGTAATGTACCGATCAGCTGTCAGTCCTCCTCCTCGGCCTCCTCCAGGTACAAAAACAAGTTCAGTTTTCCCTCTAAGGAGATGCCAGCCCACATCATACAGGAGCCGCCGCCATATGCTACTCTTTCAGTGACACAACAAGGTGCAAATCGCTCACACGATCGCCTGTAGACTCGCGCTCTCTTGCCACTGCCATGGAGATACATTATGCACTCATCAGTGAACAGGACCGATCGCCATTCCTCTATGCCCCAATTCAGGTGCACTCGAGACAAAGAAAAAAAATAATATGAACAAATGTCCTAAAGGTCTTAACTATCGAACTGCAGGGTGCTAAATTACAAAAAAAAACGGGAGTTGTCAGTACCAATGTGTTTAGATTACTTTAATTTTATAATTTTACCGTTTAAAAATTATTCTAATAAATTTTCGTTTAATGTTGTATTTTATTTAAATTGTTTTTTTCTTACAACAGGTTTAGAGATGCAAATGATGATGATGATGCAATTGTTTTTTGATTAAACTTTAGCATCCTTTAATTCAAAAGTTAAGACCTTTAGGCAGGACCGCCGTGATGTTCGGGCCCGTGACAGGGCTGCGGTCTGGGCCCCCCACTCGCACATATAAAACATGTAAAATTGTATTATTGACCTTACAATGCAAAAGAGTTGCGGCTATTTATTGACGGTAGTAAAGAAAGTTTGAAAGCAGTAATTTTGCATAACGGAAACGAAAAACCATCGATTCTCATCGCACATGCAGTCAACACTAAGGCATCATACGAGACTATGGTCAATATGTTGAAATTGAATGAATGAAGTATGAAGAACACGACTGGAAAGTATGTGATAATTTGAAAGCGGTGGGCATGTTATGTGGAACGCAAGGTGGCTACACAAAATATTGTTGTTTCCTATGACACTGGGACAGCCGTGCTCGAGAACATCATTATAAGAGAAAACAATGGCCAGAAAAGAAAAAAACGCATTGTGCTAAGACAACATTAAATATGTCCCACTCATCAAAAAAGAAAACATCATTCTTCCATCACTACATATTAAGCTTGGACTGTTCAAAAACTTTAACAAGCGTTTGCTTGTTTGAAAACCTTATTTAAAACTCATTCTATTGCGGAAATCAAGGAAAGTGTTTTTGACGGTCCACAAATTAGGAAGCTGCTGAAAGATGAAAAATGCAAAACATATTTGTCATCAGATAAGGCAGCAGCCTGGAATTCTTGTAATTGGTTCTGATTTCCTTGTAAACAATAAAAGCCCGAACTTCCAGACAATAATTGTTGAAGATTTGCTCCAGAAATATGCAAAAATAGGTATAGAATACTGTTAATCTATTCATTTTCTTTATTTTTCCAACAGACGTCAACATGTCTGAAAATTAATTTCTTACATTCACACCGGAATTTTTTCCTGAGAATCTTGGCGACGTTAGTGACGAGCGTGGTGAGAGGATCCACCAGAAAGAACGACGGGGGATTATATCTGGTTACTCATAAGAGAATAAGATTCCGATAAGAACAGAAGGCGAAGCATGAGCCAGAATCATTTCTAATGTCTACATATATTGCAAACATAAAATAAAAATAAACGAAATTAATCAATAGAGAAAATTTGATTTTGGTAGTTTGGTACCTGTCAATCATAATTGCTCATAATTTCGATTCCTAACTCGTCCCTAACTCGAGATATGCACCAAATAGTAAAACTACATCAGAAAAAGAAACTAAAAAATGAAAAAAACCATAATTCAAAAACGTATTCATTCAAAAGTTTTTTGATGCGATTTTTGAGTTTGGCGGACCTAAGTAGACAAGAAAATAATAGCTGCATCCAGTGGCGTAAGTAGGAGTCAGTGGGCCCGTGTGCGAACAGAAACAATGGGCCCCCACTTTATTTAATACTTGAAAACTTAAACCCTTATTTAACTGCCCACTAAGACTTTTTATACTGTTTATATGGTTTTTATACTTTATACAGTGTGTCACTGAACGTTGGATTATATCAGTACTTTTGTTATTATTGGAGATAGAAAATGGACAAAGTAGTACATATTTTTATGTGCTCTTTCATAATCTGTTCAGAAAACAGTTGAATTCCAAATGGTTTCCAAACTATTATGAAAAAACCAATATCAATTAATTATGATCATAACTTCTTTACCTAAAATTTAATTATGTCAGTTTAAATTTTTTTTGTCGATGAATTCGTCAGAAACAGTAGAAACCTTCGTTTTTCTTATGAACGCCATATTGATTTTATACATGTTTGGATTCATCATTTCTTTCTGAGTAATTTGGTATGCCACATGCCATATTTTGATTACAATAAGATAATAGAAACTAAAAATTGAAGACTGAAAATTTTTACATTTCGAGAATTGCTGAAAATCGCATGGTGCTATGGAAGACGTTTTGTGAAATAATGTGATATCTAGCCATATTTTTCTAACTGCGGTATTTTTAACTGAAACGCACTGGGCCCGCAAAAAATAAAACCTTTTTGTACCGCGCCATAATCGGGTGTAGTTTGGTTTTAATGTATAGTGTGTATAGCGGTATAGTGGCCAACTGATTAACCGGACCAATTTTTTATAACAAAAATCTAACTTGTATCGGCAGTATTGCTCTCCGAAGACGTGGAAGAAAGAATGGACGATATACTGTTGGCCTTACGATAAGGTAAGTGGCTCCTAGAAGACAACTGCACATAATGCCCAAATTGTGAGGAACTATTTAGATATAAGACATGAACGGAGAGTAATTGCTACCTATTCAGAAGTATTATGGCCACCAACATTGCCGGATCTTACTCCTTGTGATTTTTATCTATGGAATGACTTATCATCGCCGTTTTCAATTCGACAGAAGAGCCCTCGGTAACGTCACCAGATTACGGAATGCTGTGAAAAATGCCTCCGTAGACATGGCGAGATTTTTGAAAACATTATTTAGTTTGTTAAAATGTTGTTACTTTTTTATGTTGTGTAGTTAGTACAAATAAATACATTCCAAAAGTTTACTGTAACTTGATTATGGGCACATAAATACTGTATCACTCAAATGTGTTTTTCATGACACCATGCAATTTTCAGATATTAAAGAAAAACTCCAATTCTGTCGGCTTGTTGTGTTGTAAATACGGCAAGTGGCATACCAAATTACTCAGAAAAAAATTCTGAATCCAAACATGTATAAAACCAATATGGCGTCCATAATAAAAGCAAAAGCTTCGTTTGTTTCTGACGAATTCATTGGCAAAAATTTTTAAACTAACATGCTCAAATTGAAGGGAAAAGGTGCCTTTATAATGTCGAAACGCTTTTTTGAAGGGATCACAAATAAAGAAGTTATGACCATAATTAAAGAGTTGCATTTTTTGGTTTTATGGTATCGAGTTTAGATTGGTATCCGTGGAGGTCTGCGTATCTACTTTTTGAAATGTTCGACTTCATTTATTTACGTTATGCTACCATCTTATTGCAGCCCAGGAGCCCAGAAACTGCTCAGTTCTCTTTTTTTAGCTCGAAATCGTATCCCGCGCTCAGAGGGGTATCAGTTTATTTTTAGAACAATTATGACAAATGCCAACATATCGTCAACTTAAAAGTAAAAGTCACTAACTATAATTTTTACAATTTATTGAAACAGGAATTAATAGTAGCCATATGCTTATAAATGTGAATCTTATACGAGGAGGTGATGACTAAGTGTTCTAAGTTGTCTAAAATCCATTAAATCTCTAGAAAATTACATTATATTTACTGATATTTCTTCTTAAAGTCAGGTTTTCGTAATTATTAGATTTTAGTTAGTGACTTTACCTTTAAGCCGACGATCTCATATTTTTCGCGAGACCTCCCAAACACCCGGCCGGCTCCAATGGGCCCCCCTGGCTCGTGGGCCCGTGTGCGCCGCACACCTCGCACACCTGCTATTTACGCCACTGGCTGCATCCAATGTACATTTTGACTGTTGACTAGTGTAATTGGAAAAGGAAAATACAATCCAATGTAGTACACATAACTTGGTAGTGTAATACAATTTCAACGTATTTACTAGGACATTAGTATTTCTGTTGCTAGAGGTCTTTCCTTCAAGGGTTGGTACCTGCATTTCTTTATATAACCCTAATAACCTTAAGTCTCGCCTACTATCTGTCCAATACCGCGCATATCCACCCGCAGGGAAACCAACTTCTCAAAAATTAACGGCGAATCTCATTCGAATGGTCGGACGTTCGAGGATGCCAACGAGGCGCGCCCGTGCGGAATAGAGCTATTTCCGTCGACTGATTTTTAGTCGCCCGTTCGACGATAAGCGCCCAGATACAAATGTCGGCGGACGACCAGCGAAGCAACATCATTTGCGAATCCAGAGCTACTGCGACTATGAAATCGCAATAGCAGTTTGGACAGGGACTGAATCCATATGATTAACTGCGACTTTCCAATCGCAGTGATTGAATCTCAGGTTGCGACATATTGCTCATCTCTAACGCATAGACAGATGCCGCCAAACGTTCTTTACTACCGGGCGTGTTGGGCGGATTCAGTAAGATTTGGAAGTCATCGCGGATCGGAAAAAATGGGGTATCGGGCCGGAACCTGCCCGCGGGCCGTAGGTTGCAAATGCCTGCATTAAAGCCACGCCATTTGTCGATTAATAACAACAAATACGTATGCATAACTTTGGTGATTCGGAGTTAATAATTGTTTAATATTTTTTCAGTACTATCATGAACTTTGAACAGTGTCGTGGTGTTTTTCGCGGTCAGTGATACGTGAGTGCTACGCAATCGAAATTTGAGTTCCGCGAGTGACACTGGCACCAGGTCGTTCGCTCGTGGAACAAATCCAGCCAGGTTTTACAACAGTTCATAACAATGTCCCAGAAAAATGTGCAAGGTCAGGAAATAACTATTACAACACCTTACGAGTACATTTTATATGCCAAGAGGAAAATCAATCATTGAATGATGTCATCCAAAAACTCAATGAACAAATGCAATTATTGAGTAATGAAGTTGGTGAACTAAAACCAAAAATTGTCGAAACTTCAGTTTCTCAACCAGAACAACCTCAGAAAGAGTACTGTTCTGACGAGGAAGAATTGGCAAAAGAAACTGAATGGGCAAGAGTTAAAAGCAAAAATAATAAGAAAAGAAAGATGAATACTTCATTGAGTCCACCAGCTTCGACAAGCAGGCCCAATAATAATACAATCGGAAGCAAAAAAAGTACCAGCCTCTCCCCCAATAATAGTGGACGGCATTAAAAATTATGAAACGTTTTACGAAAAAATTGGCGAACAAATTCAAACAAAAAATTTTACCACAAAAATAATGAGTAAAGAATGTATTAAGGTAAACGTACTTGACAAAGAGCTCTATAAAACAGTGACAGATATACTGAGAAAAGAGGACCACATTTGGCACTCATATGAGAACAAACAAGATAGGCCAATTAAAGTCATGGCTAAAAACTTGCATCATACGTGTCAACTTGACAAAATTGTGAAGAACCTAGTAACACAAGGATATAAGGCAGCAGGGGCTGTTAATAAACTATCCTGGAGGAATAAAGAAGCACTGGACATGTTTATACTTACTTTTGACGCAGAAGAAGACATAAATAAAATTCATAATATAACCAATATAATGGGCTGCAAAGTAAGCATCGAACCGCTAAGAAAATCCAAACTAATCCCACAATGCAAAAGGTGTCAAGCGTATGGGCACACTCAACGATATTGTAACAGACCCCCGAGGTGTGTTAAATTCGCAGGAAAGCATCTCACGAACGATTGCAAGAAAGCAAACAATGTGGATGCTAAATATTGGCATTGCGGAGGAGCACATCCAGCTAATTATCGAGGATTTGGCGTAGCTATAGAACTACAAAAAATAGAAAATCAAAATATGAAGACCAAACACTCTAAGGCTCCATAAAGTCAACGCGAAAACGCTCAATAACGAAGACGAGAAAGTCAGAATCCAAAACTGACTGACATGAGAACGTACGCCCAAGTCATTCAAAAAGAAAATAGTAACCAAAGGACCGAACCTCAAGAAAATAACGGTAACATTAGCCAAACTCTACAGATCATACTAGGAAAACTAAATAAACAAGAAGCATTTATCACTACGATTGATGAGCGAATAAAAAAACTAGAACACAAATCACAGGGAGCTATTCCTAAAATAAAACAAAAATGAATAATACACTCAAAATAATGGCTTGGAATGCCAACGGATTACTGCAACATCAACAGGAACTGCAGGCAATCCTTGACACTGAAAATGTGGACGTGTGTTTCATTTCTGAAATTCACTTCACGAGACAATCATTCATAAAATTTAAAGGATTTAAAACATATCACACTATCCACCCTGATAACGCAGCTAAAGGAGGAAGTGCAGTAATCATTAAAGACAATATAAAACACCATGAGGAATTTAAATATGAGACAGAAAAAATACAAGCAACAGCAGTAAATATACAAACAAAGAATTATTCGCTTATCGTGGCAGGATTATATTGTCCGCCTAGGCATTCAATAAAGAAAGATGACTACTTAACTTTCCTTGGACAACTGGGAAACAGATTCATAGTTGGAGGAGACTTTAATGCCAAGAATACTTACTGGGGCTCTAGGTTGACTACAACTAAAGGTAGAGAATTGCTGAAAGCAATAAATGAACTTAGTTGTCAAACAATGTCAACTGGAAGTCTAATATACTGGCCAACAGATCCAGCAAAAGTACTAGATCTAATAGACTTCTATATAGTTAAAACATTATCGTTAATTTTCTACAGATAGAAGAATGTCACGACCTAAGCTCTGATCACTCTCCAATACGTTTGACCCTGAGTGAGTATATTATTCAAAGGGAAAGTAATCCAACATTGACAAACAAATACACTGCCTCGGAAAGTTTTCGACAGACACTCGAAGAAAGGATAAATCTGATCACACCACTAAGGAATGAAGAACAACTGGAATCAGAATTGGAAAAACTTGTTTATGATATACAACAAACTGCCTGGGAAAACACCCCTGATAGACAGAGGAGAGTAAAAGGAAACAATTACCCCAAAGAGATAACAAATCTGCTCTCTGAGAAAAGAAAGGCAAGAAGAAAATGGTTCCAAACTAGAGCACCACGAGACAAGACGAGATTAAACAACCTCACTCAACAACTCAGAAGAGATATTAAAGAACTAAAAATCAATCTTTCAACGGCTACTTGAGGGAACTATCCAACACCAGCGAATCACACTATTCGGTCTGGAAGGCAACCAACAAGCTGAAAAGGCCAATAATTCAGATTCCACCGATCAGAAAAGCTGATGGAAGCTGGGCCAGGAATAGTGAACAAAAAGCCCAAAGGTTTTCTGACCATTTAGAAAACATATATCAAAATCATCATGGAGAAGATGAAGAAATCCATATGGAGGAGAATGACCAAGAAGGCACGCAAATCATGCTTACCACACCAACAGAAGTTCAGAACTTAATAAAAAATCTGATGTGGCCAGGCACATGACTTTATCATACAAAATATAAAATTAATTGTTTAGCTGCATGAGAATCTATTTGATTGAGATAAATCGTGTCTGCATTAAAATTAAACTAGTTAGCCAGGATTTGACAGATATTTTAATAGTCAATAGTATCAATAGCAGGTATTGTCAAAGCATCAGCATTTGACACTGCCTACTGTCATCAGACTAATAGTTATTTATCTCACATGTGGCGAAAGTACGAAATAGCGCGACGAGCGGTGATGCGGAGCGTGACCGCGCGTCACCGATGGCGGAGCGTCGCCGTCGCATGTGAGCGAGTCCCGCTATGTAGTTTTCGACAGGAGTGACATCAGCGTCTTTGTGTTGCTTTTTGAGAAATACGTATTAAAAAAATCAAAAATGGTTATATTTCTGTATAGGAAATGTTAGGTTAATACCGCTTCTACGAAACGTCAAGTTTAAAAAGCTAATTCAAATTCTGACAGATTTATATTCGTTCATGACACTGTAGATGTCACATCCGTACCAACATACTAAAATATAACTACACTCATCGCTATACTTTATTTACAATTTTCTCAATTTATCGTTTTTACAATTAGATATAACAACGGGTTGGTATTTCTTATCAACAAACAATTAAATTGGTGATCTTATTTTATTTGAATTTTGTATTTTGTACATTGCCGCACTAGAGCGGCAACGTTCCATAGCGGTTCTCCAACCTGTGATGAAATCAGCTGTTTTCGAGTGTGACAGCCATAGACATTTCTGTGGTGACAGCACAAAAAAATACTTGTCAAATCCAGGCTACTATGTAGTTTGATATCAATGCAGATGCGACCGATCTCGATCAAATAGAATTTGCTCTTGAAGCTAAGCTATTAATTTTAGAAAAAAATATCATAGGCAAAATTATTCAAAATTTCCTCTACTTTAATTTATTATTTAACTATTTTGACGAAATTACAGAAATGGCAGCTCATTTGCAAAATCCGTGAAAGTTCCTTTGGAGCCTTTTGAACCAAAAGCTTTTCAGCTCTAAGTTTGGTCATGAAACTTCTAAATATGAACTTTCGTCCTGATACCTTTACTAGTTTCTCCGTAATCGTCTCCACAAAAAACGGGTACACACACACGCGCACACACACACACACACACACACAGACATTTTTTTGTACCTTGGTCAAAAATGTTCAGGGGACCCATAAAGACCTATTTCCGCTATAATCTCAATTTTTTTTTCGGCGCGATTACAATACTTTGTCATACTGCGTATGATAAAGTAAAAGGGACATTAATTGGAAAAAAGCCCCAGGCTATGACTTAATAACTGGAGAGGTACTTAAAGAACTTCCAAGGAAGGCCATAGTTAAGCTTACGAATCTTATCAATCCTGCCTTCAGACTAAGGTATGTTCCCAAACTGTGGAAGGTAGCAGAGGTGATCATGATACTGAAGCCTGGGAAACTTCCACATGAAACAACGTCTTATAGACCTATCTCTCTGCTGCCCATCAAGTCAAAAATCTTCGAAAAATTACTACTCAATAGATTGAAGCCAATAATTGAGAGCAAAAGGCTTGTTCCACACCATCAGTTCGAATTTCGGGATAAGCACTCTACTATTGATCAGATACATCGAATAACCAACATAATTGAAAAATCGTTAGAGAAAAAAAAGGTTTGTTCTGCAGTCTTCCTAGATGTGGCACAGGCTTTTGATAAAGTCTGGCATGAAGGACTGAACAATAAATTAGGAAGAATTCTCCCAATACTGTTTGCACAACTATTAAAATTTTACCTGACTGAGCGATACTTTAGAGTCAAACAAGGTGATGGATGCTCTGTCCTTAAGGAAATAAAAGCAGGAGTGCCGCAAGGTAGTGTTTTAGGGCCGGTCCTTTACCTACTCTACACCAGCGACCTCCCAGCACTAGAAAATAATACGCAACTTTTGCTGACGACACGGCTATCCTAGCTGTTGGGAACAGCAATGAAGAAACGACGAGAAAACTCCAAACAGCTCTTGGTCATTTTCAGGTCTGGACAAAGAAAAAAAGAATTAAACTGAACGAACTCAAGCCAGTACATGTTGACTTCACGAACAAGAAAATACAACACATCCCGGTTACTATTAATAACCAAATAGAACCGTACGCAAACACAGCCAAATATCTCGGCATGACATTAGACGCCAGGCTCCGCTGGAAAGCCCATGTCAAAACGAAAAGAGAGGAAGAAACTCCACGCTGTCTGTACATAATAAGCTTCTCTTGTACAAGCAAATTCTAAAACCCGTGTGGACGTATGGTGCTCAACTCTGGGGTTGCACCAAAAAAAGTAACATTAAAATTTTTCAGACCTTTCAAAATAAAGTATTAAGATGCATTGTCAATGCGCCTTGGTACATTAGGAATGATGATCTCCACAAGGACCTCAAAATGGAGTCTGTGTGCAAATAAGTCCAAAAAGTAGCAAGAAGTCACGAGGAAAGGCTTCACCATCACGTAAACGTTGAGGCCAGCCAGGTCCTCGACAACACCGAATTAATCCGACGACTCAAGAGAAAGAAGTCTTTTGAGTTAGTGTAAAGGTGAGGTAGTGGAAAAGCAGATAAGTGCTAGTTGTAGGTGTTAGTTCTAAAAGCAGAGACAGTGCTACGTAGTGCGCAAGAAAAACGTGCCCAGTATACCAGGACTAACTAAGAGACATCGATGGGTGCCTATTAGGCTAAGTTATACTAGTAAAATAAGTTATAATTAAGTTACTCATTAGTCAATTATGACAAGATTGTAATGCATTTATTAAATATAAAAAAAAATAAAAAAAATATATTTTTTAGTATAAAATTTTAATAAACTTTTGGAAAATTACATACAACATTGTATCGATTGGACGTTCCACCTGTAATGGGCTCGGGTTGTTGGCAGAAAAAAAGTTGAGAGAACTTTTATTGTATTTTTAATATGTAATTGCACAGTATTAAATTTGTTATTGTCTTATAGAGTTTGTAGTAAAATTTTATATTTTTGTGCAGTGGGAATAAATAAGAATAATGCTGAAAAGTTTTGTATTTGTACAGGTATTATTCGCGCCGAATGGGTCGTAAAGGTAATCTTGACATTCTGTAATTCTGGCTTATCAAGTTGACAGGTGGTGCTTCCGTTACATGAAAATCCGCCCAAGAGCTATGATTATTGTTCGCCCATTGCACAAATTCACCACCAAAACGAAGTATGGATTTCAGCTTCATATAAGTATCTTGTTCGCTCTTCACAAGGTAACTGGGTTTCTGTTCTCCGGTAACTGTATTGTAAACTACTTCTAAGCTTTGAGGTTGTGTTGTAACTTTTTGTAATAAGAAGGCATATACATCAACGTAATAGATCGATGACCCAGCACACTCGCCGAAGCATCCTTCAAGCTGAAACTGCACAATCGGAAAATGATATGATTTGCCGCAGTATGCAACTAAGCATAGTGGCTGTTGTAGACGATTCACAAACTTTTCCACCATCTCATTGCATTTCTATCTGGTTTAGGTTGTGACTTAAGCGCCTCATTGGTGATTCCTGTAACAAATGAATAGGTATGGTAGAAAAATAAAATACTAACTAGTCAACTTTAGTCATTTAAAAAATTTTCTGCTGATGAATTATAATTTTTTAATGTACAGTCGTTAAGACTAAAACGCCCAAACTACACATCGTTAGCATCCAACCTTACAAAGATTTAGTTAGTCGATGATCAAGACCATGCTACACGCCTACACACTATATACCTACACCGTATTTATGCGGCGCAGCTTTTAGCTACATTTATTTAATATCATTCAAGTAGAATTTAGCAAAAGGAAAGTGTTTTTTGATTTTAAATTTTGATACACTTTTTTTTGATACACAATTTTGATACAAATTCAGATTCAAAATCTAAATGATATTTTGGTAGCAACCCACCCCTTTCTACGATATTAACCCTTAAAAATTTCTATATTTTTAACCTACTTTCTACATAACATTTTCACCGATTCTTGCCAGTAATGTTAACTAATTCATACTCATACCTGAGGTTGATGTCTCCACAACAACATAAGCGCACATTCGTGGCAAATAAAGCTTTAGTTTTCTCTATATCCACTTTGCAAAGTGTAAATGTGAAAGGAACTCTCTGACATTAACCTTAAGTATTTTAAGGCATAACATAATCAATTAGTAACGTCAGCTTTGATTTTATGTGCATGTTCTATGGGCAGGGCATGTGTATTTAGAATATGAAATAACAACAAATAGCCACTGAACGACGTTCGAATATCTCACTTTCGAGAACCACTATAAAGTATAGAACCTTTTTGTACTGAGGGTTATTAAGAATCATACCATTGTAAAGTACGACTAATTAAATTAACTCTTTAACTGTTGAATGAGTCCATAATTTTCAAAGGCGAATATAATGTTAAATGGAAATAAAACCTCTTTGATCCTTTGCTAATTATTTATTTTAATAGGTACCGGTTTCAATCATCGTGTGATCATCATCAGCCTAAATGGTCAAATTAGTGAAGTATAAATTAAGAAAACATGAGGAACATCGACGACGAGACATGTGTTCAAATTGGAGAGCGGACGGAAATGAAATCATTTCCGTGAGATTAACTTGTGATGCGTCAAGTTATTGCATAGCGGCTGTTTTGAGTCACGTTATATTAGATGGAAAACAAAAACCAGTTGCATATGATTCACGAACGTTAAATAAAAGCGATATTAGTTACTCACAACTTGATAAAGAAGCATTACCGATCGTGTTTGGCGTGAAACAGTTTAATCAATATTTGTTTTCTAATAGATATGATTTAATTACGGATAATAAACCATTAGTGTATTTGTTTGGTTCAAAACGATTTTGAAATAAAATATATTGAATCTAATAAAAATGCAGCCGATAGCGGATGGACTATCTAGAGTTCCATTAAGTAAAAATGTCCAGGAACAACAGAATATGAAGAATTTTCTTATCTAAATTTTATTTCATCTGATGTTCCGATGTTATCAGTAAAAGATATTGCGGTAGAAACTAGAAGAGATCCAATATTAAGTAAAGTAATGTATAAAGTGTTAAATGGTTGGTTAGATGATTATACGAAGGATGAAAGAATGAAACCATTTTATTTGAGAAGAAATGAATTAACTGTAGAACAAAATTGTCATGTGGGGATACAGGGTAATTGTTCCTTCAAATTAAGGGACATGTTGTTAAAAGAATTACGTTCTACCCATATGGGAATTGTTAAAACAAAAATGTTGGCAAGGTCTTACGTATGGTGGCTTAAGATTGATTATCACGTCGAAACAATGATAAAGTCATGTGATATATGCATTCTACATCAAGATAACCCGTCTAAAACAATTTTGCAAGGGTGGGATTTGCCATCAGGACCACATTTACGTCTTCATACAAATCTTTTTGGGCCAGTAAAAGAAAAAATGTATTTAATTAAATTAGACGCTTATTCTAAATTTTGTTAAATGCAATGGAATAACACATATTACAACACCTGTATATATGTCGTAGGCAAATGGTTATTTTAGGTAAAAGGCTTTTGCCTAGGCAAAAGCTATTTGCCTTAGCAAATAGATATTGAACCTCTATATATTTTTAAAGCTATTTGCCTAGGTAAATGTAGTAGCCAAGACCGTTGTCAGGCAGATAGCATTTAGTTTTCATAGCGAATGTTTTAACATTATGTGTGGTTATGTGCAATGCGTGCATGTTAATTCTCAACTACGTCATAATTATTATGAGTCGCTGATTATTTTTGAGTAATAGTGTATTTTAATCATCATGATTCTAATGAACTGGCCTGATTTGTTGTGACAAGCGTCAATACTAGTAAGGGACTTTTAGGTTAGGAATGTTTAGTTTCCCTTTTACCAGGAAAAGGCATACTAGACTGGAAAGTACTAAATTTCTGAATTCTTGTCGACTGGACGATTTTACGCATCAATGCAGATGATGATATCACCTAACTCCTATTTTGCATACGGAAATCATGCGAAACAAATGTACAACTTTTTAACATACCATATGTTCACTGATATGGTATGTTAAAAAGTTTGCATGTCTTTATAATGGTTCACCGATATGCTGCGAACGTTACTGTGATAAGTGATACTCCGCCTTCGGTGACGCGCCGCATCACCGCTCGTCGCGCTATTCCGTACTTTCTGCACTTGTGACATAAATAACTATTCTAATGACGTAGTGTAGGTAGTGTCAAATGCTGATGCTTTGACAATACCTACGATTTATCTCAATAAAATAGATTCTCATCCATAACCTTTTAATTTTATATATTGTATGATAAAGTCATGTGCCTGGCCACATCAGATTTTTGTATAATTATTTTCATGTAATAGAAGCTTTTAGATGATTTTTAGTTAGACAAATCTTTTAAAGGAGGAGAAATGTAGTTATAAATGAATAATTATTATGTTGGTATTTGTGAAACTTCGATTATGTTCTTTTAGTTTTTTGTATTATTTTCTATAGCCGATATCCATCCGACATTCGCATATAGACATGTGTTGACCACGACCGAAGCCAGACGTATAAAATAAATTGTAGCGTTGCTGCGTTATTGAAAAGAAAATAAAAAGTTAAGTGAATTGTTAAAGTTGTATTACTCGAAATAGACAATTCGATACAAATCACTAAGAAAAATATGGGTATATAAAATTCATAGCTCAGTGAAGGACAAAAATTTAATATTGCATAGAAATGTGACAGATGAATTTCCTAGTAACAAGTAGATAAATAAAAATCGGCGTGGTTTAAAAAATATACGATATTCATGTTCAAAAAATACTGGTAATTTCTGGTAATTTCCACATATGCGACAGATTATTAAGTTCTATTAAGAAATATGATCTCCAGGTATAATATTAGTATACTTAAGGCAGTTAAATATTTACTTGGATACATAATCCAAGTAAATATGCATTAGAATCAATTATATAGGTTCAATAAATTAAGAAGAATGTCGAAAAATCTTTTGGGCTTATTTCCTAATTTTGTGATGCATATTTACTTAGATACATAATCCATATGCAATACATAGATGCATAAGAAATGATGCATTTATGTATTTTTTAAATTAATAATTATAGGTAATTATACCCCGAAAACACCTAATTAATACTTTTTCATTGAAAATGACAAGTCTGAACAAAATTTATATAAAAACTTTACAAAAGCTTTTAATCTAACACTAAGAGCATGTATTGATTAAAGTATAAAAACGCACAAATCTTACCTGAATATCTAGAAGCTTGTTCCTGAATTTTTTTGTCAGTGTTAAAGAACAAAGTAATTCTGTTTTGAACCGTTGGAAAACTTCCTGATTTTACATCATCCGCGGACACTGCAGAAAGTGACAACGACGTTAAATCAATTTCTTTCAAATTATTTGACAAGCCCGTCGTTTCGGTATCGAGAAAGACAAACGTTCGGAAATTCATGATAAATTATTTTAAATCTATCAGGAAGACACACTGAAATCGACAACTTTGCCAGTTATCGAAAACGAAGCTAATAAACACAATTCCATTTCAGTTCCTATATACAGGGTCCTGCAACTAAGCTCCCGTCTTCTGTAGCTCACTTACTCATTAAGCTAAGAGTTTGTCATTTTGCAGGCTTACCCTGTACTTCAAGGTACAATTCAAGAAATTATTTTTTATTATACAGGGTGTTCCAAAAATGTGCAACGCCATGGTAATATATTTTTTTAAATTGCATGCTATACATTTTTCTACACATTTGGAAGCCTTTTATGGTTGCCTACATATCACCAAAATTTTATTGAAGTCGGTTGAGTGACCGCAGCGGAAAAAAAATAAAACAAAAAAAAATTGATTTTGCATCGTAGGCTTTAAAAATCAATAAAAACCACAAAATGAGGAGTTAATAAAATTTTGCGACGTGCTTATTAAGTTAGATGTAATAGTCTCGTTAACCAAGTGACATTGATCCAAATTATACAGGGTGACCAAAATCGAGTGTCAAACTTGTCAAACTTCAAAGCGCGCTATTGTTCTTATTTTAAATTGGAACCAATAATTTTTTTTAGGTGTAACGATGCGGAATTAAAGAATAAATAATGTTTCTGAATACAACCCCATCACAATTCCCAATATTTTAAAAGTTATTCGCCAAAAACTCATATTTCAACGTTTCCAACGGCAATTTTAGGTAATAAATATCGTACGTGGCGTTGAAAAACAATTTATTACATAAAATATAACGCAGAGAGGTATTTTAGATTTTACTGTACTTAATTAAGTAGTTATTCAATTGCTAAATTTACTGCAAAATTTACCTATAGCCACATTTCCGTCCTTACCGCTATAGGTAAATTATGCAGTAAATTTAGCATTTGATTAACTACTTAATTAAGTACACTCAAATCTAAAATACGTCTATTATTTTTTATGAAATAAATTGTTTTTCAAAGCCACGTACGATATTTATTATCTAAAATTGCCGTTGGAAACGTTGAAAAATGAGTTTTTGGCGAATAACTTTTAAAATATTGGGAATTGTGATGCGGTTGTATTCAGAAACAATATTTATTTTTTAATTCTGCATCATTTCACATAAAAAAATGTATGGGTTCCAATTTAAAATAAGAACAATAACACGCTTTAAAGTTTGACAAGTTTGACACTCGATTTTGGTCACCCTGTATAAATTGGATCAATGTCACTTGGTTAACGAGACTATTACATCTAACTTAATAACCTCGTCGCAAAATTTTATTAACGAGGTGCATTTTGTGGTTTTTATTGATTTTTAAAGCCTACGATGCAAAATAATTTGTTTTTTGTTTTTATTTTTTTCCGCTGCGGTCACTCAACCGATTTCAATAAAATTTTGGTGATATGTAGGCAACCATAAAAGGATTCCAAATGTGTAGAAAAATGTATAGCATGCAATTTAAAAAAATATATTACCATGGCGTTGCACATTTTTGGAACACCCTGTATAATAAAAAATAATTTCTTGAATTGTACCTTGAAGTACAGGGTAAGCTTGCAAAATGTCAAACTCTTAGCTTAATGAGTAAGTGAGCTACAGAAGACGGGAGCTTAGTTGCAGGACCCTGTATACTAAGTAAGCATATGTACTGTTTAGATTATCTAATCTTTATATACCGGGAGTTTTTCTTATTTGTATACATACGCCCTATGTATAGTTTTAAAAAGAACACGTCAATGCATTGGCCTGCAGTCTATAAGCAACCAACCTTGCACACTCTGACACAGTATGTCCCGACTAATTCACTATGATGTGCAGTTATTATGAGATGCAGTAAAAAAATATGTGTCTACTCACAGTACCAACTTACTTTGGCGATCTGTGCACAATATAGTCATTTAGGGGTTAGTTACCAAGGAGAAATCTTCGATTAAATATCTCCAATTTGAGATACAAAATGAAACCTTGATTGTGAAAACTAAATATTATCGATATTATGTATGTATTAACAAGAATATTTCAAAAAATCTGATGTGGCCAGGCACATGACTTTATCACACTATACAGTTTTACCAAAAAATGTCAGCCATACATTTTTAAAAATTTCGTAAATATCCAGTTCCTTTGTGGCGTTTTGAATAAAAAGCTTGAATAGTATCATATCGTTCTGTGAAGTCATGTATAAGTGCCTTAATCCCCCCCCCCCCCTCCTTTCTTAACAAACAGCGCGTTCTGAGATAATTACCATTCCCCCTCCTTCTCCAGATAGACACTCAATAAACTCAATTTCCAGTGTGCTAATGAAACAAATTCCCCTCAAAACATAACCGGAATATTGATCTATTGCACGTGTTGTAAAAAAGTATTAAATAGTAGGAATAAGACACCCTTGTTATGTACAAATATAGCACACAGAACGTTCATGATCCACCCGATGAAACCAAGAGCGATGTACAGGGGACCCAAAAGGACATATTTTAGCTAACATCTCAAAAACTTTTTCGGCACGATTACAATACTTTACATACTGCATATGATAAAGTAATATGGGAAAACCATCCCTCCTTAGCAGAAACTACACCAATCCATCACTACTCATCGAACAAATAAATTTCCTAGAATGGCTGCAAAACATATCTCTGTCCAACGAAAGAACACCCAACACGTTAACCCCCGCTTTCTATAAATAAACCGCAAACATATTACATATGTTTGGTGCAACACTCAGAAATGATCTCTGGACAATCGACTTGCTCTCTCCATAAGGCAAACCCATATCTCCACCCCTTGTAAAATAAGAATGTGAATATGTAGTTATCAACTCAGAATCCGTATATGAGACCTTCAGTACAGAGGGCAGGTAGACCTGTCCTAGACTCACAAGCTATTATTAACACAATATGTTAAAGAGATACAATATGTTAATACAATAAAAAGTGCTCGTATTCCTTAATTTTATTTTATTTTAGCAGTCGCTACATTTTTTGTGTCCTACTGGGCACTTCTTCAAGCGCTATAGGAATTGAGAAATAACTTACACAATTGACAATTTTGATTGTCAATTGTGTAAGTTATTTCTCAAACTCCAAAAACTCAATGGTAAAAACTTACATTTTTCAGGCGCGGCCCGTGGAGAACATAAAACAATATACAAAGCTCACATACAAAGATATATGAAACTGCAGAACAGATTTTTTTCGAAAAATATCTACGATTGTCAATACATCAGCGTTTGACACTAGGTATATACGTATTGACATTCGAATGAAACTCGGGCAAATTTTGGCTACTAAGATGCAGCCACGACCGATCTCAATGAAATACAATTTGCTCATGCAGCTAAGCTATTAGAAATGTATTATAATATGCGTGTTTTCTCCCGAGGATGTTTTCTGACACGCGTGTTTTTGGAAGGCGTGTCTTTTATCGCGCGAGTAATCTGGAGCGCGTTTTCTGATGAGCGTGTTTTTTGGATTAAAAAGATAAAAACATTTCAAAAACACCCACATCATAAAACGCGCTTAAAAAGCACGCTCGTAAAAAAAACACGCCTAAAACAACGCGCGTCGGAAAGCGAACGTTTCATAAAACACGCTTGTCAGAAAACAAGCGGCACAAAAAACTCGCGTAAAAAACACGGGCGTCATTATACTTCGGAAAAACACGCGCGTCAGAAATCACGCGCTTCAGATAGCTCGCGAGAGACACGCGCATGATAAAACACGAACTTCAAAAAACACGACCCTTAGAAAATACGCTTGTTAGAGAACACGCGGCCAAAAAAACTCGCGTCATTATACATCAGAAAAACACGCGCGTCAGGAAACACGCCCTCTAAATAACTCGGGAGTAATAAGACACGCGCATCGTAAAACACTACCTTCAAAAAACACGACCCTTAGAAAACACGCACTTCAGAAAACACGCTCTAGAGAAAACGTGTGTAAAAATTATGGTAGACTTCAAAACCGTTATTTAAAATCAATTTTGCCTAGGCCGCACCAGTTTGACCTGAAGTCTTTACATGCCGGTTAAACTAGTTTGGATTAGGATAAACTAGTTGTGCTTACCGCTCTTCGGCCGAACTAGTTTGGCCTAGGTAAAGCTGGTTCTGCCTGAAAACAGGTTTTACCGGTTACATTTGAACCGGTAACTGCATAATTTAGGAAATTTAGAAAAAGAATAATAATTACGAATTACTGAAACAACAGATGCAAGACATATTTCGACCTCGACAAATATGCTCAACAGCGTTTATGCAAATTATGTTTTCGGGGTTTTGGTCTATCCCGGGACAAATTTTTTTTAATCATGACTCAACAATATTAGGATTACAAAGTAATGTAATTTTTAAAGCATGCACTCGCCTGCAATTTTTTAAAACCTTCATATATTTACGGTTTTACAAGAAAATAGTGCTTGGCCTACATTACGAGATGTAGCTTATAATATATTTTAGGAACTAACCGTTTTTTGTCGTAGACCTAATGTAAATAGTCTAATCCAATTACTAATGCATAGTAGAAATAAATCGAATCACATGGTACCAAAAAAAATCTGATGTGGCCAGGCACATGACTTTATCATACAATCTATAAAATTAATAGTTTAGCTGCATGAGAATCTATTTTATTGAGATAAATCGTAGGTATTGTCAAAGTATCAGCACTTGACACTACCTACACTACGTCATTAGAATAATAGTTATTTATGTCACAAGTGCCGAAAGTACGGAATAGCGCGGCGACCGGTGATGCGGCGCGTCACCGAAGGCGAAGCGTCGCCGTCGCATGTGAGCGAGTCGCGCTATGTAGTTTGCGGCAGGAGTGACATCAACGTTTTTTGTGTTGCTTTTTGAGAAATACGTACTTACAAAAAATTAAAAATGGTTATATTTCTGGATAGGAAATGTTAGGTTGATACCACTTCTACGAAAAGTTTAAAAAGCTAAATCAAATTCTGACAGATTTATTTTCTTTCATGACACTGTAGATGTCACATCCGTACCATCATACTAAAACGTAACTATACTCATCGCTATACTTTATTTACAATTTTCTCAATTATCGTTTTTACAATTAGATAACAACGGGTTGATATTTCTTATCAACAAACAATCAAATTGGCGATCTTATTTTATTTGTATTTTGTATTTTCTACTTTGCCGCAGTAGAGCGGCAACGTTCCATAGCGGTTCTCCAACCTCTGATGAAATCAGCTGTTTTTTTACAATTAGATAACAACGGGTTGATATTTCTTATCAACAAACAATCAAATTGGCGATCTTATTTTATTTGTATTTTGTATTTTCTACTTTGCCGCAGTAGAGCGGCAACGTTCCATAGCGGTTCTCCAACCTCTGATGAAATCAGCTGTTTTCGAGTGTGACAGCCATATACATTTCTGTGGTGACAGCACAAAAAAATATTTGTCAAATCCAGGCTACTTTGAAGTTTCATATCAATGCAGATGCGACCGATCTCGATCAAATAGAATTTGCTCTTAAAGCTAAACTATTAATTTTACCAAAAAATATCATAGGCATGAATTATTCAAAATTTTCTCTACTTTAATTTATTATTTAACTATTTTGTCGAAATTACAGAAATGGCGGCTCATTTGCAAAATCTTTCGAAAAGGCTTAGAATAAACTACCAGTTCCTTTGGACCCCTTTCAACCAAAAGCTTTTCAGCTCTAAGTTTGGTAACAAAACTTCTAAATATGAACTTTCGTTCCGATACCTTTAGTAGTTTCTCCGGAACCGTCGCCACAAAAATCGTTTACACACAGACATACATACGCACAGACACACACACACACACACACAGACATTTTTTTGTACCTTGGTCCAAAATGTTCAGGGGACCCAAAAAGACCTATTTCCGCTAAAATCTCAACTTTTTTTTTCGGCATGATTACAATACTTTATCATACTGCGTATGATAAAGTAAAAGACACAAGTGAATATAACCCATTATTTTACTATAAAATAAGCGGCTCGCAGTTTTCTAAGTTTGGAGCTGTCATATTCCAAAAATACCAACTTTTGCTAGATAATGTTCTCGTTTTATTATAGCTCAGATATTTAACTGTACACCTGAATGATTTTTTTTTTGCTTTTACAGGTTTCAGAAATTTGAATTAATTCGCGTTAAATGTGCATTAGGGGACCATCGTGCGTAAGGGGGTACCAACAACTCTAACTCAGTTTTTACTTTATCATACGCAGTATGCTAAAGTATTGTAATCATGCCGAAAAAAAGATTTTAGCGGAAATAGGTCTTTTTGGGTCCCCTGAACGTTTTTGACCAAGGTACAAAAAATGTCTGTGTGTGTGTGTGTGTGCGTAATCGATTTTTGTGGCGACGATTCCGGACTGCTAGGTATCGGGACGAAAGTTCACATTTAGAAGTTTCATGACCTAACTTAGAGCTGAAAAGCTTTCGTCGCCGTTGCATCTATTTCCGCTAAAATCTCATTTCTTTTCGTAGAAATGACTCATTGGCTAAAACCCAATGAAATTACGGTAGAGGCGCCAGTAATATAATATTGGCCAAAATCGATTTAGTAAATGTTTATTTGACAATTTTTGACTATTTTCACGAATTCATAGCCATCTAAATTAATTTATTGTGGTAAAAAGGAAATAATAATTTTTTGAAATTCTTTCTTAATACATACATAACATCAAAAATATCTAGTTTTCACAATCAAGATTTCATTTTGTATCTCAAACTGTAGATATTTAATCGATGATTTCTCCTTTGTAAATAACCCCTAAATGACAGTATTGTAAAGTAGTAAAGTAAAGTAAAGTCAATTTTATTGATATCTTCTACATACAATGCATGAGACAAGTCATATTATACTCATAAACAACGAGAATCAAATGAAATGAAATGAAAATCAATATAAATCTAAATCAAGAAAATCAAAGCAAATGAAAATCAATACTAATGAAAAACTAATATATAACAACAAACAAAAAAGGCGAATTAATACATAAATCAATACAAATGAAAACAAAAGCAATAGAGTGTTTACACTGGGTGCTCTAACAGTAATAATTTTAATTTTCTTATAAATAAATGAAATGAAAGTAGTTTTAAAACATCTGGAAGGTGGTTATATATTCGCACTCCATTCACTCTTGGGGAGCGAGATGTTGCTTCAAGTCTGTGGCGCGGAGCAACCAGATTGTTGTTTCGAATATCGTAGCCGTATTTGATGATTCCTATGAATATAGGAGATATCATATCGAGATATCGTGCGTAATAACATGTTTACAGTGCTCCGATATAACAAGTCTAATAAGACCATATCGAGTACGTGTGAGCAAAGAAAGTTCATGAGAAGACACTTGTTTACAAAGGTGTGTACGAACAATAGGAGAGAAGGCAAACAAACAGATAATTGGTGAGTAAAACAAAATTTACCGCCGCACATTGAGGTTAGAAGAGATACAACATTAAGGTCGAAAATTGCATTTACTAGTGATAACGCCGTTTGGTCCCGCCTTTGGGTAGGCAACACATACAACGAGATAGCATAGTGGATAGCATAGGTGATTCTGATTAAAAATTGTAAAGTTATAGCTGAGAGGGTCTAAAGTTTCCGAGGAGTTGATCCGGACAAACACCCTACCGCGGTAATTAAACTGGTTATAATTAATTGATTGATTATAAGGAAGAAGAAAAAAAAATTTCTTTGGCTTAGTTTCGTATATACAAAAACAGGAGGAAAATGCCATCCGATGAATATTCCACAGACGAAGGAAAGCGAAAAAGAGGTGAAGCCGACCAAGGTTTCAGAACCAGCAAAAAAGTTACACGCTCGCCGATAAAAACAAGAAATGACGACAAGTTGGAAAAGATGATGAATATGATGACTCTTCTAATGCAGGACGTCAAGAAAATCAAAGACAACCAAAATGAGTACAAAGAAGAGATACAAAAGTTGAAAATCGAAAATGAATAAACAAAAAAAGAGAATGAAAAATTAAAGGTTGAAATTCGAGGTATTAATAGCAGATTAGACTACATTGAAAGAGAAAGAAGACGAAACAACATAGTAGTTCAGGGCGTTACGGTGACCTCTGTAAATTTAGATAAGCTGATCGAAGAAATGAAAAGCTTAATTGAAGAGAAGCTGGGAATACAGGTAAATATTAAAAGAGCAGGGAAATTAGGAGAACGAACATGTCTAATAGAGCTGGAAAATTCAAATGATAAGTATAAAGTGATCAAAAATAAAAGCAAACTAGGAGAATACAGAGTCACACGGGTGTACATAAATGACGATATGACTAAGAAGGATAGGGAGATACAGTTTAAAATTAGAAAGGTTGCACAAGATGAAAGAAAGCAAGGGCGGCAAGTTAAAATAGGCTTCAGAAAAATAACAATAGACAACAACACACTCAAATGGAATGACGAATTAGAAGAACTAGCTCCAACAAAAAACTAATAGGGGAGGGCAGGACGGAAGCACAAAAGATGACGACAATGCGTGGAAATGATTTACGAGTGGGAAATAAAGACAGGAAAATGAAGGATGGACAAAGGATTTGTAAGCTGGGAACATGGAATACACGAAGCCTGAATGGAAAGGAGGAAGAAGTAAGTTACGAATTTGAAATAGCCGGACTAGATATACTGGTGTTGCCCGAGACTAAGAGAAAGGGAAATGGAGATATGCAGCTAAAGCACGGACATATGCTGTACTATAGTGGTGTTCCAGAAGAACAAAGAGCATCAGCAGGGATAGCATGTATAATTAGGAAGGAACTAGTGAATAAAGTTGTAAAATGGTCTGCTTGGTCGGAAAGGATAATAACAGTTGAAATTGCACTCACTAGGGAAGATAAAATTACAATAATAGGAATTTACGGTCCTAACGAAGATGCATCAAAAGCCACCAAAGATAGATTTTGGGAGGAACTGTCGTTGATTACAGAAAGCAGTAAAGGATCAACATATATCGCAGGAGATTTTAATGGAAGAGTTGGCGTAAAAAGGAATGATTCAGAAATCGTAATAGGAAAATTCGGTGAATATAAATGAAACAATAATGGGGTCAGGCTTATGGACTTCTGCACGATACATGATTTAGTAATTTCCAATACATTTTATAGACATAAAGACATACACAGGTTTACTAGACAAACACCGTATACAAGCGAGAAAAGTATTATAGACTATATATTGGTAGAGAGAGATAACCGCAAGCTTATTAAGGATGTAAGAGTAAAAAGAGGACCAGAACTATATAGTGACCATTTTCTGGTCGTTGCAAAGATAAGAATAACAAGGGAGGATAGTGCCCAGGAGGAAGGAAAGAAGGAATTGGTAGCGCAAAGAACAATAAAAACTTACAAGTTGCAAGATATAGAGATATCAAAAAAATACGAACAATTAGTGGATAGACAAATAAAAGACGAAATAGTAAACCTGAAGCACATGACAATAGAACAAACATGGGACAGATTCAAGAAAATTCTGACTCAAGCAGCAGTTACTTCATGTGGAGAGAGATACAAGACAGATAGGCAAGTAAAAAGAACGAGCTGGTGGAACAAAACAATAAAAACGCAAGTACAAGTAAAAAAGAAGTTATGGAGAGAATATTTAACAAATAGAACAGAACTCAGATATGACAGATACAGGCAGCAAAGAATACTGGTAAAGAATATGATAACAGATGCTAAGAATAAGGCATGGCAAGAGTTCGGAACGAAAATGGAAAGTAACAGCAGGGAAAACCAAAAACTTTTTTATAAAGTATTAAAGTCGTTGAGAAAGGGGAAAGCCGTCAGAACTTCATCAATAAAGGACAAGCAAGGAAAATTAATTACCGACAACACTGCCGTAATGAGAAGATGGAAAGAATATTTTCAAGACCTCCTTGGAAACGAATGGAGAGGTAACCAAATAGATCTAGAAGAAATCCTAAATGAAGATGAACATCAAGATAAAATCACTAGCCAGGAATTACAAGCGGCTATAAAGAAAATTAAAGTCGGGAAATCACCAGGTCATGACCGAATCCCGACGGAAATGATTCAAAGAATGGGAGAGGCGGGAACAAGCTTACTACTCGAATTATACAATAAAGCATGGACAAAAGAAAAAATACCAAAAGACTGGGAAGTAGGACAAATAATAATTACAGGGGTATAACTCTACTAAGCATACCACTTAAGATCTATGAACAAATAATAGAGAACAAGCTGCGTAAAATAATAGAACCAACATTAATAGAATCACAAAGTGGGTTCCGAAAGGGAAGAAGTGTACAAGACCATATTTTTACGTTAAAAGAAGTATTCAGCAAAAGACTTCAATACCACAAAACTACCTTCTTGGCGTTCATAGACTTAGAAAAAGCATTTGACAGAACACCACGTCAGAAAGTATGGGAAAGCTTGAACAAAAGAGGAGTTAGTGCTAAGATGATTGCGGTAATAAAAAGCCTATACGAATGTTCAAGAAATTATGTCATCACTAATAACAACTCATCCGAGGAATTTCAAACAAAAGACGGACTAAGACAAGGCGGAGTAATGAGCCCAGCATTGTTTGTAGTGTTCATGGACGAAATTTTGAGAAAGTGCTAAACAGAAACTAGGAAACTGCACATAGAATATCGTAATCCGCAACCTGTCCAAATATCAGAATGCACATTTGCGGATGACGTAGCAATTATTACAGGAAACGAGAAAGATCTGCAGAGAAACCTAGATATTTGGAACAAGACATTGAGGGAAAATGGGATGAAAATGAACATTGATAAGACAAAGATAATGGTCGTGGCTAAAGAACATACAGAAGTAGAAATAAAAATTAATGGCAGAAAAATTGAGCAAGTTGCAAAGTTCACGTACTTGGGAGTGACACTCGACGAACGAGGCAGCCAAGAAACAGACATAGCTGAGAGAATAGAAAAAACCAACCGCCTACATTACGCGATGAATAAGCCCTTCATAGGAAGACGGGAGGTAAGCAGAGAAACGAAGCTAAGTGTCTTAAGAACAATATTTAGACCTACTCTAACGTATGGAAGCGAGTCGTGGACACTGACGCAACGAATGAAGAGAAAGCTGGAAGCAGTCGAAATGAAATACCTACGTAAAGTTAAAGGAGTCACATTGAGAGATCGACAGAGAAACTCACACATCAGAGAGGAGCTGGCAGTTACACCAGTGACAGAGTTGTAGAACAACGACAACTAAGCTGGTGGGGACATCTACAGAGAATGCACACAAAGATCAGTCAAACAAGCATGGGAGGCTAAGCCAATGGGGAGAAGAAAAACTATTGGCGCGAAAACAGAAACGTCGAACTCAGATGTAAATATAAACACCTTAGTTAGAGAAAATAGTTCTGCAACATCTGTTAGAAACGACGAGAATTCAATATATTCAGTTTCTAGTGCTAGTTCGGATGTGTTTGAGGATTCGTGCGATCATACTGCTCTTGATGATGTCGCTTCTTTTGTACCAGCCGATTTTTTATGTATTTAAGATGTCTTGTTTTGAATATCCATGAAATGCGAAGTATAGTTATACTCTCGCTCATACTCTCGTAAAAATGCAAAAGGGGGCGGTAGAATGATTCTTGTTAGAACCGGGTTAAATTTTAGGGTGGTGGAACAATATGAGTATCTCATTGAGGAGGAATTGAATTCTCGGGAATATATTTGTCCATTTTAAAATCATATGTCTTTTGTTTGTATAGATCACCGGCAACGGGTGTACAGGGTGTACTGTATTTGTTGAGAGATTGTATGGGTTGTTGAACTGCTTGCCACTGTCTGCGAGAGTGATTCTCTGCGGAGATTTCAATATTAACTTTGCGTGTGTCTCCTCTTTGCTGAGTTTGGCATTGTTATGATGGTGTGGGCCGGTACACTGTGGCTGTCTTCTGTGGTATTAGGAAAGCTTTTGATTGCGTGAGCCATGAAGTGCTTCTGCGTAAATTAAGTTCCATTGGCGTTAGAGGAGTTCCCTTCCAGTGGTGTCAGAGTTATTTATCCGGGAGGCGCCAGTTTGTGTCTGTTGATGGTCGGTGTTCGCGTTTTGCTTCTATTCCCTGTGGCGTGCCCCAGGATTCTGTTGTGGGACCTGTCCTTCTCTCGTTGTATATTAACGATCTTCCCGACTGCATAATTAGCGGTAAAGTGACAATGTTTGCTGACGACACAAGCATTGTGTAGTCAGACGTAAGCATGCCGTCACTGGTCAGCAGAGTTAATACCGATCTTGAGCGTCTGAGCGGTTGGTTTTCGTTGAATGGGCTGGTGTTGAATTTATCTAAGACTGCGGCCATGTATTTTTCCAGCGGTAATGAGTCTCCAGTAGGGTTGTTGCGGTTTGGTGATGATCAGCTGAGTTTTGTGGAGAGCACTAAATTCTTGGGCGTGGCTCTGGATCATTCCTTTAGATGGTCTTCCCATGTAGATCAGCTACTTCCACGTTTAGGCAGAGCCCACTATGCGGTTCGTGCAGTTGCGCGGGAGCTGGGTGAAGCTTCTGCTGTCACTGTGTACCATGCGTATTTTGGAAGCTTGGTGCGATATGGTATAAATAATCTTTTGGGGCTTTTGTACGGTTGGGGAGATGGATTTGGTACTTAAGCTTCAGAAGAGAACAATTAGATCTATTGCTGGGGTTAGACAGAGAGATAGCTGCAGACCATTATTTGAAAAGTTACAGATTTTCGCAGTTTTTAATAGGTTTATTTTTGAGGTATATGTCATGGTTTTTAAGATTCGTGTCGGGTTTGGTCGTCCTCAACTTTTGCACCCAACGCGCGCTGCCGGTGATTTGCGGTTACCTTTGCCCAGGTGCGCGAAGTTCCATCACTCCTTATTATTTACTGGGGTTAAAATATTTAACAATCTGCCAAATCACCTGAAGGAGCTAAACAGTGTTGTTCCATTCAGGAAGGGTCTGCGTGAGCTACTTTCAGATAGTATTTTATTCACTCAAAGAGTATTTTGACGAGCGGCTATAGCTAACGTTAGGGTCATCTTGTCATTGTTGCTCTAGGCTACTTCAAGCGTATTAATATTCAACCGGGTTGTAAATGTGGTAAATATTGCGGATGCTTACGTGCAACCGGTGATACCCCTAGTCCATTCGAAAAGTCACGAATTCGCTTCAAAAAGATGACGAGAATTGGGTCCCTGGTGGGAAATCAAAAGTTTCTCGCCATTCAAGTCACCAGAACCTGACGGAGTCATTCCCGCCCTGCTTCTGTGGGGTTTGGATATGATCGCATCGCAGCTTGAAGGTGCCTTGCGTACCTTGCACTCCATTCCATCCCTGTCCGATGGCGGGAGGTTACGGCCACCTTCATCCCCAAGCCAGGTAGACAGGAGTACTCCATTCCAAGGTCTTATCGTGCAATCAGTCTTTCATCCTTCTTTGTGAAGTCCTTAGAGGGACTGTGCGACCGATACATCAGGGACACTGCGGTCATTACAGAGCCACTTCACCCCCAACAGCATGCGTACACCCAGGGCAGATCCACGGACACAGCGCTCCACAGCGTTGTCAGCTACATCGAAAGATCACTTGACGCTAAGCAGTCAACCCTGGGGGTATTCATTGATATCGAAGGAGCTTTTGACCGTACAACCTTCAGAAGCATCAACGGAGGTCTTTCCGCGCGTAGGGTACCCGATGTGGTAAGAAGTTGGATCAATAGTAAGCTAAGAGAGCGCTTAATGAATCTAAGAGTGGGTGAGGCCACTCTCCGGGGGGGAAGGTTGCGGGTGGTTACCACACAACTGGCTATGCAGACGACCTCGTTATCGTCGTTAGAGGCAATCACAATGACACCCTTTCTGATAGGATGCAGGGAGCCCTCAATACTGTCAACGCATGGTGCAAAGAACACTCCCTGTCGCTTTACCCGGCCAAGACAGAGATGGTGCTCTTCACTAGAAACCGGAATCTCGGAAACTTCAGGCTACCAAAGCTCTGCAACACAACACTGCGGCTGTCTGACGAAGTGAAATACCTTGGTATTATCTTTGACAGGAAGCTGCTATGGAATAACCATTTAACCAACAGAGTTAAAAAAGTATGCATTGCTTTCGGTCAGTGTAGGAGAGCCATGGGACGTACATGGGGCCTCTCACCTCAGCTCACGTTCTGGATTTACAGGGTAGATATCAGATCCATGCTCACATATGGAGCGGTGGCATGGTGGCCCAGAGTCAAGCTGGCCTCCGCAATCACCAAACTGAACCGCATTCAAAGAATGGTTTTCCTAAACGTCACGGGCGCAATGAATTCAACCCCCTCTGTTGCGATGGAAAACATGCTGTACCTGCCACCCCTTGACATGTTCGCAGAAGAAGTGGCCCTAGCAATTTTATCCAGACTCCGCACAGTGGGGTACTCCTGGGACAGACATGTTGGTGGCAAGAGGATCGAACTATGGAGGAAGGTCACCAAGGGTAAGCCCTTTCTGGAGTATCCTATAGATTACATCCCTCCGTACTATGGTTTGAGGAAACCTATATCTGACCCACAACATAGCCCTTGAGCATGATCTCAGTAGGAGCCTGAAGATCTACACGGATGGCTCTAAGAGACCGAACGGTACAGGTGCTGGCATCTTCTCACACGACTTCTAGGTTCGCCAGTCGATCCCGCTTTGTAAGTTCCCTTCTGTCACACAGGCGGAACTTTTTGCCATTAAAACAGCCTCAGACATCATTAGTCAATCTAACAAGTTAGGCAAAAACATAGTGATACTCACAGTAGACAATCCATGCTGGCCCTTGAACGATGTCGCTTCACATCGGGGCTCGTACTGGACTGCCACAACTCCCTGGTGGAGGCAACCAGGAGAAATACCATCACCATCAACTGGATAAAAGGGCACTCTAAAAACAATGGAGGCAATCGGTGCGCTAACAGATTAGCACGAAGAGCTGCTGGTCACGCAGCCATTGCACCTGAATCCGTCATTCTTACCTCAGACACTGCCCTAAGGAACATGGTGAAGGACATTACTCACAGCAGTTTTACTCACAGGTGGGACACCACATCAGGCTGTTTGTAGGCCAAGGGGACACTCAGGTATCCATCCACAACGATAGCCAGGAAATTCTCTGAACTACCCAGAGGTAAGCTCCGGGTCATTACTGGACTACTCACTGGTCATTGCAAAGTACGGAATCATATGTTCAACATGCGACTGACTAACACGTCCACCTGCAGAGCTTGTTAGCAGGGCGAGGAGACGGTAAGACACATCCTGTGCGAATGCCCCGCCCTAGAAGACCACAGGGTAAGTGCTCTTGGGGACCCCTGGCCTACCATGGACAGAATTCGAATGCTCCTCTATCGTGCCTCGTAGCCTTTGCCCAGAGCATGGGTTGGTTTACGAGTCCAGAGTGAGCACAAAAGGTTTGCACAAATGGTCCAGTGGGGCCTAGGTGCTTTGGGACTTCCCAACCTCTAACACCTACATACATGGACAGCTACATGGACACCTACATGGACCGAAGTTATTATTTGACGAAATAGTCTGCTGAGCATAGGCTTAGTTGATAGGAAGGCAAACGAACGGATTAGGAATAAAAACTCGAGTAGAAGACACTCGACCAAGATCAAGAACAAGGCGGAGAGATAAAATCTAGGCAGTGGCAAGAAAGCAGTGGGTCTGAAGATCATTAGACAAGACGAAAGAGTGTGATGACACTTATAGAGGACTTAAAACCTATCAAAACTGCAAAAAGTCAACATTGTAAATAGAAAGGCCTGTCTAATACAATTTTTTTTTATTTTGGTCTGGAAATATGCTGTGCATTTCCTTTATATTCGTCTAAAAAGTTAATCGCAGATGCCTGGGGTGCAACGTAGAATTGGCTAAATGTGAGCGTTTTTCTCTAACCAGTGGCTAAAGGTATAATTTACTTATTTGGAGGCCGCGAGACCTCCTCAATATCGCAAGTTTCTGCCGTATTCGTGTCATTACAAATCATTACCGCCATTATTTGTGCGATTCTTGGAACCGATTTGGGGTAAAAAGTGCCAAGTTTGGGGTCGACGGCTTCCCTCCCAAATCAGAGTCACATGCACGATAATTACATGGGCGATTCGAGGCTGCTAGTTTGCCAACTGTTCAAACACGAAAAGCAGGTACGCCGCACCACGTCAAGATAGGGCGGGTCACGTGAGAACTGGAACATGTGTGTGGTTTAAATGTATACATGCCCCAAATACAGTAAAGAAATATTACGTATGATCGTTAGATATTGTACATTGTTTTATTAGAATCTCTAAAACTTTGAAGCCTTTTTTTTATTTTAGCAAATCTTAAGGGGGCATTTCGGTTTTTTGCGCTAAAATTAGGGCGTTTTTGAGAATTTGTTATTGGTGAGACTATGAAATAAATCGATTCCAAATTTGATATAAGTATTTATTAGCTTCTCAAGTAATTACAAAAGAAAAAAGAAAAAAAATATGAACCACGTACTTAGCAACGCGCGACCATAACGCTGCGCGAAAATCCGCGGTCAGTGGTTGGCATCATAAGGCAACTGGTGATCTAGAATAAAAATTTGTAATAGCGGCCTACTTTGTATACAGGATGTCTGCGGAACTGGTACATTAGAAGTCATCGGAAATCGGTATTCCCTTTTTTTAAATGGAACTTTATAATTTTAATATTATTTTTTGTTTCTACGTATCAAAATACATAATTTAAGGTTTCCCTATACCTAAATATCACAATTTTTGAGTTTTTTGATTTTACACATTTTTCGTGATTTTCGTAGTTCCGTTTAAAATTGAATATCTCGGTTATTATCGAAACTAGAAATTTCATGATTGGTAGTCCAAAACTAGATACATAATCAAATAAGACAATGTTTAGTTCATCATGATATCTTATACAGGATGTTCAAAATTTACAACACAATATTTGAATTTTCAAACGTAAACAACTCCTTTTTATCAACGAAATTTGCAACTGATTGCAACTGACATTTAAATAGTGATAGATAAGTAGAAATTTTGCGTCGATGTGTGAACAATTTTTGCGAAACTCTTCCCCTCAATATTTTACGCGACGGATTTTATCAAACGGACGGTGCACCGGCACATTCTTCGCACGTGGTTTCCATTCAACTTAATCAGATGTTTGGCGATAAGTGATTCGAAAATAGGGGATCCCTGGCGGTAGTCATCAAGCTCACCAGATTTAACACCATTAGACTTTTATTTCTGGGGTCGTGTGAAAAGTCAAGTCTATTCCAGACCAGTTAATACTCGAGAAATTGTTATAATAGTTTGAATATTTATATAACAAAATTGGCCATACTTCTTAAATATTTTTTAGTTTATTTACAATCTGAATTTAGTATTCACCACTAATCGGAAAATCCCCATATTCATCAAATCCACTAAAACGCACTCAGACGGAGTCACTGACCGCTCTGACAGATCTGCGCAAAATATTGTTCATGTTTATTTCGGTCTTAAAAATTAACAAATAGTCGGAATGCTATTAAATTCAAGGGACATGTGACGCAGTAAATAACGATTACCTATATGCATGCTAACTGCGTTGTTCTGTTAACATTCGTTACTGATCTATCCGCTTCCACCAAAATATTGTTTACAACCCTATTGTATAAAAAAAGACAACAAAAACGCCAGTCGATAGAATCTGAATGCAACCTGAATATATGAATATATGGGAAGCGGTTTAGGAGAAACAAAATCGGAAAGACGACCGTTAATTTAGAAATGCAACCATCGGGTTTATTTTGTCACTATTTTCGCGCTCAATTATGATAGTCCTACAACTTATGTAGTAATGATAGAGGAGTATGACACACTTTGTTTCAATTTTCTCTGTTCAGTAGTTTTAGAGTTACGAGACGTCAACACAGGAGTCAATGCTATGGAAACGAGAGATGGCAGTTAGGGCATTTCTCTCGTACCGGGTCACATATTATAATGAAAATTCCGCAAAAATTAAGAATTTAATTTTGTTAGGTAAAATTACTACCGTGACAAGTTATCGTTCTTTTTGTGTATTGATAATCAGCTGTCCGCGGTTCTCTTACTATCGACAGCACCGCTACCGCCTCCTTTCCCCGCACCACACCAAAGACCGTAGAGCGTCGGAAATCACGCGGCGTTCAGCACGATCTTTTGTATGGAAAATGCAAGATAAACGATGATTATGTATTAAACTCTAAACCTATGAATTATTGGGTAGCCTATAGTCTATATTTCATTATTCTAGCTCTTCTAATAACAGAATTGCTGGCATTGCAGAATATAGCTTTTTGTGGGTCAATTTCTATTTCAACGATTCAGTTAAAGATAGGTAAGAATTGTCCTTAAACGTGATATGTGAATACTCACTATGCCAATTAGATCATTGTCAATACAGAAATAGTAGCAGTAAATTTTGAAGTAGTTTATTCAGAACTGTGGTTTTGTGATCAGAAATTTAAGTTTTTTTATCTCCCATACTTTGTATTTAATCAACCTGTTTTTAAAGGCTTGGGAAAAAATCAGGATATATGGTACCTTTTTCCAGATCTCATCATATTTACAAAAATAGAAGAATATTCACTGATTACATAATCAATACTATAATTACTACTACTAATCCATTAAATATAGCTACTGCAAATATCGTATCACATGAGGGACACTGATACTCGTAATATGTACGTAGCATTTTTTATTTATAGGAATACATAATATGTCTCATTCCCCTGTATAAAAAGATAATAAGTATCGATGGTGCTTCTGGCAGTGTGTGGAAAAAATCAATTCCGGCCAGCTGATCCATAATAAGCAAGAGTGACGTATGCGGCAGATGGCGACTGGGGCTCTCAAAACAGAAAAGGGTTGCTCGACCCGGAGGCTCCTCACATGGTGGGTTGTTACGTAAGCATATTCGGCGAGATACTTCAATCCTGTCCCCGCATCCAGTGGGAAACTTATCTAAATTACCAAATATGATTGCAGGAAGCCATTTGGATTGGTTATATTTGAAAGGTTGGGCTATTAATCATCAATCAATAACATGTCGTGAACGGCGCCACTATACCACTATGATTACTATGGGAACTTAATGGATTGGTGTAAACGATCGAACGGTCATGACTACCAAAAATTATACAAAAAATTAATGAAAAAGTGAATGCCTAACTAGTACTGAATGTACGGGGTGATTCGTGTGGTGTATTAGTTATTCTTATATGTTATACTCAATCGCAGAATTTTGCCAGTGGTCGAATTTTTAACCCCACAGCGTTTGCCGTACGCACAAACGTCGAGAGTCTTTCGTGTATACGCGAGAGATTATTGACTTCAACCAAGAAATTTTATTTCTTGGAATATTACTAGATTTAAGAAAGTTGTTACTCTAGTGAAGTAATTAAGCAGTTTTCAATGAAGTGAAGGTATATTCTTATTCCCGGTAAATATTTTTAGCTATTTAATTGAATTTCATTGAATTTCAATGATTTTGCACAAATACGTTTCCTATTGCTAATTAACAAGATAGGTATGTTATATTTACTTACTCGTTCTAAACTATGGCGTGCCTTACATCAAACTATTCCGTGTTGATACGTTTATTGTACACACAGAAAAATACTCTATTGAAAGAAGAGAGAATTACTAGGATAAAGTAGTTGGTAGGTCCGTATATAGGCGAGAGAAAATCTTTAGTAAATTTGGTTCCATTCAAACTGAAGTACCAACAGCTAAACGATGCCTACATTTATAATATAATATAATATAACAACACAATCTCCTATGAACGTTGTAGCTAGATCTTCCAGAATGCCATTTATGTAGGTACCTGCTTGTAGTCTAGTCATACTATTTACTAACTTAACTCCAAGCAATATGGTTTCCGACCGAACAAGCGTTATTATAATTTTTCTACTTTGCATTCACAATGCACACATTGTAACACTGCTTTCGGTGTTACAATTAACAAATTGTAACATCGTTTTAGTAACTTTTTTCTCAGATTGGTACACAGATACACAGTACACATTGATATCAAATGCCATATGTCAAACGTAGAACACATAACAACACACTCCCTCTTTTTAATCGCTTGCTATCGCATAAACTGCGAAATATCAATATTTTATACATATTTAAACATAGGTTTAGCCTGCTATAGCACGGCCAAAGGATTGGGGCTTTCTTAGTTTTGCTGTGTTCATCAAAATACGCCAGCATGACATTTCGTTGATGTTTTGCGACTCGGGTAAGTGATCGTCATCATTCTTTTCAATTAAACATCAAATCCCCATTTCAGATATAATTCAAGGACCGCATTCCAATAAATGGTTTATTGAATATCAGCATACACGTAGGAAGCTATAGTACATTTAAAGTGTTGAGGATTTCTTAGTTTATGTATCGTATAAGTTTTCGGTAACATTTTGGACCGAATTCTGATCGGTTCAATACGGTAACCGTTTTTGTTCGTCGGTTTCGACTTCGTCTTAGTTCTGGTTGTGTGCAACTTATTTGTATTACCTCCATCACATGTAATTTTACTAAGTATAGTTTATTCTAACAACTTGTCACACCGAAATTAGAATTTGGTTTCGATTATATGTGCGTGTAAACTTGTATAACCCAGTGGTACTAGGTAGAAACTGCTATTAAATGTTAACCATTATAACACTTCTTTAGGAAGTGCTTATTCTTTGAAGTAACTAATCAGTTACCACCAAATACGTCTATTCTGATTATTTTCACTAAAAATCTAGTGTCGGTCGCAATAAAGCCGGCGACCGGCGGGGAGGGGGAGGGGTGTTACATGTAACAATCAAAAAATTATAATTAATTTATAATTATGTTGCAAAATTGTTTGGTTATAAATCAAAGTTAAGTTCGGTTGACATCAATCCGACAATTGGCAATGGGGGGGTCCAATAACAGAAAATACAAAATAGTTGACTCTACAAAATATAAAATAGAACAAACTAGTATATATATTATGTGTTGTCTTGTGAATAACATTATAGTGTATTATTCTATGAACAAGTAATGTAAGCAATGTCTCACGAGAACAAAGTTTGCAGCACGAGCCGTAGGCGAGTTGGTTATAAATCAATGAAGTTAAGTTCGGTTGACATCAATCCGACAATTGGGAATGGGGGGGTCCAATATATATATATATATATATATATATATATATATATATATATATATATATATATATATATATATATATATATATATATATATATATATATATATATATATATATATATATATATATACCCAATAACAGAAAATACAAAATAGTTGATTCTACAAAATTTAAAATAGAACAAACTAGTATATATATTATGATTCTACAAAATATAAAATAGAACAAACTAGTATATATATTATGTGTTGTCTTGTGAATAACGTTATAGTGTATTATTCTATGAACAAGTAATGTAAGCAATGTCTCACGAGAACAAAGTTGAACTCGCACTCGTCTACGGCTCGTGCTGCAAACTGGGGGGAAAAATATAGTATTCCATTCGCAAGTAATAGTAATTTCTCACTCGAACGGTTTGAAGCACTCGCCTACAGCTCGTGCTGAAAACTTCGTTCTCGTGGGAAATTGCTTACATTACTTGCTCATAGAATAATATATTATTTTCTACGACCATGCAATAAAATTTCATAAATTAATTTATTGCGTATAGGGACGGCTGTATGTCACAGTGACGGTTTACAGGATTTTGACAGATTAAAATTATTTGGTGAGCTAGTCACGAGACGTTGTCAATGCTTTGACAATATGTCGCTAAACAGTTTATCAAAACAAAATTCAAATGACAAATCCAGAGCTACTAGTAGTTCTGCTAAGTTCATTTTACTTCACAAAAGCAAAAGGAACGCTACATGTAGCTAAGTTTTGATTAGCTCAGTTAAGATCAACTAAAAAATGTGCAAATGTAAAGCAGCTAATATTTATTGTAAAAATACGATAAATGATATATGATCATTTTAGTTTTTTACACTAGATATTCACTAAACATCGTTTATGGATTCACCAGAAAAGTCTGACCTAGTGACTGTAGATGCTCTAGATCTATCTAGATGCAATTTATGTCACCAGATCGTAGGGCCAATACACCAGATCTAGTGAAAAATTCACTGGTTTTGCAACACTGCACGTGGTACCCGCAAAATGCCCAAGATTCTAATTTAGCTCAATATAGTAACAACAATTTCTAAATTTATATAAAATAATGACGCAAAGCAGAAAAAATAGTATATTACACTCGTTTTATAAGACGTATTGGGGCATTTTACAAGACGTATTGAGTCGTCGTGCCCAAAACTCGTGCGCTAATTTGACGTCTTATAAAACTTGTATTATAATATACTATTAATACCATTGAATCAAATTTTCAAAGGATTTTAAGGAATAACTGTCTCCCTGATATTTACTTGATTATATTAAAAATTATTGGACATGTGTTGCTTGCCAGCTCCACCTTATTAAATATACTATCAAAATAAAAAAATAAAACATTTGATCTAGTGTAAAGGGGCGGAAATCTGCAGAATTAACCTATTGAAATCCATTTATTCAGTACGCACATTTGAAAGCGAACCCGCAAAAAGGTCCCTTGACATTCGTATATTCATTCGGATGCGGCTGTACCTGCCAGCGAAAAGGTTTTAGAAACCTCTGATCTCGACATTGTCCAGGACTAACAAAGACCCCGCCGACAATCTGGAGGAAATTGCAAACGGTTTCGTAAAAACCGCTTCAATGGACCGACCTTCGAAGTTCAGATGTCTTATAATAGGTGTCTTGTTCGGATGATTGCAAGGTACGTACGTTCTCTTCAGACTTGCTAGGGCTGTATATTAACACTGGATGTAAGTTTCGGTTTGTTTTTTTTTTCGAAATTTACACTTGCTAGAAAATACCTCACGTCACAAAAGAATCTACCTGTCTTCAAAGTCTCCGCGACACAGTTTAAAAATTAAACATTCGTTTTCTAAAACTGTTTTGCATTCTATATGGTAGTTAAAACTACAAATTTGTAGCTTTTGCACTTTTTACCGTAACCTCATAGGAACGCATGCTGGGCGGTTCAGAGAACCATAAGAAAATTTCCTGAGTTAAGTCATATTAATTTTTGTTGCTTTTCTGTTGTCTATCTTTCACACAAACAGGAGATTTTTACCAATAGAACAAGTCTCAACAATTATTTATTATTTGCCTTAATGTTTATGAATAATAATCAATGTTTAGGTCATATTCTGATATTTTATTTATTGACGAACAATGTATTTAATGCACGTCAGTATTTTATATAACATTTACAGTTTGACCCTTAAGATGGGCTTCGAAATGAGTAGGCAATCAAATATACTTCATAATATTATTATTTCAGCGAAATGATTAGGTATTTCCGTTCAAATTATACGTCGAACAGAATTTGAAACCTTTGCCGAAAATACAAAAAATATCTGGCTGAATTCTGTCATGTATAGGTGACGAATTCTGTGAATATCGGCGTTTTTTTTTGTTGAACGTAAGAAGTCTACGACATAGCCATCAACACTCGTAAAATCCGTCACCTAGACCCGACAGAATTGAACCGGATATTTTGTGTATTATCGGCAAAGGGTTCAAGTTCTGTTCGACGTATAATTTTAATGGAAATACATAATCATTTCGATGAAATACCAAGAAATACTGACCTCAAAGTGTATGAGGTATATTTGGTTGCCTGCTCATTTCGAATCCCACCTTAAGCAACGACACGTTATAGTTATTTATGTACCAACGGCGTTACACGGATGTTTATGCTCCGAGGGTGACACGAAGTTTATCTAAAATTTTCCATAGAACTGAGAAATTTATTCATACGTTAGGGTTGCCATTTAAAAAAATCGACTTTTAGTACTTTTCTCGAATTTAACTTTGATCTTATACACTGTATAACTTTTTTGCCGGACAACTTTTTTCCAACGGTCACAGGGGATAATTTATAACTAATATGAATATCTCAAAAATGACACATGTTAGGTATATGGAATGCAACATAAAATTGATTTAATTTTTAATGAAGATTTCGATAATGCGATAAAATACCATTTGAAATATAAAAGTTGACATCATTTCCGGTGTAACCGGAAGTAACCGAAAACTGAAAATATTTTAGTTGAGACGATCGTGTCTGTAGCGTTACCGTCACAGACTCGCCTGACTTGAAGTGTTTTACATTAACATGTTACTACGATAATAATGTCGTACGTGCTGTTCGTACGAGATAAAATTATATATTGAATTGTGTAAAAAACTCAAGCAAATGCGGTAACTCTGGCCCATCCTTGTACAGCTGGTCAATTATCGTTGACAACAGATGCTTCCAATACAGCTATTGGAGCAGTATTATCACAAAAGATTAACAATAATACGCAACCAATTGCGTATTTTTCAAAAAAAGCTTTCTCGTTGTCAAGTAAAATACTCTACTTTTGATCGAGAATTACTTGCAATTTATTCGTCTATTTAATTTTTTAGACATTTTTTGGAAGGTAATCAATTCATTATTTACACGGATCATAAACCGATAATTAGTTCATTATTTTCAAAATCAGAAAAAAAAAAACTCCACGTCAAAGTCATTATTTAGACTATAGCACAATTTTCTTCAGATATCAAATATATCAATGGAGACTCCAATATACTAGCAGATGCTCTATCACGCATAGATGTTGACTCTCTTGAAGATTCGTATCCCAACATTTTAGAAATTAAACCAGCAAAAAAAGGATTCGCAATTGTCTCTTTATTAAACAAACACTTAATTTCTTCTATGAAATTTATTTTAGAACAAACTGAAATATCATTTTCAAAAGAAAAGCTTTGGTGTGAAATTTCTTTATCAAAACCGCGTATATATATTCCTATTGAATATCGTTTAACATTTTTTGAAAAATTTCATAAATTTTCTCATTCTGGCATTAAAATAACACAAAATTTGATTAAATCACGATTTTATTGGCCTAAAATGAATAAAGATATTTATACATGGACAAAGTTCTTTAAAGGAAGATATAATATCAACACGTACGACATTATTATCGTAGAAACATGTTAATGTAAAACAATTCAATAATTATAAAAATAAAAGTTATTTAAAAGTATCGACGATACAAATAAAATTTTGATATTTATTGTGGGTATAAATCCCCCACAGTGTCCAACAATATAGGTCCGCAAATTTTAAATCTCTCATTTCATTTGGTTCTCCATATAGTTCTAATGGCAGCTCGTCGTGGGAGACCCTGTATAATAGGGGAAAGGTTCGATTTCAGCTTTTACTGTAAGCATCAATATGACAGTACAATTATTTGCATGATCATGAATCGTGTCATAATACGTCACCGTTTCCAATGTTGGTATTGCGTACGTCTTAAAGCAGCTCAGCGATTTATCCTAAATAAGTCGATGTTGAATTTCGTTGATACATTACTCTGACGCCCAGTATATTCCCGTGGCCATAAATTCTCAACGCACACCCTAAATTCACTTCAACGTGCCGGCCGTTTCATGTAAGGCGGATAATATAGCTACTTGAGGAGGTCATTATTAATCCGGCGCACGAAACTCTGGACCTGCCCGGGTGCCATAAATGGACAATCCCAGCGTGTCGATCGACCAATAACGTGGAAATTAATTAAGATGGTCTTCCACAACCGATGCTAATATTTAGATCAGTTTACCATCCACTTTACAGGTCGTTCCGAAGTACAGATAGTTGGTTTGTTTTAACGTATATTCCTAGAAAACCGTTCGAACGAACGAATGTAAACAAAAATGAGTATATTTTGCTCAGTCTATTCACTTAAAGCTGGATTTTATGTTGTCTGTATAGTTTTACTTGTATGTTGCTCGAAGTAACTGCGGTTGATTGTAGTGGTTGAACATTATCGATGTACCGATTGAACATTCTATCACATTCTCTTACTCAGAAACATTGATAGCCGGACTTTTGCATTCTTTTGTTACAAATATGAACTCAACGCATAAAGGTATACAACCCGGGCACTTACACATATAGGGTGTCTCAACTGTGCGATCTCGGAAGATTGTACCTCTGTTAATGAAGATAGGTTAAAACTGATTTCACTCATATATACAGAACTCCGAGGCGCACATTTTAAAATTATTAGTATACAGGGTGTTCCATAAGGTAGTACCAACCCAAAATATGTTTTTTAAGTAGAACAACCTAGATTTCGGCACACTTTTGAATTCCTCGCAAAATTCTATGACAATAAAAAATAATTTTACCTACCCTAAACTTTATACTTTTTAATTTATTGGCATTTTTATGGAAAAACCGCAGTCTAACAAAAACAGTATATCTCAATATCTATTTTGAATTTTATTGCGCACGCTTTGATTATGATTAAGTAAGAAGCGTTCTATTACCGTGATTACCTACCACATCCAAATTGTGTGCAGGCTAGTCATAATCTGCAACAAAATATAGCAAACAGTTTTTCCTACGAAAGTTATTTTTTTTTTTAATGGAACAACGTATATCGAATTACTTTTTTTTTATTCTACGCATTGTTCTGAACAAGAAAGTACTAGTACACACTAGTGCTAAAATAAACCATTGCAGGGATAACTAGTCTTCTTCATAAAAAATCGATTTTTCTATCAATAAGTGCTTCTACACCTACATTAACTATTAAACCAGCCAAGTATTTCCCTAAAGTACTGTTTTCTCGAATAGTTTCATCTTTTTTGAAATAAAATAAAACATATAGGCACATCTGCAATTTAATATTATAACTTGAAATTAAATTTTACTTATACCCTGTAAACTATGAAAAACTGTGCTAAACAAGTTATTAAGGTATCTGTCAGTGGTGGTGACATTGTTAGGGTTGTTAAGTTAGATTTGCATAATTTTGGGAAATATGTCGAACTTTTCCCAGGAGGAACTAATTGACATGGTGTGGGTTCTTGGCGAATGCAACAAAAATGCTTTATTGGCAACTAGGCTTGACAGATACCTTAATAATTTCTTCGCCAGAGTTTTTCACAGCCTACAAGAAAATTTTAAGTCAAATTATAATATTGAATTAAAGATGTGATCAAATGTTCTATTTGATTAAAAAAAAAGATTAAATTATGCGAGAACAGTACGTTAGGTAAACGCTTAACTGGTTTAATTGTTAATGTAGGTGTAAGAAGCATTTATTGATAGAAAAATCGATTTTTTTTATTAAGAAGACTAGTTATCTCACGAATGGTTTATTTTAGCACTAGGGTGTACTAGTACTTCGTGCAGAACGACGAGGTAAAAACCAACCACCCTGTACACAATTTGGATATGGTAGGTAATCATGATAATACAACGCTTCTACTTAATCATTATCTAACCCTGCGAAATAAAATTAATAACAGTTATTGAGATGGTCAGTTTTTCTTAGACAACTGTCTTCCATAAAAATGCCAATAAATCAGAAAGTATAATATTTAGTGTAGGTAATGTTATTGGCGTAAAATTTAGCGAGAAATTCAAAAGTGTGCCGGAATGTAGGTTGTTCCATTTAATAAAACATAAGTTTGGGTTGTTACTACCTTATGGAACACCCTGTATACACGCTAATAATTTTAAATTGTGCACCTCGGCGTTCTGTATATACGAGTGAAATCAGTTTTAAAATATCTTCATTAACAGAAGCACAATCTTCCGAGATCGCAGTGTTGAGACACCCTGTATTTTTCGCTAAACTTTCGGAATTGGTAACTTTTGTAATCCGACCGTTTTTTATTACTTTCGTTAGTCATTGTAATTTAAAAACTAATTTCCCTTATACATGGAAAACCAAACCAGTGTTTTGGTGGTCTAAGTTTGAGAGTAGTCATGACTTCGAATGAATAACTATTGCTGTTACAATTCGATCCTGGAGGATAGTTGCATATTCTTTGTACAATGCTAAGCATTAATTTTATACTTTATACTATGTGTCCAACAAACTTTCATATATTGGGGAGAAGTTACAGCCATTTGAAATATGTAGTAACAAAATAAAGAACAATAAAATATAAAATCAAACAATGCAAAAGCGAATTGAATGCATACCTATTACAACAATAAAAATTAAATAAATAGCAGTAAAAATATTTAAAAAAAATAATGTAAATTGAATAAATATTGAACGAAATAAAATCCATATGAAACTTTTTATCCAGTCTGACGTTTCATATCAAAAAAAGGGGAGGGAATGAGAGGTATACATATCGTTATGTTATATTAGATAATTTTGATAAATTTGTTTCAGATTTTCCTAAAAACAGCAATACTTTAACGTAAAATTAAAATGTGAAAAAAATAATTTTACTTATGCAAAGCACTGTGGTGGGCTCTTTGTATTGCTCGTTGTGACAATGAGATGTCAAGAGCGAGTTTATCCTTGATAGTTTGTCAATATGTAGTCCATTTTTGACCAGCATTAAGAAAGAGTGGTTTGCACCCCCTCGTACCCTGATAATAAATTATAAATTGAACGGAGTCAAATGATATTTTAATCGATTATAGCCGCCTATTACAAACGTCGAATAGGCAATTTAGTAGGTAGGTACATTTTACTAGACAAATAGTTTATTTTACCCTGCAGATTTGGATATTCTAATAGGCAGATCCTCCAAGTAAATCTTACTCTGCGAATACTTCTAGGGAATTTCGTATTCGAAAGAGACTGGAAAACAATAAGGTTCTGAAGTCTTACCGCCTAGAGATTCGACGTATCAATGCAAACGAAGCTAACTCATTTTGCATACGTAAAACACTGCAAAAACGTTATAGAGGGCGTTGAGAAGACGTTTTGCACTATTTCCACTTTCGTTTCTGTTTTAGTGGCACCAGTAATATTTTAGAAAATATAGCAATCATATTCATGTTACAAATACAATAGCAGAAATACATAACCTAAAATACTTTTCGTTATGATGAGGAAAAGAGATAAAGATTATAAGTTATAACGCTGTCGGTAAAAGAAATATCAAGTAAATATTTACCATATCCTTATACCTATTGTAAATATTTTATTATTATTTTACTAATAATACTTACTAATATTTTGTTATTATTTTACTAATAAATAAAACAATTAACACGTACTGGCTCCATATGTGACAGCTGGAAAATGATTTCTTGCAAAGAATTTTACATTGTTACAATTTGAGAAGATTGATAAAAAAATACAAATATCAACACATTAGCGCCTTCTTTATTTAATTTGCTGCGTAATGCGCGTAGAAAAATCTTTTCGATGATCCTTGTCGACCCGATGATGGTGAAGAAATCAGCGATTTCGACTATCAAAAGAAACTTTGCTTGGTATTATCTTGATTGATGGAAGTATACAATCACCATAATATATTATGTAAGTTCAGTTTTTATTTGTATGTTTTTGTGTTAAATGGTGTTTCTTTTTTAGAAATCATGCTCTGTCACCTACTACAAACTTCTGTTAACTCACCGAGTCTACACTACAGTGGGTTTTACGTCGCAGTTCCTCGTCTAAAGGGACAATAGACCGTACAAACATAGGTACGCAATCTCCAGGTAATGCAATACAAACAAGTAAATAATTTTTACTTTTATTAAACTACGTTTATTGTAGGAACTGACTAAGCTGAGATTTTTAGAAACAGTAAGGGCTTCATCTCGATAAACGTCCCGACTGTGCCTTCGCCCAACCTACTTCCGAGCAAAATTATTACGAAACATGACTTTGCGTTGTAGTATTGTCTTACGGGGTCTTAAAACGCATATTTCCTGTTTTGCATTGGGCTTACGCCTGATACTACAATCTTGGTAGTAACTCTCGCAACATCGGTTGGGCATTGCCTGCGACCAAATGAAGAAGTTTGTCCGCAAGATCTGTATGTTGCCTTTATACGACATGAAGCGGAGTGGACTGGCATAGTACCTATATACCAAATAATTATTGTAGTGCTAGGGCGCAGATATTTGCACAATTATTTTCCCATGCTATACAATAAACAAATTTTCTGTTATAAATAAATAAATCTTGTGGTGTTTTATTTTTTTAAGTGTAGAAAGTAGGTGATAACTAGTTATAAACCTTCTTCGGTAAGATTTAGTACACAATGTGCTCTTATCTACCACTTAATTGATATCCAACAGTATTGAAGACGGATGAGTAACGGTGAGTATTAATTGCAAACACAGAAGACTTTTGATAATCGGGACTAACCTGCAGGGCCGGCCCTAGCGTTTTTGCCGCCGTAGGCAAATCTCAATAGTGCCGCCCCCCTGATTGATTGATTAATTACTTTTATAACAAACCAACTGCAAATGATTGAAATAATTATTATCAAATAATAAATTCATGCATCATGAGTCCTTGCGTGTATTATTTTTTATTATATTTTGCAAGACGCGTTAGTAATGTAGCGAAAACCTACACACCACGTATCAAGATATTATTTTCCTGTCGAAAGTAAAACGTATTAAGAATTCTATAGCCCGAAAACTATTTCTTGCAGGCATAAGAATGTATTTTTCACCGGTGCATTCATGCGGCATTAATATGTTTACCTCAAATGGTCTGCCCAATATCGGCGTAGAAGGTATTTTTCGGCCACACAACTTTTTGTCGAGCCAGCCGATGCGTTCGAGAGTTTGCAACGTGTTTGCAAGTCCAGATGTGCGATGTTACCTATCGGCATTAAATGTTCATACATATTTTCGGTCCTTTCGGTACAAATATTTGACAGTGCATATCTCGCAGTGCAATTTGCTTAGATTAATAGGATAATAATACTCGAAAACAAAACATGATAGCTAATTTTGGTTTTCACCATTGAGTTTCTCTCAAAAAAATACTCTTATAGTTACCGAGATCACCTATAGTAACATCGAATTCGGCCCACCTGTACATACTTAATTAATTACATACTTACCTACAAAATAGCAGCTCAATTGATTAATTACTTTTTTAACAAACCAACTGCAAATCATTGAAATAATACTGGGTGCAGGGCCGGCCGTAGCGTTTGTAGCGTTAGTGCCGGCCCCGTAACTCCAAAATGAGTTATACAAAAAAAAACAGATTTATACAAAAATCATGATCCAGAAAAATACAGTCAATACTAAGACAATATTTACGAAATTTATTTGTAATAAACACACAACCTTTGGAGATTATACTAGTACAAACAATACAATTAAAACAACAAAGAATAAAGAATACTAGTAAAATATACAAAGTTTAACCCTAAATTAAATTTAGCTCTTTCGAACCTTTTTTCTGCAAAATCGCGAGTTCAATTAATATTCAGTGCCCTTTATTGCTAACCCATTATGACAATTTTAAGTAGACATGGTTCTTAAGTACTTTTTTTATTAATATTAGTTTAGCAAACTGTCTATCGCCCGCTCAGGTAGCAACAGTTACAGGCAGGGTTAGAAAAAAACTGCTAAGCAATGTTTAAATTTGGCCCAATGTTAAGTGAGGTAATGAATTTTTAAAAACGTCAACTGGACCTTCTGGAAGCATGGTCTATGGACGCAAAATCATTTAACATCATAATTAATTTGCCCGACTATGAAAATACTACCAATAATACCATCAAAATGTTTACTGAATGAAGACATTATTATTGAAATCTATTATAAATTATCAGTGATTATCAGTGAAATTTGTCATGAACTACTTGCATCAAATATCTCCGAAAGTATTAAGCTTAGCAGAACAAAATGTACACCATATTAAAGAAGAAAAGTATTACTTAAAAATATTGAAAGATGTAGATTTGGGAGAAGGTTAAAAAACGGGTTTTCAGAACCGAAATATTATGTCAATATCTACACTGTTAAGTAATCCGTCATCAGCAAACTTCTGTCGTTTTTGAGAGAATAGATATTGACATAACATTTTCCCAAATCTAAATCTTTCAATATTTTAACTAATTCTTTGTTTATCATGTATCCAAATCTTCATCAAAATTTTATCTTTAATATGATGTATAATTTGTTCTGCTAAGAGTCGGAGAAGTTCGGAGATATTGATGCAACCATTTCATGGGGAATTTTTTAATCACTGATAGTTTTTAATTAATTTCAGTAATAATATCATCAAAGACTCAGCACATTTTAATATTATTTTTACATGCGGGCAAATTATGTGTCTACCCAAATAAAAATTAACTAGCCCACCATTTCGGCAGCAAATGCTAAACCGTTAAGATGGAGGAATCGCCAAGTTTTAAAGCGGTTTCTATATCTTTGGAATGTGCCAGTAAATCATTTTTACTTATAACATTTTCTTTAAGTTTGTGGATATCGCATAAAAACTCAAAAGGATCGTTAGGACTATTTTATATTTCTCTTTTGATTTTTGTATGAGATCACTACACTACAGTACACTTTCATATTATTTTTCCTAATTGATCATATATTTTTCCTAATTGATCCTAATTATTTATAAAAGCTAATGAGCTATTTTATTTAAATGTCTTTTATTGGCTGCTATGCATCTTAAAATATAGGAATGAAGCCTGTCAATTCCTATTGTATTTGATTGTATTTTACTATTCCTTTATTTTCTAGATTAAGGCAAAATTTTAGAGCCTTTTTTATTGTAATTCAGTTGGTTTTGCCGCCCCTAAAGTTTGCTGCTGTAGGCAGTTGCCTACCATGCCTACCGCCTAGGGCCGGCCCTGTAACCTGTACTCTAACTAATAAAATAATGTGAAACCATAAATGATCGATTTTGCTAAATCTTATTCTTCAAAGATCTTTTACTAACTTTTATTGCGGTGTGCCACGTAAGGTTAGATATATTATAATTAACATAATATAATTATAATATAACTTATCAAATTAATATAAATAATAAATATTTATTATTATTAATTACTAAGATCTTATTTTTCTATGATTGGCGATATTGCTTTACCATTGCCAACCTCTCCTTAATCTATAGTCGCCTAGAAGTTTAGACTGCATTGAAAGATCCGACATTTTCGTAACTAGGAGTTAACGTAAACTACCAGTTTGTTAACTAGAAGATTTAACCTTGCATTGATAGATCCAGAGAGATGTTAAATACATCTATCTGGATAGATCCACACTTAGTATAACCCAATACGATGTACTGCCGTAGTAAATTTACTTCTCTACTAAACGTTCGGAATCTGATAAGTCGTTTATAATTGCAATACCAGGCCTAAATTAAATTGACTCGTCTTAACGGCAAACAACAGCGCACGAAGACGGTAAAAACGTTCTTTATGAAGTAATAAAAGCAGTTTTTTATTTCTCAAGAATAGGCATATCCGCACAGGCAGTATTTAGCGAGAGGTCTCAAGACTCCACTGTAGAGGTTAGCAGCCGTCTGGGTGATCGGTCTGGGTCGGTAAAAAATGGCAGGTGTCGGCGGTCAACCGACAGACGGGCCGCAAGGGCTCACCTGGCGTTTTGACCGGCACCCGGGCGACCTGAGCACTGCACTCCAATGGCTTGCAGCTTGCAGCTTGCGTCGGCATAGCATTCTCGAAAGGTGGTTACACCGACCGTATATGTTTATGCGAGCAGGCATCCAAAAAGTACAAATCGAGCCAGAAAGAGATCGGCACATTTGTTTATGTTGTTATTTTTAAATCCAATGACCTCCCGCGACCCAATTCGGGTGGTACCGTGAAAACACCTTTCCGATCTGCATACATGACGGGGGTGCAGGCAATAATTACGTTGGCATAACTGGATCGGTTTACGGTTTGCCGAGTTTGCGTGGATAATTTTCAGAATGTGGATAAGTTATAATATTAACTAATTAAAATATAATTTTAAAGGAGGATATTTTGTTTAGTCATTTAACTTAAGTTCAGTTAGAAAACGAAAACCTCTGGTTCAATTAGAACAACGTGTAGTCCTAGGGTTACCAGATCTATTTTACCCATCCCCGGGCTTATTCTTTCAAAAATCCCGACAAAATCCGGACGCGACTCGGGAATGACTTATTTTTTGTTTCTTTTTAACAATAAATTTCTATATAAACTTTATTTTATATCTAACACGGTTACATATAATAAAATACATATAATATTTTCACCGTTTACCGCAAATTTTTAAAAATTATGTCGTTTTAGGTGAGAGAATTGATCGAAAAATGTTGCATCGTCTATATCCACTCCCTTTTCAGTTAAATAAACTAATGAAGGAACTATATTTTTTCTCAGTCACAGGCATTAATATTTTTCAGGGACATCACTTTAAATATCGAAAATCCTCAAAAGGCTTCACACTAACCCGTTAAACCATTATTATATAATTTTTTATGATTTCTCGCATTTTTATCGTTAAATATTGTTTTTTGCTCTCTCGTGTAATGTACAAACAACATTTTCTATTATTTACATGGTTTCAATAACTGAGTTCTCCTGACGCTCAATTCTTTTAATATTAGAGGGAAAAACATTCATTAATGAGTAAACAAGTTGAAGACAGATTCCAGAAAATTGATTTTCAAAAAGAGATTTCAAAATAAATGGTGCGTGTTTGGCTCTGATAAAAAATACGACTTTAAGGCCTCGAACATTTTTAATATCCTTTCGATGGCCGGCATAATGATAACCATCTAGTTTTCGAATGGCATAAAAGTGGTTTATACTCCATTCCATTAAAGTCACAAAAGTCTTTTAGCACAGCAACTCTAATTGTGTAAATACTAGAATAATTAAATAATTTTAGTGTTAGTTTTAGTAATCTCAGCTACTCTAAACTACGTTATTAATAACTTTAGAAGGACATCCTTCTCTAACTAGTTTGTCATTAATACTCGATCTTATTTTTTTTAAAATATTGTTCTGCCCATTCTATTAATCTCACCGAAATTTCTATTCGGAGATCTCATTTGACGTACCTTGAATATCTAATAGTTTTGCCTAAATAGACTGAATACCGCCGATTTTATAATCAAAGTATTGTATAACCACTGGAAACATTTTTACAGTATTACAGTATGATTGCTAGCATCTGTAGAAACACCAACAAAAGAAATGGTCCAATAACGTTGTTAATTAGAGGTTCAACTTTGGCGCGCGCACATGATATTTTCTATTCTACTGCCGAATCGTGATATATTTTTTTGTTTAACTAAAAATGAAAATAGACATATTTTGCAATATGTGAGATTGCAACTTTTTAATTAAATTAGAGTCAGGGTAATTTCTCCGGACGTTCAAACAATCCCTGGCCGACTGTCCCCGGACGGTCTAAAAACCCGAACATGTCCAGCGAAATCCTGACGTCTGGTAACCCTACAGGCCGGTATAACCCTGCAGGCCGGAATAATGGTACCACCAATTCTCAACGCCAGATAGCGGTAAACCAATAAACCCAAATGAAGAGATTAATATGGTGTGAGATTGTCAAGTATTGGAAAAGGGAAACAAACCAAAAGAACTCTTTAGCGTCAACTTAAATTATCGATGGGTACTTATCATACTTTCGTTTAACAACATACATATTCAACAAGAAAAAGTAAATTATAGTAATGTAAGTCATAGATAGCTATAACCTACTGAAATAGATAGATATTTCGTTCCTTATTTGGACAGTATGTGGGACCATGTGGTACTCATGTGGGACCAGAAATTGATATAACTTGTCTAGGTAAGTTGCAAGCAATTACGTAGAACATGAACATGATCAATAGAGCTATTCACGAAAATTTCGAGAGTTATTCGCTGTTGAAGATCTTTCTTGTAAGGTAAAAAGCGTTAACAGGAAATTTCTAGGTCTTTTCTCATCTCTTGTCTATCTGGAAATTTAATCCTAATCTTGGGTGTCGTCAGATCAAAGGAAAGATGATATTGCTAAAAAACATTTCGGAAGTTGGGCTAAATCGTATTTATGACTTTCCTTACTTCCTAGCGGTCTGACGACAGTAAATGTTGGATTGAAATTAATAGATTTTCTTCATTTTTCAATTCTTATACTGCGGATAAGCTACAGTTTTTACGTTGTCGATTTTTTTGGGAACTTTCTTATTATCAAATTTGTAGATGCAATATTGCATTCAGACACTTCTTCAATTAAGTCAAGCCGTTAGATGTACAAACAAGAGACTTTTTATATTATAAGGGCCAAAAGGGAAGAATTATCGTTCTTATAGAAACATTTGTCGAACTAAAGTTTTCATGGTAATTATTTTTGCGAAAGACTGATAGTTTCCGAGATTTATGTACGATTTTCAAAAAAATATGTTTGTACATTTTTATTAATACATGAACCCACCTTTACAATTTGGGACCTAATTAACAACGCTATAATAAACTGTTATCAGATTTTTAAAAATTTTCATATTAAGGTTTTTGTAATATTCAAATTTAATCCTTTAATTTTTTATGAAAAAAAATATCCCTACAATCACATTTGTGCTGTACATCAGAAGAAACCCCATAGACAATTCTCAAACTGACATATAGCTATAATAGTTCTCAGTAGCTGGTTTCGCATTTTTTTATTGTGTATACCCATAATTCCACTTGGCCTCAGATGATCTGAAACAAGTCAAACCATACCAAGTACGTACCTGAACGACAAAATAAGCATTATAATGGCAATTGTGCATTTTCACAGTAGACAATGTATAAACGAACAACAAAAGGTGTGTTTTAATGTTTAAATATGTACATCAACGGCAGAATGTTTAGAATATTTTAAAGAAGAATGGACTGGATGAAGGCAAAAATTTTAAAATGACGATATGGAGATATCTTGTGGATGATGCATCTTATACATGGATGAGTTTTAGTGATACAATGTATTTATGTGTCTTTGTGGCTGATTGTTACTGAAAGTAACTATAAAAATGTTCTTATTTTTGTGTTTACTGATCTTTGCTTTTAATGGTTTCTGAACATCAAATTGAATTTTGTATTTATTAATATCGGATGACTCCATAACCATTACAAAATTTATCAGACTGTACATCCAACCTAATGAACTGACATGACATTACCTCACTGAAATTCTATCAAAATTATATGAAGCTCCCATCCGGAATGTGACAATCTGCAGTCTCTTTATTTCCACAATAAGCCACGTATCTTCAAAGCCATGGTATCGAAGAAATGTCCAGTGTGACAGGTATGTAAGCCGGCTTGGTATATATCTGACATTCTTTTGAAAGCACAGGGTCTCTAAATTGTTCAGGATTGGGGAAAGTCTAAACAAAGGAAGGGTGGGTTATGTCACATTCCGGATGGGAGCTTCATATAATTATGATAGAACTTCAGTAAGGTAATGTGACAATCTGTAGATGTTTAAAGCACAGTGCAATTTAGAGCCAAAACAGCATTATCTTCTGTTTATGAATAAGGAATGGAACAACATCGTAACTTAAAGAGTCAAATGTAAAAATTTTCATAAAACTTCTTTTCATGCATGCAGTTGTAAAATTGAAGAACAATTGTAAAATTGAAGAACAATTGTAAAATTGTGTGTATTTTAACCAATTTAACCAATTAAATCTACCAACACGACTAGATTCCAATGCTTGCATGACTTGTGAAATGTGCATGGAATACATATGAATCCACCTTTAACAATTCCCAATGTACTAATCAGTATAAATATCTTAATATACCTTTCTATGCGGCTCTTTTAAGCATATAAACAATAAGAAGGTATATAGCATGATGGACACATTTGTAAATAATCGCTAAATGTACTTCCAAAAAAAGATTAACATTGTAGATAAACAATCGTACCTACAGCAACAGATAACACACTAGATGTATATAAATAAAGTCTGGAATTAATTTCATATTGTTATGAATTAAATTAGGAGTTTAATAAACATTGGGGAAAACTTTGAGCTCGATGAGCAGCGGACAAAGGCAAAAGTATAATTAATGTTTTTTTTAAATATTTCAATTAGTCTAATATGTTTTTCCCCTATTTGATATGCAAATTTTTCCTTGCAATTACAATTGCTGAGTACCAAGTACAAAACATGAGCTTAGTTGGACGGGACTTGAAAACACTGTTTACCGGTAGTTTCAGATAAGATGAGCGGTCTAAACTCTAAAAGAATCCACAAATAATAAAGAAACGATATCCAATAAATTCAGTAGTGTTTTAATGGCTCAGCATCTAATTTACTATAAATTAACTAAAAAGACAATCTAGACTGTTTTGACTGTAGTCATGGTGGACTGTCACTCAAAGAACTAACCTAGCAGCGGCTAAGTGGTTATTATTGTCCAGAAGAAAAAACACAATTATTGGTAACGGTTCACAGGAACGTATCAACTATGAGCCGACCTCCGTATCCAAATGGTTAATATAAACCAGCGGTCGCCAACTTCGGGGTCCACGAACCCCCAGGAGTGGAGCAAACTTATGGGAGTGCCGGTGAGCGGGAGAAGGACCGTTGATATACACGGTCCATTTAGCTACTCCAAGCTCACGCCCTTGGTCGATCCAAGGCAACAAACAAGGCAACTGCCCTGTTAGCGTGACTTTTGGGATACATCTTGGACCCAATTATTAAGTTTCTTATTGTTACAAACCAAGTGTAAAAAAAGATAAATATATCTTTCAAGTCTTATATTAAACAGTCAGCTGCCTATACAGGAGTGTCAGAAATGTTTGAATTGCGCGCCCAAACCGCTCAAAATATCTGAAAAGTGCAGCAGGCATTACTTAATAAAAGTGTAAAAAAAACCTATTGGGCAGACTCCAAAAGGTATTAATAGTCCTGGTATTAATAACCATATAAAACATATGACACACACGCATACAAAATTGCGAGGACGTAATGACCGTAGGAAGTAATAACTTCGTTGTGGAGGATACGCAAGTTAATAAAGGTTGGAAATTTTGGTCAAATAGGTCTTAGACCAAACGTCGTTTTAATTTATGTGAATTTAAGAATTTGCAGGAGAATTATGAACAACACGAGCTTTGTACAATAGGAAAACTGCGGTTGTAATGGCCAAAACGCACAACTGAAATTTGTTCTGGGATTACTTCTAGGAGAGTATTCTAGAGGTGCAAATACAAGAAAAAATAATGATTGTGCCACAAAAAAGGGGGGACTTCTTCAGCCGCTATGAAATGGAGGTTCTTTAACAAGCAACAAAAAAGATTGCCCCGACTAAATACTTTTCGGTATAAATAAAAGTATTAAGGCGTATCCAAACATTGAGTAATCCTTTTGACAGTAAAATTAATTAGTTAGCAATAGTTATTAATCAGTTATCAAATATTAGTCTATTTTTAATGATCTTGAAGCATAATCGGCTCTAACTTATTTTTAGAAAACAATAAACAAATTTTACGTCCTAAACATCCTTTGGATGGTTTGTTTAATCTGTCAAATGCTCACCAGCAATTTTATTGATACAAAATATTGCGATAGGGATATCTAAAAGTTTTCTTTCATTTGAAAAGATTTCAGTCTTTATACGGAGTGAACCATCTTATATAAAATTATCTAATGACACCACTCAAGGGAAGAATATGGAAGCTAAGAAATGTTGCTTAAAAGACAAGACACTTTTTTTAAAATAGTCCCGTATAAACCCAAATATATTCAAATTATAAGGCAACATTAAACATTTTCCCAATCTACATTATTTTGAAATATTCTTTCTAAATTTTAGTTAGAGTTAGAGTGTAATAATTATTAGAGTGGCCTGGCTTATAATTCACGAACAGAATTTTGCAATTTTGGAAAGTGGTGAGAAATCTCAATCTCCACTAAATTTGTTTTACTATTAGAGCTACCCGGTTCTTCTTTCTTAAGAACATTTGGAGGCAGAAACTGTTCTGATGAATTGGTCTACCTTGATCAACACATCTTAGTCGCTAAAATGGTCGCCCAGATTCTTTGCCCAATGTTGGCGTTTCAATATAGTCTAAATACTGACTTCCGACGAGAAAGGTTCCTGGTTCTGACGGTTGGGATATGGTATACTTGTACCAAATATAAAGATGTCTGCCTTGAAAGGGTACTTTAGACCAGTCATCAGCGTGTCAAGACATTGAGCCTGAATTCGCAAAATAAAAAGAGTTGACATTTGGTCTCTGCATATTGTTGAATATTTCGATATTGACAATTACAAAACTTCAACAGTCAAAAACTAATAGATTGGGGTGTTGTTGATTACCTCGTTGTGAAGTTTTCTAACTTTACGGTAAGTCGCCTTAATTATTGAGAAAAAAGTAATGAACTGAGGAACGTCAGTTTGATCCTTGCAAAATAGACCATAATATTTTGAGGCACCTACTCCTCCCCCAATAACTGAAGACTATTATTCTTTGAGTATTCAAATGTGCTGAATCTCAAAAATCTGCTGAATCAGTAAGAAATGATTTAATTTCTGGACCCAGTCTAGGAAAATTTTATAGTGCTTATGCAACATTGAATTGTGTTTCGGTAATGCATTACCGTAATTACAGCTTGGCCAACATCCGGAGGTGGCGCCGACAGCTGGGTGTTAGTAAAAGGTACTCTGGCTGGAACCACTGCCAGATAGATATATCTGGCGGCACTCTAGAAGTTTACTGGGTGCACTCGGTGTACACCAAGAGTAGCTTTCTCTCACTTGTGTTCTTCTTGAAGTGGCTAATGATAGAAAAATGCACCTCTGGTATCCATCGTTTTGCCCAACATGGATCAGATGTCAGAATGCAGATTATTACGCATAACAGCACGGCTCTCTTCTACATGAGTGTAACTAAAGCCTAGGCTACGTCGGGAGGTGGCACTGATGTCTGTGTGTCAGCAACAGGGCACTGGTTTGTAGTTGTGACCACTGCCGGCCAGGTACATCTGTCGGTACCCTAGAAGAGTACGGGGTGCTCTCGGTGATCATCAAGAGCAACTTCCTGCCACTTCCATAAGAACAGGACCTTCCTCTACATGGGCTAAAGGAAATGTAGGTAAAGGTAAACATTAAAAATGTCCAGACCTGACCGCTTGTCAATTTTGACAAAAAATACCAGGAGTGCCGGTGCCACGCCATTCTCCTCTGTATCATTGAGATCTTCAACGACGATCAATATTCCGGGAATGGATCCGGGAATAGATCAATCATTAACGCTAAGCCAACTGGTTAGGTTTAGATTTTGATGAAGCGATGTTAGGCGAGCCAAAAAGTAAACCAACTGGTAACATTAGGGCAATCGCAAGCAGCCACTGAAGACCTCGCTGTTGGAGATGTTCCAGGTGATGTGGTAAACGAGCCAAAAAGTTAACCAACTGGTAACATTAGGGCAATTGCAAGCAGCTATTGAAGATCTCGCTGATAGATGCTCCAGCTGATGTGGGTCCCGTCCAGATTTGATTCAAGCCGTGTGGATGTTCGGCTTGTTGCGGTTTGCGCCCTCCGGTATGTGAACACAATTTCAATGTTCCATCTTCCAAAACATCCTAGGATGACAATCAGCAGGCCTTGTTGGTCCCAGGATGCTCCCATGGCTGAAATTTTACGCACTGGTAGAGAGCTGATAAAAATCGGACATGACATATCACGTGAAAAAAAAGTATGTCAGATATATACCAAGCCGGCTTACCCATACCTGTCATACTGGATATTTCTTCGATACCATGGCTTTGAAGGCACGTGGCTTATTGTAGAAATAAAGAGACTACAGGTTGTCACATGAACGGATGGGAGCGAAATATAATTATTATTGCACAGTACACACGAAATAAAAAAAAACATAGAATAAGGGAGCGGTTACCAGAAAAATATACATATTTTATGTAAAGAAAACCAAATCAAAGTGCTTGGACTTAGACTGTTCTTGTCCAAGCAAATTTAAAAAATACAAATGAAAACATGCACTTGGATTATATGTCAATAAATACTGTCACTGTCCGACGTTCAAAAGTCAGTATGTCTCAAGTTGTTCAAAATTTATGTTTCCAAATAAATTAATTTAATATTGTACTTATTCACATTTTAATTTAATTCTGCTTAATTCGCATATTTTTATCAATAATATAATTTCAGTACTCTTTTCATAGATATCACACAAATTAATTAAAACTCGTAAATAAAAACAACAAAAAATATATTTTCAGCACTACACGTAAAAATTCTAAATCTGCCGTGCTGCCGACGATAATTGTCGACAAAAATAATCCCAAAGTTGTCGCAGTTTAGGGTACAACGTATTATTCAATAAAATGTTGAGCTTTTAAGTTTTATAAATTAATCATTTAAGGCTAAAAGATTCCAAGTAATCTCTGGAAGTGTTTATTTTGAGCTGGCAACATGATGGAACCAAGTTCAAGATTAAATTAAATCTTCAGTGCACAGTGTCAGCTCATGCGAATTTTAGTGCGCATATGACCTGGTGGGATACAGCTTACTGTAGAACTGTCCAATCTGAACATTTTATTGTTGGCATGGCGAAAATTTCGTGGCAATATATTAAACTCCGCGAAAACACGCGACATTCCGTAACACTACCACCAAGCGTTATCTTAATCAAATACCCTAGCAAGGTCGTCCGTTCCCCTTAATATAAAATAATATTAGAATCCCGACCTGGCGCAGTTCTTCTTATTGGGTAATAATTGAGGAAGCGGACCTTTCGGCTACTGATGGGCCGGACAGGTGCAACCATTGTAAATGTCCGAAAAAGAGCGGAGATTTTTTTAACACTGGCGAGCAGGTGATTCTCCATCAAATTTATTGCTCATAATAATCTCGAATGTAACAGAGCAGGTATTGATAAATGCGGTTATACGATATGGTATAAGTGTGTGTGTGTGTGTGAGTGAGTGGACAGATTTTGCATATGCAGATGTTATAAATAAAATCCTAAATTGTTTATGGTTACTTCAAAGAGATACCAGAGTATGCATGGACGCTGACAGCCACAAATTCCAGTGTCAACACCTACAAACAAAAGAATGATAAAAAGGTGGGTGGTATTAATTTAAAAAGAATATATTTTTGCAATCTATGTTTTAGTATTATTTTTCAAATGGCAAACTTGGCTAATATGGCCTGGCAGTAATGCTGCTAACAGACCGCTAGTTATTATAGATGAAAATTATATTAGTATAATTAGTATACAGTGTGTCCAGGAAAGTCCGAATCATATGGAAAAAAATTATTATCGATTTCTCAGAAAATTTTATTTTTTGTAAAAGTTGGCGGCTTGTATGAAACCAATACAGCAATAGTCAAATATGTAAATTTCGATACCATATACCAAGCGATTCAGAATATATGGATTTATAATAAGAGTAAAGTACCTTTATTTTCATTATTATCGATAAACATTATTTGGAAATGTGTTTAGAAGTAAAAATTATATTAAAATATGAAGTCACAGCCACATACATTATTTTTTTGTTTTAATTCTTTCTTTTATTGCAAATATTACTCAATTCCAGTGATACTAAAAGCTTCGCTTTAATCTATTTCTTATAAATTTGAATACATTTTTTAGTTTTTATTATTTTGGTATAATAACTAATATTTCTTTAGAACTAGCGCAAAATTACGTTTTCTTGATGCAAAGTTGATATTGATTCACCTTGTAGATAATAATAGTTCATACAATAATTAATACACGAGCGTGACTTACCTTTAATTCTACTAATATTAATGACTTTGGATATGTTTATAATAGTAGTTATCCATCTACAGCAAGGGATTTGTGGATGTTGCTGATACTTTCAATGATAGACACCCGGACAACCAAATTACTCATTCAACCATTTCTAGGATGATCTGAACATTCAAGCAGACTGGGTTTATTGAAAATCTCTTTAACAAACACCACTAAAAATATGCTGCCAGAAATAAGGAAGCAAGTTTACCAGTGTTGCAAACGGTAATCGACCATAGAACGACTTCGGCTTGACAAATTGCTTCTCACACGCAATGCAGTAAATCAGCATCACATAACATACAAAAACCGTACAAATTTCACCATTATATACCAAAATAACTACTAAACTAAAACCAAGAGACTACGGTAAAGTTTAATAATTTCTAACCTAATTTCTGGTTTAAAAAGTTCTTGGCGGTGTTTAAAAATGGTGTTAACACGCTGCTCAGGAACTGAAGATAAACATATAAACCTACATTTAAATTTTAGAAAAAAAGCCCAGATTATTTATTGTACCAAATGCCGCACAATACATTGGTTTAAAATGGTACTAATATCGGCATTCTACCGTAAACTTTAGGTTTTCTTGTGTCCACCAACGGCTATGTTATGAAAGAACAGTGCTATTTGACGTAAGTGTGCCTCGTCTATCCATAGAATAAAAACAAAAAACAATCTGTCCTCTTCCATTTCCCCCTCAAACCAGATGGTGAAGTCATACCTATGGCATCAGGTCTGATGTCATAGGTATGGTACAGATGCCATAGTGTCTTTGCTTTAGTGTACTTATAAATTTCGCATGTTTTTAAAGGTGATATTTGTTCAGTTTTAGTATGTTAGGCGCTGTTGATTTACTGGATTGGGTGTGAGAAGCAATTTGTCGAACCAAAGTCGTTCTATATACGATTGCCGCTTGCGACACTGGTAAACTTGCGTTCTTATTTTCGGCAATATATTTCTTGTGGTGTTTCTTAAATAGATTTTCTACAGACCCAGTCTGCAGCACTTTTCTGATTATCCTAGAAATGGTTGCATGGGAAATTTTGTTGTCCGGGTGTTTTCATTGAAAATATCAGCAACATCGAGATAATTGTTTTTCTGTAGATGGATAACTACTATTATAAACATAGCCAAAGTCAATGATATTAACTGAATTAAAAGTAAGTCATGCTCATGTATTAGTTATTGCGTGATATATTCTTATCTACAGGGTGAAATATCAACTTAGCATCAAGAAAATGAGTAATTTTGCGCTAGCTCTAAATAAACATTAGTTATCACACCAAAATAATCAAAAATGTAAAAAAATCAAGTTTTTAAAAGTTCGATTAAAACGAACATTTTGGTATCACTGGCATTGACTAATATTAGTCATAAAAACAAGAATTAAAAAAAAGTCAGGATAGGTGGTTGTTACTTATCACAAATTCATATATTCTGAATCGCTTGGTATATGGTGGTGAAATTTACAAATTTGACTATTGCAGTATTGGTTTTATACAACCCGCCAATTTTTATAGAGAATAAAATTTTCTGAGAAATGGATAATAAAAAATAAAAAAAAACCATTTGATGCGGAATTTCCTGGACACACTGTATATTATTTGAAGACGCATAATGTAGTTTATAATTTATACATTTTCACTTTTGTTTCTCTCTTCCAAACCAAATAGGATTGGTTAGATTAGTTTAAGTAATTTACCTATGCGCGATGTTTTTCAATATTCCATGAATATCCGCTGTTTATTTTTGGACTAATGTTAATTAAGAATTTGGGAATTACTTTTGTCTGTTTTAGCAGTACTTTTATTTGAATACCCACCCTACTTTTATTAGCCAGTGCCAAGAAAATATTCACATTTTCAATAAAAATTTCCTAATTTTTATTTCATCTAATTGGTGATATTACCCAACATAAACAAAAATATATCAGTAGGTCCTGAGCTGTATCATATGAAAACCCTAAAACACTTCAATATAACTGTATTGAAGAGAGTTGAGTAGGTTTCATCGTGAAAACTTTCTTAATTTCTCTTCACGTAATAAAGTTAACCAACGATTGGTAGCACTGGTACCAATTTAAGAAATAGATTCTCCTTAACTCTCTTCAGTTACGTTAAATAAAAAAGGTTTAGAAAACCTTATTTAGTTTTAATAAAGCGTATCAAATGATGATATCACACGTTTAATTTATTAATCCTGCAGCTAGAGTTGGTACTAAAAAAAATAGCTAGTATCACCCACTTTCAGTTCCCTTCAACTCTCCGCAGTGACGTTAAGTAAAAGATATTTCAAACAAAACTGATTTGCTTTTAAAACATCTATCATATAATACCTCAAACGACCCACTACCTCTATTTTGTTTCTAAAGTTTGTAGAAATATCACCAACTTCTGGTTCAAAGTGGAAGTTGATATTATCATCATCGTCAGTAGAGGATTTAGCATGTGCAAATACATAAAAATTAATAATGTTCGAGCATGGTATAAAACCCGCAAAATAATATTACTTTTCGTATTTCTTTACTCGACTAAGTTTATGGTCACGACTTCCTTATCGAAAGTAGGTCTACTGCATTCTACTTCCATTCAGGACCTTTTCAAAATGCTGTATAACCTGAAAAACTATCAATTATAATTACTATTCACAAAATTCATAACCTTTGATACCCTTTCTAAGTATCTTTAAAAATCAAAAAAATCAGTTTTAAAGCACAGCAACAAACGACTTGGCAAGACTCAAGCATTGTAATTTGACAACGTGCGTTTATCTCCTAACCATGACACATACCGGCGCTGTTCAAATGTTCGAACAATGACCTTAACATATCCAAGTAATAGATGCAATTTTATGAAAACAGGGATGTAAAAGGGCAATTTACCGGGTAAATTACCAAATAAATTACCGTAATTAAAGATAATTAACGGATTTTTAATTACCGTAATTTACGGTTTAAATTACTAAAGGATATTTACCGTCAAATACCGGGTGCGGCAAAAGTCAGTTTACGCTGTCGGGCATTCGTGCATGCGTTTTTACTTTATCATACGCAGTATGGTAAAGTATTGTAATCATGCCGAAAAAAAAAATTGAGATTTTAGCGGAAATAGGTCTTTTTGGGTCCCCTGAACATTTTTGACCAAGGTACAAAAAAATGTCTGTGTGTGTGTGTGTGTGTATGTATGTCTGTGTGTGTGTAAACGATTTTTGTGGCGACGATTCCGGAAAAACTACTAAAGGTATCGGGACGAAAGTTCATATTTAGAAGTTTTATGACCAAACTTAGAGCTGAAAAGCTTTTGGTTCAAAATGGTCCAAAGGAACTGGCTATTTACTCTTAGCATTTTTCAACGATATTCGTCATTTCTGTAATTTCGTCAAAATAGATAAATAATAAATTAAAGTAGACGAAATTTTGAATAATTTATGCCAATGACATTTTTTGGTAAAATTAATAGTTTAGCTGCAAGAGCAAATTCTATTTGATCGAGATCGGTCGCATCTGCATTGATATGAAACTACATAGTAGCCAGGATTTTGACAAATATTTTTTTTGTGCTGTCACTCTCGAAAACAGCTGATTTCAGCAGAGGTAGTAGAACCCAGAACCGCTATGGAACGTTACCGCTCTACTGCGGCAAATTACAAAATACAAATTTCAAATTAAATAAGATTACCAATTTGATTGTTTGTTGATAAGAAATATCAACCCGTCTTTAGGTATATCTAATTCTAAAAACGATAAATTGAGTAGAAAAGTATAGCGATGACTGTAGTTTTATTTTAGTATGTTGGTACGGATGTGACATTTGCGACATCAACAAATATAAATCTGTCAGAATTTGAATTAGCTTTTTAAACTTGACATTTCGTCAAAGTGTTACCAACCTAACATTTTCTATACAGAAATATAACCATTTTTTATTTATTTTATTTTAAATACACGTTTCTCAAAAAGCAACACAATAAACGTTGCAATAAACGCGCTCACGTGCTACGGCGACGCTCTGCCTTCGGTGACGCGACGCATCACCGCTCGTCGCGCTATTCCGTAGTGTAGGTAGTGTCAAATGCTGATGCTTTGACAATACCTACGATTTATCTCAATAAAATGGATTCTCAAGCAGCTAAACTATTAATTTTATATATTGTATGATAAAGTCATGTGCCTGGCCACATCAGATTTTTTTTTTTAATTTTTGATGTTATATCTTTTCGGAAATAATTTTTTTTGCCATTATTTTTTTGCGTTTTTCTCTCATATGCAAATCGGTAAACTGACTTTTGCCGCACCCTGTATATTACCGATGGTAAGTTATCGATATTTATAATAATTTCAAAAGCTTAAAAAATAACTATCTATTAAAATTACCTTATTTTAGTTCTCTATTATTTCTTTGTATTTTATTACTTTTGTGCTTGGTTTCACCAACAATGATCATTTTGTATCAAGATATTTTTCACCGCACAGTAGGTACATTTTTATACTCTTTTCGTTATCAAATAACCTTCCACTCCTCAATTCACCTGCCGAATGATATTATTATAGAATAATATTATACAATTCACGATTTAAAGAAATCGGCCGTTATTGTGTTGTGTGTCAGTGATAAACAAAAGTATTGTATAATATATTTATGCTGTTAGACTGTTCTTTTAAAAATTGCCGGTGTAACTAGTATTTTGACTGTAGTCTTTGTTTTCATTTTCATAATGAATTACTACAATTAAATCAGGAAAAGCATCGAAAAGCATTGCCATAAGTAGGTATCATAACTTACTGTCATCGGTAATTAACAATTTATAAAAATAATTACCGAAATGTAACATCCGTAGTTTTTCATGTCAAGTCAGTGAAAGGAAAAATTAGAACCAATATAACCAACTTCACATTCTCTTCAAGCCTCTTCAGAACCTTATTTGGTTTTAAAAGAGCTATCCTATGATACACCACACGACCAAATTGTGATACTCTAGTACTAAGATTGTATCCAATCTCACCAACTTTTGGTTTACTCTAGCTCTTTTCAGTGATGGTAAAATACATGAACTTTAATTGAAAGCTCATTTAGCACTATGTTTTTCTAGAAACCTGTCAAGTTTTGGATTAAGTAACTTATGGCTGAGCCAACATTTTCAATGATATTTCACCATGTGTATTCAAATGGCTCACCGTGAATACTCTTTTGTAATTTGAGTTTTTAAACAATTAATATAATACATAATCTAAAACAAGCAATAAAATCTAGTGAAACATTCCTAAGATTGCATTTTCCTCCCTATAACTAGCTTGTTCACAAATTAAACGGTTTTTATTAGTGATGATTCATGATGACGAATATATTGCTAAGTCGTTGTAAGTTGCAGTTCAGAAAAGGTGCCATTGAAAAAAAAATCTGATGTGGCCAGGCACATGACTTTATCATACAAAATATAAAATTAATAGTTTAGCTGCATGAGAATCGTGTCTGCATTAAAATTAAACTAGTTAGCCAGGATTGGACAGACATTTTGATAGTCAATAGTATCAATAGTAGGTATTATAAAAGCATCAACATTTGACACTAACTACTATCATCAGAATAATAGTTATTTATCTTACAAGTGCCGAAAGTACGGAATAGAGCGACGAGCGGTGATGCGGCGCGTCACCGATGGCGGAGCGTCGCATGTGAGCGAGTCGCGCTTTGTAGTTTTCGGCAGGAGTGACATCGACGTTTTTTTGTGTTGCTTTTTGAGAAATACGCAATTAAAAAAGAATTAAAATGGTTATATTTCTATATAGGAAATGTTAGGTTGATACCACTTCTACGAAAACTCAAGTTAAAAAAGCTAATTCAAATTCTGACAGATTTATATTCGTTCATGACACTGTAGATGTCACATCCGTACCAACATACTAAAATATAACTACACTCATCACTAAACTCTATTTATAATTTTCTCAATTTTACGTTTTTACAATGGGTTGATGTTTCTTATCAACAAACAATCAAATTGGTGATCTTATTTTATTTGAAATTTGTTTGCCGCACTAGAGCGGCAACCACCTTCCATAGCGGTTCTCCAACCTATGATGAAATCAGCTGTTTTCGTGTGACAGTGTGACAGCCATAGACATTTCTGTGGTGACAGCACAAAAAAATATTTGTCAAATCCAGGATACTATGAAGTTTCATATCAATGCAGATGCGACCGATCTCGATCTAATAGAATTTGCTCTTGCAGCTAAACTATTAATTTTACCAAAAAATGTCATAGGCATAAATTATTCAAAATTTCCTCTATTTTAATTTATTATTCAACTATTTTGACGAAATTACAGAAATGGCGGCTCATTTGCAAAATCCTAGAAAAATGCTAAGAATAAACTACCAGTTCCTTTGGACCCTTTTGAACCAAAAGCTTTTCAGCTCTAAGTTTGGTCATAAAACTTCTAAATGTGAACTTTGGTCCCGATACCTTTAGTAGTTTCTCCGGAATCGTCGCCACAAAAATCGAGTACACACATACGCACACACACACACACACACATACACACACACAGACATTTTTTTGTACCTTGGTCAAAAATGTTCAGGGGACCCATAAAGACCTATTTCCGCTAAAATCTCAATTTTTTTTTTCGGCACGATTACAATACTTCATCATACTGCGTATGATAAAGTAAAAATAATATAAGAAGCACTCACATGTGTATTTACAATTTTGTAATTGTTTACTTACGCCTTTTATATTAGCGATTTTGAAATAAGCTACTCGTTCTATGCTTTTAAACTAAAGTAATTTAAAATTGCCTACATGCTAATTTCGTTAAATAATAAATGTTAAATTTCAGGCAAAATTTAAGACCGAATATCTTGGACATCATTGGATCACATACAGAGTGACCAAAACTTACAACTCCATCATTACATTTTCAAACTTAAAGCATTCAATTAATATTCCAACTCTTATGTAACTCATATGCTTTGTAACATTCCTGTAGTAAAGTAAATCGTTCCGTTAACCATATCATTAAATCATGATAGGATAGGCACTAGGATATGAACTGGCGCAGTATTTGCACTGCCTTATTAAAATATCCTTCTGCGTACACGGGAAGCTCAGGAGGCTTTAGGTCTCAAGATGTTAGAACGTGGAGATTTGCTTATTTGAGGGTAACGTCGAGGTTTGTGGAGCACCGTTATATCAGGGCGCCTTTATACGACTTCTCCACCCCGAAGCCTTACTAATGAGGGGCGCATAGAGTAAAAAAAAAAAGGTTAGACGCCTTGTAATCCAGGTCAGAAATCGACTCGCAACTCGCTTCTCCAAGATCAAATATATTTCCAGGTTGTCGAGGGAGATAAAATTAATTAGCCATGTGATGTAACCGTTGAATTAATTTTAATGTATAGGGTGATCCATCTTAAAGTGTCAATGTTTGGAAGGAAGGGATTGTTAATTGTGTACAAAAGCGCTAATTGAACTTAAATGTTATTATCACGTGTAAATAGTGTATTTTTTATTCTAGATTAGAATTAATTTATTTCAGAAGTATTTTTTTAAAATAAATATCTATAATAAATAATAATGTGCCAGTAGGTACATTGGCCAGACTTGTCAATTATTAAAATAATCTGATGTGGCCAGGCACATGACTTTATCATACAATATATAAAATTAATAGTTTAGCTGCATGATATTCTATTTGGTCGAGATCGATCGTGTTTGGATTAAAATAAAACGAATTTGTCGGGATTTGACAGATATTGACACTAGGTATTGTCAAAAAATCAGCCATTGACACTACCTGCTGTCATTAGAATAACAATATCTGGCAAATCCTATATTAATGCAGACACGATCTCGAACAAATAGAATTTGCTCCTACAGCTAAACTATTAATTTTACCAAAAAATGTCATAGACATAAATTATACAAAATTTCCTCTAGGTACTTATTATTTAATAATTTATTATTTAACTGTTTTGACGAAATTACAGAAATGGCGGCACATTTGCAAAATCCTTGAAAAAAAGCCCCAACTTCGACAAAATAGTTAAGTAATAAATTAAAGTAGAGGAAATTTTGAATAATTTATGCCTATGACATTTTTTGCCAAAATTTATAGTTTAGCTTCAAGACCAAATTCTATTTGATCGAGATCGGACGCATCTGCATTGATATGAAATTAGATAGTAGCCAGGATTTGACAAATATTTTTTGCTGTCACACTCGAAACCAGCTGATTTCATCAGAGGTAGGAGAACCGCTATGGAACGTAGCCGCTCAAGTGCGGCAAAGTAGAAAATACAAATTTCAAATAAAATAAGATCACCACTTTGATTGTTTGTTGATACAAAATATCAACCCGTTGTTATATCTAATTCTAGAAACAATAAATTGAGAAAGTTATAAATAAAGTATAGCGATGAGTGTAGTTTTATTTTAGAATGTTGGTACGGATGTGACATCTACAGTGGCATGTTCAAATATAAATCTGTCAGAATTTGAATTAGCTTTTTAAGCTTGACATTTCTTATTCAAAAATATAACCATTTTTGAATTATTTTTTTAAATACATATTTCTCAAAAAGCAACACAAAAAACGTTGATGTCACTCTTGCCAAAAACTACATAGCGCGACTGGCTCACATGTGACGGCGACGCTCCGCCTTTGGTGAAGCGGCGCATCACCGCTCGTCGCGCTATTCCGTACTTTCGGCAAATGTGACATAAATAACTATTATTCTAACGACAGTAGGTAGTGTCAAAACCTGATGCTTTGACAATACCTACTGTCAATAGTATGAAAATATCTGTCAAATCCTGGCTAACTAGTTTAATTTGAATGCAGACATTATTTATGTCAATCAAACAGATTCTCATGCAGCTAAACTATTAATTTTATATATTGTATGGTAAAGTCATGTGCCTGGCCACATCCGATTTTTTTTTCTGCACGATTACAATACTTCATCATACTGCGTATGATAATATAAAAAAGCGAATCAGTTCACATAAGAACGACGTAAAGACGGGTAACGGCAATTGAGCAATTGAATACAGCATAGTCTTAGTATGGACCATGTATTTGACTTCAACAACGCTTCTGTTTTTTATTCAGAATTCAATTACTATAGTAGATTGGTTTTGGAAATGGTCCAAATTAATAACACTCCTAATACTGTCAACTTCAAAACGGACACGAGTCACCTTAGTACTATCTACTCTTATGTTTTCTACATCACTAACAGCAAGTCTATTCAATCAATCACGAGATCCAGACAGCAATTTTTAAATTAAAACTTTAGTACCTTCAGTACAGATAGAGGCCGTTCCATTTTGTTGTTTCCTTTGTATCAAAACACTTGTTTTCTTCCTATAATCGTTCGCATAGTATGTTACGAGCACTACGTTTTCCACATTTGATAGAAAATGTTAATGTCTACTGTAATTATGTTAGCCGACATCACTAACGTAGGTAGGTAACGTAAGTAGGTTTAGTGTTTATTTATGGTGCCTGATTTTATCTACAACAATAGAGGTTTCGAAATATTGCAAACAAAAATTGTTTTTTTTTTATTATCCTGGATCTTTATTCCTGAATAATACGTGTACGTAAAATAATAACAGCACGTCCACGCAACATAATAACAGCATGTCCAGTATGATAAATGATTTCGTCAAAGATGGAGAAATTGGGGTTTTAACGCTATATTTCTTTCCATTGACAAGACTATATCGGTAAATTTCTAGATCTTTTAATTGTCCACAAAAAATGTTTCATGTTTAAGACTTCTAATATTTCTAAACTAATTTTTGAAATAACATTTTTGCATTGCGTTTAACATAAACTTACTTTACTTAGTTAAGTGTCTTTCATAGTATTGGTGGTATCCGGTACATGCAAGCAGATAATTACATTATATTATTTGCATTTTAGTTTTAAGAGACTCTTGAAACTATCATGAAGACTAACATTTTCTCAGATTGATAATAAAAATCAGTCACAGCATATTCTTCAGAAAGAAAATAGTTTTATATAAATACCTGCGTTGTTCCTTACAGGATTTTTTCACAACTAGTATCTTCACTAGCATATATTTGAGTACATAGTTACAGAAGTTTTGTCGCAGTTCCGCTAAAAAAAATAGGTAGGGATTGTATAAGACACTCCTTATTATACTGATGGATATATCTCCGAAATGGTAAAATGTTAACGTCCTTATTATAAAATATGATGCTCTAATATGTGGTCAAAGACGTGGGTGGTGGAAGAGTTTACCCAGCACATAAATACGTTGTTCTCCTCACGACGTTTTCCAGACTTATCACTTGAAAATTCCAACTCGTACTTGCCTACGTACACTTCTAAAGTAAAATCCTAATTTTACTATTCTATAATGTGCACGGTAATTTACATTATGTACTATATTTAGAACCGAGATTGATGCATGAATGTGTTCGTTAAACACACCGGCTACTTATATTGAAATATGAGTAATGACGAACACCACATAATAGGTATACGTGGCTATGAAATAACGACACATTTTAGTTTTTGGTTCTTTTCGGTGAATATTCTAAGGAAATTATTTTTATCGACATGACAGATCTCAATTAGCTGTCGGTTCACAATACGGAAAAGAAACCGAGAAAACACACCACACCCTAATTTCAGTCAAATTATTTCTTATTGCAGTTTTGTGTTGTTTGTACTGCATGCATAAAGCAAGTTTGATAATATGAAGAGAGTTTACCAAACAGTGCAATTGATTGTTATTTTTATATGTAGTCGTTAGGTTCTACATCTACACTCCACAGGGTGGTTCTTTTTCATGATATTGGATACATATTGCACGGTTTTGTGCTGATTAAATTATCTTCGAAGCAAATCTTGATTGTTTTTGAGCCATTATTGATCCACAAGAAACTTTATGACAATATAGTTACTTACTTAAAAACCATTTAAAACTCCGTTTCTCAAGCGGTGGTTCGTCAGAGGCTTAGCGGTTTATATAATTACGTAATATAATTAAAATATACCAGGTGACCCACCCATAGGTACGTCAGGTTAATTGTTTTTATTAGTGACGTTGGACGAATGAAAATTAGAGACGTGCTAATAGACATTGTTTGGGATACTAATGAGGTTAGTATGACTTCCGATTTTACCGGAAATGCCGTCATCATGGAACTTTTAACGAGCACCCTGTATTATGTGTGTGACATTCTGATTACAAAAACATATCGATCGTCAATTTTTATCACCAAGGCGACAAAAATATAAACTTTTTGCTTATTAAATTGGTGGCGATAAATTTCTGAAAATAGTCGTAAATTGTCCAGTAACTAAAGTGGCGATATTAAAGCTAACAACGCGTTTTATTGAAAAATATTTTGCGTTTGTCAAATTCACACGATTACTGTCCCGATTAAGCAAAATATTGTTCGGAAAAAGCGGGGTAAATTAGCGCTATTTATTTCTTTTAATAATTATATTAATAAATCTAATGTACCTGGAAATAACTCCGAACAATTAACAATACAGAGAACTGTTAAATTCGGATGTTAGCATTCATCCATAGTTGACTATAGTATGCTGACTCCGACCAATAACCCAATATTTTTACTTTATCATACGCAGTATGGTAAAGTATTGTAATCGTGCCGAAAAAAAAATGGGATTTTAGCGGAAATAGGTCTTTTTTGGGTCCCCTGAACATTTTTGACCAAGGTACAAAAAATGTCTGTGTGTGTGTGTGTGTGTGTGTGTGTGTGTGTGTGTGTGTGTGTGTGTGTGTGTGTGTGTGTGTGTGTGTGTGTGTGTGTGTGTGTGTGTGTGTGTGTGTGTGTGTGTGTGTGTGTGTGTGTGTGTGTGTGTGTGTGTGTGTGTGTGTGTGTGTGTGTGTGTGTGTGTGTGTGTGTGTGTGTGTGTGTGTGTGTGTGTGTGTGTGTGTGTGTGTGTGTGTGTGTGTGTGTGTGTGTGTGTGTGTGTGTGTGTAAACGATTTTTGTGACGACGATTCCGGAGAAACTACTAAAGGTATCGGGACGAAAGTTTATATTTAGAAGTTTTATGACCAAACTTAGAGCTGAAAAGCTTTTGGTTCAAAAGGGTCGAAAGGAACTGGTAGTTTATTCTAAGCCTTTTTTAATGATTTTGCAAATGAGCTGCCATTTCTGTAATTTCGACAAAATAGTTAAATAATAAATTAAAGTAGAGGAAATTTTGAATAATTTATGCCTATGACTTTTTTTGCTAAAATTAATAGTTTAGCTTCAAGAGCAAATTCTATTTGATCGAGATCGATCGCATCTGCATTGATATGAAATTACATAGTAGCCTGGATTTGACAAATATTTTTTTGTGCTGTCACCAGTGATTAGAAGTATCAAGATACGACACTTGCGGCGGCACCTTTGATGTCGGTGTTCCAAGTTTTACGAAACTAGCAGGCGCGACAGCCGTGCTTTGAAAAAGTCCGCTAGATGGCGCCACTGCAAAAGAGGCAAATTTGTTACTTCAAACTGACACGGACACTGTCACATTGACAGAAAAATGTAAACTGTCACTCTGACAGGAAAGTGTAATAGTATATTGCCGCCTGCTGTCACCACAGAAATGTCTATGGTTGTCACACTCGAAAACAGCTGATTTCATCAGAGGTTGGAGAACCGCTATGTACAAAATACAAAATTCAAATAAAATAAGACCACCAATTTGATTGTTTGTTGATAAGAAATATCAACCTGTTGTTAATCTAATTGTAAAAATGATAAATTGAGAAAATTGTAAATAAAGTATGTATAGCGATGAGTGTAGTTATACGTTTCGTAGAAGCGGTATCAACCTAACATTTCCTATACAGAAATATAACCATTCTAGATTTTTTAAAATACGTATTTCTCAAAAGGCAACAAAAAACGTTGATGTCACTCCTGCCGAAAACTACATAGCGCGACTCGCTCACATGCGACGGCGATGCTCCGCCATCGGTGAGGCGCGGTCACGCGCCGCATCACCGCTCGTCGCACTATTCCGTACGTTCGGCACTTGTGAGATAAATAACTATTATTCTGATGACAATAGGTAGCGTCAAATGCTGATGCTTTGACAATACCTGCTATTGATACTATTGACTATTAAAATATCTGTCAAATCCTGGCTAACTAGTTCAAGTTTAATGCAGACACGATTTATCTCAATCAAATAGATACTCATGCAGCTAAATTATTAATTTTATATTTTGTATGATAAAGTCATGTGCCTGGCCACGTCAGATTTTTTTTTTTCGCTAAAGAGTGACTCTTTTTCCCTTGTACTTTATGGATACACCTAGATTGACCGATAGAAAACATTTTTCACCAAATACTTGATAATTTTCTGAAAATCGTGCCATGGAAGTTTCGTTTAAAGCAAAGGGAATAGAAAAAAAATCTGATGTGGCCAGGCACATGACTTTATCATACAAAATATAAAATTAATAGTTTAGCCGCATGAGAATCTATTTGATTGAGATAAATCGGGTCTGCATTAAAATTAAATTAGTTAGCCAGGATTTGACAGATATTTTAATAGTCAATAGTATCAATAGCAAGTATTGTCAAAGCATCAGCATTTGACACTACCTACTTTCATCAGAGTAATAGTTCTTTATCTCACAAGTGCCGAAAGTACGGAATAGCGCGACGAGCGGTGATGCGGCGCGTGACCTCGCGTCACCGATGGCGGAGCGTCGCCGTCGCATGTGAGCGAGTCGCGCTATGTAGTTTTCGGCAGGAGTAACATCAACGTTTTTGTGTTGCTTTTTGAGAAATTCGTATTTAAAAAAATCTGATGTGGCCAGGCACATGACTTTATCATACAATATATAAAATTAATAGTTTAGCTGAATGAGAATCTATTCTATAGAGATAAATCGTAGGTATTGTCAAAGCATCAGCATTTGACACTACCTACACTACGTCATTAGAATAATAGTTATTTATGTCACAAATGCCGAAAGTACGGAATAGCGCGACGAGCGGTGATACGGCGCGTCACCGAAGGCGGAGTGTAGCCGTCGCATATGAGCGAGTCGCGCTATCTAGTTTTTGGCAGGAGCGACATCAACGTTTATTGTGTTGCTTTTTAAGAAATACGTATTAAAAAAAAAATGATTTCTGTATAGTAAATGCTAGGTTGGTACCACTTTGACGAAAGGTGCGTTCCGATTGGTAGGTAATGGTAGCTAATGGCGGTGGTAGAATAAGAAATTATAGTATTTCTTACATATCGTGATAATGACACATATTAGTTTGCATGTACATAAACATGAGTCACTAGCAATTTTCTATTGGAAATACTATAACGGCGTCTGCTACCACTGCCATTATCACTAATGAAAACGCACCTTAAAAAGGTAATTCAAATTCTGACAGATTTATATTTGTTCATGACACACCCCTACCAACATACTAAAATAAAACTACACTCATCGCTATACTTTATTTATAATTTTCTCAATGTATCATTTTTAGAATTAGATATAAAGACGGGTTGATATTTCTTATCAACAAACAATCAAATTGGTGATCTTATTTTATTTGAAATTTGTATTTTATAATTTTGCGCACTACAGCGGCACGTTCCATAGTGGTTCTCCAACCTCTGATGAGGTCCAGCTGTTTTCGAATGTGACAACACAAAAAAATATTTGTCAAAATCCTGGCTACTATGTAATTTCATATCAATGCAGATGCGACCGATCTCGATCAAATAGATTTTGCTCTTGAAGGTAAACTATTAATTTTACCAAAAAATGTTAGAGGCATAAAATATTCAAAATTTCCTCTACTTTAATTTATTAATTAACTATTTTGTCGAAATTACAGAAATGGTGGCTCATTTCCAAAATCCTTGAAAAAGGCTTAGAATAAACTAAAAAGCTAAACTATTAATTTTACCAAAAAATGTCATAGGCATAAATTATTCAAAATTTCCTCTGCTTTAATTTATTATTTAACTATTTTGACGAAATTACAGAAATGGCGGCTGATTTCTAAAATCCTTGAAAAAGGCTTGGAGTAAACACCCAGTTCCTTTGGACCCTTTTGAACCAAAAGCTTTTCAACTCTAAGTTTGGTCATGAAACTTCTAAATATGAAGTTCCGTGCCGATACCTTTAGTAGTTTCTCCGGAAATGAATTAACAAAAATTGGGTACACACACACACACACACACACACACACACACACACACACACACACACACACACACATACACACACACACACAGACATTTTTTTGTACCTTGGTCAAAAATGTTCAGGGGACCCATAAAGACCTATTTCCGCTAAAATCTCAAAAATTTTTTTCGGCACGATTACAATACTTTACATACTGCGTATGATAAAGTAAAAAATCAAAAATATATTTCTGTATAGTAAATGTTGACGCTTCTACGATACGTCAAGTTTAAAAAGGTAATTCAAATTCTGACAGATTTATATTCGGTCATGATGTCTAGATGTCATATCCGTACAAACATACTATAGTAGTATATTATAATACAAGTTTTTGTAAAACAAAAATTGGCGCACGAGTTGTTTTGGGCACGACGAGCGTAGCGAGGAGTGCCCAAATGGAACGAGTGCGCCAATGCGTCTTATAAAACGAGTGTTATATACTATTTTTTCTACTTTCCGACATTAATTTTACATAAATGTCAAAATTTGCGGTTGTCATCTTACAATCTAGTGTAATTTTTTTCTTCAACAGTTGGTAGTTGGCGTAAAATTCACAAATACGATTGACGCGAGCCAATAGCCATTGAGATGTCAGCCTTATTTGACACTAAACGTCAAAATCATCAATGTCGGAAAATTAAAAGTTACTGAAAGTTTGTTATCTAGTTTTTTCATAACGACACCGAAAGCGGTTTCGTTATGAGTTTATAACGAACGCAAAGTAGAAAAAAATATAACTACACTCATCGCAATACTTTATTTACAGTTTTCTCAATTTATCGTTTTTACAATTAGATATAACAACGGGTTGATAATTCTTATCAACAAACAATCAAATTGGTGATCCTATTTTATTTGAATTTTGTATTTTGTACATTGCCACACTAGAGCAGCATCGTTCCATAGCGGTTCTCCAACCTCTGATGAAATCAGCTGTTTTCGAGTGTGACAGCTATAGACATTTCTGTGGTGACAGCTCAAAAAAATATTTGTCAAAATCCTGGCTACTATGTAATTTCATATCAATGCAGATGCGACCGATCTCGATCAAATAGAATTTGCTCTTGCAGCTAAACTATTAATTTTACCAAAAAATGTCATAGGCAGAAATTATTCAAAATTTCGTCTACTTTAAATTATTATTTATCTATTTTGACGAAATTACAGAAATGACGGCTCATTGGCAAAATCGTTGTACAATGCTAAGAGTAAATAGCCAGTTCCTTTGGACCATTTTGAACCAAAAGCTTTTCAGCTCTAAGTTTGGTCATGAAACTTCTAAATCTGAACTTTCGTCCCGATACCTTTAGTGGTTTCTCCGGAATCGTCGTCACAAAAATCGAGTACACACATACACACATACACACACACACACACACACACACACACACACACACACACACACACACACACACACACACACACACACACACACACACACACACACACACACACACACACACACACACACACACACACACACACACACACACACACACACACACACACACACACACACACACACACACACACACACACACACACACACACACACACACACACACACACACACACACACACACACACACAGACATTTTTTGTACCTTGGTCAAAAATGTTCAGGGGACCCAAAAAAGACCTATTTCCGCTAAAATCCCATTTTTTTTTCGGCACGATTACAATACTTTACCATACTGCGTATGATAAAGTAAAAATATTGGGTTATTGGTCGGAGTCAGCATACTATAGTCAACTATGGATGAATGCTAACATCCGAATTTAACAGTTCTCTGTATTGTTAATTGTTTGGAGTTATTGCCAGGTACATTAGATTTATTAATATAATTATTAAAAGAAATAAATAGCGCTAATTTACCCCGCTTTTTCCGAACAATATTTTGCTTAATCGGGACAGTAATCGTGTGAATTTGACAAACGCAAAATATTTTTCAATAAAACGCGTTGTTAGCTTTAATAGCGCCACTAATTGAGAAACAAAACACACAAATGAGAACTGATATATCGGCCCATGAACGCTTAACTGCTACACTTCGATTTTTTGGCAACTGAGAGGAATTATGAAGATTTAAAACTTTAAACTTTGTCAGATAATAACCATGGACTATTAGGTTCATGCTGACGTAAAAAATATAGTTGCTATCCAGGGTGATGTGCAACTCTGCAGTAATTTGTTTCATTTTCAAGTTAACCATAAATATATATGTTGTAAGCAAATGGTTATTTTAGGGAAAAGGTTTTTGCCTAGGCAAAACCTATTTGCCTGGGCAAATAGATATAGAACAATTATTTGTATTTTTAAAGCTATTTGCCTAGGAAAATGTATTTCCCAAGACCGTTGTCAGGCAAATAGCATTTAGTATTCAATCGCGTTTGTTTTAAAATTATGTGAAGTTATGTGCAATATGTGCATGTTAGTTCTCAAATGCGTTATAATTAATATTTAGTCGTTGATTAGTACTGAGTAATATCGTATTCTAATCATGATGATTCTAGTGAAGTTACTCCTGATTTGTTGTGACAAGCGTCAATACTCATGAGTACGGAGATACGATTCCATATCGATTTTATTCTACTAAAATAAGAGTTTTAGGTTAGAAATGCTTAGTTTCGCTTTTAGCAGGAAACAGTTATACTAGACTGGAAAACACTAAATTTCTGAACTCTTATCGTCTGGACGTTTTGACGCATCGATGCAGATGATGATACCACCTAACTCTTATTTTGCATACGGAAATCATGCGGAACAAATGTACAACTCAGTGAACATTTGGTGTGTTGAAACGTTTTGCATGTCTTCATAATAATTCACCGATATGCTGCCGAGGTTACTGTGATGTTCCAAACACAGTAGCCGAAATTGTTGTGATAAGGAACGGAGATGAAGTTAATAACGGTGTCAACAATCACATAACCTCACATAATTTGAAAATCCAACAATATGCTGACTATGCGCACTGTCACTTGGAGATTACGGTTACGCTAAAACCAGTAGCTTACGCCTGCATTTTTTCCGTTTTAATCAAAGCGACACAGAAAAATAAAAGCTTGTTGCGGCAAAGCCTGCCGTCAACGAGTTTTTGTTATACAAATGTCTGTATTTATATGTTTAAAGTTATTTGCCGAGGCAAATGTATTTGCCCAAGCCGTTGTTAGGCAAATAACATAGAAATCGTTCGGCTACGCTAAAATACTTCCCGTACGGCTAGAGAAGTCCGTAGCGTCATCAATCAATGGGTGTTCTCTTTTCCTTCCTCTCTGTCGGTTAACAGAGTCAATATCTATTTGCCATGGGTTTTGCCTAGGAAAAATCCGTTTGCCAGAAATAACTATTTGCCTACGACATATACAGCAGGTAGGTAATATCTTAAAATTAGTTGCATTACTCCGTTTTCATTATCGTTGGATTCATCTGTGGTAGAATTTTTATTGGAGTATCATTTTTGAGCATATACTTAGTGCGAGAAAATGGATCCGTTTATTAAGCAAAATATTAAAAATTCCGATAAAGCGGAATTTATTGTAAAAGGGCTTTTTACTATTGAACTGCGTTTATTGATAGACATGTTGCTGGCCACTTGATCCAGAAAAATGGCTTTACACATTTTTGTTGGACACATTTTAATATGTTTTTCGTGGGGTTCCTTCTATTTCAAACCAATTTTAAAGTTACCGGAATTGTCAAAGGATTGAGTAGCGCTTTTTAAACACTAGGTTGGTTGGTTAGTCGAGAACTTTTAACGATGAATCTAATATCAACTCCTGCAAGCCCGATTGCAATAACTCCTATTTCTGTAGCCATCATAAACCTACCAAAACGGAATTAATCATATTACCCGTAATTTTCATACTAATTACGGCGTACTAATTCATCTCTTTCTTAGCTCATTATGTCACGCTTTTCTGGGTATCGAAGACAAATTGCCCATTCAACCTATGAGAAATGAACGCCAGGCCGACGTCACTGCTTCAAATCACTTGTTCGGGGTGGAATGCATTTAACCGACCCGAGTCCTTTCATCTCCGGTAAGCTTCCCTAGGTAAATATATTGCCCGAGGTCGCAGCACAAAAGAGAACGAGGTAAGATGGTTTTTCTGTGCTGCATCTTTGGGTGTGCAACCGCCGGCATGTGCCGGCGACAGCTGCTTACCCGCGTGCACTCTTGAGACAAACACATGCTACCTGGATCACCTGGCTCCTACACCATCAATTACCACCGGCAAAAGGTGGCGTCGACCGATTTCTTCTCCTCGATCGTTTAGTTTATGCTTTTATCCGGTCCCTAAGAGATTTCGAAACAGGCAGGCTGCTTGCATGTACCACCTTTCCTTATTTCGCAACGATTGTGGCACGGCATTTTTATATAAGCAAGCATTATCAACTGTATAATAAAATGAAAAAATTTAATAAAACTCCTTGCAATATCCTCAAAAGTTGTATACAACTTCGAGAAGTGCTTACGTAGGTAATAGTTTCACTGGCTAACACATGGTTCTGCAGGAATTCTTCCCTTGTTTTAAGTGTTATGAGAGTATTTAGTAAGCTCTGAAGAAATGAACAACATTGTTTGGGAGGCGACAACTATTGCGACTTTTTACAAAGCTCTTGCTTAAAATGCTTCATCAAATATCGGTAATTTTCGGTTTATTTATTTCTATATCGGAGAATAACTTTTGCTATTCACACCACACTAACAAATTTCACGCTTAAGTCCAATCTTTAAACGAGTCTACACTCGGCTTTGTTCGAAAAGTTCGAAATTATGTACCGTTGACGACATTACACACATGCCACCATCTGCCTGTGAGGAGGAGTTCCATGAAGCTTATGAAGATTATTTTCGATCTCCTGTTATTCAAGGATTCACAAAGTGGTTGAAGATGTACACAATACTGTGATTTACCTTTCAACTGCATATTTTCGGAACCGATATTTTGTGCACTATTGAGGGAACTTTAAACTAAATTTAAAATAAACTGCTGTGGCCATAGGTAAAAGCGATTTGCTTGCACTTAAGCCGGGGTCCCAACTGACAGGTACATGTCCGATTCTGCAAGTAAAATGTTCACTAGAAACATTATAGATAGGTATTGCAGTTTACTCCATAGAATTTAATAAATAAGTAAGTAACATTAAAGTAATAAGTAACTAATAGGTATACAAATTATAAAATAGACTTTGGTCTGCACAATATAAATAAATAGTAAGTAATTAATATTACAATAGTAATTAAGTATGTAGAGAAGGTTGCCAAAGGTAACCTTCTGTCAACATGTCAATAGTGCCTCTAAACGTTTTGTTTTTAAATGGTAGGGTTATCGTAATAAGGATATATAATTCAATGGTAAAATATAATTTTTTCTACTCCTATTGAGGAATGCATTCATTATCATGGCAATTTATGATAAGTAATACTAACCATTCCCCACACACATGACAAATATTTCATTCCTGGCTCCTCATACCCCGCCAGTAGTGAGAAATATTTCATTCCTTACGGCTTTAGAACCAATCACAGCTCTGGATTTTTCATTTCCAAATTGTTGATACACAGCTTAGCGACATTGTCAAGGCATTGACAACGTCGCTAAGTGACAAGGCGCACCAAACAATTTTAATCTGTCAAAATCCTGTAAACCGTCATAGTGACATACAGCTGTCCCTATATGCACAAAAATTAATTTATAAAATTTCGTTGCATGGTCGTAGAAAAAGTATAGTATTCCATTCGCAAGTAATGGCAATTTCTCACTCGAACGCTTTGCAGCACTCGCCTACGGCTCGTGCTACGGCAAACTTCGTTCTCATGAGAAATTGCTTACTCATAGAATAATATACTATTATATGATGTATCTCAGAAAGTAATTTTGATAAAAATAATGCCTTAAAAATAAACTACGCTAATTATGATAGGTTTAGTCAGCGTTCCGTAGTCGCAAAATAGCCAAAATTTAACCCTACAATCAATTCAAGCCTTAGGAAAATATTTCGCCGTTTATACAGAGTAATTATGAATTCCTCCACGTAACGATGCGCAGGTGGGTGCGCAGTAGAAACTGTCAGATATAGCCCGGAAACTGTTTGTTTTGAACTGCATATGATACTGAATGGCAATAAAAAACACCCTCATCGGTGATACTTCAAATAAAATTGTATCTCAGTGTATTTTTACTTTTTACTTTATCATACGCAGTATGTAAAGTATTGTAATCGTGCCGAAAAAAATTTTTGAGATTTTAGCGGAAATAGGTCTTTATGGGTCCCCTGAACATTTTTGACCAAGGTACAAAAAAATGTCTGTGTGTGTGTGTGTATGTGTGTGTGTGTGTGTGTGTGTGTGTGTGTGTGTGTGTGTGTGTGTGTGTGTGTGTGTACCCAATTTTTGTTAATTCATTTCCGGAGAAACTACTAAAGGTATCGGCACGGAACTTCATATTTAGAAGTTTCATGACCAAACTTAGAGTTGAAAAGCTTTTGGTTCAAAAGGGTCCAAAGGAACTGGGTGTTTACTCCAAGCCTTTTTCAAGGATTTTAGAAATCAGCCGCCATTTCTGTAATTTCGTCAAAATAGTTAAATAATAAATTAAAGCAGAGGAAATTTTGAATAATTTATGCCTATGACATTTTTTGGTAAAATTAATAGTTTAGCTTTTTAGTTTATTCTAAGCCTTTTTCAAGGATTTTGGAAATGAGCCACCATTTCTGTAATTTCGACAAAATAGTTAATTAATAAATTAAAGTAGAGGAAATTTTGAATATTTTATGCCTCTAACATTTTTTGGTAAAATTAATAGTTTACCTTCAAGAGCAAAATCTATTTGATCGAGATCGGTCGCATCTGCATTGATATGAAATTACATAGTAGCCAGGATTTTGACAAATATTTTTTTGTGTTGTCACATTCGAAAACAGCTGGACCTCATCAGAGGTTGGAGAACCACTATGGAACGTGCCGCTGTAGTGCGCAAAATTATAAAATACAAATTTCAAATAAAATAAGATCACCAATTTGATTGTTTGTTGATAAGAAATATCAACCCGTCTTTATATCTAATTCTAAAAATGATACATTGAGAAAATTATAAATAAAGTATAGCGATGAGTGTAGTTTTATTTTAGTATGTTGGTAGGGGTGTGTCATGAACAAATATAAATCTGTCAGAATTTGAATTACCTTTTTAAGGTGCGTTTTCATTAGTGATAATGGCAGTGGTAGCAGACGCCGTTATAGTATTTCCAATAGAAAATTGCTAGTGACTCATGTTTATGTACATGCAAACTAATATGTGTCATTATCACGATATGTAAGAAATACTATAATTTCTTATTCTACCACCGCCATTAGCTACCATTACCTACCAATCGGAACGCACCTTTCGTCAAAGTGGTACCAACCTAGCATTTACTATACAGAAATCATTTTTTTTTTAATACGTATTTCTTAAAAAGCAACACAATAAACGTTGATGTCGCTCCTGCCAAAAACTAGATAGCGCGACTCGCTCATATGCGACGGCTACACTCCGCCTTCGGTGACGCGCCGTATCACCGCTCGTCGCGCTATTCCGTACTTTCGGCATTTGTGACATAAATAACTATTATTCTAATGACGTAGTGTAGGTAGTGTCAAATGCTGATGCTTTGACAATACCTACGATTTATCTCTATAGAATAGATTCTCATTCAGCTAAACTATTAATTTTATATATTGTATGATAAAGTCATGTGCCTGGCCACATCAGATTTTTTTAAATACGAATTTCTCAAAAAGCAACACAAAAACGTTGATGTTACTCCTGCCGAAAACTACATAGCGCGACTCGCTCACATGCGACGGCGACGCTCCGCCATCGGTGACGCGAGGTCACGCGCCGCATCACCGCTCGTCGCGCTATTCCGTACTTTCGGCACTTGTGAGATAAAGAACTATTACTCTGATGAAAGTAGGTAGTGTCAAATGCTGATGCTTTGACAATACTTGCTATTGATACTATTGACTATTAAAATATCTGTCAAATCCTGACTAACTAATTTAATTTTAATGCAGACCCGATTTATCTCAATCAAATAGATTCTCATGCGGCTAAACTATTAATTTTATATTTTGTATGATAAAGTCATGTGCCTGGCCGCATCAGATTTTTTTTCTATTCCCTTTGCTTTAAACGAAACTTCCATGGCACGATTTTCAGAAAATTATCAAGTATTTGGTGAAAAATGTTTTCTATCGGTCAATCTAGGTGTATCCATAAAGTACAAGGGAAAAAGAGTCACTCTTTAGCGAAAAAAAAAAATCTGACGTGGCCAGGCACATGACTTTATCATACAAAATATAAAATTAATAATTTAGCTGCATGAGTATCTATTTGATTGAGATAAATCGTGTCTGCATTAAACTTAAACTAGTTAGCCAGGATTTGACAGATATTTTAATAGTCAATAGTATCAATAGCAGGTATTGTCAAAGCATCAGCATTTGACGCTACCTATTGTCATCAGAATAATAGTTATTTATCTCACAAGTGCCGAACGTACGGAATAGTGCGACGAGCGGTGATGCGGCGCGTGACCGCGCCTCACCGATGGCGGAGCATCGCCGTCGCATGTGAGCGAGTCGCGCTATGTAGTTTTCGGCAGGAGTGACATCAACGTTTTTTGTTGCCTTTTGAGAAATACGTATTTTAAAAAATCTAGAATGGTTATATTTCTGTATAGGAAATGTTAGGTTGATACCGCTTCTACGAAACGTATAACTACACTCATCGCTATACATACTTTATTTACAATTTTCTCAATTTATCATTTTTACAATTAGATTAACAACAGGTTGATATTTCTTATCAACAAACAATCAAATTGGTGGTCTTATTTTATTTGAATTTTGTATTTTGTACATAGCGGTTCTCCAACCTCTGATGAAATCAGCTGTTTTCGAGTGTGACAACCATAGACATTTCTGTGGTGACAGCAGGCGGCAATATACTATTACACTTTCCTGTCAGAGTGACAGTTTACATTTTTCTGTCAATGTGACAGTGTCCGTGTCAGTTTGAAGTAACAAATTTGCCTCTTTTGCAGTGGCGCCATCTAGCGGACTTTTTCAAAGCACGGCTGTCGCGCCTGCTAGTTTCGTAAAACTTGGAACACCGACATCAAAGGTGCCGCCGCAAGTGTCGTATCTTGATACTTCTAATCACTGGTGACAGCACAAAAAAATATTTGTCAAATCCAGGCTACTATGTAATTTCATATCAATGCAGATGCGATCGATCTCGATCAAATAGAATTTGCTCTTGAAGCTAAACTATTAATTTTAGCAAAAAAAGTCATAGGCATAAATTATTCAAAATTTCCTCTACTTTAATTTATTATTTAACTATTTTGTCGAAATTACAGAAATGGCAGCTCATTTGCAAAATCATTAAAAAAGGCTTAGAATAAACTACCAGTTCCTTTCGACCCTTTTGAACCAAAAGCTTTTCAGCTCTAAGTTTGGTCATAAAACTTCTAAATATAAACTTTCGTCCCGATACCTTTAGTAGTTTCTCCGGAATCGTCGTCACAAAAATCGTTTACACACACACACACACACACACACACACACACACACACACACACACACACACACACACACACACACACACACACACACACACACACACACACACACACACACACACACACACACACACACACACACACACACACACACACACACACACACACACACACACACACACACACACACACACACACACACACACACACACACACACACACACACACACACACACACACACACACACACACACACACACAGACATTTTTTGTACCTTGGTCAAAAATGTTCAGGGGACCCAAAAAAGACCTATTTCCGCTAAAATCCCATTTTTTTTTCGGCACGATTACAATACTTTACCATACTGCGTATGATAAAGTAAAAATATTGGGTTATTGGTCGGAGTCAGCATACTATAGTCAACTATGGATGAATGCTAACATCCGAATTTAACAGTTCTCTGTATTGTTAATTGTTCGGAGTTATTTCCAGGTACATTAGATTTATTAATATAATTATTAAAAGAAATAAATAGCGCTAATTTACCCCGCTTTTTCCGAACAATATTTTGCTTAATCGGGACAGTAATCGTGTGAATTTGACAAACGCAAAATATTTTTCAATAAAACGCGTTGTTAGCTTTAATATCGCCACTTTAGTTACTGGACAATTTACGACTATTTTCAGAAATTTATCGCCACCAATTTAATAAGCAAAAAGTTTATATTTTTGTCGCCTTGGTGATAAAAATTGACGATCGATATGTTTTTGTAATCAGAATGTCACACACATAATACAGGGTGCTCGTTAAAAGTTCCATGATGACGGCATTTCCGGTAAAATCGGAAGTCATACTAACCTCATTAGTATCCCAAACAATGTCTATTAGCACGTCTCTAATTTTCATTCGTCCAACGTCACTAATAAAAACAATTAACCTGACGTACCTATGGGTGGGTCACCTGGTATATTTTAATTATATTACGTAATTATATAAACCGCTAAGCCTCTGACGAACCACCGCTTGAGAAACGGAGTTTTAAATGGTTTTTAAGTAAGTAACTATATTGTCATAAAGTTTCTTGTGGATCAATAATGGCTCAAAAACAATCAAGATTTGCTTCGAAGATAATTTAATCAGCACAAAACCGTGCAATATGTATCCAATATCATGAAAAAGAACCACCCTGTGGAGTGTAGATGTAGAACCTAACGACTACATATAAAAATAACAATCAATTGCACTGTTTGGTAAACTCTCTTCATATTATCAAACTTGCTTTATGCATGCAGTACAAACAACACAAAACTGCAATAAGAAATAATTTGACTGAAATTAGGGTGTGGTGTGTTTTCTCGGTTTCTTTTCCGTATTGTGAACCGACAGCTAATTGAGATCTGTCATGTCGATAAAAATAATTTCCTTAGAATATTCACCGAAAAGAACCAAAAACTAAAATGTGTCGTTATTTCATAGCCACGTATACCTATTATGTGGTGTTCGTCATTACTCATATTTCAATATAAGTAGCCGGTGTGTTTAACGAACACATTCATGCATCAATCTCGGTTCTAAATATAGTACATAATGTAAATTACCGTGCACATTATAGAATAGTAAAATTAGGATTTTACTTTAGAAGTGTACGTAGGCAAGTACGAGTTGGAATTTTCAAGTGATAAGTCTGGAAAACGTCGTGAGGAGAACAACGTATTTATGTGCTGGGTAAACTCTTCCACCACCCACGTCTTTGACCACATATTAGAGCATCATATTTTATAATAAGGACGTTTACATTTTACCATTTCGGAGATATATCCATCAGTATAATAAGGAGTGTCTTATACAATCCCTACCTATTTTTTTTAGCGGAACTGCGACAAAACTTCTGTAACTATGTACTCAAATATATGCTAGTGAAGATACTAGTTGTGAAAAAATCCTGTAAGGAACAACGCAGGTATTTATATAAAACTATTTTCTTTCTGAAGAATATGCTGTGACTGATTTTTATTATCAATCTGAGAAAATGTTAGTCTTCATGATAGTTTCAAGAGTCTCTTAAAACTAAAATGCAAATAATATAATGTAATTATCTGCTTGCATGTACCGGATACCACCAATACTATGAAAGACACTTAACTAAGTAAAGTAAGTTTATGTTAAACGCAATGCAAAAATGTTATTTCAAAAATTAGTTTAGAAATATTAGAAGTCTTAAACATGAAACATTTTTTGTGGACAATTAAAAGATCTAGAAATTTACCGATATAGTCTTGTCAATGGAAAGAAATATAGCGTTAAAACCCCAATTTCTCCATCTTTGACGAAATCATTTATCATACTGGACATGCTGTTATTATGTTGCGTGGACGTGCTGTTATTATTTTACGTACACGTATTATTCAGGAATAAAGATCCAGGATAATAAAAAAAAAACAATTTTTGTTTGCAATATTTCGAAACCTCTATTGTTGTAGATAAAATCAGGCACCATAAATAAACACTAAACCTACTTACGTTACCTACCTACGTTAGTGATGTCGGCTAACATAATTACAGTAGACATTAACATTTTCTATCAAATGTGGAAAACGTAGTGCTCGTAACATACTATGCGAACGATTATAGGAAGAAAACAAGTGTTTTGATACAAAGGAAACAACAAAATGGAACGGCCTCTATCTGTACTGAAGGTACTAAAGTTTTAATTTAAAAATTGCTGTCTGGATCTCGTGATTGATTGAATAGACTTGCTGTTAGTGATGTAGAAAACATAAGAGTAGATAGTACTAAGGTGACTCGTGTCCGTTTTGAAGTTGACAGTATTAGGAGTGTTATTAATTTGGACCATTTCCAAAACCAATCTACTATAGTAATTGAATTCTGAATAAAAAACAGAAGCGTTGTTGAAGTCAAATACATGGTCCATACTAAGACTATGCTGTATTCAATTGCTCAATTGCCGTTACCCGTCTTTACGTCGTTCTTATGTGAACTGATTCGCTTTTTTATATTATCATACGCAGTATGATGAAGTATTGTAATCGTGCAGAAAAAAAAATCGGATGTGGCCAGGCACATGACTTTACCATACAATATATAAAATTAATAGTTTAGCTGCATGAGAATCTGTTTGATTGACATAAATAATGTCTGCATTCAAATTAAACTAGTTAGCCAGGATTTGACAGATATTTTCATACTATTGACAGTAGGTATTGTCAAAGCATCAGGTTTTGACACTACCTACTGTCGTTAGAATAATAGTTATTTATGTCACATTTGCCGAAAGTACGGAATAGCGCGACGAGCGGTGATGCGCCGCTTCACCAAAGGCGGAGCGTCGCCGTCACATGTGAGCCAGTCGCGCTATGTAGTTTTTGGCAAGAGTGACATCAACGTTTTTTGTGTTGCTTTTTGAGAAATATGTATTTAAAAAAATAATTCAAAAATGGTTATATTTTTGAATAAGAAATGTCAAGCTTAAAAAGCTAATTCAAATTCTGACAGATTTATATTTGAACATGCCACTGTAGATGTCACATCCGTACCAACATTCTAAAATAAAACTACACTCATCGCTATACTTTATTTATAACTTTCTCAATTTATTGTTTCTAGAATTAGATATAACAACGGGTTGATATTTTGTATCAACAAACAATCAAAGTGGTGATCTTATTTTATTTGAAATTTGTATTTTCTACTTTGCCGCACTTGAGCGGCTACGTTCCATAGCGGTTCTCCTACCTCTGATGAAATCAGCTGGTTTCGAGTGTGACAGCAAAAAATATTTGTCAAATCCTGGCTACTATCTAATTTCATATCAATGCAGATGCGTCCGATCTCGATCAAATAGAATTTGGTCTTGAAGCTAAACTATAAATTTTGGCAAAAAATGTCATAGGCATAAATTATTCAAAATTTCCTCTACTTTAATTTATTACTTAACTATTTTGTCGAAGTTGGGGCTTTTTTTCAAGGATTTTGCAAATGTGCCGCCATTTCTGTAATTTCGTCAAAACAGTTAAATAATAAATTATTAAATAATAAGTACCTAGAGGAAATTTTGTATAATTTATGTCTATGACATTTTTTGGTAAAATTAATAGTTTAGCTGTAGGAGCAAATTCTATTTGTTCGAGATCGTGTCTGCATTAATATAGGATTTGCCAGATATTGTTATTCTAATGACAGCAGGTAGTGTCAATGGCTGATTTTTTGACAATACCTAGTGTCAATATCTGTCAAATCCCGACAAATTCGTTTTATTTTAATCCAAACACGATCGATCTCGACCAAATAGAATATCATGCAGCTAAACTATTAATTTTATATATTGTATGATAAAGTCATGTGCCTGGCCACATCAGATTATTACTTTATCATACGCAGTATGTAAAGTATTGTAATCGTGCCGAAAAAAATTTTTGAGATTTTAGCGGAAATAGGTCTTTATGGGTCCCCTGAACATTTTTGACCAAGGTCCAGAAAAATTTCTGTGTGTGTGTGTGTGTGTGTGTGTGTGAATGTCTGTGTGTGTGTAAACGATTTTTGTGGCGACGATTCCGGAGAAACTACTAAAGGTATCGCGACGAAAGTTCATATTTAGAAGTTTTATGACCAAACTTAGAGCTGAAAAGCTTTTGGTTCAAAAGGGTCCAAAGGAACCGGATATTTACTCTTAGCATTTTTCAACGATTTTACAAATAAGCCGTCATTTCTATAATTTCATCAAAATAGATAAATAATAAATTAAAGTAGAGGAAATTTTGTATAATTTATGTCTATAACATTTAATGGTAAAATTAATAGTTTAGCTGCAGGAGCAAATTCTATTTGATCGAAATCGTGTCTACATTAATACTAGGTGCCCAGGATATTTTGAAGTTTTTGACAGTATTTGGAACGTCAGCGTTTGCGAAACGTCAATTCAACACGCAAATGCATGGAGAATTGCCATGAGGAGCTAGGTGAAACAATATTGAAACCTAATCTGTGATTGAAACAATATTGAAAAACAATATTTCGAGTGCGGATAGCAATGTTATATTTTCGCGAATAAATATACAAGAAAGATTGTAAGACGGTATGTTAACCTTAAAACTTATTTGGAATATTGAGCATAATTCTTTATGAACTTTTGTAGTTAGCACTGAAGACGGCGTAAAACTCGAAAATATAGTATGCTAGAAGCCAATATAATATATTAATCATCAGAACCAGAACCTTTTTACTTTATCATCCGTAGTATGACAACACTCCATATTTAGAAGCTTTCTGTTGAACCAAGGGTCCAAAGGAACTGGCGTTTTAGTCTTAGCATTTTTGAAAGATATTTCAAATAAGCCGCTATATCTGGAATTTCGTCGAAATAGTTAAATAATAAATTAAAGTAGAGGAAATTTATGACTATGACATTTTTTGGTAAAATTAATAGTTTAGCTACATGAGCAAATTCTATTTCATCGAGATCGCTCGTACTGCATATAAACTAGTTAGCCAGGATTTGTCAGATATTGTGATTCTAATGACAGTAGGTAGTGTCAAATGCTGATGTTTTCACATTGCCTACTGTAAATATAATCAAAATGTCTCTAGTCTAGTACTAGTAGTTTTATTTTAATGCAGACATGGCCGATCTCGATCAAATAGAATCTCATGCAGCTACACTATTAATTTTATATATGGTATGATAAAGTCATGTGCCTGGCCACATCAGATTTTTCATATGTGTGTATGTGTGTACTTGATTTTGTGGCGACGATTTCGGAGAAACTAGTAAAGGTATCGGGACGAAAGTTCATATTTAGAAGTTTCATGACCAAACTTAGAACTGAAAAGCTTTTTGTTCAAAAGGGTCCAAAGGAACTAAATGTTTCCTCTAAGCAGTTTTCATTGATTTTGCAAATGAGTCGCCATTTCTATAATTTCGTCAAAATAGTTAAATAATATATTAAAGTAGAGGAAATTTTGTATAATTTATGTCTATGAAATTTGTTTTGGAAAAATTAGTAGTTTAGCTGTATGATCAAATTGTTTTTGATCGACATCATGTCTGCATTAAAACTTACCGAGGATTTCACTATTATTTTCATTCTGACAGTAGGTAGTGTCATAGGCTGTTTTTTTGACAATACCTACTGTCAATATTATCCATATACGTATTAGGGATTATACGGAGCTTGTCCCATAGCGCCAATGTGTAGTCTCGGTTCCAACAATGTGACACGGAGATATATATTTTCTCTATCGATGTGGTGCCTGGGATCAAACTGCGCATGCGTGGTCAGATGGACCGTCGACAGATGACGCTATTGTAGGTTAAAGTGCGCGGTCGGTATTACCGCGGCCGTTAGTCGGTAATATTCGGCATCACTAACGCCAAACCAGTGACAGCCCATAGATAACTTTATACGTGTGGCAGCTGGTGGCAGTACTCTGGCAGCCTATGGATCCAATTCAGCCAATAGAATCCACGAATCCACGAATCCTACGTCGGATGAGATAGATATATATGTCGCAACGCTAGTGTTGGAACAGCCTGCTGTTACAAATATTATTTTTATCATTTTGTATTTATATGACACGATCGATCTCGATCAAATAGAATCTCATGCAGCTAAACTATTAATTTTATATGTTGTATTATAAAATCATGTGCCGGGCCACATCAGATTTTTTTTCCCTGAAAGAGACCATTGAAATGTTATTAGGTTTGGTAACTGTTGTATAGAAATTATAAAATCGTTAAAGAAAATGGGGGTTGGTCGATGAAAATGTGTCACAGATTTGTAGAAACTTTTTTTTGCACATTTGAATATGCAAATCCTATCATAGCACCATCAAAATTTCCTAGAGCTACCATTGCCAATGTTGTGCGCACATTCTAGGTATAATGATAGGGTATACTGGCCATATTTATGGTTTGTCCTCACCAAAGAAGAAACTGTTATTTTCAATAATAACTAAGATACAGATAGAAATTATACATAAAAATCTACAGATGATTAGGAAAATCAAAATAACTAACAAATGGTGGCATATAAGTATAGGGAATCTTGACAAAAGTCGACGTAGTTTGATACGTGGAAACACAAATTAAACTTTATTCAACTTGAGTATTTTAATTCAAACGTTCGGATCGAGTATGTCCTGGGTTTTAACTATCAAATGTATAACAATAGTGGAACATCAACATGTTATTATAAGAACAGTTCCGTGAGACAGCCTGTACAAGAAGAACAGTGAAATAGTTTTTTTATAGTGATGCATTTACAAATATGTGAATATAAAATAATACCAGAAGGAAAATGTACCAAAGAAGCACATAACTGTTTAAAAATCGACCTTCCATCGATGCTGCAAAAATCGAAGATGTTTAAACTTTGTTGTGTTTATTTGTAAAAAGTAATATCAGCTTCGAAGACAGGTGCGCTCTGCGACCTTGCTTAATAATATATACATACGTACACCAACACGAATCCAATTGATGGCGATACCACGTTACCAATCGAAGATACGTATTATATCACTGACATTTCTTCCAGAACCCAAAAAGAAGACGAAGAAGAATCGCCGAAAGGATATCTCCCGTGATAATTTATTTTTCCGACCACTATAATTGCCAGCCGTCTAAAGTAAGATAAATTAACGCGGCCACTCGTATGTAATGTGCAAATCGAATTTTAAATCAATTAGAGTTTTTGACGGGGAAATCGGTTTGTCATTTTGGACGGTAAAGGTACTTATCGTATATCGAATCTGGTATATAGCGTATTGGATTTAAAGCTGGTTATATTGCTTTTTTATGGGCTTTTGTTGTTGAGCACATTTGCTCTGAATGCTGGAATGGGTATACCATATGCCATATATTTTGAATGTTTTCCGATTATTTTTATTGCAAATGCGCAGCGAGTAGCGTCGTTGTTCGAATTGGGTTGATATTCAAAATATACACCCCGAGACAACATTTGTAACATTTTATAATCTCATAACCAATGTTAAAGGTTCTTTCGGGACATTGTAAATAAATTCATCAAGATTATCAGTAGCCTTTGCAAAACTAAACTCTGGCACCATACCATACCAGATGAACCACTATGAATATGTTTTGGTGGCCAACCAGTAGAGAAATTAAGCAACTTGGGCAGTACAATTATCGATAGCTATCGAGAGAGTACAATAAAAATGTTAACTACACAAAAATAGGATCAAACAAGGACTGAAAGACCGCGGTCTATGGCTATTCCAGGAAGCTGTGTAGACATGCTGTTATTTGTTTTATGTAGATATTTATTGTAAAAATAGATTTCTGGAATAAATTAATTTTCTAATCTAGGATCAAGCGTCTATAAACGCGAAACAAACTCTTAATAAGAACTCAATACGCTGAACAAACGCAACGATACTATTAGAACCTATCAATAGCGAAAATTTTTGTGTTTTTTGAGATTAACTCGATAAACACCAGCCAGAAGTATTCACAAATTAACAAGAATAAGTCCTAGCATATTAATAAACAATAAAAAGCAACAGTATTGCTTGATAAACATTCAAAATCGTAAGTTCTAGACTAAGGGTGAATTAATTCTGAAATAAATTATAATTATTAATAACTCATTAAAACCGAAATGAAGGCTACAGCTTCAGTTGAAAATTACTCAATAATCGAGAGATTAATTACCTACCATAACACAGTGACAGAAGAGTGTATTTTATTCGTCTAGCATATGAGGTCACCTCCGTGGCTAGTAATATGAAAATATGTGTAAAAAATCTGAATTGGCCAGGCACATGACTTTATCATACAATATATAAAATTAATAGTTTAGCTGCTTGAGAATCCATTTTATTGAGATAAATCGTAGGTATTGTCAAAGCATCAGCATTTGACACTACCTACACTACGGAATAGCGCGACGAGGGGTGATGCGGCGCGTCACCGACGGCGGAGCGTCGCCGTAGCACGTGAGCGCGTCGCGCTATCTAGTTTTTGGCAGGAGAGACATCAACGTTTATTGTGTTGCTTTTTGAGAAACATGTATTTAAAATAAAATAAATAAAAAATGGTTATATTTCTGTATAGAAAATGTTAGGTTGGTAACACTTTGACGAAATGTCAAGTTTAAAAAGCTAATTCAAATTCTGACAGATTTATATTTGTTGATGTCGTAAATGTCACATCCGTACCAACATACTAAAATAAAACTACAGTCATCGCTATAGCGATGACTGTAGTTTTTTTGTTATTATTCAAGAAAAGTATACTTTTCTACTCAATTTATCGTTTTTAGAATTAGATATAAAGACGGGTTGATATTTCTTATCAACAAACAATCAAATTGGTGCTCTTATTTTATTTGAATTTTGTATTTTGTACATTGCCGCACTAGAGCGGCAACGTTCCATAGCGGTTCTCCAACCTCTGATGAAATCAGCTGTTTTCGAGTGTGACAACCATAGACATTTCTGCGGTGACAGCAGGCGGCAATATACTATTACACTTTCCTGTCAGACAGTTTACATTTTTCTGTCAATGTGACAGTGTCCGTGTCAGTTTGAAGTAATACATTTGCATCTTTTGCAGTGGCGCCATCTAGCGGACTTTTTCAAATCACGGCTGTCGCGCCTGCTAGTTTCGTAAAACTTGGAACACCGACATCAAAGGTGCCGCCGCAAGTGTCGTATCTTGATATTTCTAATCACTGGTGACAGCACAAAAAAATATTTATCAAATCCAGACTACTACGTAATTTCATATCAATGCAGATGCGATCGATCTCGATCAAATAGAATTTGCTCTTGAAGCTAAACTATTAATTTTACCAAAAAAAGTGATAGGCATAAATTATTCAAAATTTCCTTTACTTTAATTTATTATTTAACTATTTTGTCGAAATTACAGAAATGGCGCCTCATTTGCAAAATCATTGAAAAAGGCTTAGAATAAACTACCAGTTCCTTTCGACCCTTTTGAACCAAAAGCTTTTCAGCTCTAAGTTTGGTCATAAAACTTCTAAATATAAACTTTCGTTCCGATACCTTTAGTAGTTTCTCCGGAATCGTCGTCACAAAAATCGTTTCTGACAGATTTATTGATTTCATGACACTATAGATGTCACATCCGTACCAACATACTGAAATATAACTACACTCATCTCTATACTTTATTTACAATTTTCTCAATTTATCGTTTTTACAATTAGATATAACAACGGGTTCATATTTATTATCGACAAACAATCAAATTGTGATCTTATTTTATTTGAATTTTGTATTTTGTACATTGCCGCACTAGACCGGCAACGTTCCATAGCGGTTCTCCAACCTCTGATGAAATCAGCTGTTTTTGAGTGTGACAACCATAGACATTTCTGTGGTGACAGCAGGCAGCAATATACTATTACACTTGCCTGTCAGAGTGACAGTTTACATTTTTCTGTCAATGTGACAGTGCCCGTGTCAATTTGAAGTAATAAATTTGCCTCTTTTGCAGTGGCGCCATCTAGCGGACTTTTTCAAATCCCGGCTGTCGCGCCTGCTAGTTTTTTAAAACTTGGAACACCGACATCAAAGGTGCCGCCGCAAGTGTCGTATCTTGATATTTCTAAACGCTGGTGACAGCACAAAAAATATTTGTCAAATCTAGGCTACTATGTAATTTCATATCAATGCAGATGCGATCGATCTCGATCAAATAGAATTTGCTCTTGAAGCTAAACTATTAATTTTACCAAAAAAAGTCATAGGCATAAATTATTCAAAATTTCCTCTGCTTTAATTTATTATTTAACTATTTTGTCGAAATTACAGAAATGGCGGTTCATTTGCAAAATCATTGAAAAAGGCTTAGAATAAACGACCAGTTCCTTTCAACCCTTTTGAACCAAAAGCTTTTCAGCTCTAAGTTTGGTCATGAAACTTCTAAATATAAACTTTCGTCCCGATACCTTTAGCAGTTTCTCCGGAATCGTCGTCACAAAAATCGTTTACACACGCACACACACACACACACACAGACATTTTTTTGTACCTTGGTCAAAAATGTTCAGGGGACCCATAAAGACCTATTTCCGCTAAAATCTCAATTTTTACTTTATCATACGCAGTATGTAAAGTATTGTAATCATGCCGAAAAAAAAAAATGAGATTTTAGCGGAAATAGGTCTTTATGGGTCCCCTGAACATTTTTGACCAAGGTACAAAAAAATGTCTGTGTGTGTGTGTGTGTGTGTGTGTGTGTGTGTGTGTGTGTGTGTGTGTGTGTGTGTGTGTGTGTGTGTGTGTGTGTGTGTGTGTGTGTGTGTGTGTGTGTGTGTGTGTGTGTGTGTGTGCGCGCGTGTGTAAACGATTTTTGTGACGACGATTCCGGAGAAACTACTAAAGGTATCGGGACGAAAGTTTATATTTAGAAGTTTTATGACCAAACTTAGAGCTGAAAAGCTTTTGGTTCAAAAGGGTCGAAAGGAACTGGTAGTTTATTCTAAGCCTTTTTCAATGATTTTGCAAATGAGCCGCCATTTCTATAATTTCGACAAAATAGTTAAATAATAAATTAAACTAGAGGAAATTTTGAATAATTTATGCCTATGACTTTTTTTGGTAAAATTAATAGTTTAGCTTCAAGAGCAAATTCTATTTGATCGAGATCGATGGCATCTGCATTGATATGATATTATATTCCGGAGAAACTACTAAAGGTATCGGGCCGGAAGTTCATATTTAGAAATTTCATGACTGAACTTAGAGCTGAAAAGCTTTTGGTTCAAAAGGGTCCAAAGGAAGTGGGTATTTACTCTTAGCATTTTGCAACGATTTTGCAAATTAGCTGCCATTTCTATAATTTCGTCAAAATAGTTAAATAACAAATTAAAGTAGAGGAAATTTTGAATAATTTATGCCTATGATATTTTTGGGTAAAATTAATAGTTTTGCTTCAAGAACAAATTCTATTTGATCGAGAGCGGTCGCATCTGCATTGATATGCAATTACATAGTAGCCTGGATTTGAAAAATATTTTGTGCTGTCACCAGAGAAATGTCTATGGCTGTCACACTCGAAAACAGCTGATTTCATCAGAGTTTGGAGAACCGTTATGTTGCCGTTCTAGTGCGGCAAAGTACAAAATACAAAATTCAAATAAAATAAGATCACCAATTTGATCGTTTGTTGATGTGAAATATCAACCCGTTGTTATATCTAATTGTAAAAACGATAAATTGAGAAAATTGTAAATAAAGTATAGCGATGAGTGTAGTTATATTCTAGTATGTTGGTACGGATGTGACATCTACAGTGTCACGAACGAATATAAATCTGTCAGACTTTGTATTAGCTTTTTAAACGTGACGTGTCGTAGAAGTGGTATCAACCTATCATTTTCTATACAGAAATATAACCATTTTTGAATATTTTAAATACGTATTTCTCAAAAAGCAACACAAAAAACATTGATGTCACTGCTGTCGGAAACTACATAGCACGACTCGCTCACATGTGACGGCGACGCTCCGCCATCGGTGACCCGCCGCATCACCGCTCGTCGCGCTATTCAGAAGTTTCGGCACTTGTGAGATAAATAACTATTATTCTGATGACAGTAGGTAGTGTCAAATGCTGATGCTTTGACAATACCTACTATTGATACTATTGACTATCAAAATATATGTCAAATCCAGGCTAACTAGTTTAATTTTAATGCAGACACGATTTATCTCAATCAAATAGATTCTCATGCAGCTAAACTATTAATTTTATATTTTGTATGATAAAGTTATGTGTCTGGCCACATCAGATTTTTTTTTTCGGCATGATTACAATACTTTACATACTGCGTATGATAAAGTAAAAAAATTGGGATTTTACCGGAAATAGGTCTTTTTGGGTCCCCTGAACATTTTTGACCAAGGTACAAAAAAATGTCTGTGTGTGTGTGTGTGTGTGTGTGTGTGTGTGTGTGTGTGTGTGTATGTGTGTACCCGATTTTTGTGACGACGATTCCGAGAAACTACTAAAGGTGTCGGGACGAATGTTCAGATTTAGAAGTTTCATGACCAAACTTAGAGCTGAAAAGCTTTTCGTTAAAAATGGTCCAAAGGAACTGGCTATTTACTCTTAGCATTTTTCAACTATTTTGCCAATGAGCCGTCATTTTTGTAATTTCGTCAAAATAGATAAATAATAAATTAAAGTAGACGAAATTTTCAATAATTTATGCCTATGACATTTTTTGGTAAAATTAATAGTTTAGCTTTAAGAGCAAATTCTATTTGATCGAGATCGGTGGCATCTGCATTGATATGAAACTACATAGTAGCCAGGATTTTGACAAATATTTTTTTGTGCTGTCACACTCGAAAACAGCTGATTTCATCAGAGGTTGGAGAACCGCTATGGAACGTTGGCGCTCTAGTGCGGCAAATTACAATATACAAATTTCAAATGAAATAAGATCACCAATGTCATTGTTTGTTGATAAGAAATATCAACCCGTCATTATATCTAATTCTAAAAACGATTAATTGAGAAAATTGTAAATAAAGTATAGCGATTACTGTAGTTTTATTTTAGTATGTTGGTACCGATGTGACATCTACAGTGTCATGAATAAATCTGTCAGAGTTTGATAGCTTTTTAAACTTGACGTTTCGTCAAAGTGGTACCAACCTAACATTTCCTATATAGAAATATAACCATTTTTTATTTATTTTTTTTAAGTACATGTTTCTCAAAAAGCAACACAATAAACGTTGATGTCTCTCCTGCCAAAAACTAGATAGCGCTCACGTGCGACGACGACGCTCCGTCTTCGGTGACGCGCCGCATCACCGCTCGTCGCGCTATTCCGTACTTTCGGCACTTGTGACATAAATAACTATTATTCTAATGACGTAGTCTAGGTAGTGTAAAATGCTGATGCTTTGACAATACCTACGATTTATCTCACTAAAATAGATTCTCATGCAGATATTATTAACTATTAACTATTAACTATTATTCTGATGACAGTAGGTAGTGTCAAGTGCAGATGCTTTGACAATACCTACTATTGATACTATTGACTATTAAAATATCTGTCAAATCCTGGCTAACTAGTTTAACTTTAATGCAGACACGATTTATCTCAATCAAAGAGATTCTCATGCAGCTAAACTATTAATTTTATATGTTAAAGAATTTGAATTAGCTTTTTAAACTTGACGTTTTGTAGAAGTGGTATCAACCTAACATTTCCTTTACAGAATATAACCATGTTTGAGTTTTTTTAATACGTATTTCTCAAAAAGCAACACAAAGAACGTTGATGTCACTCCTGCCGGAAACTACATAGCGCGACTCGCTCATATGTGACGGCGACGCTCCGCCATCGGTGACCCGCCGCATCACCGCTCGTCGCGCTATTCCGAACTTTCGGCACTTGTGAGATAAATAACTATTATTCTGATTACAGTAGGTAGTGTCAAATGCTGATGCTTTGACAATACCTACTATTGATACTATTGACTATCAAAATATCTGTCAAATCCAGGCTAACTAGTTTAATTTTAATGCAGACACGACTTATCTCAATCAAATAGATTCTCATGCAGCTAAACTATTAATTTTATATTTTGTATGATAAAGTTATGTGTCTGGCCACATCAAATTTTTTATATCTATATCTAAGAGAATATTATAAAAATAAAACAAAAAATCTGATGTGGCCAGGCACATGACTTTATCATACAAAATATAATATTAATAGTTTAGCTGCATGAGAATCTATTTGCTTGAGATAAATGGTGTCTGCATTAAAATTAAACTAGTTAGCCAGGATTTGACAGATGTTTTGATAGTCAATAGTATCAATAGTAGGTATTGTCAAAGCATCAGCATTTGACACTACCTACTGCCAGAATAATAGTTATTTATCTCACAAGTGCCGAAAGTACGGAATAGCGCGACGAGCGGTGATGCGGCGAGTCACGGATGGCGGAGTGTCGCCGTCGCATGAGAGCGAGTCGCGCTATGTTGTTTTCGGCAGGAGTGACATCAACGTTTTTTGTGTTCGTTTTTGAGAACAACGCATTTAAAAAAAATCAAAAATGGTTATATTTCTGTACAGGAAATGTTAGTTTGATACCACTTCTACGAAACGTCAAGTTTAAAAAGCTAATTCAAATTCACACATACACTCATCCCTATACTTTATTTACAATTTTGTCAATTTATCGTGTTTACAATTACATAAAACAACGGGTTGATTTTTCTTATCAACAAACAATAAAATTGGTGATCTTATTTTATTTGAATTTTGTACTTTGCCGCACTAGAGCGGCAACGTTCCATAGCGGTTTGCCAACCTCTGATGAAATCAGCGGTTGCCGAGTGTGACAGCCATAGACATTTCTGTGGTGACAGCACGAAAAGATATTTGTCAAATCCAGGCTACTATGTACTTTCATATCAATGCAGATGCGACCGATCTCGATCAAATAGAATTTGCTCTTGAAGCTAAACTATTAATTTTACCAAAAAATGTTATAGACATAAATTATACCAAATTTCGTCTACTTTAATTTATTATTTATCTATTTTGACCAAATTACAAAAATGACGGTTCATTTGCAAAATCGTTGAAAAATGCTAAGAGTAAATAGCCAGTTCCTTTGGACCCTTTTGAACCAAAAGCTTTTCAGCTCTAAGTTTAATCATGAAACTTCTAAATATGAACTTTCGTCCCGATACCTTTAGTAGTTTCTCCGGAACCGTGTTCACAAAAATCGGGTACACACATACACACACACACACACACACACACACACACACACACACACACACACACACACACACACACACACACACACACACACACACACACACACACACACACAGAAATTTTTTTGGACCTTGGTCAAAAATGTTCAGGTGACCCAAAAAGACCTACTTCCGCTAAAATCCCAATTTTTTTTTTCGGCACGATTACAATACTTTACCATACTGCGTATGATAAAGTAAAAACATTTTCAGAAATACTGAAACAAGTCTTCTACTGTAATTTATTCTTGATGTTAACGAACAAGCAGCATTATTGAACAGTTGTCTTCGTAATACTAATAAATAACTCAGCAAAGTGTGTCTGTTCACAATATTTTGACGAAACCTAGGAAATTATTTAAAGAAACTCAGAACCCCTCGTCATTGGCCATTCCTGGAAGAAGAATATTTCCTATGAATAAGTTACTAAATTCCTATGAATAAGTTGCCAGATATTATGTAGACATTTGTGAAAAACAAGTTTTCGTCCGTAATAAATTAATTCAAATCTATTTAAAGGAGAAGTCATTTTGCGTCGATTTAAAAAAAAAGTTTAACTTTTAGGCAAATTCGCTTTGGTTTCCGAGTGACACCGCGCTTCATAATTTCCGGTGTTTTGTTAACTATGCTGTTAGCTTCTTCAGAGATCACTGATTTCTGAGAAAACAACGAAAAATCTATTTACGGAGTACTTATTTGATAATACATACCTATCAGCTGACTACGTTTTACTTGGGCTCAGTAACACGTAACATGTTGACCACTGTACGAAATGTATTACTGTAACAAAAATTATGTAATATGTACCTATGGCCATTTTTTTTAAATATTAATGAACGGTATCATCAATTTTCTTTTCTTAGTTCAAAATTTAAAAGGAATGGTCTGTTTTATTCCCACTTAAGCAATCATTAATCAAATTTCAATTAAAGAACACCGTATTTCAGAAATATTTTTCATTTCGTTAAAAGTGTTAAGTTTATTCGTTGCCCAAAGCACATTATCCTGTCACATTTCTGTAATAATACAACATCCCAGGGTTTTCAGACGCTTTATAAGTCTGTCCAAGTCCATCATATATCCTCATTAGGCCATAAAAATCTCCCTAATTGGATAACCATCAAATATACTGCCGGGGTGGGTAATTACCCCGCCGCTGCCAGAACCGAGTAACAAACCTGAAGCTCACCATTTTTCTAAATTAACCGGACGTGTTGGGTAGTCGTGGCTACCCTGGATGCTGGTTTATACCTTCTGAATTTTAATGCCTATATTTACAAACATTTGTCATAAGTTCCATATGTTATATTATTACTTATAGTCGTTGATCTCTTTTCTATTACGAAATTTCTCTGTAAAGCTCTGTCGCGGAGACCAATTCCTAATTAGGACATGTAATTTGCGTGGTTTGGGAGATTTAAGAAATATACCTAAATCTGTCTGGAAACGCTACCACTTGCACCCGAAACTTTCTTGCATGTGAAATGCAAAATTAGCTGTACATTCATTATTCAACTTCGGATAAATTGATGAACTCTTGCATGTATTTGTGTATTATAGGCATTCCGAATGAAAACAGTATATATAGAATTAATCCAAATTGAGATTACAATACAGGTTAATTTTTCCCAAAAATAGTTAAAGTTGCTGATGATGATCAAGCATGTCATGTAATCAAACAATGAACAGACCAAATTGTCAAAACCCTAATTCCTATTAATGTACTCGAAATTCACTTGTTTCGAATCATCATTCACCCTTTAAGACCTTTCAGAAGCTTTAATTTAATAATATGCCACTTTTTGTCACTAGACCACAGCATGGTATGCTTCAATTCAACACAATTCAACAGACACATTTTGTTGTTAGATAGTAGGCGGAAAAGCAGTAAAAAGTCTCAGCATAATGCGGAATGTTTTATGGGAGTTGGAACATATGTATATAAACATAAACATATGGCATAAAGATTCTGAAATCTTTTGAGTGTAGTATAGGTATAAGCATGTAGACTTTCACGGCCAGAGTCACTTAGAAAATCAATTGCTTCCGGCTTATGTGGTGTGTCAAAATTCGTAAACGCTGACAAATTTTATTTCAGTTCATTTTCTTTTGTACTTTCATTTTGAATTGAGAGGCTATTTAGGAAAAATTTATGATTTCCGAGTGGGTAGAAAAAAACCGTGAAGGATTAAAATCTTTAATTTTTTTAAAAATTTTCTTCAATGTTTCGTCCCGAAATTTTGTGAGCAAACCTCAAATTCGGATGTAGCAGCCGAAAAAACCAATTAAAAAGCTGAATATCCAATTAATAATGTTTATAAAATACTCCACTTTTCAACTATGGCTTGAGCCCTAACGGTTTGTCGGAGATAAAACCCAAATCGCAAATTTTATGCTGAAAAGTTGATAGTTTCCGACTTAAGCAAAAACTAGAAAAAAAATATTTATTTTTTTATTTTATTTTTGTGTTTTCTTCAATGTTGCGTCACGATATTTTATTAGCAAACTTCAGATTCCGATTTACCAGCCCAAAAAAACTAAACTTTCCTCGTATAAAGAAAAAAAATCTGATGTGGCCAGGCACATGACTTTATTTATCATACTATATCTATAATCGATAGTTGAGTTGCTATTTGATCGAGATCGGTGGTATCTGCATTAAAATAAAACTAGTTAGTCAGGATACTATTGATAGTATCACTACCTACTGTCACTAAAATGAAAATATCTGTCTAATCCTAACTAACTAGTTTTATATTAATCCAGACACGACCCGATCTCGATCAAATAGAATTTGCTCATGTAGTAAACTATTAATTTTACCAAAATTATGTCATAGACATAAATTATTCAGAATTTCCTCTACTTTAATTTATTATTTAACTATTTTGACGAATTTACAGAAATGGCGGCTCGTCTGCAAAATCGTTAAAAATGCTAAGGGTATTCACTTCCTTTAGACCTTTTTGAACAAAAAACTTTTCAGCTCTAAGTTTGGTCATGAAACTTATAAATATATAAAACTAAATACGTAATACTACGTATGATAAAGTAAAAAATTACTGGATTACATGTGCATATGATAATATGATAGCTGCAAGTACACATAACATGTTTGAAAAATCGAAGCAATAATGGAATGGTATAATATTATTACATATCTGTATATATATAACTTTATTTTAGGCTTATTTCCTACTTATACATAGATTCGGTAAGAAACTAACATAAAATAACCCAACTTTATGACTTTAAATAGGACATTGGGCGAGGAGCACTTCATTTTCATCAATTGATTGGATTAAATGAAAAATTCTTGTTTTGATGATTAATCTTATATTGGTTTTTAGCATGTTACAGCGATTTCGATTAATTTTACGCTGAGCTCGCCCCCACCCATATTTTTAACATTTTCTAAAAAGAAAATACATGAAATTAATAGCATTTCGTTTGTCCTTTGTTTTACTACACTATCAGATTGTTCCTATTTCCTAACATAAATAAATTACGTTTTTTTCCGAAATCTGATGTGTCGTTAGCCCCAAATATTGTCAATTCTGTCGAAATGGTAATTAAAAACGTGCAATCGATTTCTCAACGTGTGACCCTTCATAGTGATTGACACTTCATATTTTCGCTTTTCTCAAAAAAATATGCTTTATCTCTCCTAACATTGTTGCCATTGTTTAGGGGACCGAAAAGGACATATTTCCGCTAAATACTCATTTTTTGCACGAGAACAACAATTTATCATACTACGTAGGATATAGTAAAAAGAACAAATGAAATGCTATTAATTTCATGTATTTGAATTTTTGAAAATGATAAAATCAGGATTGGGGGCTGGCCCCACCAGAAGAAAAATTATATTTTGTCGAAAACTATGCGGAAGCAAACGAAACTATTAAACGGCAATAGAGGGCAAACGAGAGCAGAAAAAACGCTTTTATTTCAAAACTTTTAGTGATCATGGGGGGCTAACTTCACACAGGTCCTTGGTAGGTAGGTGAAAATAACAGCCCTGAATCTGATATGCAATAACCAAAAATTTACAATTTTTTAGTTTCATTCATAGCTTAAAATTGGATGTTTTATTCTTAAATGTCAAAGCAGATGTGAAAGAAATGGTCGATGGTCTGTCTGGGTTCACGAATTGACGAACTCTCATAACCACTTCAGTTTGACCGTTCAATTCGCATTTTCGAGTAGAATCGTGCAGTTAGTGTTACAAACGAGGGCGCAGACCGATTGTGGGCCTTGTCTTTTTTGGCAAAGTGATCTAGCGACCTGAAATGAATTTATACAGGTTAAAAAATTAGCACATTAACATAAAGAAAGAAAGAATTAGTAAATTTCAATACAATATACATATTACATTTTAGGTAATATTTATTACCGCATAACTTAGTGACCGTAAAATGAGGAGCAAGAAAAAATCAATAAAACAAATAAACGAAAATTAAAAGAAATTTTTGTCTGAGTTAAGATATGATAAGAATATTAAAGATGATATTGAAATTAAAGAATTGAGAGAAGAGAAATTAAAAAAAAAAAGTCTAAGGAAATTAGAATATGTAAGGGCACTTAGGAATAATAAATCATACAAGAACAGTCAAATCAAAAGGAATGCAGAGCATATGAGGGATGTTTGAATGGATTATTTATACAGGGAAATTGAAAATGAAAGAAATTTAGATCATATAAGGGAAGTAAGAAAGGATGGATTACACAGGGAACGTGAAAATGAAAGTAAATTAGAACATATGAGGGAAGTAAGGAAGGGTGAACTATACAGGGTCTCCCACGACGAGCTGCCATTAGAAGTATATGAAGAACCAAATGAAATGAGAGATTGAAAATTTGTGGACTTATATTGCTGGACACGATCGTCTCAAGTAAAATATTTTGAGTTTTCGGTTACTTCCGGTTACACCGGAAATGATGTCAACTTTTATATTTCAAATGGAACATCCTGTATTTTATCGAATTTTTTAAATCTTCATTAAATTTTAGATCAATTTTATGTTACATTACCTATACCTAACATGTGTTATTTTTGAGATATTAATTCTTTTCATTAAAAAATGATAGCTGCACGGTTACCTTCAATTGCTTATAAAAGATCTCCTGTGACCGTTGGAAAAGAGTTGTCCTGAAAAATTGTTGTGAGGGTAACGGATTATCAACACATCAGTAGTACTCTTCTAAAAGTTATACAGGGTGTTCATATTATAAGATCAAAATTGAATTCGAGAAAAGTACTAATAGTCGATTTTTTCAAATGGCAATCCTAGTATGTGAATACCTTTCTCAATTCTATAGAAATTTTAGATCAACTTTGTGTACAATGTCCTATACCTAAATTGTACTTGTACCTACTGAAATCGATTTTTAAACATCACAGTAGAAATTGCAAATATTGGCAAATTTAGATTACGTATGAGAACAACTCAACAATTTGGAATAAACAGAACTTTAATAGACAAGTTTTTAGGTAATTTTTCGTTATAATTAGTATTTATAAAATTATAGGCCTACATTAAAACACAATATTAAAAATAAAACAAAATCGTAAAGAAAATTAAACAATTGCTAAATTCTATTTCACTAACTGTTCAAAAACGTCGTTTTCCGCTAAACATGCTTCAATTCTTTTTAACATACTATTGTTGGTGGCGTCCCTGATAGAGTTCGCACATAACCAATTGAAAGCAGCTCGAACCCTATGTTTCATTTTTCTTCATCAGTTATTGGGTTAAAAAGAATTAAAGCATGTTTAGCGGAAAACGGCAACGTTTTTGAACGGTTACAGAAATTGAAATTAGCATTTTTTTAAAATTTACTTTAGGATTTTGTTTTATTTTTAATATTGTGTTTTATCGTAGGCTTATAATTTTAACAATACTTAATTATTTATAAAGAAAAGTAACGTAAAAAACTTGATTAATAAAATTTTCTTTATTCCAAAATGTTCAGTAGTTTCAAAAGCAATCTAGATGTGGCAATGTTTGAAATTTTTATTGTGAGGATTAAAAATCGATTTCAGTTTCACATTTTTGATATAGGACCTTGTACATAACGTTGACCTAAAATTTTCCACAGAATTGAGAAATGTATTCATATGTTAGGGTTGCCATTTGAAAAAAGCGACTTTTAGTACTTTTCTCGAATTCCATTTTGATCTTATAATTTGAACACCCTGTATAACTTTTACAAAGTTCTACCGATGTGTCGATAACACGTTACCTTCACAACAATTTTGCCGGACAACTTTTTTCCAACGATCACAGGGGTTAGTTTATAAGTAATTGAAACTAGCCGTGCAGCTGTCATTTTTTAAAGAAAAGTATACATATCTCAAAAATGGCACAGGTTCGGTATAGGGAATGTAACATAAAGTTGATCTAAAATTTAATGAAGATTTCGAAACTGCAATAAAATACAGGGTATATCGTTTGAAATAGAGTAGTTGACATCATTTCCGGTGTAACCGGAAGTAATCGAAAACTCAAAATATTTTAGCTGAGACGATCGTGTCTAACAATATAATTCCACAAATTCTCAATCTCTCATTTCATTTGGTTCTCCATATACTTCTAATGGCAGCTCGTCGTGGGAGAGTATAGGGAACTTGAAAATGAACAAAATTTAGAACATATGAGGGAAGTAAGAAAGTATGAATTGTACAGGGAACTTGAAAATGAAAGAAATTTAGATCATGCGAGGGAACTAAGAAAGGATGAATTATACAGGGAACTTGAAAATGAAAGAAATTTAGAACATATGAGGGGTGTGAGAAATGATGAATTATAAACGAAACACGAAAATGAAAGAAATTTAGAACATATGAAGGAAGTTAGAAAGGATGACTTATACAGGAAACTAGAAAATGACCGAAATTTAGATCATATGAGAGAAGTAAGAAAGGATGAATTATTCAGGGAACTAGAAAATGAAAGAAATTTTAAACATATGAGGGAAGGAAGGGAAAATACAGAACATAGGGAAAAAGAAAATTTAGTCAATATAAAACATATGAGAGAATTATGAAAAACAGACTATAAAAGGAAAGAAATGGAATTATCAAATTTGTGATTATTTACATGAAAGATTCGAAAAATATCTGGAGTCGATATCGGAGTTGAGAATTTTTTTGCCGACTCCACAGCCATGGCTGCTGCTACTCCAGGCACCAATTTTCCAACAGAGTTCAAATTATTGGTATTTGAGGCACAATGTTAAAGTTCATTGTCGTTTCTATCATACCATATACTTGTCTGGCGTACTTTATCTTTAGTCTGGAACGAACGGCGTAATGAATAAATAAAATATGGTTGAAAAGTCTGACTCGCTTCAATTTCTTCTCTAATGGAAGCTCCACCGCTTAAGATTACCTTTGGACTTGTCAGGTTGTATTCATCCACGATTGAAATCTTAACCAACATCAAGGACATAATCCGAAGCATACGAGATTTTAATCAAAATGTTATTATCGACATCTTTTCTACTTCTAAAAATCACCGTATGGACTTTCTCTTCAAATAAGCTATGTTGTTAATCTACTAAGGCCAGAAGTTAGTTAATTTGATTATATGCATGCAGATATAATGTTATAAGGTTGCAAATTTAAATTATGCAATATGTAGTAATACACTTTTTGCTGCCTACCGTTTATTGTGCTCACAAAAAAAAAACGCTTTGGTGGGATTAGACCTTAAAATTACACGATTACCATACCCGTCTGAGAGTTACATTTTTGCCTTATTCTGGATAATGTTCATTTACTAACAAATGCAATGCAGAGATCTAAAAGTTTGCACGACAGCAGTAATCGATAGAAAGGCTGATTTTTTTCATCTTATTTTGAAATCTTCAAGTATAAAATAAATCCCTAATATGGGCTTTCGATACAATTGTTTTTTTTTTTCTCTTTTCTTATTTAAAAAATCATGAAAAACATTTTAAAATTAATCATTAAATTAAAATTATAATTACTACATCTGTATAGCGTATATGTTTTTGGGGCATCACTATCTGCCTATTTGTTTTGGTTATTATCTGCCAAAATCAAAAGGCAATATCTGCAAAAATGTAGTTTTTAATTACTATGGAACTTTTGCAGAGTTACTTTATATAATAGGTATATAGTATATATAAAAACTTTATAGTGAAAGTAAGTACGTAATTAAAAATTAATTAAGGGCCATGTATTATGTATAAATACTAATATCAGCAACAACGATAGGACCACTACACATTAGACGTTATGGGTAATAATCATACTTTTAACATCAATGAAATTCGTTATACAATTTCCGCAAATGGTTTCTAAGAATTTTTCCGCTGGCGTTTTTTGGTATTTGATCCACAAATGAAACACCACCCCGTAGTTGCTTCTGGTACGACAAATTCTCTAAAACACACATCTGTATTTTCAACTAAGATCATTATTAAATACGCAAACGTACTTGCTATATGTTGTTTTACTTCATCTTCTGTTAAATCGTTTGAATCTGGTGCTCTTACAATATAGGCAAATGGTAACTCTCCAGCTCTTTCGTCTGGAACACCAATCACTGCCGCGTCTATAATTTTAGGATGACTCAACAAGATGCCTTCCACTTCTGCTGGTGCTACCTATCGATGGTATGAATTAATAATAAATAATTATAAGTAAAAATAATGAGTACTTGATACGCATAGAATTTTATGAGTTCTTTTAGTCGATATACGATGTAGAAATACCCATCGTCGTCATAGTATCCAGCATCTCCAGTTCTTAAAAACCCATTTGGTAGAAATGCTTCGGCGTTCGCTTGTGGGTTTTTGTAATAACCTACCATCACCAGATCACCTTTAACTATAATTTCCCCAACTTGATTTTCTCCAAGAAACTTCCCAGAATCGGGATCTCTTATTGCTGCTGCTACTCCAGGTACTAATTTTCCAACTGATTCCAATTTATTCGTATTCGGGGGAACAATGGTAAAGTTCATTGTCGTTTCTGTCATACCATACACTTGTCTGACGCAGTTTATCTTTAGTCTGAAACAAATGGAGTAGTTAATAACTAAAATATATAAATATAAGTCTGTTTTACCTCTTTATCAGATTTACTTCAATTTCTTTTCTAATGGGAGCTCCACCGCTTAAGATCTCCTTTAGACTTGCTTGTCAGGTTGTATTCGTCCACTATTGGATTCTTAGCCATCATCACAAGCAGAGATGAAGGTGCGGAGATGGTTGTAACATGATGCTTTTCAATGGCGCCAAGAAAGAGGCCTAGGTCAAACTTCCAAAATACCCTGGTGCATAGACCTAAGAAGAGTGTTCCGGAGTACAAGATCATTCCACCAACATGAAAGAATGGAAAAATGGCGATGTTAGGTCCATTGAGATCGAAATATTTCTGTCGTGGATCCCTATAAACAAACGGTGTTTAAGTATGCCAAAAGATGATTCAGATACTTACATTGCATGCACGATCCGAGCGATGTAATTCTTTTGAGACAACTGTACACCTTTTGGCATTCCCGTACTTCCCGATGAGAACATAATGAGAGCCGTTGATTTCTCGATATCTACATCTGGTATTTTAATATTAGTGTAATTCAAATCCGTCGGGCAGTGCTTTTCTATGAAGGTCGAAATTGTGTCAACCCCATGACATTGCTCATCACCATCTAGCAGAACGATATGCTTTATGAAACTAAAATTTGCAATCCACTTTAAAAATTGTTGGTAAGTTCTTTTCGAGCAGAATAAAATTTTTGGTCGTGTCAAGTTAAGAGCATTAGATACTTCAGCTGGAATTATTCTTTATTTAATCATTGTTGTTACTAAACTTGTGGTTTATAATACCTTCTAAGTAATGGTTGCTGATCGGCACAGTTGCTATTCCTGAATACCAACCAGCAAGTACTGGACAGAAGTAGTGGATGCTGTTTTCGCTATATATAGCTATTCGGTCTTCAAAATTCAGCTGGAGGCTGTTAAATGCATGGGACAGTTTTGTTGTTATTTCAAGCATAGAATCATAACTCATCGATTCCTCTGTGTATTCATCTATCTAAAAATTCAAAAGATTAAATATACACATATGTTTATGCTTCACATATTTTCTATAATGCTAATCTACGAATACTTACTAACGCAGTTTTTCCTCTATGCTTCACCAAACTATCAAATGCCAGTTTTCCAAGTGTTTCACATGGAAATTGTAAGTGGTACTTCGGCCCTTCGATAATGTTGCCCTCCATAGCAAGCGTATTCGAAAGAAAGTATGACAATGAAAGTGAGTTAGATACTAGTAGTTATTACCCACTGAGCAAATCGCGTTGTTTTAATGGATTAGGTACTAAGTACGTTAAAAATTAATGTACCTAGATAAAAGTAGATCAGTTATAAAAAAAAATCAATCTCTCAAAATTGCGGAGAAATAGACCACCACGACTCTAATCACTGAATAATCACACAAAGTATACAATCTACTTTCGACCCTGCATGCACCATATTAATTTAGGAGTTCTTTGCCAATACTTTTTACGTTTAAGGCTGAGTACCGATTAGCACAACTTTATTTATACCTACGTTTTAAGGCATACGTCAGTGGTTGTCAACATGTGGGCCGCGGAGCTATCGTAAGGAGTCCGCGATAGACCCAACCAAGAGTTTTTAATTGTACCCTTGCTCGTTGTTATTTGAATAAAAAGATTTAAAATTATTAGATGGTCTTTAAATACGAAGTTATAATCACCTTCTTTGTTTCCTGTGCTGCCAAATTTTTTGCAATTTATACTGAATATTCGCGTAACGTCGCCTGCACACGGTAATGCTCGGGATAAATTGTAGCAGTAGATGCTAGTGTTGGCCCGTCGTAAAATATACAATCTGTCATACGATATAAAGAAAATAAATCTGTGGTCAGTGCGCTTAGAAACATCCAATTACGAATCAATTTCTTGCCTAAACAAGTTTCTACGAACATCAGAAATGCAGCTTCATGATGAAGATAAGTTAGTTATAACTGAACACTTGCGACATTTACGAACAAAGTTGCGGGAATATTTTTCTGTGCCCAATCCAAAATACGAAGGGATAAGAAACCCATTTGACTCTTCTCAAAATGTGGACTTATTAACGGGAGAGGAAGCGAGCTTAATAGAACTTAGTTGCGACAATACATTGACGTTAGTGTTTAAAGAAGAATCACAATTAAATATTTGGTTACGTTGCCGAAAACAGTATACCCAAATTTCCAAGAAACGACCTACGACCTACGACCTAAGCTTGCAAAGCTGGTTTTTCTGCTGTTGTTGCTGTGAAATCCAAATACCGCAATAAACTGGATGTCGAAGATTTGAGATTGAAACTATTCAGCCATATATTCAGTACCTTAAGTCGCTTAAACAGCGCCAACCATCAAACTAGTTATAAATAATTTATTTTGTAGTTTGAATTTATTATTGTGCAATATAATAGTACACATTTGATTTTTATTTTGTTTGTTTAGTTTTAGTTTGTTCATTGTTATTTGTAAAGAACGATTTCAAAGAACCAATCGTAACAATTTTGTTGAGGACCTTAATTTAATTATCTGATTATCACAATTAAGTACATATGACGTTCACTACATACACCACGTTCTTTTTGTAGTTTTACCTTTCGGGGGTCCGCGTGAGTTGTTAGGAGATTTTTGGTGGTCCGCAAAGGCAAAAAGGTTGAAAACCACTGGCATAGGTAATTATTATAACATAGTAGTAAACATAGCAGTAAACTTGAAAACTTAGGCGTAAAAGTATTTGCCGAACCGGATCAATAATTATTATTACCAGACATTAACCTGATAGCTCGCACGAGTAAATAACACGACCATTGATTTCAATTAACGACTTAATTTTTTAACTTATGATGTTCTGTAATTGTAATAATTTTGTAATTATTTATGTCTAATATAGCTATACATTTTATGATCTTTTTTATATAATAGTTCGCAATTACGTTATTTCCAAGTTATTATCGGGTTAATGGTAAAAGTTACTAAGTAACACCTTACTACTATTGCGAAAACTTTAGTTTTATAAAGAAAATGGAATTACAAAGAATATAATACCGGGTGATTCAATTTCGAGCCTCACCATGGCGATCTCGCTTATTAGTGGAGATAGAGCCTATGTTTAAATTTGGCAAAGTTTCGTATTTTTGTGCTAAACAATTATCTGAAATGAAATTTAAGCTATAACTTTTCATTTTGAAGATACCCACAAAAAAACTGAAATGTTAAGATATCGTTTTTAATTTTTTATTCAAAACCAAATGTAGCTAGACATTTGAGCTGGACATTTGAAACAAAAACATTCTACAGGTACTTTTTAACAAGGAATGCAGTGTCATTTTCTAATTTGAAATACATCAAAGATGGCATTTTCCGATAGTCGTGTTTTTCTCATTTCCGCAATGCATAACATGTTACCATTCTTTTTAAAATAATGGTGTAATATTAAAAAAATCTGATGTGGGCAGGCACAAGACTTTATCATACAATATATAAAATTAATAGTTTAGCTGCATGAGATTCTATCGAGATCGGTCGTGTTTGCATTAAAATAAAACGAATTAGCCAGGATTTGAGCAGTGGATTTTTAGCAGTATTGTCAAAAAATCAGCGTTTAACACTACCTACTGTCATTAGAATAAAAATATCTGGCAAATCGTATATTAATGCAGACACGATCTCGATCAAATAGAATTTGCTCCTACAGCTAAACTATTAATTTTACCAAAAAATGTCATAGACATAAATAATACAAAATTTCCTCTACTTTAATTTATTATTTAACTATTTTAACGAAATTACAGAAATGGCTGGAAATTACAGATTGCTATCCGCAATCCGCACTTGAAATACACATTGACTTTGTAAACACCATGGAAACACCAAGCTGTTTCAATATTGTTTCACATAGCGTACGTGCGCGCGTGTTTCTCCTCCTCATCACATTCTCCATGCATTTGCGTGTTGAATTGACGTTTCGCAACCGCTGACGTTCTGAATACTGTTAAAAGTTTCAAAATTTCCTGGCTACCTATTAATTATTATTATTAATGTAGACACGATTTCGATTAAATAGAATTTGCTCCTGCACCTACTCTATTAATTTTACCAAAAAATGTTATAGACATAAATTTTACAAAATTTCCTCTACTTCAATTTATTATTTATCTATGTTGACGAAATTACAGAAATGACGGCTCATTTGCAAAATCGTTGAAAATGGTAAGAGTAAGTAGCCAGTTACTTTGGACCCTTTTGAACCAAAAGCTTTCCAGCTCTAAGTTTGGTCATAAAACTTCTAAATATGAACTTTCGTCCAGATACCTTTAGTAGTTTCTCCGGAATCGTCGCCACAAAAATCGTTTACACACACACACACACACACAGACATTTTTTTGTACCTTGGTCAAAAATGTTATTTCCGCTAAAATCACAATTTTTTTTTTCGACACGATTACAATACTTCGTCGTACTGCGTATGATAAAGTAAAAACCTTCAGGTACTCAACTGGAGCTTGGTTACAGACCGCCGGAGTCGTTGCCAAGCAACGCCAACAAACTGCATTTGGATCAAGCGGCGCCCTCAGCGTTAGGTTTAGAATTATTTTATTAAATTTCTTCAGTACAACGAAATAAGTCAATTAATGGCTAAACTTTTGTTCAAAGTAAAGTTTTGTTCAAAGGAACTGGAGGTTTACTCGTAGCATTTTTCAACGATTTGACGATATGATCTGTAATTTGCCAGACACTCCTGTATAGTATCATAAAGAAAAGTGCCGAACCACATCAGATTTGTTGTATTCAAGTTTATTTTAATTACTTTTAGTAGGACTGATACGAATTTGTTTGGCTAAAAGACTAGCAAAATGTTCTGCAAAAGATTCCGTCACAAGAAAGTCTTCTGTCAATGATCGATTTTCCTCTGCCTCTTGTGCATCCTCACTGCTTCCCACAGCGAGTACACGGTTTCTTCATCTGAAGTTAATTTTATAATGGCTCGATTCCAACTTTTTTTGCCATCTTCCTGAGCTCCATAGGGTAATTATTTCTGATAGTAGGTACTGCGAGTGATGAGAAAGGAATACTTATTGAAATTTGTATATTTAATTAAATGTGTTCTGGTGTAGTTATATTCTCTAAATTGCCATGAAGTGTTCTAAAATAATATTGAAAGGGTTGTCACATTCTTATTCTATATTTATTAGGATTTCTGAAAAACCTAAATATGATAAGTTAAATTCCTCTTTATGTAATTGACGATTATAAAAAGTTTGCAATTCTTGTACTTACTACATACCACAAAGGTTCTCATATATTGTATTATATTTAAGGCTCTCAACATTGGTAAAATTCCGGTAACCGTTCGCAAACAAAAAGATAACACAGTTTTCCAGGTATCAACAGAAGAACAAACCTAAGCTTAAAACACCGTTATTTCACCAGACTTGAACGTATCCCAGATGTTGTCGAACAAGACAAAAAGAATATTATACATATAGGTACGCACATATAAGTAACAGGAGGTGGGCTTTGCTGACAATTGACGTTCGAAGAACATGTGTAACGGGTAGCAAAAGTGACTTTTGTCCGTAGGGATGGTCTTTGGCCCAACCGTGTATAACATAAGCACATGCGGCCAACGCATTGCGTGTACACGACCTGTAATAAAAGTAGCAGCATAAGGGCAACGTATGGGAATACAAGATTGAGGAAAGTAGCAATTTTATTATCGAGGCAGTCGCATCAAAATTATATACCTCGCAAATTGATGCATTAGTTGTTCACCTTTAGAATCTTACTGCAGGGTACTTCTGAGATCAATACAAATAATACAATGAATTCATTCAACATGTATGATTTTTATGTAAGATATTTTTTTTAGAAATTTTTGCTGCAAGACCAAGAAGTAGTAGATCAATAGGGTGTGGAATTGATAGAGGCGCAAGAGCCTCCAATGGCTCGGAATATGGTCCCCAGAAAGATTTTGATTTTGAGGGGATCACTCACTTTGAACTAGGAAGGCTTGCCTATGATTCTTTTAATGGTTTCTACAAATTAAAGTTTAATACAGTAAAATAAGTCTATGGAATTCATCAATTTGTTAGCAACATTGCGGTTAGTTTTGTGTTTAAAATGCGTAGCTTTTGTTAATTTAATATTTTTGCAGGTAACGTGGTATGATGAAAAGCACACACGCAGTGGAAATGGTTCCAGGTCCTTCGGTCCGAATAACACTTTCTTCGCGTAGACAACGTACCATAACAAAGTGACAAACAATTTTATTTAAGAAAAAACTCGACCCAAAAGATATTGGGCGTACCAAGGGAGTACCGATGGGACCAAGAGGCCGCAGTCGGCAATAATTATTGTTGACAGTAACGTGTTATATTTTTATGTTTAAAAGTGCCTGTACCTGCTTTAGATTTGGCTATGACACAAGGTTACTAAAAATAGATAGATCTGTCTGGTAACTTATAGGTATACGTCACTCAGTTTACCGCATGAAGTTAACTGATATGGAATTTAACGTTTACGTGAGCATATAAAAATACTAATAATGTCAGTTCATTGTTTTCGGAATAATTTATGGAGATGGGTCAAAAAGCCCGCTAAGCTGCAAGCCTTCTAATATATATGAATTCATATAAGTTTGAATATATTATTGGTTTGATGTTGCCAGACAATCTGTAAATTTTAGTATCTTTCACGGCAACTAAATGTATTGTTTTGTCAGTGAGGTACAGGCAAACAAAAAATCTTAAACAATTGAATAGGTTAAATCATCTCGAGATTAGGTAATATCAATTTTAGGTATTAGTTTTGGGTGTTACATACCTATTGTATTATTACTAGAACATCATTAATTCTCTCTATCAATTCCATTTCTTAACTAAATTGAAAATTTATATGCCCTGAATCAAACATTGGTTTAAATTTCAAACATAAAAATTATGTTGTAAATAATACTATTTAGGTATAAAATCATTGATTTTTTTTTCAATGTTGATACTTATCTTGAGGTTTTGGTTTATAGTAGACATGAATAAATTTTAAATTAAATATTTTCACATTATTTTGTTATGTGCTCTTGATTGATAGACGAGGGTACTATAACATATTTTCCGTTTGTTTTATGAAGAATGACGCTTATTATATTATAACGCTTTATTTTTATTTAAAAAGTGAACACCTCGCTGTATAGTTTTGGTGCAATACATATAACAAAACAAAATTATCAAAAATATTATGCTAATGCAACGTTTAGGTCTTCCGCACTTGGCATAAAACTGAGTGACTTGAAGAAATTTTTGCTTATTTTTGTAGTTCATTTAAGTCAAGGTCCACGGTATTGGGAATGATAAATCTAGTTTTTTTTAAGTCACAAACATCTTTTAAATGAACTGAAAGAAAAAAATTAATCAATTTGAATTCTTTCATAATGTTATCTATATCTGATTATATTGTAGTTGCTTGGCCAACCACATTCAGTTATATAAAAGAGCAGTCCACTGTTGCCCGATTGGGAGATTTTTTCTCACTTTGAGCGGTTTCCCTTCAAAAGTAGTATGTTTACGTTAGGGATAAAAGAAAGTTTTTACCTACTAAAATCCCCAATCTGGCAACACTGAAACAGTCTCTATAAAGATTGTAGTTGTTAGCCCAACACATGGAACAAAGGGCTATCAACATATATTTTGACGGCAAACTCATCATGCTAAATATTGCGGAACAGAAATTACTACCTCATAGCTGGTTATGTACCAGTCTTCAACATTTATTAAGCCTAATTTTATTGGCGGTGCCAATGTTTTTTTTGAGACATCCTTCTATATATGCGGTCAATTGATTCGATCTACTGATCTACCTAAATAGGCAGTCTACAGGTTCACTAGTACCCATTAATTTAATAATATTCTCATGCAGTTTCCCGTACACCATCATGTTTTCTTTCATTTTGCAGATGAAGATGATCAGTGAGCCTGCAGCCCAAGTAGTGGTTGCAGATGAGAAAGGTATTCAATAGTGAATTCACTGCAATCATTGCTAATAATGTTGTTTCCCTTTCATATTTCATAAGCGAAACCAGGCCCTTCAACCGCTAAGCGTCGCAGACTTAATTAAAAAACTACATAATACATTAAGAATTCATTAAAAAGATAAATATATAGTTAATTAAATAAGACAATTAAATAGTAATAATTTACGTCTCTACTGAGTTTTTGGTGAAGGGCTCTTGACTTAACAGTTTTGCGTAATGTGACATAAAATATAAACCCGATCCCGCGGCTACACGGTTTGGCCAAAAGAAATGATTAATATGTGCTGTGCAATTTGTAGTGAATTTAATGTAGTTTTATCAGAACCTAAGTTTGTTTTAATTACACGCACATTATATAAAGTAGAAAAATTTGGCCTTCTTTCGCGCGCTCTAGCAGCCAAACCATTCAACCAAAAAATACCTTGATCATGCCTTTTATAGGAAATTTAGTGTACTTTATTTTTGTTTATAGTGGTCTACGTCGAAAAGTTCACAGTTTAAGGACTTTTTCGCAAAAAAGCTGAAGATGAGTCGAACATTTTTAGGTGCGATTTTCGTTATGAAGCCTTGTCCGTGGGAAGTAGCAAAGTTGAAATTCGGATTCAGCACCCCAAAAACCATATAGAATGAAAGAAAAAATACTTCTATATTTTTTTCTTGGCCAAAACACCATTTGACTGAACTATATAATATCAAAACAATATGTAGGTGTCCCTACCGGTTGTCAAAGTTGGAAAAAAAAATAATAGATACACTTTTTAGTTTAAATGTCAAAGGATTTAACAGCTTACTAAAACCTTCATTTGTCAAAAATAGAATAATCTAGACTAAATAACTACTATGGCCAACAGCAGAAAAGTCAAACAAGTTACATCCGATAGTGATATGTAATCATATTTTTCCCAAATTTTTAATTTTAAGTCAGAAATTTTTAATTGTGTCTAGTTTTTAAGGTAAAAATTGAATTTCGCATTTTTTGCGATTTTTTTTTTTCGCATTTTTTGCGATTTTTTTGCACCAAATTTTCTCAAGAACTATGTTCAATTAAAACTTCTAGGTGCAGGTACTACGAAAAAAGCACTCCAGAATCAGTTATTGCTTGTTCGGCTTCTTAAATTGTTAGCCAGGCTAATCATTCAGTTTCAAAATTATTATATTTTAGTGAACGAATTGCAAATCTGTCAAATGTCTCCACTGAATATCTTATGATTATTTTTTATTAGAATAAAAATTGTGGTATTAAATTGTGTGTTAAAATGTGTAATAAAAAATGTATTACTTTTAATACAGTCCTTTTCTTAACTTTGGCAGCTTACAGTTCCTAAATAGTTTGTTAAAATACTATGAGAAACACAATTTTCTCAGATCATACATGTTGAAGGGGTGGCCCTTGTAAAATGAATTTTTTAATATGATACTTTCTATGATATGGAAAAATAAAAACTAAACATAAACTTTGTTTAGCAAATGCATTGACATCTTTTTTCACAATAACCAAAAGAACTCTTGATTTGTAACCCAATCGTGTATGAAGGACCTTTTACACTGTATTGCAAAGAATTCAATTATTAACTTAATTGAATTCGGTTATTCATTGTATAAATTTATTATAGCGAACATGATTTTTCTTAATGGGTGCCATTCTGGACATTGATGTCGCAAATGTTCCTTTCCCTTCTGACACAAAAAAAAACACAGAAGGTATGTATGTCTTCTGCTTATGGACGAAGAAATTTTTTGGCTCTTCATAGAAATATAATACGAAAGAAAAATATCAATAAAAAAACATAGCAGTAATTTTAATCACCGCAGATCAAAATATGCCAACCATTAAGACTGAAAATGTAATGGCTAGTCGTCCACTAATGGTCTTAAACAAAGCTGGGCAAAGTTAATCATAAAGTTAAGTTCGTTAATCGATAATCCTTTCACGAAAAAGTAACTTCGTTAATCGATAGTCCGTTAATTTGCTATAAATATAACGGAAGTTAACGCTAACCGTTAATCGTTAACATTTTATAAAAAAATACGTTATGTTGAGTATAACCTAATAACAACAGATCTTTCGGTTGCATAAGTTAAAATTGCCTTGGGAATTTTTCAAACTAGCCACAATGGTAACTAAAGTAACCACATTGCGAATTGTAATATTTATAAAATACATTGAAAAGCCAAACTAAGGTGGCTGCAGTTCGAAGAAAAGCATTGTCAGAGGGTTTCTTTTTAAGTTTAGATTTATATTTTGAAACAATTGGTATTTATTAAAAAGTAACAATATTAAAAAATAGTTAAATATTACTATCACATAATAAATAGGTATACTCGCGGAAAATAGTACGTATACATCATAAAATTGAAACAAGAAATTTAGGATGTGAACATATTTTTTTCCGCGACTGTACATACAGAAAGTAACTTAAAACTAAACAGGTCACGCACATGCTGTATGTACGGACGCCGTGTCGCACAAAGTAGTATGTCATACAAAACCAAGTCCGAACATGCACAGAATGTCAATAGCAGTTTGAAATGTTTAATTATGATCAAAATATATCTATACTTTCTACACATCATCCTACTAAACAACAATTCTGAACAAATTTCTTTCAACCGCAGTCCAAAATTTTAATGTTTTATGTTTAAATTCGCATGTAACGTATTAGCCGTTAAATATTATTATTCAGTAATATTAAAAACTTTAAAATAATAGGAATTTGGTCAAGGCTTTAATAATGTTGGTTTCAACATTTTGAAAACTTTTTCATATTTAAAAATTTGATTGGAAGATGGTTATAGTTATCGGATTACAGAAATTTCCTTATTTCCTGTTGAAATAGACATGTAGCAAAATTTACATTTATGATTTCTAAACACATATCCATTTTAATTAGCTGTGAATAAGTACCACAATATGTGGATGTCTGCTACATGATTAACGAGAATTATGTGTAAATGAAGTGCGGATTTCTTCTGCAATAAAACTGTTATGGAAATTTGAGGGCATGGGCGGTATTATATATTTACTGCCAATAAGGATTTGCAACGAGTCATCTCAGTTCTAAGTGCTTAAAATATAAAATAATATTACTTTGGTGTCACCGAAATTAGGAGAGGTCAAATCTAAATTATCAAGTTGCTGCAACTGCTAAGCCACCAATTTGCTTTGTTGTTAATGCTTACTGTCAAATAATTATGTTTCTAAATATTATTTTCAGGAACAAAAGGTGCACGTGTTGCCAATTAGATACTTTTAATCTAATAATACCCGTGCGAAACGTTTTTTTTTGCCAAAAAGATCTAGGGAGAGGGAACAACTGTCCTTCGCAACTTTTAATTGCCAATTTGGAGTGGTTTTAAGCGGACTCCCCTTTCTCGCGATGTGAAAGCCGAAAGGGTTGCTAAGTTCGAAAATCTAAGAACTGGCACCCCGTAATTTTTCTACCCAGCGTTGCCGAGAGGACATGACCATTGTTCATCGGAACATAAAGGGGCAATAATTAGAAGAGCCCCTTTTGACAAGGGCTGATTCCCGGCAAGACTACGTCTCGAGGAATTCGATTTCCAGCGATTGTGTTTTAAATATCAATGCCGGTTGATTTCTTATTCCGCAGTTGAAAGGCCAGAGGGTGAAATGATTCGAACATTCATCACCGAATAAAAGAATCCCGGTTTGGACCGGAAGTATATTGATCATTAAATTTAAGATGAAAAACTGATTTATATTCATAGTCTAAAATTGGCCATAAAATCTACACTTCTACTTATTAATAATTGGATATAATGCTAATGTAATATTGATGATATAATTAATTGTTTTAATCTCAAGCAAGCCGAGCTCTAGTGTGTATACTAGCTACATTCGTGAAGTGCTAAAGCTTGTCAAAATTGTTATCACCATGCTGGTAGAAAAATGTGTAGAATTTGTAGAAGCAAAAACTGACGTAAAGGTTCTGTTTTACAAATGTATCTAATTTTAGCTTCTGGTTATGGACTCATTACAATTTTTGCATATCGCAAATGGAGAGTGAAAATTCAATGGAAAATATCTGTCCCGAAATCTATCCCCTCAGAATGCGTAGGGACACATCAGGATACATTAGGGATTCTGAATAACAATTGAAATCGACAGCACGACAGATTTTGTTTTTTATGAATTTTAATTAATATGTGTGGGATTTATGAAATGGTAAAATACAAAACAATAAATTTTGAACAATTTGAGATATTCTATTTATGGTTTTTATTGCATGTGTACTGTTTAATAATAATTATAGTTCTATAGTATCATTAGGATCTTGAGAACATGTTGACATTATCGTCAAATGCGAATTTACAGATTCATCTTCTCTAAGATGAATCTGTAAATTTGTACATAACTTATGTTCATGTTTTTACCTCTGTAAAAATATGAACATAAGTTATGTACAAATTAATACAAATACATATTAATAAAAACAAAACTGTTTGTTGTATACTGACCATTAAACGCAATAAAATATATAAGTAATCACAAAAATAAGACAGTTGTGATTGTGCATTTCTATGACAGCCCGTCGAAACAGTAACTAACCACAATCACAAATAATTAATCACAAATAAAATGTGTAACCAACTCGTACCTATAATAAACGGCGATTAATGATTCGTTAAAAATTCTGTATTATTAATCTGTATTTTGTATATACTTGTTGATTAATTTTATTGATACTTGAATTTTAACCCTGAAAACTACCTACAAGAAAAAATTTACATTTTTCAGAAAATTGACCGTTCCAATATTTTCATTATCTATTTTCTCATAGAACTCATTACTATAAGTACTACATATCTTGTGGAATGTTTATAAATATTTGTCAGTCAACTACCATTTGTACAAACAGATTCTACTTGTTTAAATAATTTGATTTTCTCAAAAATCCGTTTGAATTCTGTTTTCTGAGTTCGAAATGGCAGTTTATTACCTTACCTTTTCCGAAAAATGTATATTTATTGTATATTATCTTCGTTCTCATAGAAATCATTACTATAAGTCTTGTGGAATATTTATAAACTTTTGTCAGTAAAATTGACTGTTCATCGCTTTTTTCACCAAATTCTATTTATTTAAATAATTCGTTATTCTCAAAAGTCCGTCTGAATTCTGTTTTCTGAGTTCGAAATGTCAGTTTATTACCTTCCTAGAGGGACATTATTCATTTCAAAATTTCTTCCTATTGTTTAAACAATCAATTATAATTTATTTTAAACTTTTTCTAATTATGGTAGAAAAGTCGGTTCATTTGTGAAATTGTCTTATAAATTTCATGTTCGAGATATCTTGTCTGTGTTATCTAATAAACCCACATTTGTTTAAACAAATGCAATTCACCTAAAATTATTTTTTAGATCGGTCTGGCCAACTGTTATTCTGAAGTGGCATCATTTATATTTTGGAATGATTTCCAGCGTTTGAATAATAAAATAATATTCGTTTTCAATATTTCATCAAATTAGAGTACAGGGACAGCAACAAATCAACATTAACTTGCGACACACAGTGGTAGGAAATCAGAATAGGCAATGGAGAAAGAAATGTGATTAAGAAAATTTGTCTCCTGAAAAAAATGATGTTGAAATCATTTCAATTTTGTCGAATAAATGATACTGAAAACGAATAATATTTTATTATTTAATCAACAAAATCATCCCAAAATATAAATGCTGTCACTTGAGAATAACAGTTGTAAGATAATAATTTGCCATTTCGAACTTAGAATTCGGACTGATTTTTGAGAAAAACGAATTATTTAATAATAACGAAAATTTATAAAAAGAATTAATGTAAACAAATGTACATTAACTTGGCATATGTTTATAAACATTCCACTAAACTTATAGTAATAATTTCTATGAGGAAAAAGAGATTCAAAAGATTAGAAGCATCAATTATCTGAACAATGTAATTTTTTTCATTTAAGGGTAGTTTTCAGGGTACTATGGGGATGGGTTGGGGGCGTCAAATCCATATGTATAATAGGTCAAATTCTTCCTTGGAAAATCCTCTACAAATCCTTAATTAATCGTAAGTTTTCCCAAACCCGAACAATTATTTGAAAAATTCCAACAAAATATTCAACAAAAAAATACGTGTCTACTTTTTTGGATTTGATTTTCACTGTTTTAACAAATTCACTGTTTTAACAAAGGATTACACGAGAGCACATCAATCTGTAATTCTTTGTCCTTTAACTGACTTTCTATCGCCTACTAATAACAAAAGCCAACGTCAAGTCAGACACCAACACCGCATATTGCGGTATTGTAAATTACTCGCTTTTAAGGAAACTTGTCTAAACAATATCTATGTATTTCTTCTTTTAATCACACTTTCAGAAATCGAAGAAAAGTAGGGTCACGCCCAAAACAGTTTTACAAAAAAGAAAATTAGATTTTTGGCTTGGGTGAGAAATTTGTTATTCATCAAACATCTGTCAGGCGCTTAACGTTACATTATGCCGCTGGCTGTTGAGAAATTGGTATTCTGTAAGCCAGTGATGCTCGCGAGCCCTCACTAAAAATTGTATTACAATTATATCAAATTTAATATATTAATTTAATTAATTTAATATGACACAGATTTGTAAAGATTATCTTCTTGTTATCCACATCAGTTAAAATTTGTTATTAGTGCGAAATTTGCAAATTGTATACAGTTTTTCAATCTTTTTTTGCTTTTATCAGAACGGGGGGCGTAAGTTCGACTCTCACGCCCTGCTTTCGAAGTAAAGGTATTTCTGTGGTTTTCCTTTACTCCTCGGCGAATGCTGAAAGCCAAACAACTTAAGACGTGCCACAGACGCGGGCCATAATAATGACAATTCGGGCCTGCCGATGCCCCAGTAGTGGCGAAAGCTGTTGGGGGATGTTAAGGCGTGGATAATTATTATTTTTTATTATTTTTATAAATACTAGTAACTGAAGTTCAGAATTGTCCAGAAACCAAATCAAAAATTTCGTGTAGTTAAATTTATGAGCTGTCTTTCTTAGATATTGTCTTAAAAAGTTAGACGTATTTCAAAATATTTAGTTTTCGTGAAAAACTGTATTTAGAGTTTTGGGGTAGGTCTGAACTATTATAAATCAAAAATTGTTGAGAAAAAGATCCCAATATTATTTTTCCTTTATTTTGACTTCACAGGATTTGTGTAAGGCACGCGCGTGAAAAATACTGATGTGAATAAACTATTCATATAAATATTCAACACCCTAATAAAACGGATTGATATGTAACATAGTATTAGCAACGTGGTATGGTAATCAGTATGTTGTTGCCATTGCTATTGCCATTGATTTTAGATGTAATTTATACAACATTTGCCGTTGCGGGGTTGTGGAAAAAATATGGTACATATTGAAACATTATTTCTTGACATTTAAAGCATTATCGGATTATAAAAGCGATGTCAAGTTACCAGAAAAAAAAATCCTAGAAACAACGTATTACTTTTTACTTTATCATACGCAGTATGTAAAGTATTGTAATCGTGCCGAAAAAAAAAATTGGGATTTTAGCGGAAATAGGTCTTTTTGGGTCCCCTGAACATTTTTGACCAAGGTACAAAAAAATGTCTGTGTGTGTGTGTGTGTGTGTGTGTGTGTGTGTGTGTGTGTGTGTGTGTGTGTGTGTGTGTGTGTGTGTGTGTGTGTGTGTGTGTGTGTGTGTGTGTGTGTGTGTGTGTGTGTGTGTGTGTGTGTGTGTGTGTGTGTGTGTGTGTGTGTGTGTGTGTGTGTGTGTGTGTGTGTGTGTGTGTGTGTGTGTGTGTGTGTGTGTGTGTGTGTGTGTGTGTGTGTGTGTGTGTGTGTGTGTGTGTGTGTGTGTGTGTGTGTGTGTGTGTGTGTGTGTGTGTGTGTGTGTGTGTGTGTGTGTGTGTGTGTGTGTGTGTGTGTGTGTGTGTGTGTGTGTGTGTGTGTGTATGTGTGTATGTGTGTACCAGATTTTTGTGACGACGATTCCGGAGAAACTACTAAAGGTATCGGGACGAAAGTGCGTATTTAGAATTTTTATGACCAAACTTAGAGCTGAAAAGCTTTTGGTTCAAAAGGGTCCACAGGAACTGGCTGTTTCCTCTAAGCATTTTTCAAGGATTTTGCAAATGAGCTGCCATTTCTGTAATTTCGTCAAAATAGTTAAATAATAAATTAAAGTAGAGGAAATTTTGAATAATTTATGCCTATGATATTCTTTGGTAAAATTAATAGTTTAGCTTTTAAAGCAAATTCTATTTGATCGAAATCGGTCGCATCTGCATTGATATGAAACTATATAGTAGCTTGGATTTGACAAATATTTTTTTTGTGCTGTCACCACAGAAATGTCTATGGCTGTCACACTCGAAAACAGCTGATTTCATCATAGGTTGGAGAACCGCTATGGCACATTGCCGCTCTGGTGCGGCAAAGTACAAAATACAAAATTCAAACAAAATCACAAATTCAAAATCAAGATCACAAATTTGATTGTTTGTTGATAAGAAATATCAACCCGTTGTTATATCTAATTGTAAAAACGACAAATTGAAAAAATTTTATATAAAAGTATAGCGATTAGTGTAGTTATATTTTAGTATGTAGGTACGAATGTAACATCTACAGATTCTACAGTGTCATGAGCGAATACAAATCTGTCAGAATTCGAATTAGCTTTTTAAACGTAAAAGTGGTATCAACCTAACATTTCCTATACAGAAATGTAACCATTTTTGAATTTCTTTTTAAATACGTATTTCTCAAAAAGCAACACAAAAAACGTTGATGTCTTGTCGAAAACTACAAAGCGCGACTCGCATCACCGCTCGTCGCGCTATTCCGTACTCTCGGCACTTGTGAGATAAATAACTATTATGATGACAGTAGGTAGTGTCAAATGCTGATGCTTTGACAATACTTACTATTGATACTATTGACTATCAAAATATCTGTCAAATCCTGGCTTACTAGTTTAATTTTAATGCAGGCACGATTTATCTCAATCAAATAGATTCTCATGCAGCTAAACTATTAATTTTATATTCTGTATGATAAAGTCATGTGCGTGGCCACATCAGATTTTTTATTTTAAAATGAAAAAAACTCAAATATGAGGAATAAAGGACCTTTATTACCTGTTAAACAATTGATGGCTTTTTTGTGTGTGCGGCTAGCCGAAGCCTTGGTCAGAACTGTGTGGCCCGCGCCCATAAATGAGTTTTGCACCACTGCCGTAAACCAATGGCGTAAACCAATAACAACTGTCTGTTATAACAGAGGTTTCCTACCGGGACCTGACTGAAATTCGCCCGTTTACTTTTGTTCAACTGTCATTTTTTTCTTTGTAATCATAATATTCATAATAGAGTTTATTATTGTTATCATTTTATTATACCTCCATAATGGCACTGTACAGTAACGTTTATATAACTATACATCTACCAAAAATTAATTTAAAACATTATTCATATATATATCACGTATGGAAGACAGTTCTTTAAAACCTATGCTACTCTTATGGGTAATAACAGAGTTATTTACAGATATATTACCCCATAAGATTTATATGGACTTCGTTAACATCTCTGAAAATACCATATGGATTTTATGTTCTCACGAGCTCTGCAAATTTCCTCCGGAATGCTTTGTTTTTATGCTCCAAAAAAATCCAATACTTAAGTCCGTCAGTCAAAATGTTCCTGATTTCAAATCTTTCATATATATTTTATAACAGACATCTTAAAGGTTTGTGATGCTGTTTATGTAGGTCAAGTCGGAAGGAAGTTGGCAAAATGGATAGCGGAACATAAATCTAGAACTTTATCAACATAAAATTTCAACACGTCATTGTATAAAAATATAAAATAAAACAAAGGCAATAAAAATTACAAATTAGGTTTATTGGAAAAACTTGAAATAGAAAAACATAAAATACACCACAATATTACATTATTATACGATCACTTAGAGTTTCGACAGAAACCTTTATTGGTGTTCACTTTACAATAATTTTAAAAATGTTTTGAATCTTAAGTTGCCTTCCTTGTACAATTTTTACGCTGCCTCTAGGTACCTGTTAGTTACCTGACTGTAGATTATACGTTCAATTATTTATTTACTTTAAGTCCACCACTTTTCTACTTTTAGATTTAGGTTGATGACGTTTCCATTTACGAAACCTGTACCTACAAAATTGCAGAAGTCTTTACAAAGGAAAAGAGTTTCTTTTAAATTTATTAACTACTATAATATCTACTATAATATCTTAAAAGGAGGTTTCTGAAAGTGTACGTTCAATATGGGAGGTTAATGTGAAACAAGTTACGGGACTTCCATTATAAAGTCTTAATATTGCATTCCTCGTATTGATTTATTGGAATGGTAATCAGTTTCATCATTTTCAAGTCAATTTTCTCAGAACGTAAGACACGATATTGCTAAATACTATATATAGTTTTTTTTTGTGTTGCAAGGTGCCAATGCCGGGCTTTTAATAAAACAGTTTGTGTTGAACCTTCGAGGTTTCGACAATTTCATTGTCATCATCCGAGGATTAACTACAAAAGATACAGTTGAAACTAAAAATAAAATAGACGTTTGACCTTTACGTTCAAGTTTCAGTGCAATAGCGATAAGGGTCTCTTTTGTACTTTCTTCTTCCACATCACGTCTGAAATGACTCTATCTACAGAATGATATTAAGCATATGAAAGTGCACAAACCATCAACATTGATGATGTACGGACAACCATTCAGTAGATTTATTGTATATTTTTGACACGATTAGTTGTATGAAACAAATATATAGAACCATGGGACTATCCAGCTCAAATCAGAAGGGGTGGGGGGCAATTTTCTAAATTTAGCTTGCTCTATGGCCAAGGTGACCAGAATTTGATTGAAGCAAAGCGGGACATAAGCATGGGGTAGTAATTAAAGCCGCATACTTGCGTTATGTTCAATATGATTTTGAGTTGAGTTGGATACACAGATATAATTTGACATTTTTTGTGATACTGATCAAAAAATTATTATTTTACACCAAACAGTGTAGACATTCTTTGTTTTACCATGTTTATTTCAATTAGATAAATGTATGTGACGTTTTTAAAATTATTATTGTAAATTTTATGCATCTTGCGATAGACCGTTTTTTTTTCAATAGTGTGTGTAGTTGTGTGATATATTAGGTTCATAAAGACAACTTTATATCAACTTTATGATATTACAGTTGATTTTAAAAAAATAATAAATTTGATAAGCCATCAACTTAAAAATTTTTATTTAAAAAAAATTGTTGGTTCATTGTAATGTATTTTTATTTAGCTTTATTTCAATCTTTGAAATAATTCATATCGTAAATTTTAACCCTTTTCCTTACCAAAATGTCGTCAAATATTCGGTATTTGTACCAAATAGGTTTAGTAAATATGTAAATACACTTTCATCCAGAAATAAATATATTGTTGTTACAAAATTTTACATAATAAATTATACAAAATTTCGCCTTAGTGTAAATTGGACTATTAAAGACACACCTTATTTCTAAATTTATTGTCGAGGTATGAGGAAAGACTAATAAATATTTTAGCTTTCGAGAAGATGGTAAACACTGTTCTAATTTACTGGTTTTGGACTATATAAACTATATAAAGAAATCAATAAATTGTTTGTTTATGGGTACAATATTATAACCGTAGATTTTGTTCAACTTAATACATCAACAAAAATGATAGAAACATTATAGTAGCTAGACTGAGAAATTGTTTACTTCTGACCGCTATCTATTTCATAAATACCTACTATCAAAGCAAAGCAGTGAAAAACAACGGAGTACGATGTGCTGTTTTTGTGAGATAAGAAAACATTGTGCAAAACATTGCGCAAATTGCAAATAGAAAATTGTTATTATTTATACATGGAGAGCTGCCCCCCCACCTGCCCTCCCTGGATAAGCCCATGTATAGAACATTTTATACATAGAAACTATTGCTGGTTTAATTTTGAAATTAATAATTTTTTCGCAAATATTTGTTTCCGCGATAATCAAAAAGGGCGAAAAACCCGAAAGAAGGACAAGCAAAGAATACTATGACTATGTCAGTTCAAACTAGCCGATTTACTTATAATACATATCTATACTGAAGCCCATACATTAAATGCGAAATAACGTGAAACTCAAAAAAAATATAGAAAACTAACGAGTTCGCACTTGAGCTGCACTTTGTAACGCTAACAAACCGAAGAGATGCGCAGCGTAGACATATGCAAATATCAATTATCTCACATCCGGTAATTCATTTTGCACCTGCTTGCTCATAAACATAGGTCTACGCACTTCTGGCCAATTGTTATTAGTTCATCAGTGTATGGTGGTGGAAGAGCTGCTCTGGATGACCGGCGGGAGAGGTTACCCTCTTGCTAATTTTGATGAAGGTCGATGACCCGTACCGTACCCCAAAATGCTCTACGGCCAGTAAACAATTGTGCAATGCATTTGTGGCAGCGGGAGAGATGGCGTAATCGTTTCATCCATGTGAACTCGCCCGTGGTCCGTGAAATGAACATCAAACAAATTTTTAATTGAGTAATGGTTCATTCTTCTCCCTCAGTCGGGATAACGATAAATGATGAACGCACCAAAAATTCATTGCTCATCCGCAATGGTATTGTTTGAATTTGTATATATTTATGATGGATTTGATGATAATTAAATGATTGAAAATGCGAAGGAATTTGTTTATGTAGTTATTTTAAATTATTTGATAATCATAACAGTAATTGTGATTTGTCATGTATCAAACTGAATATTCAAATGCTATTAATGTGACGATGTATTAAGATGCCGATGCAGTACCGACGTAGTGCGAATTTATATTATATAGAACACAAACTAGCTCAGTTCATAGTTGAAACTAGTTTGTAGAATTCGTCCCAAACTCAGCATTATGCGCGTGAGACGAATTATTTTCCGGAAGTGCAATAAATATGCCTTGCATTTTTTTTTGCTGGAGGGTAACGATCCCACCAATCGGTTCTTTTTCCTAAATTAAAAAAAAAATCGCTTAATGTTAACACGTGCCACCGAGCATTTTCCATTTAAAATACATTGAAAAAATGCATATTTTTCTTTTTTTTTTCGCATTTCGGATTTAGTTCCCAAAACTTCAAATCCCCAACCACTATTTTTTTTCTCCGCCCCCACCCTCTCCTGCAGTACCCAAAAAATGAGGCAAAATTCTCCCCAAATTTACAATTTTACAAAGTTACGTGATATATTATTTTTCTGACAGAAATTACTATTATTGGATTATTAACATGGTTTTTGTCATACATTAACTAATTTAAAAATTAAAAAAATTGTTTAAATAACTACCTACACGTACACCTTTAGCCAAAAATATACGATGTTACGAATTCATTTTTCCATTTGTTCCAAAAATTATTAAATTATTGCTTTTTTGTCATTTATTAACTAATTAGCAATTGTTTAAAGTTTAAACAATGACCATTTGTGTAAACAAAGATATATGTGGTTACGCACATATTATTCTAAGTTTGCAAAAATTATTAGATTGTTTGGTATTTTTGTCATTTATTAACTAATTTGTTTAGACAAATATATACATTGTAAAGGACATAGTTTTCTATATTTTTTACATAAATTATTATTAGATTATTGGTAATTTTACGACATTAACTAATTAATTTGTAATTGTTTAAACAGATACAATTTGTTTAAACAAATATGTACATTATTACCGACATATTTTTACTTTATCATACGCAGTATGATGAAGTATTGTAATCGTGCCGAAATTTTTTTTTGAGATTTTAGCGGAAATAGGTCTTTATAGGTCCCCTGAACATTTTTGACCAAGGTACAAAAAAATGTCTGTGTGTGTGTGTGTGTGTGTGTGTGTGTGTGTGTGTGTGTGTGTGTGTGTGTGTGTGTGTGTGTGTGTGTGTGTGTGTGTGTGTGTGTGTGTGTGTGTGTGTGTGTGTGTGTGTGTGTGTGTGTGTGTGTGTGTGTGTGTGTGTGTGTGTGTGTGTGTGTGTGTGTGTGTGTGTGTGTGTGTGTGTGTGTGTGTGTGTGTGTGTGTGTGTGTGTGTGTGTGTGTGTGTGTGTGTGTGTGTGTGTGTGTGTGTGTGTGTGTGTGTGTGTGTGTGTGTGTGTGTGTGTGTGTGTGTGTGTGTGTGTGTGTGTGTGTGTGTGTGTGTGTGTGTGTGTGTGTGTGTGTGTGTGTACTGTGTGTGTGTGTGTGTGTGTGTGTGGTGTGTGTGTGTGTGTGTGTGTGTGTGTGTGTGTGTGTGTGTGTGTGTGTGTGTGTGTGTGTGTGTGTGTGTGTGTGTGTGTGTGTGTGTGTGTGTGTGTGTGTGTGTGTGTGTGTGTGTATGTGTGTGTACCCAATTTTTGTTAATTCGATTCCGGAGAAACTGCTAAAGGTATCGGCACGGAACTTCATATTTTCAAGTTTCATGACCAAACTTAGAGCTGAAAAGCTTTTGGTCCAAAAGGGTCCAAAGGAACTGGGTATTTACTCTAAACCTTTTTCAAGGATTTTAGAAATGAGCCGCCATCTCTGTAATTTCGTCAAAATAGTTAAATAATAAATTAAAGCAGAGGAAATTTTGAATAATTTATGCCTATGACATTTTTTGGCAACGTTAATAGTTTAGCTGCAAGACCAAATTCTATTTGATCGGTCGGTCGCATCTGCATTGATTTAATACTATATAGTGACCCAGGATTTGCAAATTTTTCAGTCTAATGACAGTACCGGTAGTGTCAAATGCTGATGTTTTGACATTATCTCACAATTAATATTGACAGTAGTTAATAGTATCAAAAGATCTCATATTGTGATACCGTGTACCGTCTTTGCCTGATGGCGTCGGATAGGCAGCGTGTTCAGCGTGTCCAAAATGCATGTGCTCTGTTTGTTTTTGGTTTGACGAAGTATGATCATGTATCGAATGGGCTGGGCGACTTGGGGTGGTTGAACATGGATAACACTAGGGTGTTGCATGCAGCAATATTGTATCATAAGTTGCTATGCACTAGATCCCACAATACCTCATGCGGAAGATATGCTGTAGATCGGATGTCCATAACTTTAATTTAAGATTCGGGGGTTGGTTTGCTCCACCTGCCCATCGCACTGAGCTGTATAAACGGCAATTCTCTTACCAGGTGAGTCATATATACAATGGTCTCAGGGAAGATATGAAAAGTTTATCGTTAAACAGTTTTGGGGGAAAGGTGAAGCGTTGTCTGTTTGCTCAACAGGGGGACTTTAGGCATCGAGCGCACATTGGAGGCTGTATTAATTTTTAGTTTTTATGGGCAGGTGCGATGTTTTGTTGAGTTGGATTTAATGCAATTACGTGTAATTAGACTCTAGAGTAATTTTTTGTTTGTTTTTGTTTTGATAAGTTCTCGGAATTATTTTTATATTATTGCTACAATTTGTCTTAGTTCTAGTTTGCGTAAGGGGTAGAGTGGAAGAGTAAGGCAATTTGAAAACAAGTGTGCTGAACTGCGCCCTAAATATAAATAATATTTTGTTGCATTTAATATTGTCTTATTTTAATAAAGCAATTATTTATTTATTTCATTATTTATTCATCTGTTAAATCCTGGCTAACTAGTTTTATTTTAATGCAGACACGTTTTATCTCAATCAAATAGATTCTCATGCAGCTAAACTATTAATTTTATATTTTGTATGATAAAGTCATGTGCCTGGCCACATCAGATTTTTTATATTTAGTGTAGAAACTGTTATTAAATTATTGGCATTTTTGTCATTTATCAACGAATTTGCAATTCTTTAGACACTCTCGGTTTTTGTCTCCCACCGCTTCACGTCGGGGGACAACACAACTGAGCTAAAAGCTAATACTTTTTTCCCTTGTATAATAAATAACTATTTATAGACAAATAAAAAAATTATTGGAACAACAAAAAATTATTCATTCCAACTTTTTAACTTTTTAACGCAAAAACTAATAACTGTCCAAATTTGCAGATACGAGTGAACACGACCTCTATGCTTAACACGGCAGTGTAGGTGCAAGTGACGTAAATAATCTATTTTCCCTCGGATGCTTACCATAAAACTTTTGCTTTCAAGTAATTAGGTCGTCGCATTGTTTGTGGCTTCTTCTGCTGGTGTTTCTAGGCCAACTTTGTAATACCCCATCAAGCTACATTGGCTAACTGGAACCGCTTTAACGAGTCAATTGGTCATTCGAGCTTTCGAGGTTGGATGACGTATTTGCACTCAACTCTCCATCACACGGGCGGTATAACGGGAATATAAGACATACTCTTAAGTGTCAGTGCATATGCATAAAACTAAACGGTATGACCACGGAAACTGTGTGCTTTCATTAAATATAGTTACTTTTGACTCGTCCTAGGATTTTGGTGAGAGAATTATTGCATACCGTATGCTTGGAACTAACTATACAAACAATTAATAATGTTTTCCATCGTTTGTTACAAACTTAATTATGTAGTCTAAAATAAAAACGCATTGTTTGGTTTGTAAGGTTGTTTTACTTTAAAAGTAAGCAATCGATTTCGAGTTAACAATAAAAAATAACTATTACATGTATAGGACAAAAAGAGCTTGATTCTTATTCTGACTATTATAGTCTACAGAGCTATCTACCGATAACTATTTCGCAAAATCCGTGTTCAACCCAATTTTATCTTTCTTCAAAATATTCTGATGTAAGGCCATACAATTTTAACATTGTTGTCTTCGGAAAAAATCGGAAGTCAGAGCCAAAACCGAATAAGTTATATAAAAAGCAAAAATGCTTTGTGAAACAGAGTTACCCAATTACAGGTTAAGAATCAAATAAAAAAAAAACAACTTTTGTAAATATCATTAAACACTACAAAAAAATAGATGTTTTATATTGTAAGAATGATTCTATGATGCCAATATGATAAATTGTGGTTGTGTACCATTTTAAGAAGAAAATTAGGCATCAGTGAATCAGAAAATTGCTTAGAATTATGTCAATTTGATTAAAATCGTTTACGTAATATGTAATTGTACTTTGAAATGTCAGCAAAAATTACTTGCATATTATAATGTTTTATTTGTAAAAATAAAGGATAAACTCACTGAGCATCATACTATCGGATTTGATTGCAAAATGAGATCGTTGCAGCTAAATGCTTACATTGCATGACTTATTCGCCCAAATTCGGCTGTACTAGGGTGATGAATGCCATGCAATCTAGTTTCCGGGAATCGCACAGTTAGTGGAGCTGCCCTGCTGGCTATAAAATGGGATAAAATCGTGTCTTTCCAACAGATAGACAGGGTTACCGCAGTGATTCTTCTCAACATGTCAAATGCCTTCGACAGCGGAAGTTTTGATTGTATTTCGCCAAACTTCAATGTTATGGAATTGACGGGTCTGGTTTTGACCTGACTTCGAGAGTACCCAGTTGTAAGAACAAACTACACTAAGATCGACGCAGAAATTATCTCCTAACCATTTTCACTGTCATGCGTTCCTCAGGCATCAGTGCTAGGTCCACTGCTGTTCAACATCTTAACTGCTGACATGCTGACTACCTTCGGGCACTGTAGTTACCACATGGATGCAGATGACAACCAACTGTATGCCCCTATTCAGTCCGAGGCAGTCAACGATAGCCTGCCTTCTAATAACGAAGACCGTCTACTGCTGGTGTGCCAAGTTCTGTTTGTTGACAACGAGGAGGACGTCGATGGCGTGAGATTAGCTGGAATTGAGCTGGAGTTGGATGGTGTTCATCTTCCAGTGGTAACAGAAGCAAGAAACTATGGAATCGTCTGTCTCCATGGCCTTACCTTTAATGTGGTTAAGTAGAGCAGCTTTAGCTGGACTTCGCCAATAAAGTCTATTTATTTATTTATTTATGTACACGTAGATACCTACGCTTTGTCAGGCTGCGTATGCCAAATTGAGGCTATTACATCAATTTAAATCGGGTTACCGACTGATACTAGGCTTATGCTTACAGTATCGTTGGTGCTAATTGCCTTAGGTTATGAAGGCATCGTTTAAGGCCCTTTCCTCTACCAGGCAAACAAGAGACGTCTTCAAGAAATACATACATCTCCTATGCAACTGGATGTCCCCGTCGTCAACACATGGGTCATGTTTTTCGGGAGCACCGACAGCTTCGGTTGGCTGAAAGGCGATATACCAAAATTATAAAGTTCAGCATTAGAAAGGAGAATCCCACTTAAAGGCATTATACTTGCCACTGTTAAAACTCGATTTTCTCGGATTGCGGATTGATTTAAGTCTCAAATGGCGACCACATATAGATATCTTGGCACCAAAAACTAACGAGTTGCGTTTACGCCATAAGAGTTATGTCATCAATGGTGGGGGAGGCGTCTGGTCTTTCTGCGTATTATGGGCTGGTTGCTTCCATAATCTCCTACGGTATCTTCTTTTGGGGAAGATGCTCTGAAACGGAAAGAATATTCAAAATTCAAGAAATCCTGTCTGCGGAGTATTTACAATATTCAGCAGAGAGACTTCTGCAGAGATATTTTTAAGAACAAGGGCAGACTTACCGTGATAGCAATTTACGTTACAGAATGTTGCTGTTTTGTGGGAAAAAGTATGAAATTCTGTTTTCGCCATTTGAACCAAAACCCAGTCAACACGAAGAGCAAACAAAAATTTACTGCTTAGAATTACGCAAACTAAGTTTGAGCGAATCCAACGTGATGTTGTAATTCAACTACTTAAGATTTATAACCAACTCCTGAAGAAAATCACTGATCTTTCATATCACCACTTCAGGAAGAAACTAGCACAGTTCCTAGCGCTAAGTCTCCCTACAACATCAGCGAATACTATACAACATAGAATTTTAATTATCTTTGTAATTTGCTTATTCTTAAGCTACCATGTACTTGACGTGTTCCATGCTTCTTGAACTTTTGAATAATCTTTATAATAACTATATTATCGTTCTACCCACAACGCAAACTACGTGCACCACCCACTACGTTCAGCGGTGTGTGATGGTTGCCTTCTTCTCTGGCGGCCAAGATCGAACTAAGATGGGAAGTTCCTACGAGCAGAATTTGCTACGTTGCCTCCATGGCGACAGTTCCCATGCAGACGATCTGTCATCTAGTATATCCAAATAGGGATTAAGGCAAGTGCGGATAGACGCTATAGACCACATGACGTTTATACCCTTCTCGGTGTGGAGTTACCCTATCCCACGTATGTGGGTAATGGGAAGCCGCTGAGAGAGATGACATGTGGTAGAGTTCTCAGCGTAAGCGTGCTCGCCGGTGCACCCATCCTCCGATGAACGGTTAGCCTTTCTAATCTCGATGGGTACGGATAACGCGTTAGCGTTCCGGGCGGTGCTCGTCAAACGTGGATTCCGGAAGGTTTCCGTGACGAGTACTTGGAGAAATTCAAGGCTGTGGGATACCACTAACTCTTCGGTGCAGACCCCTAGAACCACCGGGGGCTATCCTATACCATGGTTCCTAGCTGTGGGTCAATGGCCGCCCTTCTACGGTGTGCACATGTGTTGAGTAGAGGTTTGCCCAAGTGGAGGGGAACTACGGCCCCCATAACTGGTCTGTTTAGGAACGAGGTCTTAATTGTATCATGGAAGCCTGCGCATGATGGCACCAGTGGTGCAGCCAAACAACTTACTTTAGGGATATTACAAATGCTAGCCTGGGTGGTGTACCATGATGGATGCATGGCGAAAGCTGGGTCAGCGAGCCGACCTCTATGGGGCGGCGATCCTTATTCATGTTCCAATGCAGAGGATTTTTTTCTTCCTACTGTCAACACTCATTAATATGATTCACATTGAATTCGGTCTTCATAGCAAAAGTAAAACCATAGCTGAATATGTTGAAGAGGGAGAGTTTTGATGGATACATAGCGGTTGAAGGTGAAATATATTAATTTCTGTTATCTGCATTTATTTTTGACAGGTGCCATTTCAAATCGCCTTAGTGTTAATCCCTGACTCGGTTGTTGGTTTAAAGTGGAAAAATTAGTTAGGTACAGTAAATTTGCGTTTATCTATTTTTTTAACTTCTTCTCACATGGGAGGTATTGTCGTGAAAAGTGTAGCCAATAAAACTGATTGCAAATACGGCACAACACAAAATCCCCTTTACATATGGACAAGAGGGGGAGGGAGCGCAGGCCGAATGGGCGAGGCAGCTGTTAGAACAAATCCAATCCGAAATGAATGGAATATGTAATTTATTAAGCTAAATAACTCGCTTTGTAGCGGCTAATGCGGGTTTCATGTCCGCGCGGATTTAATTGCGCCAAATAAATTTTCGAATTTGGTCGCACCTATGCCTCAATCCTCACGCACCTTGTACCAAGTAATGGGCGAATTAATGTAAATTCCGCATTTACATTTATATTATGCCCACTCGGAGGCTGCGAGGCAGCATCTACCGCCCCCGGATCATTGTGCGGCGAAAATTACGAGAGAGAAAGGAAAAAGAAGAAAACAATAAAACGAGACCGCTCGTCGGCGGGCGACTCGCACAATGCACGTCCTACTATGATCCGCAGACAGCCATTGCAACGGCTTTAATGGTAGTAGGCCGTAGACTTACGAGTGCATCTCTCGAATTTCAGAATTTATCAAAGGGATGAATAATGTATTTGCATATACGCGCTCTAATTTATTCCGCGAGTACAAAGATACGACGACCCGCCACTCAGTATTGTCTGCTTTGAAAAGCTTTTCGTGGACCGGACGCAATTCTTACAAAATGATTGCGATTTTTAAACACACCTAGTAAAGAAAATGTTCATGTTACTAATAATTTGCTGGGCCGTAAAAAATTATTTGACCAGTTTTAATATTGACTCAAATTGACTCATCGCCCACTGCGATCCGTTACCTATAAACTTGAAATTTTGACTGTTGGGGTTATAATTACCAACAAATTACCAACTCACCATTAGTGGAAGTAATTTTCAATTTCTTTAAAATTTACATCTCGATTGTATGCATGTACATATGAATAATCTGTAATATTATCGGATGGGTACGTAATAAAAATACCAGCTTTCACGCATACAATAAATTCGGAGAAGATTAAAAAGAAACGAAACCCTTCAAACTAGTTCAGTTTGTTCAGTTAGTGCTACTTATTTAGGACAAAGTAAAAATAGGACATCCGTTAGAGATCAGATGGCCTGTTATTATAATTAAGTAGATAGTGTTAAGAATTTAGATTCAAATTGATAGTTAATATTTTAGATTAGTTTAAATGTTTTGCATATTGTGCTCATTTACAAAAAAAATACATCCCGGATTTCCATCCATTAACTCAATTTTAGATAATGGTAAAACACATGAGATTCTTTATTTTACAAATAAAATCTAAATACCAAATTTGAATGCTCGTAACTAGGGTGAGCCAAATTCGATGTTACTATAGGAGATCTCGGTAACTATAAGAGATATCGAAAAATGAGTAAGGTTGTTGTATCGTCTTTTTTTGAGAGAAACTCAATGGTGAAACCAAAATTAGCTATCGTCTTTTGTTTTCGAGTATAACACAAAACTCACTTTTTCGCTATTTTGATACATGTCGATATCTTTGTTGTTTGTTAAATCAGACGAATGATATTTGCACGTTCTTGAGGCACTTTTTCGATTAGAATTCAGCGGAATTCACAGATTTTAAATATCTCTAATAGTTTTGTAGATATTACATAAAGTTGTGTTTTTTTAATGGAAACGATAGCTGGCTAAGACCGAAATAAATAGGGCCTTTTTTCCCCTTTCCAACGCGGCCTTTGCAACAATCTATTCTTGAGAGATTAAAAGAAAATCTCATCAATCACGGGTCATTTAGTATGCCAAGACCCAAACATTACCATATTGAAAATGCTGAAGAAGCAGCCCCCAACACAGTAGGCCGCAGTTGCAAATCCCTCAACTTCAAGTCGTGAAATAGAAACTGAATCTAGGGTATCAAGACGTCGAGCTTTGAGAATCCTCAAGAAACATAAATTTAGGCCATATGCTTCAAGAAAACAACATCATTTGCAACCAATAGACCGTCAGCAACGAATGGAGTTTTGTGGTACCGTGAAAATCTTCAGCAGAATCCATTATTGTTTAAATAAGTTATTTGGACTGATGAAGCCTACATCAGCAGTGCCGAAATTTTTAATAGGCACAATGAGCACTATTGGTCTGATGTCAATCCTCACCGTACCGTCAACGTGCAAAACCAAGGACGTTTTGGTTTTTGTGTTTGGTGTGCCGAGCTTGGCGAATTAATTTTGTGAATCAATTTTTGGGCAATTAGCCACTAATGGAGAGGGGAACTATTTACTTCCAGCACGACGGTGCACCACCTCACAAAATAAGAAGGGCAAGGGAATTATTGAATATAAATTTTGAAAACCGGTGGATTGGAAACAATCGACCAGTGAGGTGGCCACCACGATCACTAGATCTTATACGTTTGGATTTTTTTCTCTGGGTCATATTAAAAACAAATTATATAAAAGATCACATAATGACATTCAGGAGCCAAGGCAACATTTTGAAGAATGTATCAATGCCGTTCCAAATATTTTTATAAACAACGCTCTTCGAAGTATTGCGACGAAATATAATTTATGCATCAATAAAAATGCAAATTATTACATTATTATACATTATTATTACACTTTAATTTCCATTTTACGCAAAATTACTTAAATGTATTTGTCAATGATGGCGAGGCTATCAAATAACTGCCATCCACATAGGTTTTGACACACTTTGACACTAGCGTTGTATAATGATGACAGTTCGTTCAAATAATGAGGTCAATATTTGAACGAACTGTCATTATTATATAACGCTAGTGTCATTATAATTATTGGCAAGAATAATGATGGAGACTATATAGTCATAGATATGTATGCAAGGACCTTATTATATATGAGTCGCAGATAATAACAATTTAGTAGTTATGTATAATTTAAGAGTTATGATGTCGGTTAAATGGGACAAAAGATGCGGGTATGTGGATTCTTTTACGGATTCCAAAATGGTGCCGAAATATAGGTTGTTGAAATATAGGTCGGCGTTGTATATATGAGTGAAATCAGTTTTCAAATATCTTCATTAACAAAGGCACAATCTTCCGAGATCGCATCAACAGTGCGATCTCACCCTGTATAATAAATCACAACTTTTGTATCCTAAGCAATTTTTTACATCCTATATACGAATATAATAAGATACAGTAGACTACCCCGACCACTGTAGTTGTTGTAAATGTTAAGGCAACTGTAACACACATCGGGTATATACCAAAAAATAGCTACCGGTAGCTAATAATATATCTAATAGTAATACAGAGCACGCCGCTTAATGTGATCACTTCGGGACTCGGAGTTTTCGATAAAAATAACCGATTGATAATAATAACCGAAGAAAACAAAAATTCGAAAAAAACAACTGTGTACAGTAAGTTAATAGTACACAAACAAAATTAGAAATAATCCTCCATAGTTTTTGTCTCACGTGGTTGCGAAGATGTTCGTTTATGAGTTCGTACCCGTAATGCGGCTGAAAATTTGACGATCTATGCTGGACACCACGACACAAAACTTCTAAAGCATTCCACATTTCTTTATTTGTTGGAGCTGGTAATATTTGTATAGTATCTACGTCCACTTCCTGTTGTTCACATTCGGTTTCGGAGATTGAATACATTACAGATTAACACATTTCATCTTCTGTAGGACGCTCCGCGGTAGTTACGGCGCATATGCGGACGTGCCAAAACGTATGACCGCTGGATTCACAAAAACAAACACAGGATATTTGATTTTACCGCCTCGGTTCTTTGCCGCGCGGTTATTATTTTGCTTATTCGTTGCTCAACGCAAGAACCGAGGTAAGAAAAAGTGATAACATAATCCGATGTGATGATTCCAATAAGCTGTGTTTTTCCTATGTGGTAATATACGGCCGGCCTGCTTTTAGCAAAAGTGATAACAATAACCGATTGATAACATACTATATCTAATAATATATTATTATACAAGCTTTACACGTCAATTGGTAGATGAGTCGGTAGGTGCACGATTATTGCAGCTAGGAGTTACTTCTCCTGTCGATACAATTCACAAAGCCTGACTTGTATTTAAGTCAAGATTGAATGAATAAGTCATTGTTATGCGAGGTTATTCACTAAGTGTGAACTGATATCAACTTTAAAGTTTATTAGTTTCTCTTATTCGAATGTGTACAGAAGTCAACATTTATATTTAATATTCAATATGTATACTTTTGTTATTATTACCATTGTGTTCTCTCTAATAATCCGTTCGTAAAACCGTTGAATTCCTAATAGGATCATAAATATTTTGAAAATTAAAAAAACAATGTATTTTTTAAATATCCAATCAAACATCCTGTGGGACATACTGTATAAAAGAAATAAAGAAGTAAATTAAAACATCTCATCCGTCAATGCGTGACAACAGTGGGCGACCTAGATACGGTCGTACAGACGTTGCAGGAAATTTCGTGACGTAGGGGGTGCAGTGCTAGCTGTGGAATGAAAAAGGGGGGCCAATAACCCCGTGGCATAACAGGGCGAAGGGTGGTGGCTACTGTGGCAGTACGTCCCACTGATTCTGACACACGCGGACTGTTCCCGTGCGTATTGCAGCTGTAGACAATATTCAGGTTGTTTACTTTTGCTAATTATATACTTTTCCCAAATATGTATAAATTATGTAATATGTAACGTACAATTTGTGTGTTGACAAAATAACAGCCGCTATAACTTTTTAGGGCTACTAAGTGTTGTCGCTCATTATTATTTTAATAGTTATCAAATTGTTTTTCTTTTACATTTTCCCTTAACAAATTATAATAAAATATTCTATCATTTTTAAAATAAAATCAAATGATGTCCAAATTAGCACAAAAACTTTTTGTCTAAAATTTCTCAAAAATTCTATTTGATTGCGAGTGTGGCGTCTAGAATCTTTTGCCATGTACCGCGCTTGAGATTCGTGCATCAGAAGTGATTTAATTTAATAAGTGACATTTTATCGTCTTCATTTTATACAAGATCATAAAGTGACATTTTACTTCTTAGATACCGGGGCGAAAACACCTACTTTATGCCCGCGAGGGCGTTAAAGATCCTTAACGCCCGCGCGGGCGTTAATGGCTGCCATGCTTATATGTCAAATATATCAAATATTTGTCATTCAAATTGTAGATTTTAAGTCATCAAGATATTTATTAATATTATTCAAACGGATGAACAAAACCATTGTACTTAGGACATAAAATTTTTTATGCACCTCGGGCATTAGGTATACCCTCGGGCGACTTAAAAAGCTCTCGGGCCTATCGGCCCTCGAGCTTTTTAGATGGTCACCCTCGGGGCATACACATCTGTGTAATGCCCTTGGTACATAAATAAGTATTACACAGAAGTTGTTTGGTCCATCATTTTCTACAATGGATAATGATTTTTATTTATACAGGATGATGCATTTAGGTGTAAAGGAAAACTATTTATATTTTTAGAAAGGAAGTTGTCTTTCTAACTATTGTCGCTGTAAAATTAAAAGTTTCAAAGATTTTCAATTGGTTTTCAAAAAATTGCTATGGCAGGCAACAACTACGTAAAAACTACAATTTCGCAGGTAATATCTTATAACTTTGTCAGACAATCACCAATACAGTACACCGGTACACAGGATGATCCTACTAAGTATTATTTTTGTAACATTTTCAAATTACTTTTCTTGAGTTCATGTAAATGTATGATATGGCTGTAATATACCAGTACTTAGTACCAGTACTCTTCAATTTATATCTAGGATGTTAAAGTAATAACTTTAACATTGCGTTGTATACGGGGTATTTTGTATTTTAATGCAAAGTGTTTAAGGGGTGATATACGAAGCAATTTAGAAACTATTTAACAAGATTTGTTCTTATAAAAAGTATTACGGTTATCTAGATATCAACAATCTTATATGAAAATTTTTAAATATATTTGGCAATTTCTGCAATAGTATGGCAAATAAACAGGGGACCTAAAATCTTCAATTTACTCCTAAACTAAATCCTAAACCCTGTATTTTCAGGTACAGGGTGAACTGTCATGAAAATTTGCTGAGTATTTCTTTGGTGTGATTTATGCGCTCACACAAAAAAGCACAAGCCTAGTAAAAAGAAATGTATCACAAACGTCAACTTTTCATTCACGTTCTCAGTACATATTACTCCTATTATCCTTCATATCAACCCAATTTTAAATTGATTTTCCAGGAAAATGACCTATATTGTACCGATTAACAATGACAGTAAGTATTTATTGCTGATTGTTTTTTGTATTGAATACAAATATGTGCTCAAACGTTGTTCACCACGTGAAATTTTACCGTTTTCTGTTTGTTTTTGTGTATGAGCGCACATACTACTATAATGAAACGTATGCGCAAATACTTCACATGTGAACAAATTTTCACGAGAGTCCACCCAAAAGTACACTGTTTAAGGTTTACTTCAGGTAGAACATGCAACGATCATCCTGTATAGCGCATCTAATTTTTCATGATATACAACTAGTTGAGTTATTAAAATTTCGTATTTACGGAGTTTTTAAAAAAAGCATGCAATTGCCATTTGTTTTTGAGAAACAATTGAATATCTCAGAAACTATTTGCTTTATATGGGGATATTCAGGTGGCCTATTTCAAAATAAAGCGTTTTTTCCTTCACGTTTAAATGCGACATCCCATTAAATAATAAAAATAGATAAAAATAATTTTCAGCCCACAAATTTGATTTAAAATATTTTTATCTCTGAAGTTATTTTTACTTTATCATACGCAGTATAATAAAGTATTGTAATCGTGGCGAAAAAAAAATTGAGATTTTAGCGGAAATAGGTCTTTTTGGGTCCCCTGAACATTTTTGACCAAGGTACAAAAAAATGTCTGTGTGTGTGTGTGTATGTGTGTGTGTACCCGATTTTTGTTGAGACGATTCCGGAGAAACTACTAAAGGTATCGGGACGAAAGTTCATATTTAGAAGTTTCATGACTAAACTTAGAGCTGAAAAGCTTTTGGTTCAAAAGGTCCCAAAGGAACTGATAGTTTATTCTAAGCCTTTTTAAAAGATTTTGCTAATGAGCCGCCATTTCTGTAATTTCGTCAAAATAGTTAAATAATAAATTAAAGTAGAGGAAATTTTGAATAATTTATGCCTATGTCATTTTTTGGTAAAATTAATAGTTTAGCTGCAAGAGCAAATTCTATATAATCGAGATCGGTCGCATCTGCATTGATAGGAAACTGCATAGTAGCCTGGATTTGACAAATATTTTTTTGTACTGTCACCACAGAAATGTCTATGGCTGTCACTTTTTTGTGCTGTCACACTCGAAAACAGCTGATTTAATTAGAGTATGCAATATGCATCAGAGGTTGGAGAACCGCTATGGAACGTTGCCGCTCTTGTAGGGCAAAGTAGAAAATACAAATTTCAAATAAAATAAGATCACCAATTTGATTGTTTGTTGATAAGAAATATCAACCCGTCTTTATATCTAATTCTATAACGGATAAATTGAGAAAATTGTAAATAAAGTATAGCGATGAGTGTAGTTTTATTTTTGTTTGTTTTTGATTTGATACGTTCTCGGAATTATTTTTATATTATTGCTTCAATTATGTCTTAGTTCTAGTTTGCGTAAGGGGTTGAGTGGAAGAGTAAGGCATTTTGGAAACAAATGTGCTGAACTGCGCCCTATATATAAATAATATTTTGTTGCATTTAATATTGTCTTATTTTAATAAAGGAATTATTTATTTATTTATTTATGTGTTAAATCCTGGTTAACTAGTTTTATTTTAATGCAGACACGACTGATCTCAATCAAATAGATTCTCATGCAGCTAAACTATTAATCTTATATATTGTATGATAAAGTCATGTGCCTGGCCACATCAGATTTTTTTGTCTAAATGTTAACGCTAGATTGTTGAACAGAATATTAACATATTAATTTAAGTTTAGCCTGTTACCTTTTTACTGAAATTATATTTTTTTCTTATGCAAAATTATTAAAAAGAAATTCTAACCCCCGAATTTTACAGTTTTTATTTTACTCGGCTGCCGTACTTCAGGAGGCACGCTAAGCTAGTGCGGCCTCGTACCCAGTTCAACCATGTGGATCTACTGGCTTACAATATGTCCCACAATATAAGCATGTATTCCAATTGATCCTTCTATGTCAGTCTATTTCTACCACTTGTGTATATAAAACCCCACCCTCCTATTTCTAATTCATCGTACAGTATTACATCATTTTGATCTGAAAAATAACATTTCGCAAAAAAGCTTCTTACAAAATGCAAATTTACTGTTGATTTTACAAATTTCTCATAACTGATAATGCTTATATCAACCGCATGAAACAAGATGCTGACTAATTGCATAAGAAACACATAATTGGTGCTCTATATTAGTGACTCAGTATTGTATTTCCTGGCATAACCATCAGAGAATGGCACCGAAAAGAAAGGATATGGAAATCGTTCCCCTGATATTTGCCGATCTCGACGTATGTGTGCATGTACGCGGGAACACGCGTCGGGGTGGAAGAACGAACAACATGAAAGGTGAATTCCCATCGAGTATTGATTTTCACGTATAAAGCACCCGAGCACGGAGGAAAAATTTGGCCCTTGTACGTGTACGCGCCCGGCGACACGACGAAATAAACGACGTGGATTAATAATGTTTTCGGACCGTTTTATGTCTCTCTCTCTGGAGAAGCCTTCTGTCGTTTATGATTTTCTGTAATACGGTAGGAGGATAACGGCTTGTACCAAATCGTACAAGGAAATGCAGAGATCCATATTATTCCTGGGAAGGCGAGTTATAAAGTATTTGATGCATTTTATTTTATAATACATCGTGTCTTAGTTTTAAGGTGAGGTTTAGATGGAATTGCGCCCAAAGTAGGAATATCAACTTGTCCATAAATGAGACGTGATAAGAATAGACGAAATGAAATAAAAATCGAGATAAAACCCTTGTCATCCCGACCTTACAAAAGAGCGTCCATCTTGGTCGGCATTCGGACCTTTTATATCTCATGTTTGTCACGTAATACTTCCTCCTCTGTATTCTCTATAACAGCATGGGTTATATCAATGATTAATTGTTGATTACCGTTTAAATTAAATTTCTACGTTCAATTTTTCGAAATGTTGCTTCAAAATATAGGAACCTACTTATTGTGCCCTTCACCAGAGTTGGGCAAATTCCACTTATGGGTAAAGTATAAAGTGGTTTTTAATTTTGAGTACTGAGTAGATACTGCAATAATCATTTTCATTCGGTGAGTATTGAGAATCTAGTGAATAATCATTTTTTTAAATTTTGATTACCGGATAGATACACAATACTCACCAAAAAAATAGTATTAAGTAGATGCTCAATACTCATCGACAAAATGAGTACTGAGTAGACATTAAAAAAATCGGTGAGTACTGACTACTCTACTCAATACTCATATTATTTTATATGAGTACTGAGTATTGTACTCAACATGTAATGAGTAGAGTACTATTGAATTGAAGAAACGGGGTTCCAGTGCGGCGGAGATATCTGCGGAGTGCATTAGCCGGGCCCGCCTTCAATTTGTTCGGCATACGGCGCCAATACAATATTCTAACCGCAGCACTAGAGACGCATGCCTTGTACAAGTCGCTGTATTGCGCCATTATTTTAAACACTAAAAATAGACCTAACGTTGCCCCAATATTGGGTATTACCGGACAAATCTAGCTGCGAAGGAGACCGGAGACATTTTGATTGAAAATATTAAAGGTTTAAATAAAATAAGTATGTTATGTTTGCTGTTCCTAAATAATGTAGAAACTTTTGATATTATAAATTATTATTAAATTATTATATTAAATTATTATTATGATATTATAAACCTTCTTAAAAAATTAAAGATCTTGGTTTAAAATACGAATTTTTACTAAAAACGTATTTACTATGTGTTGTAACGCACGAATGAAAAGAACAAGTAAATAGGTTAGTTTTGCATGGTTTGTAGATGTTCAATGTAGCGTACTTCATGTTGCAGTTGGACAATTTCCTGTGACGTGTGCTCTAGCAAACTTCATGGAAATCAAGTGACCAGACAGTTTCTAGGAAACGAAGATTATTTATTTTGTAACATATTCATATGCTTATTCATTCCCTCTTGACAACTCCTACGGAACACATCCTTCTATTCCTTGTTACATAGCCCTATAAAATATAATAATTTTCTTAGCAATATTCTATTATTTTATGTGGTAGAACTTGGAATAGAACGATGTATTCTGTAGGAGTTGTCAAGAGGGGATGAACATATTACAAAATAAATAATTTTCGTTTCCTAGAAACTGTCTGGTCACTTGATTTCCCTGCAATTTGCTAGTACACCGTCACAGGAAATTAGCCAACTGCAACATGAAGTACGCCACAGATTTCACTAAAGCATGTTTAAATTGTCAAACCTCTAAAGTACACAAACACACGAAAGCTCCATTGCATACATTTCACACACCTAAAGGACGTTTTGAACATATTCACATTGACATTATTGGTCCTTTAACTCCTTCAGATGGTTCAACTTACATACTTTCGGCGTTTCACAAGGTGGACAGAAGCATACCCACTCACCCATATTTCAGCTTCATTAATAGCAGACACGCTATTAATGCATTATTTTTACCACATACCACATACCATGATCAAGGTAGACAATCTGAGTCACAACTTTTTTCTAAATTTAATCAATTTTTCGGATCAAAACATATTCGTTCTTCGTCTTACCATCTGCAGAGTAACAGAATTTTGGAAAGATTTCATAGGACACTAAATCTAGTTTTATTGCTAGAGGTAATTCAACTCAATGGAAAAATGATCAACCATTTATTCTCCTAGGTTTAAGATCTTCTCTTAGATGTGGACTATGGCCAACCTTACGTTTTGAGAATTTTTTGTATCAACCTCGAACCGATAGATGTTTCAATCCATTCAATTTGCCTCCGCATCCAAATATAAAAAATAATAAGCTCTCAGAAAAGTAATAAAATACCAATTATTGGCATTAAATATACCTATAACATCTAGGTAAAAGTTATCACGACTGTTTAAAACATATGATTTTCATTCACGCATCAATAAATTGTTATTTTGGAAAATGTTGAAATTTGGAAAATGACGAATCACTTATAGACAATGGATGAACGTCGACAGAACCACTTGCAACTAATGATATCCCCAGTTGATAAATATTTACAAAAATTGAAGACCGGTTTAGAAAAACTACTATTGCACTCATACTTAGTGAAAAGCCAAAATGATTTTATGAACAGCAAAAAACAATCCTGCTGGAAGATGAGTGAAGTGTTATCTGTGATTTTTCTCAGAACTATGCTTTATTCTTTAAGTTTGGATGCGGAGGCATATTGAATAGATTGAAACATCTGTCGGTTCGAAATTTAGAATGTTTGATACGGTTAGAAGACTTCGGCATTTTTTAAACTGTTCCTAAAAAACAAACTGCACTATCGTGTTTAACCAGCCTGCTGTCTGCGAGATGTTCAAGAACGTCGCGCACACGCCTGAAGTAGTCGCTTGCTGCGTTCTTCATTGAGTTTTGCGCCGCGCGTGACGTCAGATAAAATTTAATGTTTTGAACTATAAGACACTTCATCCTAGAAAAAATTGGATTTTGTAGGTAAAAGTGTGGCGGATTTTATATATATTTTTCTATTATAGCCATTGTGGGGGCGACTATGTAATAATTATTTATAGAATTCAATTGAATTTAATTGTTTTACATAAATAAATTAAAATAATAATTGTACGCAGTTATCTAGCAAATATTTCAGCCATTAATATAAAATAAAAATGAGTCCGATACGATTACAATAAATGGCTAGTAGTATACTATTCCTCCAATACTTGTCTCTGAATATGCACAAAACCATCCATTTTCTCATATATTTTCTCATCTATTTTCTGCTTATACCAGACTTTACGCAAATATACCTGCGGCAAGAGATTTCGTTTGCAAAATATTGCCACAATATTTATTTGTCTCCAATTCAACGTTAGGATTTGAATACATTTATATAAAATAACGTATAAAATTTGAATAATACAATAACCATAAAAAGTGTAAGATGTAGATATTGCGTACGCAGAACACGCACTTTTCGTAATTTCTAATAAAAATACCATCATCGAATACCTGCTTTGCGAGCGAATCCCCCCATAAAAAGTTTGTTTTCTCTTTTTATTCTAATACGAATACACGTTCCCGCTGGCGCTCGAACACACGGAAACAGGGCGCGAAATACATTTTAGGGGCGGAGGGTGATTACCTTTCAAATTTATGGTCTTTGGAGATATTTTAAATTGGAACTGGGAACTCGCGGACTTTTTTAATCAAAGGGTTAGCACAATCTCCTCACGCCCCACCAGCAAAATATTTATATACGCATTTAGAGCTTACCGCGCTTTCGTTTCGAAAAATATCGAATTGTTTGCGCGACAAGAAAAAAATGGAATAAATTTCAATGCTGATAGGATTAAATCGTGATCGGACATTTGAGTTAAAGTCGTTGCGGAGGTTGTAATATAACAGCTGGGCTCGGATATATTTGCTGCGTTAATTGTCCTCGCCAGTAACAGACACCTGATACCTCCCTAATGGGAACTTAGTAATTTAACGTACTTGAACTCTGCGCGTAGGTCCACGATACCGTCACCATCAGAGGGGTTAATATCTGTGAGGGGAGAGTGTTTTATTTCCTTCTCCGACGAAGCAGCCACGTGTTTCCTTTGTTCTTCCCAAATTCGATCTGAACGCCGGAGGGGGAAGTATTAATAACTGTCAAAACAATATTTTACTTCCTTCAACGCAATAGTAATCCGGGAAGATTAATTTACTGAATGTTCTTTAAAGAAATATTGCGTTAAACTGCTTTCCAGATTCTTGATGTCAGTCACAATTAATAATACTAATAATTAGTTACCTGGCTCACTTGAAGGAAAGAACAAATGCGAAAATTTGACGTTCGCCGGAAAATTTATCAGGACCGTTATTGGATTTTATATTTTAAAAGTGACTTATGCTTTTATCAATTTGAAGTCATATCTTAATGTCATTATCTTTCGCAATACTGTTGTGGAAAAGCTTCAAAAATACTGCACTACATGTTGTGTTTAAATGAATTTTATTATACAGGTTAGCCAAAATTACCGGAACACCTAAATAATTATCCCACAATAATAAATAAAAAAAAATCTAACAAAAGTTTTTTGATTTTAAACAATTCATCGTGCAAATATGTGTTCTTTTTATTATAGAAATTTCGTAAACTTTTTTTTTTAATGGAACACCTGTATACTTTTACATTTTGTAATTTTAGGACTAATTCTAAAAAAATTTATTAAAATAATCTCTTTATAAAATGCATCATTTTTTAGTATAAATTAATTAAAATCAGTGATAATTACCAGAACAACTACATAACTCTCCAACCGTAAAAAAGTTTTTATTATACAGGATGTTTATTTTATTATGAAAATTTGGTAAGCTTTTCTTTTTCAAATGGCATACCTGTATAGCCTGTATACAGAACCCTGTATACAGGCCGAGGGAGTAGTCAACCATTTTCCTTCATCCTGTCACGCCAGCTGAAGTTTGAGTGTGTGATGGCAACTATTGCGTCCAAGTTATCGTGTGGTATTGATGATGTTCCCTCATATGTGGTGGTACTGTCCGCTCCACATATAACTGAAGTGCTGGCATTCTTGAACAACTTAATGTTCAGTCAGGGCGTGTTTCCGGACGCGTTAATGCGGGCAGTGGTGCAACCTATTCACAAACGCATTCAAAAACTTCTTGTGAGGAAGCGTTGTTTGGGGCAGTATCAAAAATTCTGCGTTCTGTGGATAATCGCCGTCATGTAGCTGCTATATTCTTTGATCTGTCGAGTGCTTTTGACACTGTAAATCATGTCATTCTGATGGACAAGCTACAGTCGTACGGACTGAGAGGTATTGCCTATGATCTGCTGAAGTCCTACCTGGCAAACAGATACCAGATGGTGCGTGTTGGTGGCGCTTATTGTGATCAATCGGCGCTGTTGAAGGTTGGAGTACCTCAGGGTTCAGTACTTGGTCCCCTGTTATTTCTCATGTACATCAACGACCTGTCGGAGAGCTTTCTGGTGGGTGATATGTATCAGGTTGCAAACGACACCACGCTTGTAGTTACAGCGGACAGCCTAGAACAACTATCCATTTTGGCGACGAATGCTGTTGGGCGGATGACTGCGTGGTGTGGAGAAAACTGCATGATACTTAACCATAGAAAGACTGCGGTGTATCATCTCTCGATGGAAAATCAAACAAAATCCTTGCTTGTGAGGTCACAAAATGGGTCCATTCACGTTGCAGATGAAGTGAAGTTTCTGGGAGTGTTTCTTCTGAGTTCATTGAGGTGGCAAAGCCATATAGACTACACAGTGAAAAAGCTGAACAAGGTGTACTACTCCATGTACAAGCTTCGAGATTGCGTCACCACGGATACGTTGAGAACCTACTATCTGGCAAGCGTTGAGTCACTTATGAGATATGGAATAATACTGTGGGGCTCGTCTCCTTCGCTTGGTCGACTCTTCAAACTTCAAAAGCGGGTCATAAGATGCATGCTGCATCTGAACTATTGAGAAACATGTCGACCGCGCTTTGTGTCTCTTAGGTTTCTCACATTGCCTTGGCTGTTCATCTACAGCCTCCTTGTGTTTTGCAGGACGAATCAGCGTATGTTTGTCAGAAACTGTGATGTATCGAGTGCAATGCAAACGAGAAACGCAGCTCGTTTGGTGGTCCCTTGCCACTCTTCCTCGATATATGAGGGCGGACCAGAATCTATGATGATAAGACTGTACAATGCATTGCCATCCGAACTGATGGACGTTGAAAGCTTGAGAACTTTTAAAATTAAACTCAGAGAATATCTGCTGCAAAACTCCTTTTACACTGTGTAATTTGTATTTCTTTTGTATTTGTGTGACCATTGTTAACACCTCGGCGAGGTCTACGACAACTAAACTTTCTATTCTATATGTTTACATTTATAATTATAAGTCTAATTCTAAACATTTTTATTGGAATCATTTTTATCCTAATTTCGGCAAATACTGGAAATAATATACAATATGATAATTTACCCAATGTTGATAATCTATCACGAGAGATGCATTTTGAAGTCGCGGGGATTAGAATTTTGAGATTCAATGTAGTTTTGCTTAATGTATATAGGTCACCATGTGGCGATTTTGATATTTTTCTTGGACTGCTTGAGGAATGCTTATCATTCTTCGACCATTCCGAACAAGTTATGATTACCGGAGATTTTAATGTGCGATTCGGCACACAGGACAAAAACGCTCGTTTATTGACTGACAGCCTTAGAACTTTTGGATTTAAGCGTATATTAGATGTTGCTACACGAGGAAATAACAGTATAGACAACATATTTTTGAATTCTACCACAGACCATACGGTGGAATTGGCCGACAAATTTTGTGACCACCTAAGTATATCTTTGCAATGCAATATAACGCTAAAACAACTCAAGAACACGAAAATAACAATAAGGCCATTAACTAGTAACGGTAGACTGGACTTTGTCAGTTCTATTTCGGAAATAAACTGGAATTTTATCTCAGACAATACATTGAATGCCATTGATAAGTTTAACCTATTTATGGATGCAATAATATTCAGTTTCAATACAGCATTTCCCGAGAAACCTTTTAAAGAGAAACAACTCAACTCTCCAGATATTTGGTTTAATAATGAACTAAGGGAAATCAGACAAAAGATAAACTTATTAAACGATATCTACGCATTTACAAAATCAGAACATATAAAACAAGAACTCGGAGCGCTGATCAAGCACTATAAAGATAAAATTGGTGAATCTAAGATGGCCTCGAACAACAGGTTTCTGACAGAGTCAAATTTTTCCAGCAAGGCAATCTGGCAAATCATAAATGCACAAAGAACGAATAAGAAAAGTAATGAATCCGCTCAATTTTCTCCTGATTATGTAAATAATCAATGTAATCAATGTCCCAAAAAATATTGTCAATAATTTAGACCTTTCACAGCACGACGAAAGTGCTCAGGATGGGGTTAAGGTTGGCCCCATCTTTTCCTTGGCACGTACATAGAGATGCGGGATATAATAAATTCAATAAAATCTAAATCCACTCGAGATATATATGGGTTTAACACAACTATTTTTAAGAGTGTTGTGGACTTAATCGTGGTCCCATTGACAAAATTCATTAATTTGTTGATTGCAGAAAATACTTTTCCAGATTCACTCAAGGTTGCACTTGTTATTCCCGTATATAAGAAAGGAAGCAAGAAACTAATCGAGAATTATACGCCAATGTCCCTTTTACCAGTAGTGTCGAAAGTTTTTGAAAAAGTGTTGAAAATAAGAATTGTGAATCATTTTGAAACTTACGGTCTGTTTACGGAATCCCAATATGGGTTTAGGCAAAACAAATGTACGGCGAACGCGATATGTGATTTTGTCGAAAGAACTGTAGACTCATTTGAGAATGGAGAATACATGGTGGGTACATTTTGCGACCTCAGTAAGGCCTTTGATTGTGTTCCTCATGACTTGCTTCTGGCAAAGTTAGAAAAATATAATTTTGATAATAACAGCATAAGATTGATAAAATCCTATCTCACAAACAGAACACAAATCGTCAAATGTAATGGAATCTGGGGATGTAATGGAATGGGGATCTGCCTCTTCTTGGGAAAGGGTAGTTGGGTTACAGAGACGGGCGGTAAGGATTGTTGGCGGCATCGGGTACAGGGATGACTGTCGAAATCTGTTCGTTGACCTAAAATTATTAACTTTCCCATCTCTGTATATATTAAGATGCCTACAGTACGTGCACACAAACAGCGATAAATTTAGTGCCGGCAACAGTTCTCACCGCTACCAAACCCGGGCTGGAGATAGGCTGCGGCCCAAATTTTACAGACTGTCCGGAAGTCAGAGGAGTTTCAGCTTTATGGCCTTGAAATTTTACAATAAATTGCCAAGAGACATGGTTCTTCTGCCGGTTAAAGTGTTTAAGCAGAAGATTTTAAATTTTTTATTGAGCAGAGCTTATTATTTGTGCGCTGAGTTCTTGGAGGACGTGGTTGAGCTGACATGTTTTAGTATGTAGTAGCGTTGTTTTATTCTATTTATTTATTTGTTTGTCATCTTTTCATGCGTGGTGACTTTGTTTCGCTTGTTTATTTTTCAAATATTTTAGTATGTGGTTTGTCTGTTTATTATATTTACTCTGTTATTTTGGTTAAATCTGATAATTATTTAGATTGTCCATTGTCCAGGTATGCTTTTTGACGCGTGTATGTATTCTGATGCTTTACAGAAATAAACTATGACTATGACTATAAGCTTCGTAATTTTTTAGTTATAAGCAATTAATCAAAACTCCTGAACTTCAAATTAAGAATATTTTCCCGCATGCATACCTATTCATCTTAATCAAACGGATAAACTATTTTTTCTCGTTTGGTACATTAATTAGTAAAAAGCTATTAAATTTAGAAACTTCGGACATATTGCATCACGTATTAGATAATTTTTGCTTGCGAAAGGTGGGGTCCACTCAAGTTTCTACTGGTAGCCACATTGTGGTTATGTATTTTTACTTGACATTTACTTATTTTGCAAGCAATATCGCCAATGGTGGAAAGCAGAAAGTTACCAAAAACTGCTTGCAATAAATTAATTTTACCAGAACACTGTTTTCGAAACTACTGGAAACTGTTTTAGAACTAAATAACATTTGGTTTCCACACGATGGTGCCCCGTCGCATTAAATTACAACGGGGCACCATCAATTGCAAAATTATTTAAATTCAATTTGTCCGCAGAGGTGGATTGGAAGGAGGTCATCCATTGAATGGCCACCTAGGTCGCAGGATTTTTCTATTTGGGGCCACTCAAAGGTTTACACCAATAGGCCGCAAAATATTGATGCGTTGAAGTAGAGGATAGTGGACGAAGTTCAAAGTATTACTCTCGAACATTTAGAAAACTGTTTACGGGAATTTGTTGATAGGTTGGCGCATTGTCAAGCCGCTCAGGGATGGCTGTTTGAAAGTATAATTTAATTGTTTTGTGATATTTTCTTGAATTTGTTATTATTTAACCGTTTCGGTCTGATGCAGATGATGCGATGTACAGGATGTTTGATGAGAAAAACTAATTGCGCTGGACATAATAAAAAATAAGCGCAATTTTTTCAATATTCGGATTACCCAACACTATAGTTTTCAATAACGTACCATCTTGTTCCTATAAAGAAATTTTAAAAAGAACGTCCAAAACGGTCGTGTTATAACAAAATCTTTTACTGACAAGAAAAGCATTCATGCAGTCTTAACTAAATATTATTTTACTTTATCATTGCTGTCCGCATGTTGTTATGCATTTTTCATGGCTTTTGCTAAAGAGCCGCCATTTCTGTAATTTCGTCAAAATAGTTAAATAATAAATTAAAATAGACGAAATTTTGTATAATTTATGTTTATGACATTTTTTGGTAAAATTAATAGTTTAGCTGTAGAAGCAAATTCTATTTGATCGAGATCGTGTCTGCATTCATATCAAGTTAGCCAGGATTAGCCAGATATTTTTATTCTAATAACAGTAGGTAGTGTCAAAGGCTGATTTTTTTACTTTACCTACTGTCAATATGTGTCAAATATTGGCTAATTCGCTTTATTTTATTGCAAACACGATCGATCTGGATCAAATAGAATCTCATGCAGCTAAACTATTGATTTATCATATTTTATATATTGTATGATAAAGTAATGTGCCTGGCCACATCAGATTTTTTATTATAGAAATATAGTTCACTCGTCGTAGTTCAGCGCAGTCTCTGGCTCTTCAGTCCTTTTCATGCTTTTTCTGTATTTGCCTCACATAAATATTTTCCTTAAAAATATACAAATATTCCTAAATGAATATTTCCGGAAATGCGCCTACGTAATAGCGCTTTATTCGCCAAGGATCGCAATATCTTTCCAAACAATATTACTCGTCGTATACAGGCTGAATGCTTTTGAAAACGGGAGTATACCCTGCAGGCTCCAAGGGAACATCAACAACGCTGATATTGACTTATGTACGCAAAGTTGGCGGTGGAACTTCTCCTAAGCACCCTTCTGGGTAACATATCATAACGCTTCACGAGCCTGACCCCGCAGCAAGTAAATAAACCCAAATTTATATCGCCAACCTGGCCCTCTGCATATTTTCATTCTGACTGCTAAGGTGCCCTCCAAGTGCCCACCTTGCAAATTTTAACAATTTGATAAATTCAAGAATATTAGGATGAATTATTATTATTTAATTTATAAGAGTCGACAATGAAATCGGTTAAGTATGAGTTATTGTAATATTCTCAAAAAAATGCCTCCGTTCCTTTGTATAATTCAATTTCTTAGGTACCGGGTTCGTTATTTAAAACATCATCAGCCTAAATCTACAATTAGAAAACAATGGTAAGAAAATAAATAAACAATAATTTAGCAGATAACTCACGGTCAGGCAATTAAAAACATAAACATAAGTACGTGTGCTATGTGCGAACGACGACGAAACATTGACATACGGCTGGAAGTTAGCAAGAGGGATAGCGAAAAATTCTTGTTCAAGGTTGGCAAAAATATAAATAAGTCCAATTGATCATTTAATAAATTTATATTGTGGTTTCTTTTATGTTTTTCTATCTCGAGTTGTTCTAATAAGTCTAACTTGTAATTTTCATTACATTTGTGAAGAAGTGTAGGTTCATTGTATTTTATACAATGACCTGTTGAAATTTTGTGCTGATAACTGTTGGAAGAAGTTTTGGATTTGTGTTCCGCTATTCGTTTTGTCAATTTTTTTCGGGTTTGACCTACATAAACAGCACTACAATTATTGGTAAAATTTTGTTAAGTTTTAAATTGATGTTATTGTAAGTGAATGGTTTATATATTTTGTCTGGTTTTTTTTTTACGTGAAGTTGGTCAGAGGTGTTTATGATTTGTTGTAAAGGGCGGTTGATATGTTTCAAAGGGAAAACATTTTTTGAAGCTAGGTTATAAATGTAATTTAATTCATCAATTCGGGAGTGTAACTGAGGAGGTATTTTAAACAACGATTGAAAAGGAAATGAAATGAAGCCATGCGTTGTGAAAAAGGATGAGATGAGTGATATGAAACTATGGTAGGTACTGCGGTGGGTTTTCTTTATATATTGTATTCGATGAAATTCTTATGGTTAGTCAAGGATAAATCTAAAAAGTTTATAGTTTGATTGTTTTCAATCTCTAACGTAAATTTAAGTTTGTTATGAAGGTTGTTGAGATATGTTAAAAAATTCTTGAGGCTTAGTTAATCACCTCTCCATAAGCAAAAGACATCATCGACATATCTGACCGACTTTACGATCCGTCACTTATATGGGTTGATATTATTGATAATATGTTCTGTAGTATAGCAGATAGGGCCATTCCTATTAACAAACAATCATCAAGTTTGTAAAATTTGTTATTAAAAGTGCAATAATTTTGTATGACAATATGTTCTAAGATTATGTTGTACATAATGATTTATTTTTTGTTTATCGTTAAGATGTTCATTGAAAAGAAGTGTGTTCCCCTTTAAAACATATCAACCGCATTTTACAACAAATCATAAACACCTCTGACCCACTTTAAGTACCTAAAAAACCCCCAGACAAAATATATAAACCATCACTTACCATAACGCCAATTTAAAACTTAACAAAATTTTAACAACATGTAATTTTTATCCCGCTTTTAAAAGCAATAATACTATCTACAAATTACTTTCAAATGTCAAAAACAATAAATCAGTTATGGATGAGTCTGGAGTCTACTCAATAAAATGCTCTAATTGTAATGCTGTTGATGTAGATGAAACCGGAAGCAAGCGGGCAAAACGAATAGCGGAACACAAATCCAAAACTTCTTCCATTTATCAGCACAAAAGTTCAACAGGTCATTGTATAAAATACAATGAACGTACACTTCTTCACAAATGTAATAAAAACTACAAGTTAGAATTATTAAAACAACTCGAGTTAGAAAACCATAAAATAAACCACAACATAACTTTATTAAATGATCAATTGAACTTCCAACAAAAACCATTGTTCATGTTTACTTTACAATAATTTTAAAAATTATGAATTTTAGGTTGCCTACTTTGAACAAAAATTTTTCGCTATCCCTCTTGTAAACTTTCAGCCGTATGTCTATGTTTCGTCGTCGTTCGCACATGGCACACGTACCTCCATTATGTTTTTAATTACCTGACCGTGAGTTATTTGGTAAATTATTGTTTATTTATTTTCTTACCACTGTGTTCTAATTGTAGATTGAGGCTGTATTATTTTAGTATTACCTCACACAAAATAAATACGTAACTAAAACCTATAATTTCAATTGTCAACTGTCTTCGTCACCGTGCATATAATAGTTGTTAACACATAATTTTGAGTATGCCAATTTCAGTAGCACTTGAATGTTTGGAACAAATGCTGAACTGTTCGTTCTGGAACTGGGAGGTCGCTAAGGTTATTTAACCTTATCTCCTATGTGTTTAGGACCGCGTGGCATACACCCGCTTTGATCCGTTTAACTTCAGTCCGGCCATAAATCTGATTGTTCGTGAACTACTCGGGGTTGTATCAACCCCTGACATCTACATAATTTAACTTCCCAATTTACTTTGCAATAAAACGGTTTCAGAAATTCCCCAGTCATTTATTTGTTTGCTATCTCGCATTTCTCCCAGGGAATATCCGAACTGCCATACAAATGTCATTTTTTACGTTTACGCCCGTCGCTGCAAATAGGATATACGCAGAAGGCACTTAAATCCAGACTACTTTATTACTTGACTAGAACATCATTAGGTTTATTGATGTTATAAAACAAGAAAAATCAGAAAACTGCCCCGGGCGCGGCGGCCCGTATTTTGGGGCGCCATTTTTGGCTTGTTGTCGCGGGTAGATAGGACACTTTCATTAATTGTCAAAATTGTTAACGTTTGGGACTGTTAGGAGTAGGAAGACATGAAACAACATACTGTTTCTAGTATCTTTCGCTTAAGTGAACAGTAGGAGACTACTCATTCGCCCAGTATTGGTCGAATACCATGGAATCTTGTAAACACAAATTTTGGTAAATCATGTGAATAACTTTCTTGTTTCACTGTTACTACATGCCAATAGCATTAACCAATTTTACGGTTTTGACTGCTGGTGCTACAGCAACTACACACGATGTACTTTTCAAATCCGTACCTCGTTATATCTCTTCTTACCCATTCATCACTCTTTTCATCGTCAGTTGGGGTGCTTTTACTTTTTTAGCTCTATTGACATCGTTTGACATCGAGATGTAAGTATTGGTAGCATAAATTAATTAAGAAATCACGAAGTCACCTCCACTGAAGTAGTCTCGATTATAGTATTCATGTCAGCGAAATGGTTGAAGCAGCGGAGGAGTACTTCACAGACATTATGGATACAGTCTTCAGTGAAGAGTGGAAGATGTACAACCTCCTCCTTGAAGCCAAAAGAGCGCATGAGGAGCGTGATTGACAAAGCAAAGTTGTCCTCTTTCCTTTCAGGGAAATAGACGAGATAACCGATCGTGCATTCTGGTCGCACTTGATGTTAGGAGGGCATTCAACACCGTTGCTTAGGAGCACGTCATCGCAGGATTAGAAACAAGATGCATCAGCCAGTACCTCATGATCAGAAGTTACGTCTAGAACAAATGAATTATTCTAATGTATAAATAAGAAAACCTTGAAGGAAGAGAATTACCAGCGGTGTCCGGCAGGGATCGGCTCTATGACACATGCTCTGAAACGTCTTCTCTGACCAGCTGCTACACCTCTACGTCTGAAGTGGAACTGGCGGTAATCGTTGCAACTTGCGCTTAGCTCGAAAGGACGGCAAACTCGATCATCTAAACAATCACTGGTGCTCCAAACAGGGAAACAATACGCGGAACGGCGACGATGACAGTGGATGTAATGCTAATCCAATCTGGAGACAGCGTCGAAGAGATGGCGTCAACAGTGGATAAGCCCACTGTGTCTCTTTTGAGCCTGATGGTAAGATCAAGGGTACCGACGCCGTCGAAGAGGAGAGGCTATTGGGATATTCTAGATAATTCAAAATATTTGCCTTCAAATACAGATTCTTCGAGTATTGTTTTGTTGACAAATAAAGGAAATCTGTCTTAAAATCTGAAAAAAATAGGGAGATTGCTTTGGTCGGTCTTCAGTTAGCTCTGAAGAAGCGAGCAACATGGTTCGCGAAACTTCAGCATTTACAAATCTTGACACACGGCATAACCCGGAAGAAATTTATTTTCTAAATGATTCTGGCCGCGAAAGCCTACGTACTTACCTAATCTCACTCTACTGGGAAGATGTTTACAAACTTACTGCAAGGTTTTTGACAGTTTACGAACAAAACGAATTAGGATGTTATCCAATCAAGCAAGCAAGCACCATATCGACACCTCTGCCGCCAAGAAGATTTTGGGTCTGGAAATCGACCCTAACGCGGTCAGATGGAAGAACACATAGGAGCGGCAGCTCCAGATGTGCGCAGTGAGGTGTAAATATAGGATTATAATGGAGATTTCTTTGGTAGGTCTTCAGTATTCAATTAGCTTTAAAGATGCGAGCAACATGGTTCGCGAAACGTCAGCATTTAGAAACAAGCACTCAAACAGCACTTGACATACGGCATAACCCGGAATCAGTTTATTTTCTAAATGATTCTGGCCGTGAAAGCCTACGTACTTATTTACAGAGTATGTTTTTTTTATTAACTTATTATTATTATCAGCGAGAGGTGGTCCCTGTCACAGTACCCGCACTGCGGTCAGTAGTCAGTCCTTTTGCGCCCTCAAGAATTTTAGCTCTTGATTAGGTCAAGGATTTTCTAGGGTCAGTTCCTCGTATCTGATATGGGTTCACCTTCTGTTACCCAGATATGTACGTCTGTCATTAACGAAAGCCTCGCAGAGATATAGAAGGCGTACTGGAGTTTCTTCTTCCTCTCCGCAGCCCTTGCATAAAGGGTCTTCGGTCAGTCCGATCGTGTGGGGGTGTCGGTTAACTGAGTAGTGTCCTGTTATCACTTTTTAGATTAAGTTAATAATTATGGAATTTAAATACACCGACCGCATAACATTACATCTATTACATAATCAAGTGTATAATTTTGTTTTTCAAAATTACAATAATATATGATTTTCTTGTTAAATTTAGTCCAGAAAATATAATGAAAATCAACGATTAGCAAAGTATAGATCAAGCGTTAATTTAATTGTATGTTTAGTGTATATTAAAATGAGATTTTTTTAAACAAACATCAAATTTGTTTTTGATTACATTAGGCCGCACATTAATGATACGATGCTTCTAGAAAAGTATTCTTTTGATCAACTATAAACCAGCTTTAAAAAAGTTCTACAAGCTGTCTATAAAGTAACGAATGACCACCATCACGTTTTTTAAATAGTTTCACAAAAAAAATTTTTGAACAAAGAGTAAACCAAATTATGCTGCGAATTTTAACATTTTAGTTATGGTTTTAATTTATTTGGTTTTGTTGCTATGTCAAATATAACGTTTTTTCTCTCTGAATTTTAGGATTTTTTTCTGATATTTTCAATGTATAAATTAAACTTCAGGAACTTTGCTCACAAGTGTCCTGAAGCACTGACAGCGTTTCTGTGTGTCCAAAAACCACAAATTCCAGTCGTCATAGTAAGGTGTGGATTCCGGATATGAGTTTATCAATTGTTTTTCCGGAAAATTTTCTTATGTCACACCGAAAAATGTTATTAAATCTATAATAGATCTTGTTCGTTAGTTATTTTTGTTAGCAAACTCAGTTTTGTGAGATAGAATTAGAGCTTTTCCAGTGTAGTACACTTTACATTACACTGTACATTACACTTTTTCTTGATTGCTATTACTCATATCCCAGTAGTGACAAAATCTTCTTAACTATTTCTATGTAAACGTCTACGATATAACCATGATATCAATTCCATTCTCATTTCATATCTCATCCCAAGAACAAGTTCCTGTGGCAATAATTAGGTACTTCAAGCCGGATATAATCTGCTAAACGATCGAACTCTACTCATCTACAAAAGTAGGGGACGCAGTTTCTTGGATAAATGTTCCTAATTTCGCATAAAATTCCAGCCCCTTATTACTCCCAAAAGTAACTCCACCCCCTTATTATATTACGTGATGTACTAATGCTCCCCGGAGTGGTTCAATTTATTTCTTAATCCACTTATAAGCCTCCAATTTAACATTGTAACTCAAGCGCAATCGATTTTGCCTTCCTTACCCGAGCCCTTATTACCAGAAGCTTACAAGCATTGTGTGCACACAGAATACTAAAGCTACGCTTACTGCTCCTTCATTCACACAGGACATTAGCAGATTAGGTAGCTATAAGAAAATTCTGTGTATATCACACATGCTTGGAGTAAACAGTTTTTGGCGACAGTAGAAAGTTACTATGCAAAGAATTGATTAAATCTAGATTGTAGACTTCCGTTGTCTGAGTGAATGATATATTGATTTTCTGGTGGAAACCGCGTTGAGGACTTTGAAGCAGTCGACGTTTCGCGCTCTGTTGCAAGAGGCATCTTCAGGACTAAGTTATCAAACCAAGTGCTAAGAAGATACTGTCGTCTGTTGAGGCTGGTCTTTATATATGAGTGGAGTGGTACCACCAGATGGTGTTTGGAGTGAGGGTAACGAAGTGGAAGGGGTAGAGTTTACAAGTAGTAGGTTAGCAGGTAGAAGCGGTTGGGACAGGACTGATTTACAGGTATGATGTAAGTGAATACCATAATCTCCATTGATATTGGAGGGATGTTTTAGGATTTCTATTGATACACGGATCCTTCTAGGGTAGTAATGGGATTCACGGGCGAGCATTTTGGTCTGTGCAAACGGATGTCATGTCCCGTGTTATATCTGTGTTCAGCGAGACCTGAACCAGCGATTTGTATCAATCTAGTGCAGCGCTTGTGCTCAGATACTCGAACGCTAACTGATCGCTTCGTCTCGCCAATATAGACACTTCCACAAGCACATGGAATCCGGTACACACCAGGATAGAGAAGACGAGGAATTTTGTCCTTTGTAGAAGGAACTGTCCGATAGTTTGGAAAGGGGTTTGAATATCGGTTTTATGTTGTACTTGCGGAGGATGCGTCCAATACGATCTGTCGTACCCTGGACGTAAGGAAGAAAAGCTGTTGCAATTGGGACATCGTGATGCTGATGAGGTGTGTTATCGGTTGGGTTTAGGTGTCGGTGAATGGTTTTAATTATCGAGCACTTGTGATAGTTGCTTCCTATGCACGGCATGTTCAAAGGAGCCGGATGGAGAGCGCGTAACTAGAACGTGGAGGAAAGGGGGAGAGCTATCCGTTTCCACTTCCATGGTGAAGCGTATGTCTCGGTGTTGCTGGTTGAGGTAGTCGAGGAAATCGTATAAGGATTGCCGTCCATGTGGCTAAATTACGAAGGTGTCATCCACGTATCTGAACCAACATTTGGGCTTGAGGTTGTGGGACTCAAGGATTTGTTGTTCAAATGCCGCCATGAAAATGTTGACCACAACATGGGATAAGGGTGAGCCCATGGCAGCTCCCGAAATTTGTTCATAGAACTTGCCTCGGAACTGGAAGTAAGTAGAAGATAGACAAGCACCTACCATGTCAGCGTAACAGGAAGGTTGGTTATCAGATGTAAGGAGTTGTGTAATTATGGTGATGGTATCATGGATTGGAACCCTGGTAAATAAGGACTCAACGTCGAAACTAACCAGGAGGTCTTGAGGATCAAGGGACAGGTTTTGGATTCTTTGCACAAAATGTTGGGAATTGAGGACAAAGGAGTCCATGTTACCGGTATATTTGTGTAGGATGTTGGCAAGAAACTTAGAAAGAGCATAGGTAGGACTGGCAATTGAACTGACGTAGGACGTAGCGGAATATTAGGTTTGTGGATCTTAGGTAAACCATACAGTCTAGGAGGTCGGGAGTCTCTCGGAATTAGGGCTTGTTGTGTGTCTTTTGGGCTGGGAGATTGTTTGATGAGATCAGTAATCTGGCGGGATAGGCGGGAAGTAGGGTCACGACTAAGGATACGGTATGACGGGTCGTTGTGCAGAAAATTCATTTTCTCCTCATAGGATTGGGTGTCAAGAATGACAGTGGTGTTACCTTTGTCAGCTTTAAGGATGACGATGTCAGTGTTGGATTTTAGGGATTTGAGAGCGGTTAGTTAGGACTTGGAGTAATTAGTTGATTAAAGTATATGCCTTAATGCCCACTTCTACCGTTCCAAAAACATGTTTTCAAATCATGGAGTTTTAATTGTTCAAAATTGATGAAATCTGTGTAGCTTCTCAGACGAATAATTATAATCGAATTTATTTAAAACATATTTTGTAATGAAATAAAGAGAAATGCCCATTCATAGTAACAAGGTAATAAACAGTTGGATAGACTATAGTACTTCTCACATACCGGTCCAAATACTTTGCGCGATTACAATTCTTGCTTAAGATTTGCTTTGCTTTGTAGAAACTGGCTTCAACACATTTATGTTTCAGAAAAATTATTAGAAATACAGCTAGAACTCTTAAAATTAATGTGCGCACAGTCCTATGACTATATTCGAAATAGATCTTTGGTAATCAGAGCGGTTTTGCAACGTCTTGCAGTGTGCATCAAGCTTTTGGGAGACATATTGCGCAAGCGTGACGTTTTGTATTCCACGATGAAACACGTATCTCAGCATTAAAGATAGGTGCTGGTCAAAGGCGGAAATAGCTTATCTGGGTATGTGCAGAGAAATGAAAAGACCGAAACCGCCCAACTTAGCTTAAATGCGAGGTTTTATATAACATTGTATACGACATCTCGGGCTTCAATTGATTAACAGACTACAAATTTGAAATATATATCCATTTTAATTTTTTTTTTGTTTTTTTGCAGACCTGTTATTTTGTTGATAATGCTTCGTTCAATAATTGTAACAATATTAGTAGTGCCAATTTTATGCAAACTATAGCAGTAGAATAAAAAAATCTGATGTGGCCAGGCACATGACTTTATCATACAAAATATAAAATTAATAGTTTAGCTGCATGAGAATATACATATTTTATTGAGATAAATCGTGTCTGCATTAAAATTAAACTAGTTAGCTAGGATTTGACAGATATTTTGATAGTCAATAGTATTAATACTAGGTATTGTCAAAGCATCAGTATTTGACACTACCTACTGTCATCAGCATAATAGTTATTTATCTCACTAGTGCAGAAAGAAAAAAAACGGAATAGCGCGACGAGTGGTGATGCGGCACGTCACAGATGGCGGAACGTCGCCGTCGCATGTGAGCGAGTCGCCCTATGTAGTTTTCGGTAGGAGTGACATCAACGTTTTGGTGTTGCTTTTTGAAAAATACGTATTTAAAAAAAAACAAAAATGGTTATATTCTGTATAGGAAATGTTAGATTGATGCCACTTCTACGAAACGTCAAGTTTAAGAAGCTAATTCAAATTCTGACAGATTTATATTCGTTCATTATACTGTAGATGTCACATCCGTACCAACATTCTAAAATATAACTACACTCATCGCTATACTTTATTTACAATTTTCTCAATTTATCGTTTTTACAATTAGATATAACAACGGGTTGATATTTCTTATCAAATATCTTATTTTATTTGAATTTTGTATTTTGAACTTTGCCACACTAGAGAGGCAACGTTCCATAGCTGTTCTCCAAGCTCTGATGAAATCAGCTGTTTTCGAGTGTGATAGCCTAGACATTTCTGTGGTGACAGCACAAAAAAATATTTGTAAAAATCCTGGCTACTATGTAGTTTCATCTAAATTGTAGACTTCCGCGGTCTGAGCCAATGATATATTGATTTCCGGGTGGAAACCGCGTTGAGGACTTTGAAGCAGTCGCCTGCTTCAAAGTCCTGACTGCTTCAAAGTCCTCAACGCGGTTTCTACCCGGAAATCAATATATCATGTAGTTTCATATTAATGCAGATGCGACCGATCTCGATCAAATAGAATTTTCTCTTGCAGCTAAACTATGAACTTTACCAAAAAATGTCATAAACATAAATTATTCAAAATTTCCTCTACTTTAATTTATTATTTAACTATTTTGACGATATTACAGAAATGGCGGCTCATTTGCAAAATCCTTGAAAAGTGCTTAGAATAAACTACCAGTTCCTTTGGACCGTTGTGAACCAAAAGCTTTTCAGCTCTAAGTTAGGTCATGAAACTAAATGTGAACTTTCGTTCTAATACCTTCAGTAGTTTCTCCGGAATCGTCTCCACAAAAATCGTTTACACACACACACACAGACATTTTTTTGTACCTTGGTCAAAAATGTTCAGGGGACTCAAAAAGACCTATTTCCGCTAAAATCACATTTTTTTTTTCGGCACGATTACAATACTTTACATACTGCGTATGATGAAGTAAAAATGCCAACTAGTACTTAACTTATGTGTCGACATTTTATGTGGAGAATTAAAACATCTAGAAATTTACCGATATAGTCTTGTCAATGGAAAGAAATATGGCGTTAAAACCCCAATTTCGCCATCTTTGACAAAATTATTTATCATACTGGACATACTGTTATTATGTTGCGTGGACATGCTGTAATTATTTTACGTTAACGTATTATTCAGGAATAAAGATCAGGATAAGCAAAAAATACACCATTTTTGTTTTCAATAGTTCGAAACCTCTATTGTTGTCGATAAAAGCAGGTACAATAAATAAACACTAAACCTACTTACGTAGTTAGTGATGTCGGTTAACATAATTACACTAGACATTAACATTTTCTATCAAATGTGGAATAACGTAGTGCTCGTAACATACTATGCGAACGATTATATGAAAACAAGTTTTTTGAAACAACGGAAATGACAAAATGGAACGGCCTCTATCTGTACTGAAGGTACTAAAGTTTTAATTTCAAAATTGCTGTCTGGATCTCGTGATTGATTGATTAGAAGTAAAAATGTATCCATTTCTGAAGATAAACAGAAAACTCAGTCAGCCATGGGGTGCTTACTTCCTATACGCAGGCGTTGATAGCAAAATTTTAGTTCACCCCCACGCGCTATTTCGGGCTAGCTCGCTACTATACCGGCCGAATCACATCTTTGACACTTATTGGCTGAGTCAAAGCATGGTGGATGTCGCGTGTTGCGTAGTCATGGCGTTAAGAAACAACCATAAAGTTCTGTCAATTATCTGTCTAGTAACATGCTTGTGACATCGGTAATTTTTACCACAGACTTTTAAACGTATATTTTTCATTGGTATATGGGTGAAGTAAGTAACTTTAAATTTTCTGTGGTAATGTTTGTACTGTACTAGTTTCATTGCGCGATTTTCCTGATTTTATAAATTAATTAAAATATAATATGTGAAAAGGCTAGAAGTGGAAGCGCTACTAGCGCCTCCTAGCGGATGGGGGTGAACTAAAAATAGCGTCCACAAAGTCTTGAGTGGCCCATCTTATGCAGTCAGCCGATGGGCACTGTGTTATTAATATACGAATTTGTTTTTTTTTCCAGATGAACCACTGGTCTACATCGTGTACATTATTGCTGTGTTGATAAATATATAAAGAAATCAAATTGCATTTTATTTTCAAGGCAATAATAATCCTAAAATACGCACTTTTTTAAAGAGATCCCTGCAGGATAACACCTTAACATAAATGAATGCCTGTTGCCTCTGGTCGAAACGTACCTTTCTATTTAATAACTTTTTATAAACACATGCAACACGTGCAACAGGAGGAAATGTGATTGTTTTTTTTGTGGGCGAATAATGTTTATTACTAAAATATTTTGTCTGAAAATATCATCAGAAATTGTTGTCGGAATTTGTACTATAGGTTGCTTAGCGAAAATAGGTTGTTATTGACATATATGTCATATTGGAATAATAAAGTTAACGTGTCAGAGATAGAGACCTATAGAGACGTTACCAATTGGCGCCCAACGTGGGGCAGCGTTAGTTCTGCAGTTGATTTAGTACTGTATAACTAAACAGTCAATCAGGTTTTATAATGCCTGCACTAAAAGTAATGACTCAGGAAAAATTTTAATCATTCCTGTCCTTGATGCAGCACACCCTTCGTCGTTATAGGGAATATCAATTTAATAGTCTGGACTATCTCGTGACAGAGGAATTTAGCAACCTGGTCAAAGCATTTGGATCAGATCTCTGCAGTGGCACAGTTGAAATGTCAACTGAGGAATTTTGTGATTAAGCCCCAATATCACTCGAGGAGGTGAGCGATGAGGAAGAAGAAAACAGTAAACAAATGGACGAAGAAAGTTTGTATGAAGATCAAGTTAAGGAAGATATGGCTGAAGATGAAGAAGATTTGGATAGTAACTTAACCGTTTTCATTCACCTTTTGGAAAGGAAAAAAGCTGTTCTATCGACGCACGGAGAGCGTGACGATGGTGACATAGTCTTGCACGAATTTGAAGATACCTTTCAACGAGGGGGAGAGGCAACGTCCGCCAGTGATGACTATATCGGCAGAAAGTATACATTGCCTACAGCTTGTCCAAACGGTAGAATGATCCTAATCAGGAAAATGGCAACAGAAAGAAGCAAATTGAAGAGACAACCAGTACGATCGTGGTTGAGACGCATCAACCCCGAAATCATACGTGACAGCTCCAAGAGAAAGAACGTTATGTCAGATGCGCCAAAAGTCTTGGTGCTTGAGCAGTTATACCACAAAACTACTAAATAGCGAAGAGTAAGACCTAAAGTAAGAAACAGAAGAAGAGTCCAGGGGGTCTACTCTCGTCATCTTTTTGAAGCGAATGCGAGGCTTTTCGAGTGGAGTAGGGAATAGGGATATCACCGGTTGCCCTCTGGTACGTATATAGCAGCAAGTTTGCTTGTTGCTAAGAACAACGCACGCGCCACGCCCTTACGTTTCAATCAACGGTATTGGAACGTATGGGCGTGGCGCGTGTGTTATTGTTCTTTGCAACAAGCAAACTTGCTCATAGATACGAGCAACCGGTGATATCCCCACTTCATTCGAAAAGTCTCGCATTCGTTTCCAAAACATGAGAGTAGACTTCCCGGTCTACCATCGAGGACGTATTGGTGGACCAAGGGGGGGGGGGGGGTATGTAGCTGTGAGCAGAAATAACGTGAAATCCCGCCTACTGTAATTATAATGTTACTATAGCTTGGTTAGCGAAAATAGGTTGTTATTGAGATATGTCATATTGGAATAATAAAGTTAACGTGTCAGAGATAAAGACGTTACTAATTCCATTAATATCGACGACAATAATTTTGTTGAAAAGAACTATAAATGGAATAGATTTTTGAGATTAACATTATAACAACTAATAATACTCTTACTATTATTACTTTTTGAAATAAAACACGAACTGTGAATGTGTTGACAAGTGTGTAAGTTATTTTGTTCCATGTGTGTGTAGTGTAGATGAAACGTACTTAATTTGTCAAAAATACAATAGTTTAATCTAAGTGACTATTCTAGTAAAAAATTAAGAAATTCAAACATGTAACAACTGTGGTATGTCTTTTTTCGTACAATCGAAATCTCATGGCGAAATTCGGAATTGAACCTAATTTTTGAGAAAATCAGTGATAAAGAAACGCAAAATTTCTGAGATATGCTGCTTTCAGATTCGTCAGAAAAATTGCATACAAGAAACAGTTTTCACATGTCCGATTTTGTTTTTTGATGGAATGGACTATCACGTGGCTAAGATTATTGTATTTGTGACAATTTAAGAACTTGGAAATTTATGAAGTGTTCTGATGTCCAGACTAAAAAAAGATGTGGTGAACAGTCTTATGTAAATTTAATGTACTAAAACACAATAAATATGTTTTGGTTTTAATCGTTTTTAAATATAATTAATTAGCTAAACTTATTCTTGCTTTCGAGGCTCCTGGGGCATGGGTTAATGTGTATTAATCGAACTCCAACTTTACAAGAATTAAGAATGGATGTAAAAGTACACATTGACGGCGTCCTATATAAAAAGTACAAATTAAGGACCACACTAATGTATATTTCCATTTCTTTGGTTCGGACAATCGTTGCGGTATTCTGTTATTCGGCTATTCTAATTTTACTGAAAACGTTAAACTTATTTTTACCGGTCCGCACAAAAATATGGCCTGGTAAACCGGTCGCGATAGGGTTTGAAATAAAAAACACTGGTATAGACGACAATACTACTTATCAGTCAATTATCGAGAAAGCATGTCTACAGTCAAAACATGCAACAAAAAAAAATCAGAATAGATTTTATCAAGTCTACATAAATATTTATTTTAAATATCAAATTAATAATACAATTGAAAAGCGACAATTTTAGTACGATTTTACTTATTTAACGAGAGAGAACGTTTAAAGAGGAAAATTCGGAAAAATGAGAAAATCCAGAAAATAACCAGAATCGAGCATGTAAAACAAAAACAAATTAATAGACCAAAGACGACCGATGTGTTGTATTTTTTTGAAAATACACAGACAGTATTTATATCATAAATTCTTGAATAAAGTTCAAGAAGCTCTCGAATTCTTTGAAAATCCAGGGGGATTGACAAATTCTTCAGACTGGTGTTCGAATATGTAACTCACTTTCCTAATAGAAAATTAATAAATAAAAAATCTTTTGATAGGATAGCAAATTACTTGGGACTCAACCAAATGGAGAGGAGCCAAAAATCCACAGACAAAATGAAGACAATCAGAAAATTCGGCATAAAGTCTGCCATATAAATTATTATTTATAGCAAGTTTATAAACAATTTGTTGGAGTTTGCCGTTATGCGAGGCTCCTCGATAAAAGTATAGTCCATACTTTTTAAAGAATTACACAACAATATGAGGTAATTTACACGCCATTCACAGACGGCGTAGCGTGGATAGGAATATGGTAGGAATATCGTGTTGTAAACCAAGGAAGGTCACTCAAATGTAATTTCAAAGATCTCTATTTGTTCAGAATCTCCACTGCAAGGGCAATAGCATACTCTTTTATGTACGTTTCTTTCGATTTTGTGTCAACAACAACGTAAACATACACAATGGACACATGCAGGGTATGATTGCTGTGGTAGACTTCGAATCGTGTGCGAAATGAAATCATTTGGTGTGCGCTTCAATGGCCAAATTGCCCCTTCAGACGAAGTCGGCGCAGACTGAGGGAGGTGAACAATCGGTCTCGAACCTTGGCCGAGCCTCTCAACCCAGAGCGGATCTCATCCGAGCGCTTTCTGGCAAGGGAAATAGTCGAGACATGCAGATTCTTTGTGTGTACCATTGAAGTCACCAGACCGACCGTGTTTATATATTATTTTCAATGCGAATTCGAACTTGTGAATTTGAAAGCGTCCGTCTACCCCGCCGTCTCACCTTTTACCGTTTCTCCCCCCACCCTTCCTAGCGTACACTCTCTGGCGCAGAACAGAGTGCATGCAGGGATGAAATAATGCTGCCAGACTAGTCTGGGTCGATAACACTGCAAAACGATGGCTGCTAACTGGCTGGAGTCCGCTGGACCCTGGACCAGTCTAGGGGCTTCCCTTTCCCACACTTTTCCGAACGCGATGCTGAACACTTGTTATGATTAATACGGAAAAACTGGACGTCGCAAACTGGACGGCGCGACAGGACGTCCAAGTTTGAAATCTTTTGGTTAAAGTTGTCCCATGAGTTTTTTATTTTTCTCACATACGAGGCGCGCATGCAATCCATTAGCCCCGACGAGCGTTTGCGGGCAAAACATCCAAGTTATGTATGTCATCCGTTGTAAGGACAAGCTCGGAGGGCCACTTTTTACTTTCTTAGCTTTACTTTTTTTGTCTTTGCATTTCCTACGGGAGTCCTGTCAGCGGAGTCTGTTCTGAATGTGTCGGTTATTTGCAACAAACTTCTTACGCATTGTGAATGAACATCGTACACTGTACGAATGTCAGTTTTTAATTTACAGAGCGGTGAGTGCGGCTTTCATCAACATTCTTTGGAAATCCGATAATGATACTTTCCATAAAACTGTTAACAATTATGTACTACACCCACATAATTATTGAACTAAAATTTATTTAAAAGTCTCTTTTTCACAATTAGCATTCTCCCGTAATCGCACTGATTACTGTAAGTGATTTGTAAGTATTAAAAACCATATTTTTTGTTTGTGTGAAGAAATATGTACACACATAAAAATTTTACGGAGTGAATTCGCACGTAGTTAATCGTACACAAAAAGGAGTGAAATTTTCTTCGAAAATCAGTTGATTGTATCTTAAAAATTGTTGTTATACATAATTTCGGTGTTAATTTAACTACACAGCAGGTAGTTGAAAATAGTTGATATCCGACAAGGTGAAAATTTTCACCGGCTCCAGCACGACGGTGTGAAATAAAAATTAACACCACCCAGGGTGTTGAAATAACTGAGACAACGAGAGAAAATACTTTTTTTTATTCATTCAAACTTCGCGTGGAGTGAACAATTTCCAAAATGGTACGATTTATTTCAAAAAGTGAAAAATTTGCCCTCTTGGCAACAACAGTACGTCATAACGTCGCCACGAAGGCGGTCGCTTCGCAGTTCGGCCACGGGACTTGTGCTGTAGGTTAGGAGTGAGGTTAGTTTTTGATTACTTGTAATATATTACATATTAGTAACCTATTTGGCATGGAGCAGTCTATTTTCATCTCCGTGTTAAATACGAAAACAATAACAGAGAAATTTTAGGTTTCGTCGCATTTAATACGACAAGTATGTAACGACAGGTAGGTACTTGTGCGTTGTATATTACCCATTGGTTGTGGTCACAAGCTTTTATATTTTTGAACATTTCAGCTACATTATAATCATAGTGACTGTCATTGAAGATTGAGACGTATTGACCGCACCCTGTGCCAGGGGATGAGGTTTAATTACCAATTAATAAAATATATGTTCGTAAGTTTTACTTACTACGAATGTATCTGATAAGTATTAATTCCCATTTGTATTACAGTTTTCTTGTCTTAAAAATTAAGTATAGAAGAAGAAAACGCACATTTTACTATTCCATGAACGTCACGGCAAGTGGAAAGCAAAATTTACACCAGTTTTTCACCACGAATTCAATACATATGTAGGAGAAGTCACCAACAACTTGCCACAAAGGCACAGTGATACATTTTAAGCAATGTAAGATATATTTTCAAACAAAATAGTTATTGATATTGCAGCTTGAGACATATTTATCGCCTCCGTGTGCCAGGGGATGGAGTGACAGTAAAACTGATACATGTTTAGTCACGTAAGTATTATTTACTACATATACAACTGATACGCATTAATTTGGTTTTGTATTACAGGTTTCTTTACCATTAGAACTTAAAAAAGGAAGAAGTGGAGCATTGCCTGTTGCAGTTGACAGACAAGACGGTGTACTACTGATTATTATTTATAGTATATTTATATGTAAGTATTGTGGAATAGATATAATATTGAACAAAATAAAGGATTGATATCTAAATTACATGAGTATTTAAATTAATAACTTTTCTGTGTTACAGTCACTGTCACTAAAAAACAACTAACTAAACTGTTGTTTCTTATTGACTAGTGATCAGAACACAGAAAACTGATTAATTGGCATATTTTTTATTTTTGCTGGCCCCCGCATCATTTCTCCCTTTGGTATAAATTTAACTCCGTATAGGATAATTTTAACACCCGCGCGGTGAAAACAACCAACTCCCTAAAGATTTATTTTCAACTCCTTTTCAAATAATAATAACTACAAAAGGAGTGAATGTACTCCCTAAAAATTCAACTCCGTCCGATCTAACTACATGCGCAAATGGTCGCGAGGGAGATCCATAGCGGTGTTGAATCGGTGTTAAATCCAACTCCGTATTTTTATGTGTGTATATTCCAAAAAGTACATAATTATTGAGTTATTTCCAGGCCATGTCTTAGATCTGATAGCATGTTCCATGGTTAAATGAACTGAATATAAACGTACTTCATTCATACACAAAGCGTGTCCATATTGCGTTAAGATGTATTTCAACGTACAGACTCTATAATAAATAGCTGTTCTTCAGAGTAGTACTGATAGTCTTGATACATATTGCTCTAAAATTTATTGATGTATTAAAAACCCTACAGCAATAAAGCATGTTCCATGAAAAAGATGACTGACATGCTTCTTAAAAATGAAACACCCCGTATATTCAAAAGTACTTCAATTTTGCTAGTTACGACAGTTCCCAAAAATAAAAGAATATTTAAAGCTTCTTCATATAAACTTATCAGAGGAAGATCATTACTTTTTGTGCACATTATATGTAACATGAACATTGGAAATAGTTAATACAGGTCACGTTAGTCTAATTGGTAAAACGTCGGACCGGCAATCCGTATATCTGGGTTCGAATCCCAGGCGCGGCTGTAGTTTATGAACTTAAAAACTACCGCCATCTTGTATTAACTATTTCCAATGTTCATATTAATGTATGCAGATTTCTGCATACATTATGCATACATTACTCCCTTTATTATATGTAACGAACAAATCCCTACTTACTCACCTGTGGCAAACTGGAATATTTGAACAAATTTAATTATTTCCTTGTAGAAGCCTAGGGCTTAAATCGCATTATTCAGAACGTCATAGGTACTCACATTCAGTATTCCAAAACTTCATTACTTGTGGAAGTTAAGAAAACAAAATTATTCTCTAATATTAATTAAAATCCAAAATGTTGTCATTAAAAAATACTTTTACTATTTATATAATACCCACATATATTATTAATAAAAAACATTTCTTTTATATACATTGCCCGTGAAAAGGAGCCCACCACTAGAAAGTGTCATAACATCAAAGTTTACTTTCATGTAATCGACGTAAAAATGCAATTGTGTCCAAAATGGTGCATTGTTGCACAATTATATGCTAGTACGTTTTATGATGAAAAATAGAATGCATCAACAGAACCAAGAACAGGGTGCTCCTATAAGAAAATCGATACTCTTGAAATCGTTTGATAAATGTAATCCAATATTATGAATACGTTGCAGACAAACTATTGTCCTATGTTTTTAAATTGATGTAATTCAATTCTAAATATAATTTAATCAAAAATCACTCCAAATATATTTCTGGTAGTTCAGAATTTTAGTACTTAATTTGCTTTTTTTAATAATCCAAAACCTCAAAAACTAAATATTGTAAATAAATTGAACCTTGGTATTGCGAAACTAGCACCTGTTATAACCAAACAAATAACACTATCCCGTTTTCCTTTCTTTTTTTTTTTTTCATACAAGAATAGTGTTGTATAGTTTTTGTTTCCTGGAGACATACTTTTTCACGGAATCAAATGTGTATACATTTTGATAGTTTTAATAAGTACAAGTTTGACGATAGTAACAAGTATCTATAATGGGGTTCTATGAATAATATGCAACGGTCGAATTACCATGCTCATACAGTTATACCAAACGCCCCCTTATAACGAGCACTTTTCATGTCAACTTAAACATTTGTTATATCTTCGGCAGCATAGTAAAATTGTTTCAATTTCATTTATTGGATGTAATCAATACATTACCATTATGTTCGAGATTTTAACTAAGCACTCCTTGTATAGGTGCCACTTCATGGTGATATAAAACTTATGCAGTGTGTCTCACGGAACTTTGGAATGTATGGAATTTTTTTTATTATTAGAGATAGAACGTAGGTTAAATGGACAAGTAGTGCATATTTATGTGATCTTTCATAATCTGGTCAGAAAATAGTTGAATTCCAAATGGTTCCCAAGCTATTTTGAATAAACCAAAAAAACTTCTTTATTTGTGATCCCATCAAAAAAGCGTTTTGACATTATAAAGGCACTTTTTTGTCTAAAATTTGATTAAGCAAGTTTCAAATGTTCTAATGTATTCACTATTCATCCAGGGACATAACTCCTCCCTCCTTAAGAGTAGATTTCGTCCTCGAAACTCTCTTTGTACGTTGTACATACATGAACACAATGGAACCTACAATCATCAATATGGTTACAATAATTACGATACAAAGTACAATGTTGCTTTTGGCCAAAGATATTATGTTTATAACATCCGACAACTGTTCGTTAAGAGCGTGCAACTCATATATTAATTTTTGACTTGCAAGCTCTTCCTGTTTATTATTAATGGATTTTATTATCCTTCCTTGATTATTAGACAATTTGAGAATATTTACGTTGATCTTTTTCGAAGTTTTATTAATTAATTTATTATTTTCCACAAGAGCCCTTCTGATCACGTTCTGGTTTGTCTCGAGTTGTTGTATCAGCGTTTCATAAGGGTCGCCGTCTAAGTTTCCAGTTACGACCTTGACAATATTACCGAGAAAATTAAATGCACGGCGTTTCGTGTGCTTGTTACTGTTAAGATTAAGTGTTTCTAGCTTAACTTTTATTTCCGATTCTACCGCCTGAAATCTATTTGAAAAGTCAATCACAGCAAAATTAAACAAATAGCCATTATCTCCGAAAGATTGTAATGAAGGATTTTCGATTTTGTGTTCGTGCAGTGTTCTACCATGCATGGTGTTAACTGTTAACAACATATGGGAAATAACGTACATTCTCAGAAAAATAATCGTTCACCAACCCTGAAGAGACAGACGATGAACTTGCACCGGAATCGATCAAAAATTTAGCGTTATTCAATTCTGGCAAAAGGATATATGGTAATGGGATGGTGTTTTGGGTCTTTACAGTTATTTCTGTCACTTCTGTTTCTCTCTGGAGGCTGGTATTTGAAAATTTGTACCCTCCTCAAGTAATCTGTCCTCTCGATGATCCCGGTATTCCACTTGGTACCATAGTTGAGTTTCTACGTCGTAATATAAATTTTCTTCGTATTTTCTTTGTTTTCGTCTGTTCGGCTCTTATGTTTATGGTCCGGATGCGGAAATTTGAACCTCTCTTATGACTGCGATTCCAGGAAATGCTGATCCTTAGAATCCGTTATTCCTAATTATGCGTAGGCGTTCAGTCGAATGTTACAGGTTCTCTCGTCGCGCTAACCGTACGAAATTTGATCCACACCGGACACGAGCCCTAATTCGCCGTTTGGTGTAAGTACATGTTTTTGTTGTTGTTCGAATACCGCACAAATCACTTGAAAGCACGCGACTGCGCCAAATTTGATTTCTCGAAATAATAAACTGGTTTTTAAGTTAATTATTTATTGATTTAAGAAGAAGCTGGTCATTACATCAACGTCCGAACTAAGACAAATCTTAATATTAGCGTCGCTCGTGGTTGTCTCCGGCGTGACTTTATCTCATGGGGTTCTTGGAACTCCATGGCGCTGTTATATTGTCCATTATAATTTAGTATGATTTAGAACAATTCTCACAATCGATCCGGTTGATTTGTCAAAGGTGTAGCGTCGAGAGTTGTAAAGTGCTCTTCTCGGGAGGTTTGTCTTATGCTGGTAGACCTAATCAATGAATCATTTTCAGCTGGTGTCTTCCCCAGAGTCTAAAGACGGCCAAGGTAGTACCTATTTTTAAGGGCGGCGACAGGGAGAGCTTAAATAACTACAGGGCCATTGCAGTGCTTCCTGGTATATCAAAAATTATTGAGTCTGCATTCAAAGACCGTTTGGCTGATTATCTGGAGGATAACGCTTTGCTGGTGGAGTCTCAGTATGGGTTTCAAACAAAATTGTGAACGTCCGATGCCATTTATAATCTGTTGGGTTCAATTTATGATACCATAAATTAGGCCCATTATGTTGTGGCGGTGTTCTGTGACATACGAAAAGCATTTGACTGTGTAGATCATGAAAGGTTACTGGACAAACTTCATAGATTGGGTATAAGAGGTGCACCTTTGGACTGGTGTGCTGAGAGGCGTCAGTTTGTTTCAGTTCAGGAACGTCAGTCTGCGGTTGCGAATGTGCGATGTGGAGTCCCACTAGGTTCAGTGTTGGGACCCGTGATTTTCTCAATATACAATGATCTTCCAAGATAAATTAAATACGGCAAGGTGGCTATGTTTGCTGATGATACTAGCATTGTATGGTCAAGTGCTGCAATGGCTACATTAATTGATAACACCAACTCCGACTTGGCGGCGATGGCGATGGTTTGCTATAAGTCACCTCGTTTTAAATGTCGCTAAAACTAAAGCCATGTGGTTTTCTCGGTCAGTCCCCGCCCCTGCGGGATTGTTGCAGTTCGGGGATCACTCTGTACAATTTACAGATAGTTTCTACAGATAGTACAGACAAGTTTCTTGGTGTTAGGGAGGAAACCGGCCTGGCCGTCTACTATGCCTACTTTGCAAGTACGATGAGGTACGGTTTGCAATTTTGGGGATTCTGCTCATCTGGGAACATGGATGCTATACTTAAAATTCAAAAAAAGCATTACGAACTATTGCCAATGTACGCTAGCGTGACAGTTGTAGGCCTATTTTTGATAGAATTAAGATTCGTTATGAGTTTGGTCCGCCTATATCAGTACGGGATACAAGATCTATGGGAGACGTAAGACTGCCAATGCCCAAAAATGCTAAGTACCATGGATCAATTATGTTTAGAGCAGTACAAATCTTTAATCATTTACGTACCCATCTCAAAATGCTAAATGCTATTCACATATTTAAACGGCAGCTGCGTGATGCAGTAAACGGTAAAGTGTACTACAGTTTAAATGAATATTTTGAGGATAGTCTGTGACCTCGTTCAATATTGTCTTTTTATGTTTTTTTATGCAGTGTTTTAATATTCGGCGTATTGTAATATTGTACATTGTTTTGCTGTCGTTATATGTGTATGTGTGTGTGCATATATACTTATATCTTTGTTTGTATGATGATGCCTACATGTTTGTATTGCATTCATCTGTATTTATTCTAATACTGTTTGTTTACTTGTGTCTAGTTCATGTATCGTGCATAGTTGTATTCAACATTGTTAAAGTTACCGAATAAATGTCTATCTATCTATCTATCTATCTATCTATCTATCTATCTATCTATCTATCTATCTATCTATCTATCTATCTATCTATCTATCTATCTATCTATCTATCTATCTATCTATCTATCTATCTATCTATCAATTTTTGGTTTATTGTTAATCAATTGACTTACCTTCGAAGAAGTTTTAAATGAACTAGTTATGTCGAAACTGCTAAGTAATGCCTTAATTTCCTAGGTCTTATTGCTCTGAAATTTATTTTGAATAAATATAACAACCTTGTTAGGAACACAACACTCCAAGAATCATATTATTGTACCACTATTTCAAGACTTGGACCTTTTAAATGTTTCGTCTACGGTATAGAGAAGCCAATTTCTCTGCGAACATTCTGCTAATGTGACCGAATGCGCGTCGTATCTTCATTATTATTATTATTATTGTACCATATATAGTCAGTCCCCAGTGTGCCAATTCTGCACTGCGCTGTATTAATGTTAATCGGCGATGCAGTAACAAACCCAATTAAAATTTACCGTCACCGTTGGCTAGGGACCATGTACCAATTTTGTTTGCCCGGTTGAATAATTTAGCGGATACTTTAACGAGTCTCCAGTGGCTGACAAAAGTTGTAGTAATCGCGGAAAGCGTTCTACGCTGCTATTTGTCCTTTACTATTGTGTTGTGTTAAACTGCGAGCAGAGGTAATGATAATCATTTGCGAAAGATATACATCGCGGTACTGCATATAACTGAGTTGAACACCAAATTTAGCTCATTTTTTAGGAAATCAATTTTTATGATGTTATATTTTTTATAACTTTAAATATCATAATACACACTCAAAAACTGCTCAATTCAAATGTATATATTTATTCAGAAATATATATTTACTTGGAATATACGTATGATTCCACCAAGAGGTCTCGATCACTTCAAATAAAACATGTTACTTCCTACAAGAATAATATTTTATCAATTTATTTCATAGACTTAAAATTTGTGATTCTTGTTTTAAATAGTTTATATATTCAACTGGATTAAGAATGTGGACTATATCGATTATTTCAAATAAAAATAGATTTAATCAATTCAAGAAGTCTATAGGAATAAATTGAAGGTGTGTGTATATTCAATTTTGAGGTAAGAATCCGGTATATCAAATAAATCTAAGGAAAATTTGAACATCTACCTCCACCGTGACAGACCCATGTGACCCAGCGCTTATCTTGTAATGGTTGTTTGTGCAGCTAGTGGTCGTCTGTACAGCGTTCCGGTTGGATTATGACAGCGTGTTATGGAAATTACATATAATATCAAATTGAACAACCGTAGATTCGAATTCAATTGATTCATTGAATTCTATGTTGCGGGAATGGGGGTTCGAAGGCGTCATACGGGCACTTGCAGGTAAGTGTTTCTGTTGTTAATAAGTAAAACATGATTCCGCGTACATAAGTATATTAAAACTACGACCGTTATTTACGTGTTCGCAGAGAGTCACGTATGTTGTATATAGGCATATGGCTAGGTTGTACCTCTTACACTAACACGTGTGTGACGGTAAGGCAGACATATGCCATTTTGGCGACTGTGCTGGAGACGCGACGGGTTACTTATGAAGTCGGGGGTACCCCGGCAACACTTGCAATGTAACTGAAAAAAAAACACGATAATACTACTGTAACTCCTGTATTAAATATAATTGTTTAAGCTGTAATATTCTTATATATTGATATTATTATTAATTATGTACGTGTTAATTCTATAATATTGAATATCGTTGTTTATGTATTTTATAGATTAATTTTGGGGGTATAGTCGCTATATCCAAATTCAACTATTGCTCTATAGTTGACATGGGAACCTTTTTTGATGTAATCTTACAATTGAAGGAAATGGTGTAAAAGTACTTCTTTAGAGCCTCTAGTTGGGATGCGCTACACAGATGAGAGTAAAAAGCAAGCAGTATCTGTACTTCATAATCAATTACCTAATATTTTGCAAGCATTGGAAGATATACTACAGACAATAAAAAGCGAGAAAACGTCCAGGAGCATAAAATTTTCTACTCCAAGTAAAAGATTTTCACTTTATTTGTATTTTAGTAATGTGGAGCCGTATCTTCAAAGAAAAAGCTGAAGTAACTACGGATACTGTCTTATAGACTAATTTCAGTGTCTTATAAATACGGTAGACGAAATAAAAACTAAAAGTTTTAAACCTTTTATGGTAAAAGCGCAGATTTGTCCAAACTCGTAAATGTAGAATTTGTATGTTGGTTCAATATACAGATTGTGTCCGCAAGAATTAGACATAGGTCTATAGAAACTACCGTATCACGCGACAACACTGCCAACGTTGGTTGAGTGGGGCAGCCAATTATAGTGAGGCTGCCGACTGGTGGGAGAGCAGTTCTGGTCAGGTCAGTGTGGTTTTGCATTTCGGAGCACATGCACACAACGGCAGAACTATCGCAGATCTATCAACGCTTTATAACATTCATATCTTTGCAATCGCGATGTATCCTTCGCTAGACCAGCTTCAGATCATCAAGTGGTATTACGGTGGCAAGTCGGCCCAACACTGCGTGGATTTGTTTCCAATCACTTTTGACGGCAGACGTATCCCGTGCAGAGAAACTATTTTCAATATTGTGCATCAATTTGAAATAGATCTTTGTTTAAAGATCTGCAGTGCTTGTTACTCAAGGGAGATAAGTTCACACTGGACGATAAGAAATCCACTCGAGGGATTGGCGAGGAATTGGGTATTGGTAACAAAACCGTTGCTAAGGCTCTGAAGAAGGGTGATTTCCGGAGATATAAGTACTCAAAGACTCAGGAAGCCGTCGCAGAGGACAGTATGCGTAGAGTGGAGTTTTGTGAAACTGTAATGGAAAAGGCGAACGCAGATGAAATTATAAAAAATATTATTTTTACTGATGAATCGACTTTTCCGCTACATGCTAAACATAATCCTTCCATTCTTCGATATTAGGCCCAACAAAATCAACACCGAAGTTATGCTTACCGTACTCAATATCCCGAAAAACTAAATGTTTCGACTGGTATTCTAGGCAATCATTTAGTTCGTCCATTCTTTATCGATGGATCTCTTAACGCCCAGAAGTACCTTGCTTTGCTGCAAGAGCAAATACTTCCCGCCATTTATAACCTTCCCGGAGTAGATCAGGATGATGTTTGGCTTCAGCAAGACGGCTGTCCTGCTCATAACGCGGCCAGGGTGCGAGAGTTTTTAACAACCGCATTTCCTCCCCATCTTATTAGTGGTACAGGCGACATTCGTTAGCCCTTACGATCGCCTGATCTGTCTCCGAACGATTTTTTCTTGTGGGGTTATCTTAAAAATACCATATATGTTGATGAAGTCAATAGGGCACATAATTTACAGGAGTTGAGAGCAAAAATTACAGAAGCTGCCAACACTGTAACAGCCGAAACGCTCTCTGACGCGAGGGACAACTTCTACAAACGGCTCGGATACTGTCTTGCAGCGCAAGGCGGAATCTTTGAGCCCGAGTTAAAATAATGTTTATTTAATTGTTTATTCGTAGTAGAATATTAGTTAATTTATAGTTTTTTGAGAATTACGTTTTTATTTTTGCATATTATTTTCTGACAATAAAAGAGAATTTAAAAATTATGTATGCATAATGTACGTGCATTTTTAACAGAAGCACAAAAGCGTATACAGCCCTGCGAACAACAAACTAGTACCTGTGTACTAGCCCACGAAGCGCGCACTGGGGAGCCGCTGACAAATACGGCGGGAGGGGAGAGCGATGTTGCCGTTCTTCCGTAAATGCTATGCCTAGCGTTCGGGGAAACGTACGGTATGTGCATCACCTAATTCCCCCAAATTTACGAAGCACGATTCGAAACAAACGTTGGAAGTACTCCACTAGCGGAAAGGAAGAATCTATAATCAGTTTTGTTACGGTAGATAATACTTCATACTATATTGAGAAATACAAAAATGTTATTTACAATATCATATTTGTGTACAAATAGACTGTACTATTGTAATTACCTCAATAAATTATTTCTTTTCAAACAATGTATTGTATAATTAACCTATTGTTGTATCTTGTAAGTATCAAACTTCTTAAATGCAACTAATAATAATGAAGCCGTGAGTGGACGATGGCGTTACGTAACTAAATCAAATTTGAATGAATTTAGGTTTTTTTTTAAGCAATTTTGTTCAGCTGCAATACACCTAAGCAATTGCATGAACTTATTTAGCCCCAAACACATAATTAATTAGATGGATTAAAACTATAATTTACTTCAAAGTTTGATTTTTTAACACCTTCATCCACTCACATCTTCAATTAAATTAGTACGAATATCATCAAATTGTTCCATTGAGTATACCTGTATACCACTTTAAAAAAAAAAGAAAAAAATTTCTAGAATCAAGCTGGGAATTAAGTTGCTGAGATGAAATCATAGTTTCATTTTTAATATATGATCTGATCATTTAATTTTATGTTCCTATAATCATACTGATTGAAATTTGAAATTTGAATTTTTTATTAAATGGTACTCTTTACTTGAAGTGCGATATAGTCAATGTGAAAATCTATACATTCGTTCTAAACACATGATATCCTCAACTTTGAATATATTTACTTGGTTGAATACGATATTTAATTCCTTATATAGGATCTTCTTACTTATTTACGTATTTACTTAACCTGAAGCACATATATTCATGCCAAAAGTATTACTTTTGTAGTTTGTAACTCAATTACTAATTAACGTATGTTATAAAATTATACTATTTTATCAACTACAAAATCTATTGCACACTATTACCGATATTGTGTAGTCATTGCGTTTCTAACAGATCAACATCGAGTTATTTAACATATAACACACATCATTGTTAATGAATGAACTACAGTGGATGCGTTACTCGCTAATTCAGCGTCCATGTACATACATCATTAGTGGATCATTAGCAGACTGTTACATATAAGCTCACAATTATTTGTTCTCAATGAACTGTAGCGTACATTGTGTACCAAAATCTGTTGAAAAACAGTACCATGCGAATCGTGACCGGCGCATCCACCATTTCTACCATTAGTAATAATTGCTATCGGACTGCTACAATTCACATAGTAATGTGTCAGAATGTGTTAGTAGATTATTTCGTAACATCTGTGTCTTAAACAATGAGTACGTAATATCTGTTTGATAGCGGAACCTTGCAACACAACGGCCTATGCCCTTAGCATACAATTTCTCTAGGCTACTATCTGGAAAATATACACCGCGAGCGACGCTGTGAAAACTCAACAGGACGATGACAGAGAGCTGACAGAAGAGGGCCTTAATGTTATAACTACAACATTTTTAGAGGTATTCCATATCTGTCAAGAAATATCTATCAATGCCAAGAAATTCCAAACACAATGGTACGTGAAGCACGAGTATAAAAATATCAAAAGACTCATATTCATAGTAGCGAAGTGGCGTAGCCAGCCCAAACATGGTGATCTATCTTCTCCGAACGGAGAGCACGCACGGCGCAGCGAGACCCCTCAAAATACGCATCTTTGTTTTTCGCATCTCATGAATGTATTTTGCGATTGCTCATCGACGCGCGTGCCCCAAAAACGCACCCAAATGGGGCAGTACACATCCCATAAGTTTTGGATGATTTTGCAAGCAGTGCCCATGGTTGAGTGGTGAAGATACGGGCGCTTGAATTTTTTGAGAGCGAGAGTCAGGGTTGAAACCTGGTAAACAATATTTTCTTTATAAGGATGTAAACGCAGAAAAACAGGTCAATATGTAGAAATAAAACGAACCTTTGAACAGAGAGGAACGTTCGTTTTATTTCTAAATATTTTCTCTCTTTTTTTAACTGTTTGATATCATTTGTTTGATGCAAATATTGTATTTTTAACGCTTTGCCTAATTTTTATCATAATTTAAAGGGATGTAACATAAATTACAACGACGTAATTCGAATTTATCAAACTAATCACGTACAACACGATGAATTTAGGTACGGAAAATGGAAAGAACTCAAAATGTATTAACAATTAACATTTTATTATCAATTTCGAAGAAAGAAGAAATTAGAAGTCTATAAATACAAAATTATCTTCGTCCGTTGCATATACCGCGCGTTGCCAAAAAGATGAAAATGACATCACAGTGTAAAGTACCTGTATCTTGAAAGCTATGCAAAATAAGTTAAAAGAGCTATTTAAAAAAATTAGAAGGAATTAATAAATGAAGTTATCGTCACCTTCGACGTTCCATATACCGGGTGTTCATGCAACGACGAAGGAGATTATTCTTTCGTATTTAATGCCCTCTAACACATTTTATTCAAGTAACATTTTTGCATACGTTTTAAACTAAATTGTATTTAATTTTTGGTTTCCACCATCAAAATACATCATCTACTTTAACCATTTTTCAGTTATTTGGATTTGACCACACTTCGTTGATTTTTGCACTAACGCCTTTTGCGAAATGAAAATCATTATACCATATTTTTAACTGTACCTTTACCAAAAAAATATTTTTTTCCTTTCTTAGATTTCGAGAAAATGTTGCGCCGCTGACGTGTCGGCAACTCAGCGGCGCTCAACTCAACTAGTTTTTGTTATTTGTTAACAAAGAATTTTTTTTGTGCTTTGTAAGGTTTCCTGAAAATAGAGTAAGCCGCTGACGTGCCGGCAACTTATTGGCGCAATCTGTAACAACAAGTGAATTTGAAAACACTATTTGTTTTTGCTAGTTTAAAACAACCTCTTGAACAGAAATTGTGATAAATTTTCTTATACTAGTTTGTCTAGAAATAGACCTGTTTGTAGATTTCAGTTGCAACGTCTTGTACAACTTCTTGCGCAAGATGTCAATGTTAATTCATAACAAAATAAAACAATAATTTCAAAATAGTTTAATTTATATGAATGTACTTTGAGTAAGTTATATGTATATTGGCTACTGTATATTCAAAATATATTCCCTAACTTGGCATCTATACTACAAAATTTTTTACTAAATAGACAACATTTTGTGACAATTTTGATTTTTTTTTCCATGATTTCCGTAATATCTGAAACTATACTTGACAGAATAGATATTAGTCAATAACGACTAATATCTGTTCGGTCAAGTCACCCATGTATTAGTATATACGTAATTAACCATATGGTGTTCCGATGCATTCCATTAAACCCGTGTATTTTATACCTTATATTTGGTTTTCTATCAGCAACAAAAAAAAAATAGCATACGGTATCGAGAAAAATCAATCATCAATCATCTAAAACTAAACATAAATAATTTATACACTGTGGGCCAAAAAAAACGGTACAAATGTTCAATTACTTCTATTTCCAAAGATTTTAAGTAAATTAAGTGAGGATTGAAAACATACCATATTCGCAATTCCACTTCTTCTTTTTCAGTAAAAACAGCAAAAAACGATGTTTCCAAATTTCACCCTGTATACAAAAAAATCACCCTGTATTCGATGCAATAAAATCTCTGCTGTCCCTTTTGTCCAAAGAAAAAAAAAATCATTACCTACCAATTTTATCACAGCTTGCATTTCACATTAAATTGACACGGTGTTATCAGAAATGTTGCATAGCCAAACACAAAGCAACAAAACTGTGGATTGAAACGTCCTGTTATTGCGAATATGGTACGGTTTCAATCTTCACACTACAGGAAATTCGTTTTTAAAAGAAATATTTGAATTGACAAAATATTATAGGAAATACGAGTGATCAAAAATTTGTACCGTTTTTTTGGCCCACCGTGTATATCTATATTCTACAAACATATAACAAAATATTTAATATTGCGATACAAAACATAATTAATTCATAAAAACTGAAACAACAGACCGCAGTATTACTACCGCCACTAACTGAATTTAAAGGGTAATTTTATTCATTGCGAACATACTTAAGATTTCGTTTGCTAATTTACATTATCTGTTTCTGCCTCGTCTTTCTAATATTGACTGTTTTACTCGTTAAAAAATATGTGGAAAAAATATTTTTAAAGTACTGAACCACTACGAACTTGACGTATGTATATATCAACGCATATGATGATCTGGACAGAAATAGAAAGTTACGGCGTTATCTGCTACAATTGATAAAATTATATCTCCGGCAATGATTAAATAATGATAATAATAATCAACGCTTTATCATCACCCACCTGCATTCGCCACTAGGAGAGGCATCGGCAGGCCCGAATTATCATGATTACGGCCCGCGTTTGTGGCACGTCTTAAGTTTGGCTTCCAGCATAGTAACGTGGAGTGAAAGAAACCCACAAAAAAAAACTCTGGGAGCAGACCGTAAGATTCGAACTAAGGGCGTTCAGGCTGATAACTGCATTCAGCAGTAAGGATTAAGCATTAACAAATTTTAATTATATCATATTTATCATTAAAAACAATAGGAACAAATATATTTTCAAATAATCAGTTAAAATACGGTGCCTTGCGTCATGGGCGCTTATCCAAAGTTAACAATGAAAAGAAACATAAACGTTTTACATGGCAGTTAGTTAACAGCTTGGCGGGTAAAATACAAGAACAAACGACGATAAAAGGCGATAAAATGTTTTACAAAAATGCTCCACCGCCGGGCAACGGTCTGAATAAACACTGTTTAAAATAAACAATAAATTCAAAATTATCTTCAGCCGTGCTAAAGTTAACACTCCCCATCGTAAATTAATAAATTATATTAACAAAAAATCTGATGTGGCCAGGCACATGACTTTATCATACAAAATATAAAATTAATAGTTAAGCTGCATGAGAATCTATTTGATTCAGATAAATCGTGTCTGCATTAAAATTAAACTAGTTAGGTAGGATTTGACAGATATTTTGATAGACAATAGTATCAATAGTAGGTATTGTCAAAGCATCAGCATGTGACACTACCTACTGTCATCAGAATAATAGTTATTTATCTCACAAGTGCCAAAAGTACGGACTAGCGCGACGAGCGGTGATGCGGCGCGTCACCGATGGCGGAGCGTCGCCGTCGCATGTGAGCGAGTCGCGCTATATAGTTGTCGGCAGGACTGACATCGTTTTCTGTGTTATTTAAAATTAAAAATGGTTATATTTCTGTATAGGAAATGTTAGGTTGATACCACTTCTACGAAACGTCAAGTTTAAAAAGCTAATTCAAATTCTGACAGATTTATATTCGTTCATGACACTGTAGATGTCACATCCGTACCAACATACTAAGATATAACTACACTCATCGCTATACTTTATTTACAATTTTCTCAATTTATTGCTTTTACAATTAGATAACAACGGGTTGATATTTCTTATCAACAAATAATCAAATTGGTGATCTTATTTTATTTGAATTTTGTATTTTGTACTTTGCCGCACTAGAACGGCAACGTTCAATTGCGGTTCTCCAACCTCTGTGAAATCAGCTGTTTTCGAGTGTGACAGCCATAGACATTTCTGTGGTGACAGCACAAACAAATATTTGTCAAATCCAGGCTACTATGAAGTGTCATATCATTGCAGATGCGACCGATCTCGATCAAATAGAATTTGCTCTTGAAGCTAAACTATTAATTTTACCAAAAAATATCATAGGCATAAATTATTCAAAATTTCCTCTTCTTTAATTTATTATTTAACTATTTTGACGAAATTACAGAAATAGCAGCTCATTTGCAAAATCCTTGAAAAATGCTTAGAGGAAACAGCCAGTTCCTTTGGACCCTTTTGAACCAAAAGCTTTTCAGCTCTAAGTTTGGTCATAAAACTGCTAAATATGAACTTTCGTCCCTATACCTTTAGTAGTTTCTCCGGAATCGTCTCCACAAAAATCGGGTACACACATACACACACACACATACATGCACACACGCTCATCATACTGCGTATGATTAAGTAAGAAGTTAACTGATTTTGCCCATTCACGAACTTGTCCTTACTTTTTAAGAGAGCTTGTTTAAGCTTGTACCCAAATTTCAGATCAATTACTTCAAAATTACGGCAGTTATGGTGTACACAGACGGACAGACAGATGGATATTGTGACAAACACAATAACCCTCACCACAGTAAATGTGGGGATATAATAAGCCTACATTTACAAGTACAGGGTGGGCCAAATTCGATGTTACTATAGGTGATCTCGGTAACTATAAGAGATATCGAAAAATGAGTAAGGTTGTTGTGTCGTCTTTTTTTAAGTGAAACTCAATGGTGAACACCAAAATTAGCTATCGGCTTTTGTTTTCGATGTATAACACAAAACGCGATTTTTCGCGATTTTGATACTTGTGGATATCTTTGTTGTTTGTTAAATCAGACGAATGATATTTGCACGTTCTTGATGCACTTTTTCGATTAGAATTCAGTGGAATTCACAGATTTTAAATATCTCTAATAGTTTTGTAAATATAACTTAAAGTTGTGTTTTTTCAAATGGAAACCATAGCTGCTGGCTATGACTGAAATAAATAGAGCCTTTTTTCCTCTTTTCAACGATATATAACATACAATGCTGGTCCAAAATATTCCAAAAGTAACGTTTTAGAGAATAACATGAAATTAGTATATATCAGAGGCATTATGATTATTGTCCTCGAGATTTCTTTGAGAAGGCGTATATCACTAGCAGTTTGACACTACTAATCAGTGAAATAAGTAAAATTGCATTCTTTTATTTTAATTGAAAATTACGGAATGCCGTTTGAATAGTATGGAAAATGCACAATAATCGAATGCTTTATTCAAAGTAATAACAATAATTGTGATATAACATCCGAAACATAATTCAATTGTTATCCAGGTAGTGCACGACCGCACAAACTTGTTTTTGGGATTAAAAGAACATCTCATTAATTACGGATTGATTAATATGCCAAAAGTCAAACATTGTGATATGGAAGTGGTACGCTGAAGAAACTGTCATGAAAGTATGTAGCCGTGATCCTACAATTTCCAGTCGTCAATCTTCACTTTATATCGGCATGGCGAGGGTATAATTGAAAGGAATAATTGCAAGATATATTGTTTTATTCGAAGTAAAATAATTAGATAATTACCTGAATAAAAAATCTGATGTGGCCAGGCACATGACTTTATCATACCATATATAAAATTAATAGTAAAATTAATAGCTGCATGAGATTCTATTTGATCGAGATCGGCCATGTCTGCATTAAAAGAAAACTACTAGTACTAGACTAGAGACATTTTGATTATATTTACAGTAGGTAATGTGAAAACATCAGCATTTGACACTACCTACTGTCATTAGAATCACAATATCTGACAAATCCTGGCTAACTAGTTTATATGCAGTACGAGCGATCTCGATGAAATAGAATTTGCTCATGTAGCTAAACTATTAATTTTACCAAAAAATGTCAGTCATAAATTATTCAGATTTCCTCTACTTTAATTTATTATTTAACTATTTCGACGAAATTCCAGATATAGCGGCTTATTTGCAATATCTTTCAAAAATGCTAAGACTAAAACGCCAGTTCCTTTGGACCCTTGGTTCAACAGAAAGCTTCTAAATCTGGAGTGTTGTCATACTACGGATGATAAAGTAAAAAGGTTCTGGTTCTGATGATTAATATATTATATTGGCTTCTAGTATACTATATTTTCGAGTTTTACGCCGTCTTCAGTGCTAACTACAAAAGTTCATAAAGAATTATGCTCAATATTCCAAATAAGTGTTAAGGTTAACATACCGTCTTACAGTCTTTCTTGTATATTTATTCGCGAAAACAACATTGCTATCCGCACTCGAAATATTGTTTTTCAATATTGTTTCAATATTGTTTCACCTAGCTCCTCATGGCAATTCTCCATGCATTTGCGTGTTGAATTGACGTTTCGCAAACGCTGACGTTCCAAATACTGTCAAAAACTTCAAAATATCCTGGGCACCTAGTATTAATGTAGACACGATTTCGATCAAATAGAATTTGCTCCTGCAGCTAAACTATTAATTTTACCATTAAATGTTATAGACTTAAATTATACAAAATGTCCTCTACTTTAATTTATTATTTATCTATTTTGATGAAATTACAGAAATGACGGCTCATTTGCAAAATCGTTGAAAAATGCTAAGAGTAAATAGCCGGTTCCTTTGGACCCTTTTGAACCAAAAGCTTTTCAGCTCTAAGTTTGGTCATAAAACTTCTAAATATGAACTTTCGTCGCGATACCTTTAGTAGTTTCTCCGGAATCGTCTCCACAAAAATCGTTTACACACACACAGACATACACACACACACACACACACACACACACACACACAGACATTTTTTTGGACCTTGGTCAAAAATGTTCAGGGGACCCATAAAGACCTATTTCCGCTAAAATCTCAAAAATTTTTTTCGCCACGATTACAATACTTTACATACTGCGTATGATAAAGTAAAAAATAAAAAAAAGATACTTACTACAAGCTGCTTTAAACATTCTTCAAATTGATGTCCATTTTTATCGATGCATAATTTATATCTCGTGGCAATACTTCGAAGAGCGTTGTTTATAAAAATATTTGGAACGGCATTGATACATTCTTCAAAATGCTGCCTTAGGTTCTGAATGTCGTTATGTGATCTTTTATATAATTAGTTTTTAATGTGCCCCCAAAGAAAAAAGTCCAAAGGCGTAAGATCTGGTGATCGTGGTGGCCATCTCACTGATCCGTTGTTTCCAATCCAACGGTTTACAAAATTTATATTCAATAATTCCCTTACCCTTCTTATTTTGTGAGATGGTGAACCGTCGTGCTGGCAGCCTATAGTTCCCCTCTCCATTAGTGACAAATTATCCAAAAATTCATTCACAATATGATGGTTTACAATATCGTAGTACCGGTCGCCATTAAGATGTTCCTCGTAAATATGGTATGCTAAAATACGCTCGCCAAGCACGGCACACCAAACACTAAAACCAAAACGTCCTTGGTTTTGCATGTTGGCGGTACGGTGAGGATTAACATCAGACCAATATGATGCTTTTTGTGCATAATAAAAATTCCGGCACTGCTACTGTAGGCTTCATCAGTCCAAATAACTTTTTTTTTAAATAATGGATTCTGCCGAAGATTTTCACGGTATCACTGGCAAAACTCCATTCGTTGCTGAGGGTCTCTTGGTTGCAAATGATGTTGTTTTCTTAAAGCATATGGTCTAAATTTATGTTTCTTGAGGATTCTCAAACCTCGACGTCTTGATACCCCAGACTCAGTTTCTATTTTACGACTTGAAGTTGAGGGATTTGCAACTGCGGCTGCAACTGTGTTGGTGGCAGTTTCTTCAGCATTTTCAATATGGTAATGTTTGGGTCTTGGCATACTAAATGACCCGTGATTGATGAGATTTTCTATTAATCTCTCAAAAATAGATTTGTAAGGGTTCTTTCTGGATAACGATTGTATGTTTCGGATGCGATTTCAGCATTGTTATTACTTTCAATAAAGCATTCGTTCATTGCGTATTTTTCATATGATTTATACGGCATTTCGTAAGTTTTAATTGAAATAAACATTCAACTAATGCAAATTCAATACTTAAGTCACAGATTAGTAGTGTCAAACCGCTAGTGACATACGCCTACTCGGAGAAATCTCGAAGACAATAATTATAAGAGCTGTTTTACACGACCGAGAATTATAACGAAAATAATAGCCAAAATTATCGGTATAATTTTGGTGAGAAATATTGGCAAATTAATTTCGAACGATAGTTAAAAGTTGTTTGACACACGGCAATTGATTTCGCTATTAATGTAGTCATGCGCGTGCGTACTATAGTAAATATTTAGATATACGCCGTTGTAAACAAAGCTTGGATAAAATAAACATTACCTATACAATCGTTGGTTGTATTTCTAATAAGGAAAGGGAAGAAAAGCATGATAGAAGATAATAAGGTAATGTATTTGCATTTTTCATAGGTGTTTACATAATCATAATCGCATCCAATGCCGTTTTTCTGAGGTGGCGATTTTTATTGTTTACGGACTTCGAATTGTATAGATTAGGCCACTTTCTGTATTCTTCAACTAAAACCACCACTTCGGCACGGGTCCACGCCGTCATAATGCAGCTGTAATAAATCCTCACAGAACAACGATTCTTTCTCGGCAATATGCACAATACGAGCGTGCCACCCCGCCCGCCCCCGCGGCCCATCTTACGCCGCCCCCGCCGCCCGGCTTACGCCGCCCCCGCCGCCAGGCTTACGCTGCCACCGCCGCCCGGCTTACGCTGCCACCGTCCTGCTTACGCCTCCACCGCCGCCCCCGCCGCCACCGCCGCCCGGCTTACGCCGCCACCGTCCTGCTTAAGCCGCCACCGCCGCCCGGCCTACGCCGCCCCCGCCGCCCGGTTTTACGCCGCCCCCGCCGCCAGGCTTACGCCGCCCCCGCCGCCAGGCTTACGCCGCCCCCGCCGCCCCCGCCGCCCGGCTTACGCCGCTCACGCCGCCCCGCCGCCCTGTTATCACTGTTTTGAGCGTTTTGAGGTTAACTGCGCGGGCAGATCAATATAATCGTAAATTGTACGAAATGCGCAAATTATCGCGCACAATCTCGCGGTGAATAGAGCAAGTGTGGTATTTTTCTCACAAAAATTATCGCTATTATTTTCGTTATAAAATAGTGGTTTTACACGTCCGATTTTCATCGACAAAATCTTTGGCTATTATTTTCGCTATTATTTTCGTTATAATTCTCGGTAGTGTAAAACAGCTCTAACTCTCTATTTATTATTACTATTGTAGGAGTCTATTTATTTCAGTCATAGCCAGCTATGGTTTCCATTTAAAAAAAACACAACTTTGTTATATCTACAAAACTATTAGAGATATTTAAAATCTGTGAATTTCACTGAATTCTAATCGAAAAAGTACCTCAACAATGTGCTAATATCATTCGTCTGATTTAACAAACAACAAAGATATCGACAAGTATCAAAATAGCGAAAAATCGAGTTTTGTGTTATAACTCGAAAACAAGTGATGATAGCTAATTTTGGTTTTCACCATAGAGTTTCTCTCAAAAAAAAAACACAACAACCCTACTCATTTTTCGGTACCTATCTTTTATTGTAACCGAGATCTCCTATAGTAACATCCAATTTGGCCCACCCTGTAGATTTATTTAAAGGCCCCAAACACTTGAGTAATATCAAATAATATTTTTATTCACCAATTACGTCGTCTATCTATGTGGGTCAATAGAAACAACCTTTTTATCAACTCTAAGCAAGTTTTCCAGTTTCACATTTTCAAATTATATGATGCTCTCAGAAATAATTGAGCTAATACGGCACAAAATTGAATTTATAATGACCTAGACGTAAAGTAAATCTCAAACATTAAATACTTGAAGATGTACCCGTTAAAGTACACTAGCAACGTCTCATTGCAGCGCTGTTAATTCCATAAACTTTTCAAGTATGTACTTCTCGTATATATTCCTGTCTCGTTAAATATGCTCTGCTGTCCAGAACCACTTGATATGTTAATATTAGCATCAATTTCCCAGTCCTTCTAATTTAGTTGCCGTCGACGAAGGGCAGCAGTAGAATCGCTCACGCCTCCTGAATTTAATATCCAGGCACTGTTTGCAGGATTTGCTCTTCCGGGGACGTCCTCCACCCCATCGTCGTCAGCTTCATACTCTACCAGCCGTTATTGTTCTGCCGAGTTTCCAGCAAAGCAATTAAACTACTTCCGTTGAAAAATGCACTTTTGCCAAGTTGAAGCGCGGAAGTTTCCACGAAGAGTAGATGCGCTGTAACTTTTAATTACAACCGGGTAACAGGAATGGATGTTAACATGAATATTAAATTAATGCTGACGCTCTGTATAACGCAAAGTTGTGTGGGTTTTATTCCGTGACTGAAATATTAACTGGATAAGTGTCTAGTCTAGAAGGATATTATCATATGTTGAAAATATAAAATTCATCAAAAGCGGAAATTCTTTAATTGGCCTCTCTTTTGGTCAAGATTTGAGGGTTGTCTTTTTTTTAAATTTGTTTGTGGAAAAAGTGCCCTGGATGGAAAATGGAAAAATGAGAGACCACAGAGAATAAATGTACTAAATTACTGCCATTTCTTGTCTACCGGAAGCGATATCAGCTTTGTTATTTTAAATGGGATGATATAATTTGCGTTTAATTTTTGGTTTTCACGATCAAAATACCACGATTTTAATCAGTTTTGTTAAAAGTACTAAATTTGTTTAAAAATCTAGAATCGAGGAAAGGTTATTATACAGGCTAATAACAAAACTATCAATCTGTAGTATTCGAGAAAAACAAATTTTTGCCATCACTACAAAAAGAAGAACATGCCTACTAGAATGATTTTTGAATCAAATTTTGGAAAAATGTCGCTAAAAGCAATGCTGGAGCAAACAAAAACCATATTATACATAATAATACATAATAATGTAAACACTTTTCCAAATATGAAAATATGAATGTATGAAATTTATGAAATTTATTAAGTATTGTTTGTAATCGTGCAAAAAAAATTAAATTTTAGCGGAAATATGTCCTTTTGTGTTCCTTGAACATTTTTGACCAAGGCACAAAAAATGTTTGTGTGTGTATGTATGTGTGTATGTGTGTGTATATGTGCGTACGTGTTTCTTGTGGCGACGATTCCGGAAAAGCTACTAAAGGTATCGGGACGAAACTTTAGAAGTTTCATGACCAAACTTAGAGCAGAACAGATTTTGTTTAACAGGGTCCTAAGGAACTTAGATGTTTACTGTTAGCTTTCTTTAACAATTTTGCAAATGCTTTTCTGTATAATTTATGTCTATGACATTTTTTGGCAAAACTAATAGTTTAGCTGCTTGACAAAATTCTATTTAATCGATATCGGTCGTGTCTGCATTAATATAAAACTAGGGATTTAAGCCAAGATTTCCAAGAAACCAGGAATTGAAAGATATTGTCCTTCTAATGACAGTACGTAGAGAAACGCTGATGTTTTGACAATACCTACTGTCAACAGTATCCAAATATCTGTCAAATCCTGGCTACTTTTATTTTAATGCACGATCAAATCGATCTCGATCTGGACCAAATACAATTTCATGCAGCTCCACTATTAATTTTATATACAGTGTGTCCAGGAAAGTCTGCATCATGACATTTTTTTATTATCCATTTCTCAGAAAATTGTATTCTTTATAAAAGTAAATTTACCATATACCAAGCGATTCAGAATATATGAACTTGTGATAAGAGTAAAGTACCTTTATTTCTATTATTATCGATAAACATTATTTGGAAATGTTGTTTAGAAGTAAAAACTATATTGAAATATGAAATCACAGCGACCTATCTTTAAATTTTTACTTTGTTTTTTTTTATTCTTACTTTAATGACAAATATTAGTCAATGCCAGTGATACTAAAAGGTTCGTTTTAATCTCTTTTTATAAATTTGAATAATTTTGTTACGATTACTTATTCCAGATATACATTCAGCTTTGTACCAACATGGACAGCTTCAAGAGTTGTGGATTACTTATTATTCAACCTGTCTAATTTTAAAACTTTTTTCCGGAAATTTTTAATTTTTTTTAAATATAGTCCTGGCAGAGTCCGATATTTTGTTACTTTACATTTAATTGCCCTCCACTATAAGTATTAAAAACGAATCAACTGGAATACACGTAAAGTAAGTTTTAATAGTTACGTATCGAATAAGCGTAGTAATATTATCGTTACAAATTTACTGCAAACAACGTTTATCAATTAAGCAAATCTCTGCCTCAACCAAGTTCGGCGCTTTCATTGGTAACTTTATCGCGAAGTGATTAAGAGTAAACAGGTGGAAATAAATTCCGGCCGTAATCCGTTTAGAAAGCAAATCGGGAAGCGGAAAGGCCAAGGAAAAACTTTAACCCCGGCTTATCGTTTCGTTCTCTTTTTTTCCGGCTGTTATCTAACTGGGTAACTTTTATAAATAGTTTGCTGGCGAGGTCTAAGCCCATATTAAAAGTTTTCCTTTCGGTTGAAAAATTGCCAGGATTACGGCGGCGTTTTCCGCCGCTACCGCCACCTCCACCAGGATAAGTTATTGCACCTGCCTCTTTACGAGCTTTGCCATAATATCTCGTCATGTTAACTTGATAATGAAGTCTGCATAATCTGTTGCAACTAGCTAGTAAGAATGATAATAGTATTTAACAAGCAAACAGACGATAATAATTATTATTAATCTTAAAGCGTTAGTAAACTCTTAGGTCGATAATGTTATTTTATCTACGACTCACAAATAATACGTTCATCACGTAAGTATCTAAGTGTGATACAATCCCTGATTTAATACATACCAGTTATTATAATCACAGATTTTTGTATTATGATAACGATTTGTGATCCATATAAACTTATGAATAAAGTTATAAGCACTGTAACCTATGAGTCGTAGATAAAACGTTCTTATTTTATTCGCTCATAATGGCTATACTTATGTCAAGGTGCCAAATAACATTATACATTATACTACAATCACCGAAAAAAAGCATAACTTCTAATGTTTTACCGACATTCAACATTTAGTTTTGATTGATTCCAATGTCTGAATGTTTGTAGAAGATATAGTTACTAAAAAAATCTGATGTATCCAGGCATGACATGACTTTATCATACAATATATAAAATTAATTGTATAGCTGCATGAGATTCTCTTAACTGTTAACTGGGGCACAAAGATTCGGCCTTGCGCTACAAGACAGTATCCGAGCCGTTTATACAAGTTGTCCCTCACGCCAGAGAGCGTTTCGGCTGTTACAGTGTTGGCAGCTACTGTAATTTTTGCTCGTAACTCCTGTAGGTTATGTGCCCTATTGACTTCATCAACATAAACGGTATTTTTAAGATAATCCCACAAGAAAAAATCGTTCGGAGACAGATCAGGTGATCTTGGGGGCCAACGACTTGTCGCCTGCCCCACTAGTACAACGGTGAGTAAATGCGGTTGTAAAACTCTCGCACCCTGGCCGCGTTATGAGCAGGACAGCCGTCTTGCTGAAACCAAACATCATCCTGATCTACTCCGGGAAGGTTATAAATGGCGGGAAGTACTTGCTCTTGCAGCAAAGCAAGGTACTTCTGGGCGTTATGAGATCTATCGATAAAGAATGGACCAACTAAATGATTGCCTAGAATACCAGCCCAAACATTTAGTTTTTCGGGATATTGAGTACGGTAAGCATAACTTCGGTGCTGATTTTGTTGGGCCCAATATCGCAGAATGGAAGGATTATGTTTACCATGTAACGGAAAACTCGATTCATCAGTAAACATAATATTTTGTATAAAATTTTCATCTGCGTTCGCCTTTTCCATTACAGTTTCACAAAACTCCATTCTACGAAGACTGTCCTCCGCGAAGGTTTCCTAAGTCTTTGAGTACTTATAACTCCGGAAATCACCCTTCTTCAGAGCCTTAGCAATGGCGTCGTTACGAATACCCAATTCCTCGCCAATCGCTCGAGCGGATTTCTTATCGTCCAGTACTACAGAACCGCAGATTAGTACATCCCGTCGTTCTTTTGCCTCAATTTCTTGTGGACTTATCTCCCTTGGATGACAAGTACTGCAGCTCTTTAGACAAAGATCTTTTTCAAATTGATGCACAGTATTGAAAATGGATTGCCTGCACGGGATAGGTCTGCCTTCAAAAGTGATTGCAAACAAATCCACGCACTGGTGCGCCGAATTGCCACCGTGATACCACTTGATGATCTGAACCTGTTCTAGCGGAGGGTACATCGCCATTGCAAAGATATGAATGTTATGAAGTGTTGTTAGATCTGTGATAGTTCTGCCGTTTCGTGCATGCGCTCCGAAACGCAAAACCAGACTAACCTGATCAGACCTGCTCTCCCACCAGTCGGCAGTCCCACTATAATTGGCTGCGCCATTCAACCGACGTTGGCAGTGTTGTCGCGTGATACGCTAGTTTCTATAGACCTATGCCTAATTTTAGCGGACACAATGTGTATATCATCAACATTTAGAAAAATTTAAGTGAACTGTTTTTATCTTGCCGGTGAGTATATTATTATTGTATTTTAAGGGCTGTTGCGATGCCATGCGCCATGTACAGTGTTATCCCAGGAACATTAAACATATAGAGACTTCCCGCCCAAATTAAACCCAGCTGAATGTTTGTATATACCGTCTTTTCGGCATTACAAGTAACATGCAAAAAGCACCATCGACATCGTGTCGGCGCGGCGCTGGCGTCACAAATTTTTCACGATCCAAGATAACCGCATTTGCCGTTCGTACAATTCATTAGTAGTAGTAGTTTTTCTAATTCCCTGCAAAAGGGGTCCATAGGTACATCGTTTGCGTCAGAGTTTTTTACCAGCACGTTAGAGTAACGTCGTGTTCATTTGCAGGGTATCACTTTTGTAAGATCGTTTCTCTGATGTTTCATTCAGAACGTCGAGAAGAGTCTTATGAGATAAAAACATTTTTTCCACCTACACTAGTGCAATTATGTTTTTAAATCAATTGTGTTACACTGTTTTCAAGTCTTGTAGAGACTAGCTTAAGAAAGATTTTGCAGAACGCAATCTACTGAAGAACAAATCTCGGAAATGCGCAAGAGTTGACGACACGTTTATTTTTGTCATTAAATATGATACTCCTTAAACATTCCTCCTGTTGCCTCCTGTTGTATTTTTCCGTCACCGCTTACGTACCACACGATTGTTGACCGCTCTACCGCCAATTTCCGTCTACTCAGATGATCATGTTAGTTGTTTGACTCTGTACCGAGCCTTCATTGTGTTATGTGCTTATATTGTTTTAGTTCTTGAAGAAGCAAATGGTTTTGCGAAATATTGAACAGGTATAAAACGTCGGAAAAAAAATTCAGAACATATTTTTCATTGGGAGACCCTCATACCCAATATCTTCTACTCTATTTAGTTATTACGAAGGGCAAGAATTCACCAAAGAGCCTTAAACATTCCCTTCACTATCCTTAGACAGGCAATGTTGAATATTTCTCTAAATATAAAATCTCATACGAAAATGTTGTTTTTAATTTAATTTAATGCTCGGTATATCAGTTCTGAATATTTTACATCAATTTAAATTTTTCATATTTTGATTCTGGTTTATTGTTCTTTCGTCGTTTGACCTGAAGTCTGGGCTATTATCGCACTAGATCATCGCCTACGTTGCTTATGCCGCATTTATAAGAAATATGCCTCATCATCATCTATTCACAGATTACATTATCACCAACCTATATACTGTCGCTAATGCGTAAATAATTATAATTAAATTACACTATTCACTTCTTTTCACGATTAATAGACTGTCAGTGCTACGCCGGTGGTGTGAAATATGAATTAATAATAACTTTACTCCTTTTTACCTAATACAGAAATATTTATTAACGTTATAACACAGTCATTAATACAGAATCAATAGACGGGTGATTGTGTGCCAGGCACCCCAAAGAGACGTCGGTCGTAGTGAGTCTGTTGCCGCGTTTTTAGTAGTTTAATTTGGGTTATCGGTCCTAACGTATCGGTGACATGGATCTTTCGGTGCAAAGGGTGAATATCCTTATAATTTCGTCCCCCTTTACTACCATGCTCGATAACTGTATTGCAACCATTTTACAACGTCTAGTAGAGATTGATTTATTACATTAAAGTGTTTCAGTTACAAAACAGAGCTGTAAATATAATAGTCGTGTTTGGTAACGCAGAATTAGAAGTATATTCTACGCAGTACGTGTACATAAAATGTAAAGTGGTTATGTTATATACTGACATTGTTAACACTACATTCTGTGCAGTGTTTACATTTACAATTTCGAAAACTTGTAAATGCCGATATTTTTAGAAATTCTCCAGTCACTCGACGGAATAAGCCGGGTATCTTTTTTTAATTATTAGAAAAGGTCAAGTCTCCGTGTAACATATAGTTTGCAGAACATTGAGGTTTTACACCAGATCAAATATGATGGCGCATTTCTACTTTAAACGCCACCTTAATTACTGTTCCACATTCCCCACTAATACTATCGCAGTCAATTAGCAATATCCTTTTTTGGAAAGTAAAAACTCCTTAGAAAGAAACAACTGTAAAAAATGCTTGTTGAGTAAATGACAAACATAATGAAAAATTTGTTGACTATGTTTGATAGCAAGTAATTTGATTAACCAGGATTATCGGGGGAGCAGCCAGTGGGACAATAAATAAAACCCTTCCTTTGCAAGGCCCTAAGCTTTCGGCTGTTTATTTAAGCCTTCTTCAGAGGGAAATCTAAAAACAACGTACAACAATAATCACAAGTACCAAAAAAGACAAATGGCAAAACTTACAGCCAGAAGCGTACACCACATCAAACAATATCATCGGAAAGTGCTCTACGGGCACCCGGCAAACATTCTCTCAAGCAAGCAACGTACATTTGGATACCTCGGTGTTCCCACCACCTTTACAATTCTAAAATTAGAATTGTAAAGAATTGTAAGGAACATTTTAGATCAACTTTGTGTACAATGTTTAGGTATAGGTTAGGTATAGTTTAGGTATAAACTGTACTTGTACCTACCGAAATCGATTTTTGAACGTCACAGTAGAAATTGCCAACGTTACGAGATCTAAATTGCGTTTGACAACAACTGAACAATTTTGCAAAGTAAATTAAAAAAATCTGCTTAATTCTATCTCAGTAACTGTTCAAAAACGTTACCGTTTTCCGCTAAACGTGCTTCAATTTCTTTAACATATTATTGTTAGTGGCGTCCCTGATGGAGATAGCACATCAATAATTGGGTGGTTTCAATTGACGGTGCTCCAGCGCACACTACTGTTGCAGTAAGAGGCCTGCCTAACGTGATGTTGGATGATCGGTGTTCCCCCGACTTGACGCCAATGGATTTTTTTTTTCATTTGAGGAGCTATTAAAGACGTAGTTTATGAGCACCCACTAATTGATAAGAAGAACATGAAAGATAGAGTTCGACTTGCTTTCAATTGGTTGTGTGTTAACTCAATCAGGAACGGCACCAACAATAATATATTAAAAAGAATTGAAGCATGTTTAGTGGCAAACGGCAACGTTTTTAAACAGTTACTGAAATAGAATTAAGCAGTTTGTTTTTAATTTACTTTACAATTTTGTTTAATTTTTTATATTGTGTTTTATTGTAGGCTCATAATTATATAAATACTGAATTTATTGTAATGAAAAATGACTAAAAAAACTTGTTTAATAAAGTTCTGTTTATTCCAAATTGTTCAGTTGTTTTAAAACGCAATCTAGATTTGGCCATGTTTGCAATTACTATTGTGATGTTTAAAAATCGATTTCAGTCGATTTCAGGTACAAGTACATTGTAGGTATAGAACATTGTACACAAAGTTGATCTAAAATTTTCCTTAGAATTAAGAAATTATTTATTCATATGTTAGGGTTGCCATTTGAAAAAATCGACTTTTAGTACTGTTATCGAATTCAACGAATCCTATGTAAGAATTCTATCGATGTGTCGATAATATGTTAACTTCAAAACAATTTTGCTGGACAACTTTTATCCAACAGTCACGGGGAATAATTTATACGTATCTGAAAGTAACCATGCAGCTGTCATTTTTAATGACAAAAATGAATAGCTCAAAAATGACACATGTTAGGTATAGGTAACGTAACATAAATTTGATCTAAAATTTATTAAAATATTTTTAAAAAATGCAAAAATCTAAAATGTTAAGACATCGTTTTTAATTTTTTATTCAAACGAACTGTAGCTAGACTTTTGAAACAAAAACTATCTACAGCAACTTTTTAAAAAGGAATGCAGTGTCGTTTTTTAATTTGACACAACATCTAAGATGGCGGCGTAACCATGGCCAACTTTTGTTTTTCTTGTGGGCGCCATGTTGAATTTTGACATTTTCCGATAGTCGTTTTTTTCTCATTTCCTCAATGTATAACATGGCATTAGTTTTTAAAACAATTTTGTAATAATAAAAAACCTTCAGGTACCCACCTGGAGTTTGGTTACACACCGCCGAACTCGTTGCCAAGCAACATCAACGAAATGCTCTTGGATCCGATAGTCGTGTCTTTTCTTATTTCCGCAATAATATGTTAGCATTATTTTTTAACATAATAGTGTGAATACCATTGACCGTATTTGTTATTCAATCCCGCAGATCCTCGATATTTCTACGATTATCGTGATAAATTTCGTCGTTCGCAGTTCCTCATAGAAAATAGTCCAGAGGACTTCAATCTGGGGATGTAACAGGACACTCCACCATTCCACCACTCCACCGTTACCAATCCAGCAATTTGGAAATTGTTGATTCAAATAATTTCGTACAACTGCAAAGTTTGACTTGTGTGGGGTTTGTACGGTTTCAATTTCCTTGTTCGTAATGCTCTCGAAACACGTGTTTGCGGCAATTTCAAATTAGAGGCTACTTCCCGCGTAGAAATCCGAGGATCGTCATTTATCTAAAAACCAGTACTTGAAGCATTGCAAATTATTGTAATTTAACGTCTACCATTTCTAAAATATCTCTTTGATCGTTTTCAACATTTCGATGAGGATTATAAGAATTGCTGGGTTTGCTAAACGTTAGGAATATTGTACGATGGGGCATTTCTATGAGAACAATAATAAAGCCTTATCATATCACGCATTTCGTTATTGGCAAACGGCATTTTACATCGCCAATCCACCACTATTAAGGTATATTTCATCCAAGTGAATTTTGTTGACGTTGCTTGGGAACGAGTCCGGCGGGCTGTAACCAAGGTCTAGTTGGGTACCTGCAGGTTTTTGTTATTATTACACCATTATTTTAAAAAATAATGCTGACATGTTATACATTGCGGAAATACGACTATCGTAAAATGCCAAAATTCAAAATAAGAAAAAAAAAGTTGGCTATGGTTACACCGCCATCTTTGATGTTATTTCAAATTAAAAAAACCACACTGCATTCCTTGTTAAAAAGTTGCTGTAGAATGGCTTTGTTTCATGTGTCTAGCTACATTTGGTTTTGAATAAAAATTAAAAACGATGTTTTAACATTTCAGTTTTTTGTGGATATCTCCAAAATGAAAAATGATAGCTTAAATTTCTTTCCTGATAATTGATAGTATAAATACGAAAAAAAAAAACATAGGCTCTATCTTCACTACTAAGCGAAATCCCCATGGTAAGCCTTGAAATTGAATCACCCGGTATATTCTACATTCAAAACACATTTTCCTACTTAATTATTCTCCAATCCCTGGTTCAAACACAGGTTGTGGCTGTAATTGTTAATTTATTTAAAGTTTATATCCCACCTGTATATCTCAATTTTCTACATATTTGATTCTACAACGTAAGAAAAAAAAATATTTTAAGAAATTTTTGTTGCACACACTAATACCATTGGAATAATTTATATTATACCCGTTGTTTCTTAAAGTTACTAAAAGGACATCGAAATTTTTAACATAATGTCTAAGGCCCCCTTACCATCGGTACCAGTCGGTGACACCTAGCCAGTCAATAGCTGTCCCTGAAACCTGTCTAATGCAAGCTAACATAACCCATAAATCTATTTTCGTCTAGTTGTACGATGTAAGTCCGATCATGGTATCATCGAGCGCATTACGGTGGTATACTCTTGCCGTTTCTGAACGTGAGTAGAGCAACCAGAACGCTCATCATCTACTCTAAGCGTTGTTCCTGAACGCAGTACTGTATGTGAATTTAATGCGCAGAATTGGCAAACAAATTTATGACACACCAAGTACGCCCAAAATGTCAAAATGTGTCCAAAGGATTTTTCTGCTATGATCTATGACCCACTTTCTGAGTTAATGGAGCAACCCATGGATTTGGTCTTAAGCAATGCTCAGCTAGGATTTTAGCAGGGATTTGTAGTAGTTTTGTCGTTGTAACGAATTCTAGATGTACCAGTATGAAGTTATTACTGCTGCTCATAAAATACAAGAAATAGTAAGTTGTTTACCCTTTTTTACTAAAAGGGTACATTTGATTATGCTTACATATTTAGTGAATAAATAATCAAATGCCTGAGGATTGTTCCTTTTTAACTTCGAAATGCAACAACATGCAGAATGGGCCTTAAGTTTTCTTCATAATTTTAAATATGGTTAAGGCTATCTAAACTTGTACGTATATAGGATAAAATTCATTATTTTTATACCAAAGTTTTAATGTAAACATAGCGTCGGACTACGAATAACAATAGTTTTGACATCGTTTAACCTCGAAAAGGTAACAAGGTCGGGCCTGAGATTTCCTCGAAATCCGGGAAAGGAAATGTCGTTACATAAATATGGAGGCGACTTCCGCCAGTGTAGTTCTCGGGATAAGACGGAGGAAATGGAGTTAGAGGTACATTTAACAGAGTGTGCCATCATTTCTGTAATAAGATGTGCTTACGGCTTAATATGACAAATTCGCTCACATTAACGGTAATGTAAGTTATCTCCAAACCTCTGCTTCGGAATTGCTTTTGTCCAGCTCCAGATAATAAGAAAATATTTTATTTATGAGCAAAATTCGTGTAATATACTGAGTTAATAAACAAGGGGGGAAAACAGTGTAGGCGAACTTGATTACAGAATTATCTTAGATATTATTTGTTCTGATTCGACATTATTAGCTAATAACTCATCCTTCTTTCCTATTTGAAAATGCAAGATGTGTCGACCACTGGTGACCACAGCCAACTGATAATTTTATTTGGATATCATTCAAGCTTCCACATATTATGATAATAGAAATACAACATTGCTAATAACGGATTGATAGTATTAATAACAGAGATAGTTTCATTGCATTCAATTAATAACCACTCAGTTTTTGTAAAAGTAGATATAAATCTTTAATTAAACATCAATATTAACTAACAACTGTTAAGGGAATCAAAAATATACGTTGTAGAGAGAATTACCAACAAAAAAATGGGAATTTTCCATGAAGGGGCGTTATTGATTATTAATTGCACCTCTGCCAGTTTAATTGGTCGAACAAAAGGGTGCTATTAATTACATCGTTATTTTGCCCTCAAATATTATACTGGTTAAATGAAAGATTGTTTACAAGAAATATGACCGATGTAGAAAGATATCAATAATTTGACGAGTGTAGCCCAGTATTGATTGAGAGCTCATGAAGACATAAAATAGAAATAAATATGCGAATATTACATAGTTCATAAGACTAACTGTATGGTTCAGCGTTTCTCAACCATGGTTTCGTAGTATCGTGAAGTTCAGCAAGATATTGTCACGGATCCTGCGAAAGAAATAGAAACACTTTGACTACAAGTGGGAATTGGGGGAATATAGTATCAAGTGGGACCATATATTGAGAAGATGAGCAAAATATTCCACATGAGACTACTAACTAACTTATTGGCAAACAAAATTGATATGTCCTTTGTATAATCACAATACAATTTTAGTAATTTTCTTGTAAAGTAAAAACGAACACAAATTAAAATTCTTTTCGTCTTACAATTTGGTGTTTTTACATTAAGTTTTCACCTCGAGTTATAAATCACCATTTGTTATTTAACAAATTTTAAGCATTAAAAATTTTTTACGCTATGCAGTCTTGGGGAATGTTTATTTATTTAGTTCATACTTTGCCGACGTTTCGCCGATCTCTTCGACTTCTTCAGGGCTAATGGCCCTCAAGATGACGAATTAAAAAATGTGGCAGGAGATTATTGTTTCAGACTCGCAAGGCACAAGGAAGAATGGAAATCCGCGGAGGATGCCCTTACCCGAAGGGGCCAACGAAGAAACGTGTATAATAATTCAATTTATTTACACAAAACAATACTATCAATTGATTTTACTTCTACTATAATTTATACTGTAATGTATTCTACGTTATTCTTCGTTAATAAAGGGGTATCATAATGTAATTTATACTATATTTTCTAAGTGATCCGAAATCCGATACCTCAGTGAACCTAATTCAGACAGTGCTTTTGAATAACACACTTGTGGTACATTAGTCCGACACATATAACCATTGAAGTAAATTTTAAGTGTTTTAAATAATGTTAAAAAAGATTTATTATTAAGAAATGTTAAATATTTATGTTTTAACATTTTTTATGAAACACAGTATAAAATAAGTCCGCATCTTTTTATTCTGTTCACTTTTCGCTTTCTTTCTTATTTCTCTAGAATGATTTTCATTTAAGCTTATTTTCTTTATTAACAAATATTCTCTCCAAGCATAATAATGTTACAGAAGAAGAGTTTCTTTTTACTTTATTGTCAGTTACAGGCCAGAATAATGATGTTAGCTAAAATCGCTAATCTCTGCTGCTAGTATAATAATTAGGGATTATTGGTCTCCGTAATTCCGACACTCATGTCGGAATTTGGACAAAATGCGTAGAATTAATTTTAATGGAGCAAACGATGTAAAATATATTATTTTCTTGTGTAAAAAGAACAATAGAGCCATATGTATTACTTCTAACCGTGTACAGGACGTGCTATGTAGTTAAAGTGGTTAAAATGGCAAAGTGGTTAAAAGAGTTGTACACCGTACTATTTTATATGTACATTTTTAGTCAGCGTAAATAGATATTATTAGAATTGTCCTAATTACTGTTATCCTGTAACGATGTAAAAAAAGTCGAATTGCAACTTCTAGCATAACACTCAATTATCGAGATCAGTCATATTTTAGATTATATTCTGACCGTTAGAACATTGGTAGAATAAGAAACCATTGTGGGTTGACAATTGTAATGTCAAATCAACAAACTGGATGTCCCACAATAAAGTTCAATGTTGTAGATTTCTTATTTTAGCAAACTAAACAGAAATATTTCGGAATTTAGGACAGTGCTTGAATTTGGGACGTTTACTTTAATGGTTTAACTCTGGAGGCACATCAGAAACTATTTCATAAGCTTAATTGGGAACAACTAACAGATACAACAGAACAACTAACAAATAACAGGATAAGAAAGAATTGCTGTATTATATAACGGTATAATATTATACATTGAATTACTTTGGCTATAAAATGCAAATTGGCGGGTTGCATGTCAAGTGTATTTTGAGTTAATTTCGTTGCATTGAAAAGGCTAGGCTTCAGTTTGCCACAGAAGGACTTTTTTACTTATTTCTACGTATAACGAAATATATTGTACAGCATGCGGCAGAAACGATTACCGGTGTTTGATTATTGATTGTTTTGAATATGGCGGTTGGATATGTAACAGTTTTGTACACTTCTCTTGGAAATAATTTAGAATTTATTTTTCTCTGTCTAACATTTCGGTCAGCCATGAGGTACTAGACATTGGGGAGCTTATTTGTACTGTTGATTTGTTGATAGGAATTGTGTTTATTACTGACTACTTTTTTTTATTATTAATTAACATCACCCCACAGGTACTTGTGTATAACGCCTAGTCTGATGAATATCTAGCTATATTAATCTAACCTAAATTGCCACGTATAAAAAGTTTTCGATGTTAAATGTTCCCCATTGGTGTAACTTAAATTTAATTTGGATGCTGACGCTTTAAACTTCACACACTGCACGTTGCTCTGCTTTGTTCACCTATCAGCTATAACTCACATCACACTGTGCTCTGGTTTTTTAACTTCACTTCACCAACTCAAAAGGTTTGGTTCTTTTGCGTCTTTACATACTGTCACAATTGTCAAGACACTGGATTGCCTCGACATTCGTGTACTGGAGAAGTCTGTTCTGATGATTCTCTGCAAACTTTCCAGTTTCGTTCGTTACTAATTCCACTTCAAGATCCCTGTGGAGATTTCTGTTTCTTATATGCCACGGTCCACCCACGATGTTTCTTACCACGTTATTTTGGAAGCGTTGAATGATGGTGATATTGCTTGGCTTAGTGCAGCCCGTTGGATACCGTTGGATACCATAGGTCCACACAGGTTTAAGGAGTTTATTATATGTCGACAAAGACGACTTCCTACCAATAAGCCAGTACATTTTTTTGTATCTTATGCCCAATTCTGCACGTTTTTTTTAACATGTGCTTTCCAGCTGAGCTTGGTGTCTAGCGTCATGCCAAGGTATTTTGCCGTGTTCGAGTAGGGTACGGTGGTGATATTTATTGTAACTGGAACGTATCGTATTCGCTTGTTGGTAAAGTTTATGTGAACGGGTTTGGTTTCGTTCAATGTAATTAGCCATCGTTGCATCCTATCACTAATATCGTTGACAGCATTCTGCAGTTTTAGTGTTGCTCCTTCAACATTTGCATCTACTGCCATGATAGCAGTGTCATCAGCAAACGTGGCAACGGTAACACCATTTGGTTACGGAAGATCATGTGTATATAGAAGGTAAAGAATTGGGCCAAGGACACTACCTTGTGGTACTCCAGCTTTAATACATTTTAGGGTTGAGTGCTCATTATCTTGCTTTATGCGGAAGTATCTGTCAGAAAGATATGATCCTAATAGTTTGCTATACTCGAAGGGTAGTAGCCGATCCAGCTTATAGAGTAGACCTTTGTGCCAAACTTTGTCGAAAGCTTTTGCCATATCCAGGAATATGGAGAACCAACCTTTTTTTTTTCTTCTAAAGTTCGATCTATGATCATTGTTATTCAGTGCACCTGATCAATTGTGGAATGTTTGTTTCTGAATCTAAACTGATGAGTGGGTATGATGTTTCTTTCGTCTAATGTTGGCTTCAGTCGTTTTGCAAGTAGCTTTTCAAATAGTTTTGACAATGTGGGCAGTAAAGAAATTGGCCTGTAGGAGGATGCTTCATTTGGTGGTTTTCCTGGCTTGGGAATCATCACTACCTCCGCAGTTTTCCAAACAGATGGCACATATTTAAGCCTAAATGCTGCGTTGCAGAGGTTAGTTATCTTTACTATGGCTTTTTTAGGCAATTCTTTTAAAATCTCACCTGTTATCAGATCAAAACCAGGTGCCTTTTTTGTTTTAATTTTTTTTATTTCATTTGTTACCTCTTTAGGAGTAACGGGAGATATTCGATTTCCTTGGATTATTGTAGAATTAGTAATTCCCTCTAAAGTTCTGTCTTTATTTGGAGTAAAGGATTGTTTTAAGTAGTCGGCAAAGACTATGGCTTTGTCTGTGTCATTTCAAGCCCAGGTTCCATCCGGGTTTTTTACAGGTGGAATTTGGGTGATTGGTTTCTTTAGTCCTTTAGTCGCCTTCCAAAGACATAAATAATTAATCGATGTGTAATGAACAAATGTGAGACAAAGGTGTGGAAAAAGTTAAAAACAAATCACGCATCCTTCTTCATGCAATAGTCTCGCCCATCTAGAGCAAAAGATAATAAGTTTTCAGCGTGCACCATTCCGTCTCACTCAGTACTTTGCCATCCATCTCACTGGAAACCTTTCAGAATACGTTATCGTCAAATACGAACGTCTTTCTGTATTATAATATGCGCCGCACGAAGGCGACACAAAGTGACGTGAAAATAGCAATAGGAAGCATATGTAAAGGGGTGGATAAAGAATAAAACGCCTGGAAGAGAGCGCAATATAAGATGAGTTAGGAGTGAATACGGCTGATTTCCCAGAAGCGTAACATATTGCGCCCGCCTTTCATACACATCTACGTATAAGTTACAAAATGAAAAGAAACGAGTTTATGGTGGAAGCCGCGGCGCTTCGCTGAAAAGAGATAGATATTACATTCGAAAAGTACATGCTGTTAATTTCCCTGCCGGTAATAACAATCGTAATATATAACGCTCTGTTGAACACAATAGTAACTATTTGTAATGTAACTAATAGGTACCTACAAGGGGAAACTTATTTATGAACAGACCTGATGTGCCCGTGCGTTTAAGATGTTCAGAATTGCGTGGCTTTTAAATAACTTAATGTGTACATTGCCGGGAGACGTATTAATAAATGCATTAAAACATTCTTTGATTATACAAAAATATTTAAGTATTAGTATTAGGATTTAAGTATTGCCGACTAATCCTAATAACTTTTTTGAGATAACGATAAAGGAGAAATAAACCAGAATTTAATATGTTCGACGTTAATCTTAATTATCTATAGGTTAATAATCTTTTTCTACTCCCATTGAGAAATGCATTCACTATCATAGCAATTTATGATAAGTAATACTAACCATTCCCCACACACATGGCAAATATTTCATTCCTGGCTCCTCATACCCCGCGAGTAGTGAGAAATATTTGATTCCTCATGGCTTTAGAACAAATCACAGCTCTGGATTTTTCATTTCCATATTGTTTTGATACACTGCTTAGCCACATCGCACCAAGTGACAAGCGCACCAAACAATTTTAATCTGTGAAAATCCTGTAATCGTCATAGTGCCATACAGCCGTCCCTACCTGCACAAAAATTAATTTATAAAATTTCGTTGCATGGTCGTAGAAAAAGTATAGTATTCCATTCGCAAGTAATGGCAATTTCTCACTCGAACGTTTTGCAGCACTCGCCTACGGCTAGTGTTGCAAACTTCGTTCTCGTGAGAAATTGCTTACATTACTTGCTCATAGAATAATATACTATTTCCGTCGATCGTTTATTAAACAACTCTATTAATGCACGATTTCTATTAATGAATGATTTGTTATAGCCAATCACAAGACGCAATGACGTCGTTTGATTGGCCAATCGAACATATGTGAAATGAAACCTTCCAATCAAAACATACCACTCTCTAGAACTGTCAGTGCCAAATTACATAAATTGTCATATAATCAAAAAAGACATCGGCGAAGAAAAATCTATGTAGACGACGCTAGAAGAATACGATCGACGGAAAAATTGTGTAACCAACTCGAATATTAAATAGCGATTAATTGTAAAACAGTCTCGATCGTTAATCGCTATTTTTAATATACTTGTTGGTTGAATAACTATTTCCGTCGATCGTTTATTTATGAGTCAGTTTAGTGAATAGGAAATCGTTTATTAAGCAACTCTATTAATGCACGATTTCTATTATTGCATGATTTGGTATAGCCAATCACACGACGTAAAGACGTCGTTTGATTGGCCAATCGAATATATGTGAAATGAAACTTTCCAATCAAAACATACCGCCCTCGAGAACTGTCAGTGTCAAATTATATAAATTGTCATATAACCTAAAAACACACTGGCGAAGAACAATCTATATAGACGACGCTAGAAGAATACGATAGACAAAAAAAATTGTAACCAACTCGAATATTAAACGGCGATTCATGATCTCGACAATTAACACTCTCGCTACGCTCGAGCGTTAAACAGTCTCGATCATTAATCGCTCTTTTTAATATACTTGTTGTTAAACAACTATAAAGTCATACTCCATGCGTCACAGGGGGTACCTAAAAAATAAGAGTTTGTGTTTTTGTGGTGTTTTACATCCTGAACAAGATATTAAATTTACAACTTGGGTCGGTTGCTCATTTATTCAATAACAATTCAAACAGACAAAATCTATAGATTCAAAATATGGAAAATTAAATTCTCCACAAATTTCATTTGAAATAGTACCTAACGATATGTTTAATGATTTAACAGTTAACTTAAGAAAATTTAAACAAATTGTTCAATTTAACCTCCAGACAAACTTCCAAACTTGGCCAATTTGCACTTAAACGGCGATATCTACTGTCCACCAAAGTCTTCGAGCGACTGCAGCAATCCTCATTCTCACATTCCCAAATTTCCCGTAAATAACCGTCATATTTTACTCATAATTTGTGAAGTTATTCATATTAATCTCACAAAACCTGATACGGAGAATCGCACGGCAAACACTGAACCTCAATCGAGCTGTGTGAAGCGAGCAACCCGGTCAGCTGATCTTGCCTAAGAATCTCGCGGAGTAGGTCCAGTCTAGATACTACTAGTCTTCCTGAAAACGTGAGCTGTCAAATTCGAAATTTTCAATAATGTGTTACTCAAAACAGGTGCCATATAAAGAAAAAAATCTATAAAGAAAAAATTAATTTGACTAACTGTATGATGATTTCGTTTGATGTAACTAACCTATACACCAACGTCCCCGCGGATTTTACTTTAAACAGTGTAGACAAACTATGTGATAAACACATTAATGATAGGACGAAGATTTCTCATTATAGGTTGATACTCAAACACATTGTCAAACAGAACTTTTGCACATTCAACAACAAATACTATAAACTGAACGATGGAGCGATTACCTATGGGAATGGGTCTGCCTTCAATTCTCTCCGAAATTTATTTAGATTTTATTGAATAAGAATACATTATTACCGACAGCAATCCCTTGAAACGTCATATTACTAAATGGATTCGCTATGTGGACGATGTGTTTTGTGTGTGGAATGGTAATAGAGATGAGCTTGACTATTTTTTGATCTTTTTAAACAATTTACATAAGTTGAACTTCACTTTAGAAATAGAAAACAACCAAGTTTTAAATTTCCTCGATTTAACATTGACTAAAACTAACAATAAATTAAAATTTGACATTTTCGGAAACCAGCCTCTGTTCCAACAATACTCCCTTTTGATTCAGCACATCATTTTTCCCAACGTGCGTAGCATCTTTCCGCTTAATGCTTTATGCCTTACGTATCTGTTAGAACTCAATTCAAAAGTTAAGGAAATAAAGTTCATACACGAATTTGCTTTACCAAACTCATTCCTGACAAAGCACATAGACCGTATTTTGCGATAAACCATAATTAAAACTGATCCACTTTACAACACGCAGCTATTGGACAGAATATACAACCCGTTCACTTATAATAAAACTACCGACATACTTCAAAATTCTACCTAAATCTAATATTTTCCCTGCTTTCATTTATTAGCCAACTTCACAATCCCCACCCCTATCATGGATTGTTCTGGTGTCTACTCGGTCAGCTGCTTTAATTATTCTTCTTCTTACATAGGCCAGACGGAAAGGAACATTTCACAAGGAATCACGAACATAAAACTAGAAATTTTTCAAATTTATTTAAACGCAAATTAGAAACGGATCACAATTTAAATTATGAAAACATCAAACCACATGCTTTTCTGTGATTTATGTACCTAATCGTTTCCAGAAATATCTCGGCTGTGAATTATAAAAAAAAGACTATTGATTTTCTGGTAAAAACAAAATTTTGAGTTCAGATTGGTGTCACTTTGCAAAATATTCTTTTTAATCGACTATACAAGTACTAGTTTATGGTCTTTAGAATAAACTATTTGATACTTTTTCTTATACGAGCTTAATCTGTTACCTACCGCAATAATATTTTAAAAAGACATGGCTTGTATCACCACCAATTGCAAAACATTTTAGTTGAAATTTTTGGGAAATATACTAATTACTTCAACATTACATTTTACAAATGTTGTCCTTAAAAAAATGCCTATAAGATATTGGTTGCCTTATTAGTAATAAGTGGGTAAATAATATCATTAAGAACAATACAATTAAAAACCATCCACAGGTTGAATCTGACTTTAATGCTTTACAAGGAAAAATAATTTACAGAAAGTATTGACCACAAACAATACAACTAAATAATTAGTATCTTATACATATTTGCTCATTGCTACTATATTTATTGCTATTATTAGGAGTGAGCACGTTTGTGTCAGTAATCTGAATCGTAATTCTGGTTAACTTGAGTGGTGGTCGCGTTAAATGAAATAGAAACGCTAGAATATAATTTGGAGAATGCCCTGTTTACATTGTTATTGGCCATACATAATTCACTTGTTTACCGTCGAAATCAATTCGGCTGCCATTCCGGCGAACGTAAACGTCCCTTCGAAGAAGTAATGGATTCGGTTCGGTGAGAAAAACAGCCGATCCTGTCGTGAGAGTGGCGTATATATTATTGGTTGCCTGAGGTTGTTATTATCTGTTACGAATCATTTGGTCTATTATTACAATATCTGTGCGGCCGAAATGCGAATGTTAGGCGGAAGAAAGCGATTGGTATAATAGATCCATCTGTTTGTGTTTCTTTTTACGAATAACCCGTGTTTTCCAAGGTTATTACTACAATGGAATTGGGAAAAAAGATTGACTTCAGCAAAGCGGGCTAGGTCAAGGGCCAAAAACATATTTTATTACCTTCGGCGTACTTGATAAGTTTAAAATGGCAGACGATTATCAGGAAAATAAATCTGTCACTATCTTCCGTTCAAATATTTTCCCAAATGTTAAAAAAAAAAACAGATATCTATCTAGTTGCTCGATACGAACACCTGTCCCATTCTTTTGGGTGAACACATCCAAAACACTGGGCATTCTAATAATTCTGATGCTAACGGTAAAATCTTCATCTTCAGAGCTAGACTCTCATCAGACAAGCACTGAATGGACTCGACGAACTCTCGAAAGTTATCCGTACAGCATTTCTCAAACATGATCTTTATTCTTGTAAGAAATGTCTCCATGTTTTCATTAAATAATAATATATAAGAAATAATGCGCTAGGCTTTGATGAAATCTTTATTTCTGATGGTTTCGTGCAATATTCGAATTTCAAGCTGTTTGGCTCGTCATCAGTTGCATACGTCAATCTCTATAAAACAACAATACAAAAGGCTGCATTCGTGATAACCAGCATAATTACTTGCCTCACAGACATCTTCAGAAACTTTTAATCCTGAAAATTGGTCCCAATACACTACCCTGCGGCACCCCAGCTTTTACTTCTTTTAGTTCCGAGTATTCATCGATCTGTTTTCTTCTGAATAGTCTATCAGATATATAGGATGTTAGCAGCTCGACGTATTGTAATGGTAGTATACTCTTTAGTTGGTGTATCAATCTTTCGTGCCAAACCTTATCGAAGGCTTGTGTCACATCAAGGAAGATTGTTGAGCAAACACGCCTCTCTTCTAATGCTTTTTCTATGATATCTGTTATTCTATGGACGATCTATAGTGGAATGATTTTATCTAAAACCAAATTGATGATTAGGAACCTCCCAGATATGATTGGAATTAATCACTCGATTGAGTGTTCGTTTATCTATCTGCAACTTTGAACACTAAGTTATCAACTTATCAATTTCGGTAGAAAATTCAGAGCGTCAAACGGTGTTTTTTCAATTAATTTTTCCAATTCAAACATTTGTTTAAAAAACAGCGTTATTCTAGGAGAAAACTACTCGGAGAAAATCATAAGCTCATAAAGAAAGTTCTATAGCATTTGAATGACTTGGCGTTGCGGATAGAGTCAAAATCTAATACAGCCAAAAGTAAAAGAAATTCGAATTCTTGTGAAACTGTTACCTGAGAAAAACAAACTAAAAATTAAATATTTCTAAAAATATTATCTATTTAGCTTAAATTTTGTAATTGGGGATTTCTTGGTCAAGTTCAAAGACAAAGAAAAAAAGTTAAAATTTGTATCTTCTGGAAGAAGCGAAGGTTTCTGAAAATGTTTTTCATTTAAGCGAAATTTGGTAATTTGTGGTTTTTACGTTCCTTATTTTAACTTTGAAATCTAAAATAAAAAAAAGCAATATAGCGGATCCAAAATGGCGGAGAGGTTACTAGACACATTTAGATTTAGCTGTACATTATTTATTGACGGTTTAGTGTTGCTGATACGGAAGAATGTAGAAAGAAGATAAATTTACGATCAATATTTTTTCATAAGTCGATTTAAATAAAAAGATATATATATATATATATGACTCATAATAATCAGCGTCCAGCGAACATTAAAATGAATTTTATATTAAATTTCTCGAGTCGGTCATAATGAGCCCACATATTTGGCATTCTGCTTTTCTCAAAGTTATTAATATATTCCTGTAAAATAGCAAAAAAAAAACACGCTTAGGTACCATACTAATTTGTATAGTCATTTTGTACCAATTTTTGCGTTTGTGTCATAAGGAATGTTTAACTTAATTAAGTTAAACATTCCTTATGATATGTTTAATTAAACAATTGAAAGAAATATCAATTGTAACTTCATTGTAACTTAGAAACCCATAAGACGAACGAGTTCCAAGTTCTGTTACCATGCCAACAATTGACTACTGTGCCCTGGGATACTGGGAGATACAAATCTGGAATACGCAAAGATAAAAATGTATCATCGTTATTATACCGGCCATGACCGGAAGCAAAATATGAAAACAGATAAATAAAGCTACGATGCTTTGAACGGAGAATGTTGAGAGAATGTCGAGTCAGTGATTAACATGGAGGAAACTTCTGGAAACTTCAAACCGGGACAAGAAGTCGACACCCCATCCGCGCCCTGTGGTGGCTTTTTATAGTCTTTAATTTTTTTGTGTGTCCTTTTTTTCTGCTTCTCAGGTGTTTTCTTATGTATTTCGTCTTTTATATAATCCGAACATCAGATATACCAAAATTATCAACAATTGGGACGTTCCCACAAAAGTAAATTTGAATACCAATTTTGATAAATTTGAATAATGCATATATTTCAACACAAACCAGCAAAAATTACTGTGCACAGATAAAACGTGATGAGAGATGTGAGATATCGTTTCAATTTTGTTTTCATAGATTCCAAACCAAGTTAATTAAGTTAAACATTCCTTATGATATGTTTAATTAAACAATTGAAAGAAATATGAAAAGGTTTAATACAAGTTTATTTATCTAATATCTAATTTACCTGGACTAAATTTTTTGATAGATTATATATTGTGGCGGTAAACACATGACGTCGTAGCTAATATTTTTTGTGAATGACATTCTTGTTGCGCTTTGTCCAACGGCCTTCTTCTTTTCCTCCGTCTGGCTCTGGCGTCACTAGGCTTCTACTCGGTTATTCTTCTTGTCGTCCTGTCACATCCCTTTCGACTAATGTATCCAAGCATCTGAGGTTAAATAAGCCTCATAATTAGGCTTACCATACATCCCGGTTTGACCGGGACAGTCCCGGGTTGGGACATCGGTCCAGGCGTCCCGGCCGGTTTGGTAAAAATCCCGGCTAAAATTATTTACTGGAATTTATATCAGTAACAAATCACTCAGATTAAAAGACTGATTGATTATTCTCAAACTAGTGAATCAGGTATTATTTTTGATCGGTAGAACACATCTAGCTTTGAAACTTGCAAGTGGTATAATTTTGGAAATCTAAAAAGGCCTCAAGTCATATGTTCTTTGCCAAGAAAAATGCTTTCATTTTACTAGTTTTCGATACTTATTGAGAGATAAACAAAATAATGATGTTTTAAGGGTAACAACTCCCTTGCTAACGGGCAACAGAGCGACTAGCCGATTGGTATTGTAACAATATTTATCGACAGTCAAAGGAACACTCTGAACACACTGAGGAACACGCTGAAAATTGTTTATAACGTTTTAAAAATTACTGAACGACGATATTCCATACGTCAAAACTATTAGACTACCTATCTCAAATTAGTTAGTCACTATTTCCCGTTCTGTAGCAAACAACCTTTAAATCACAATAATTTGCATATACTTTCTATGCAAGATTTCAGATATACTACGAAAAACGTTACAGAAAAATAGTTATAACTTTTACAAAAATTATATGTATAGAAAATGGAAAAAGAATTGTTACATATCTTTGCTTCATATGACAAATTCGTAGGTAATTAATCGTTGTATTTACTCATTTACACCGACAAATTTTCTTTATGGCATACAACCCCTAAATCACAGTAATTTTGTCTACTACTTATTTAAGTATTGCGGTACAAATTACATATCTTTAAAACAGAAAAATGTTTATAACTTTTACAAAAACTGTTTAAATCCCTTCTTTTAGGCCAAATTGTAGGTACATAATTATACATTAAATGATTACATTAAAAGCTGAAAAGCTTCCACATTACAGGATTATGTATGACACCAACTGGAGGGAGTTGACATTATAACTTCTTCAAAAATTATTATATAACTTTCCACCATATACTAAATTATAGGTAATTAGATGCGGTAGGCCTATTCATGAATGCAAAATGTTTTGAGGTGAAGAAACCCTAAATAACGATATTGTACTATGTTGTGTGGCTTCAACTGAACATTACTTTGTTCTGCTTTAGCAAAATGTTATAACTTTTCTAAATATTGTTCTATAATTTTCTGTCATGCGTCAAATTGAAGATCATTAATGGGGGTTAAATCCCTTGGTAGTGGATTTGGGAACATTTTGTAAATACATGCCATGATTGTTACCATACATAATTTAATAATCTAACAAATGTGAACACTTATAAAAAAACTAACGTCAATTTTTTAGGCGTAAAATTTCCAGTGCTTTAAATTTGCAACGTTTTCAAAAATAATTATTGAAATATGAGGATTTCCAATGGCTTCCGAGATGACGCACTATTTATGTCTTATTTAACACCAATATTAACAGCAATATTGTTCTGCAAAATAAACTTTGAGGAATGCTTCATTTGTTTTTTTTTTCTTTGATTACAGAAGATATTATAGTATTAAATGTACATTCAGCGACAAATACGAGAGTTTCAATGAATAATTACACTTATTCCAGTTTTGCTTTTGTCACAAAATGTTATATGGACATTTCAAAGCGCTTCTTGTTTGCAGATAGCGAACCGGGAACGTCTCCATCACATCTTAGATTTGCATTACGCAGACTTCTTGGTTTGGAATCTATGAAAACAAAATTGAAACGCTATCTCACATCTCTTGTGGCAATATCAGTGCCACCATCACGTTTTATCTGTGCACAGTAATTTTTGCTGGTTTGTGTTGAAATATATGCATTATTTGGTATTCAAATTTACTTTTGTGGGAACGTCCCAATTGTTGATAATTTTGGTATATCTGATGTTCGGATTATATAAAAGACGAAATACATAAGAAAACACTTGAGAAGCAGAAAAAAGGACACACAAAAAAATTAAAGACTATAAAAAGCCACCACAGGGCGCGGATGGGGTGTCGACTTCTTGTCCCGGTTTGAAGTTTCCAGAAGTTTCCTCCATTTTAATCACTGACTCGACATTCTCTGAACATTCTCCGTTCGAAGCATCGTAGCTTTATTCATCTGTTTTCATATTTTGCTTCCGGTCATGGCCGGTATAATAACGATGATACATTTTTATCTTTGCGTATTCCAGATTTGTATCTCCCAGTATCCCAGGGCACAGTAGTCAATTGTTGGCATGGTAACCAGAACTTGGAACTCGTTCGTCTTATGGGTTTCTAAGTTACAATGTTCTTTATTTAAAATTATCTTTGAAGATAAATTCAGCAGTACTTCGCATAGATATTTTCCTTTCATGCAGATGTATTGCTATATACTTCTTTGCAGAAACGGAATATATACGAGCGACCAAGAGTTGTACAAATATATAAAACATTTTCTCTCTTTGATCGCATAATCGGAAAAATCATCCATCGATGTCCCCAACAAAAGCACTCGGAACGCAATAAACGGAAAAGCAAACATGAGAGGGCATCAAAAATTCACCGTTCGAAAGTTTCAAATCGAATTTCGATGCCGCGTTCCAGGCCCACTTGATTAAACGCGCCCGCGCGCGCACACACACGCAGCCGGTTTGCGCGTAATTTAATTACGGGAAATTGTAGATGCGTAAAACGCGACAGCAGAATTTCCGCATAAATCCATCGGTACCGAATTCCCTTACGTTGTCAAGGGTGGCTCTGAGCGGAACAGAAGCCTGCGACGACACATTTCGAAACAAAACACGTACTGACGGTATCTCGTCGCAAAACCGACGAGGAATTTTGACAGCGCCGTATTGCGGATACCACGTTCTCCAGTAGGTAGTATATTATGTATGTAAAAAGACTGAAGCGTGTTTTTTTATCACTAACATTGTTTTTATTACTTTATCATACGCAGTAAGATAAAGTATTGTAATCATGCCGAAAAAAAAAATTGAGATTTTAGCGGAAATAGGTCTTTATGGGTCCTCTGAACATTTTTGACCAAGGTACAAAAAAATGTCTGTGTGTGTGTGTGTGTGTCTGTGCGTATGTATGTCTGTGTGTAAACGATTTTTGTGGCGACGATTCCGGAGAAACTACTAAAGGTATCGGAACGAAAGTTCATATTTAGAAGTTTTGTTACCAAACTTAGAGCTGAAAAGCTTTTAGTTGAAAAGAGTCCAAAGGAAGTGGTAGTTTATTCTTAGCCTTTTTGAAGGATTTTGCAAATGAGCCGCCATTTCTGTAATTTCGACAAAATAGTTAATTAATAAATTAAAGTAGAGGAAATTTTGAATAATTTATGCCTATGACATTTTTTGGTAAAATTAATAGTTTAGCTTCAAGAGCAAATTCTATTTGATCGAGATCGGTCGCATCTGCATTGATATGAAATTACATAGTAGCCAGGATTTTGACAAATATTTTTTTGTGTTGTCACAATCGAAAACAGCTGATCTCATCAGAGGTTGGAGAACCATTATGGACCGTTGCCGCTGTAGTGCGGCAAATTATAAAATACAAATTTCAAATAAAATAAGATCACCAATTTGATTGTTTGTTGATAAGAAATATCAACCCGTGTTTATATCTAATTCTAAAAACGATAAATGGAGAAAATTATAAATAAAGTATAGCGATGAGTGTAGTTTTATTTTAGTATGTTGGTAGGGATGTGTCATGAACAAATACAAATCTGTCAGAATTTGAATTACCTTATTAAGGTGCGTCTTCATTATGGCAGTGGTAGCAGACGCCGTTATAGTATTTCCAATAGAAAATTGCTAGTGACTCATGTTTATGTACATGCAAACTAATATGTGTCATTATCACGATATGTAAGAAATACTATAATTTCGTATTCTACCACCGCCATTAGCTACCATTACCTACCAATCGGAACGCACCTTTAAACTTGGCGTTTCGTCAAAGTGGTACCAACCTAGCATTTACTATACAGAAATCATTTATTTATTTTTTTTAAATACGTATTTCTTAAAAAGCAACACAATAAACGTTGATGTCGCTCCTGCCAAAAACTAGATAGCGCGACTCGCTCACATGCGACGGCGACACTCCGCCTTCGGTGACGCTCCGCATCACCGCTCGTCGCGCTATTCCATACTTTCGGCATTTGTGACATAAATAACTATTATTCTAATGACGTAGTGTAGGTAGTGTCAAATGCTGATGCTTTGACAGTATCTACGATTTATCTCAATAGAATAGATTCGCATGCAGCTAAACTATTAATTTTATATATTGTATGATAAAGTCATGTGCATGGCCACATCAGATTTTTTGGAATATAATCATATTGAAACAAGGAATTGAATTGGTTGATGATAGCGTTATTTTAAACTAAGAATAGGGTAACCCCACTATAGCTGCTGCATGGCGGGTACAAATTTAAAATTATTAGAAAATCTAAGTTCTGATAACTACGTCTCCCACAACGAGCTGCCTTTAGAAGTATATGGAGAACCAAATGAAACGGGAGATTGAAAATTTGTGGACTTATATTGTTGGTCACGATCGTCTCCACTAAAATATTTTGAGCTTTCGGTTACTTCCGGTTACACCGGAAATGATGGAGCACCCTGTATTTTATCGCATTTTTGAAATCTTCATTACATTTTAGATCAATTTTATGTTACATTTCCTATACCTAACATGTGCCATTTTTTAGATTATTAGTTCTTTTATTAAAAACGATAGCTCAACGGTTACTTCCAATTACTTATAAATTATCCCCTGTAACCGTTGGAAAAAAGTTGTCCAGCAAAATTGTTGTGAAGGTAACGAAATTCGAGAAAAGTATTAAAAGTCGATTTTGCAAATGGCAACCCTAACATATGAATACATTTCTCCATTCTATGGAAAATTTTAAATCAACTTTGTGTACAATCTCCTATACCTAAAATGTACTTGTACCTACTTAAATCGATTTTTAAATATCACAGTGGAAGTTGCACATATTGCCAAATCTAGATTGCGTAGAAAACAATTGAACAATTTGGAATAAACAGAGCTTTATTAAACAAGATTTTTAGGTCATTTTTCATTATAATTGATATGGTATTTATAAAATTATAAGCCTACAGCAAAACACAATATTAAAAATAAAACAAAACGTTAAGTAAATTTAAAAAAAAAACTGCTAAAACTGCTCTCCAGCTTCTTCAGAGCAGCCAGCGAAACGTCGGCAACCTGCACATGTAAAGAAAAATAGATTACCCAAGACTGAAAAAGCGTTAGTTTTATTTATTGAAATATATTTATATTTTGTTTGTAAATAAAACAAAAGTTTAATATTATAAGTGTTTACATATTTTTAGTACTTGTTTATTTATGTATTGTGACTCAGCAGTTTTGAAAGTTATTTTCCCTCTTTGTTAGAATTAAAAGTTTATTTTGTTTGTAGATCTTAATAAAATTGTATTATTACTAATATTTTTTGTTTTTTATGTAACAATAAATATATAGTATCCAGTTTAGAATGGTATCTATGGAGGCCTGAGAACCTGCTTTTTGCTCGACTTCATTTATTTACGTTATGCATCTTATTGCAGCCCAGGGGCCCAGAAACTGCTCAGATCTCCTATTTTAGCCCAAAATCACATCCCGTGCTCAGAGAGGATCGCAGTTAATTTAACAATTATGAGAAATGCCAACATATCGTCGGCTTACTCACAACTATAATTTTGTTACAATTTATTGAAACAGGAATTAATCGCAGCGAAATGCTTATAAATGTGAATCTTATACGTGGAGGCGATGAGTGTTCTAAGTTGTCTAAAATCCATTAAATCTCTAGAAAATTACTTTATATTTATTGGTATTCCTTCTTAAAGTGAGGTTTTCGTAATTATTAGAATTTAGTTAGTGACGTTTACCTTTAAACCGACGATCTTATATTTTTTCGCGAGACCTCCCATACACCCGGCTCCAATGGGCCCCCTGGCTCGTAGGCCCGTGTGCGCCGCACACCTCGCACACCTGCAAGTTACGCCACTGTTTAGATGTATTAGATATTAGATCTAATATGGGTATCTACATTACACGCATCCAACAAGTGGTTAATACGAAAGTTATCTTATGTAGGAGCTATTATTCTGTACGGCTTCATATGCAAAGGATTCGGATCGAGAGAATCATTCAGAAGATATATAACTGCATCAATTTGCGTATATGACTCAACGATGAGATGTGGGGTGTAATGTGTCTGCTGGAGTATCCCTCTGAAACGACGTTGTTGTGTGTGCAGTAGTAACGTTGCGACAATTTCCCTAAGTGCAGTGCACTGCGGTAATGATCGTTCGTATGGGGCTAAATTAAAATGTACAAGGGTTGGCATCGACGGTGCCGCCACCTATTAATTTTACTACGCCCGCCGCATTGGCCATTAGCTTTTATTTGTGGTACGTGCGATAATACTGGCCAGTGATTTATCGTCCTGTGAAACGTGCTCTTCCGCCAGATTTGGCAAAAAAGCCGGAATAAATCGGTGCCATGGGGGCATTTTAAAATTGTTATGGTGCCATAATAGTGGCCATTACTCCGCCTTATTGGCCAATACGTTCAATAACTATGTATGTTTTCGCTGTATTTCGAGCGCGGGAACTTAAACTGCTTCTGAAAAAATATTCGAGGATGTCTTCGGATGTGGAAGCATGTGCAAACTTCCATATGGCATGTAATAAATAGCGCTTGAAGTGAGACCTAATATTGTTTTCTTGTAGTGGTGAAGCTTAAATTTAGCTTAAATATTGTCTATTTTGTAACTTTTAAAAGTCATTCTTCTAGACCTCGTATTGCAGGAACAATTTGTCCGACACCTATTGAGATACACAAGTTTTACTTTTTTGTCAAACGCCTGCTACGTCAGCGAAATGTAGATTTGTGGCAAACCTTTTGCAATCAGAGACTATGTTAAGAATGAGAAAATCCGTCATTAGACTGTGAATGGGTGTGATAACAGGATATCTTAAGATCTAATCTAAGCCTTGATACGACTGGTGAAACCTATTGTCAGCAGAGTTACCGAACACGAATCCTAGAAAAGTACTGAGCATAGGCAAGAGACATACATCTCTGGAGCTAAACTCCTTGACAGCCTTTGTGCACCTCAACTCATAACCTTTTGAAATATGCATATATATTATCTACTACATAAATCAGTGCACTCGAGATCGCAGAATACATCTTAAGTTTGGAAACCCATTGTAACCCATTGTTTATCATACAAATATATAAAATTAATAGTTTAGCTCCATGAGATTCTATTCGATCGAGATCGATTGGGTCTACATTAAAATAAAACGAGTTAGCCAGGATTTGACAGATATTGACAGTAAGTATTGTCAAAAAATCCGGTTTTACACTACCTACTGTCATTAGAATAAAAGTATCTGTCAAATCCTGGCTAACTAGTTTTAATGCAGACACAATCACAAAATCTCAAAAATGTCATAGACATAAATTATACAAAATTTCCTCTACTTTAATTTATTATTTAACTATTTTGACAAAAGTACAGATGTGGCGGCTCATTTGCAAAATCCTTGAAAAATGCTTAGAGGAAACATCCAGCTCCCTTGGACCCTTTTGAACCAAAATTTTGTCAGCTCTAAGTTTGGTCATGAAACTTCTAGATATGAACTTTCCTCCCGATACCTTTAGTAGTTTCTCCGGACTCATCACCACAAAAATCGGGTACACACATACATACACAGAGATATATACACACACACACACACACACACACACACACACACACACACACACACACACACACACACACACACACACACACACACACACACACACACACACACACACACACACACACACACACACACACACACACACACACACACACACACACACACACACACACACACACACACACACACACACAGAAATGTTTTTCTCCCTTGGTCAAAAATGTTCAGGGGACCCAAAAGACCTATTTCCGCTAACATCTCAATTTTCTCTTTCGGCACGATTACAATACTTTATCATACTGCGTATGATAGAGTAGAAATCATACATTTTTGATAAAAATGTCTAGTTTTATCATCAGGCGATCAGCACTGATGGGTAATTACGTATTTTATTATTGACCTGATGTTTACTTCCGTTATTATTCACGGATCATCTGTGTTAACTTATTAGAATGTTATTTGTATATTTCTAGAAATACATACAGTGAAGTGCTTTCAATTCTGCTGCAGTAAAAGTAATTAATTAATTACTCAACGTTTACATCATTCTGCGAGATCCCGTACTGTACGGTATTTTTTCGCTTAAGATTCTTGTAAGCATTTACCAAACTTTTTACATTATGAGACACGAACAGCGTACAAGTTTAAGTTAAAATTCAGACTACCAAATCAGCCAGGCAGATTTGGATGACAGATCCGCTATGTTATTCTAATTCAGCAAGTTTGATCATCGCTGTTTAAATTTGCAAATCAATAATGTTCATAAAATAGAAGGACAGTGGTTGACAATATTGAAGTTGGCGGTTGGAGGACTGACAATAAATTGACTATAGCCACAATTAACTAACTTAATTTTCTTTAATTTTTTTTTATCATCAATTGCACTATAGTTCAATTTCATATAGTGCAATCCAAAATTGTCTTAATACTGTGTTGACTCTAAATACACTTAATTCTTCAAATAAGATCTGCATGCTTCCATGCTGCCAATGTCATTCCGAGTAAAAAGTTTTATACACGGAGACAAATTTGATATATTTATTTTCGGGGGGAAACCGCGTTGAGGACTTTGAAGCAGTTGACTGCTTCAAAGTCCTCAACACGGCTTCACCCCGAAATCAATATATCATTGACTCAGACCGCGGAAGTCTACAATCTAGAGAGATAAATTTGTAAAGTAATTTTGCTGTATCCAGCAAAATTTAGCAAAATTCAACCGCAACATGACTCTACAGCAGTGGTGTCAAACTCATCTGTGGGCGCTGGCCACAAAATTCTCTGAATTGGTCTGAATTTAGGGCGTTTGCCATAATTCCAAAAGGCTATTTTGGAATTAAGGTAAACGCCCTAAATTCTGACAGGTTAAGGAATTATTGTTACATTTGTAACTGCAGAATTTATATTTATTTGGTGATAATGACTATGTCAAGTTTCCTAAACAAATATTTCCTTCTATAGATATTTGGCTATTCAGTTTTTAAGAAAATTGATAGTAGTTATGCAATTTAGTTACGGAATGGGTCCCAAGGACATCAAAGAGAAGCAGAGGTCGCCAACGAAGATATTCTCAATATTCGTTATTGATATTTCTCTCTACAACTTATGTTTCTATTCAGTTCATCCAGTTCATCGTTAACGAACAAATATTTCGAATTTTAAACATTACATAGGCACTTAAAACATTTACGGCATAAAAAACACCCTTTAAATTATTCCGGGATTTCCCCCGTTGCGCGTGTGTTGTGCGTGAGGGTTAACAAAACGAAAAGGGAGCAATACCCTCCTGGGTACCGGGAGCTGCGGACCGCTGTATCCGACAATTTTACTTTGATCAATGCTGGCCACCCTCGTTCCGAGGGTTAAGGGGTAGGGCGACATGGCGTGGGGCTTCGACGCGTACGTGAACGTCAGTCCTTTGTAATCCCTTCATTTTCCGGCCGCTTCCAGGGAAATTAGAGTCCGAAAACGGCCCGGACACGACAAAGACAATTGGGCAGTGCTTCTCAAACAGTGACTTTATTCTATTGTTGGAGATCTTAAAGCTAAACAACAGTTCCAACTTAACACAACGGTGACGACAATTTATTAGAGTTATGTGATAATGATCAATAAATAAGCAGAATGATTATTTGCTTGTTTATTTTACTTCGGCCTATTTCAGCAGCTTTGGGGAATGACTGAAGATGGAAGCAAGCTTTACATACCCAAGAATTTTATCGAATTGTTTAGGTAGTTAATGCACGAAGTTGGCCAAAAGATTTTTTCTTTAAGGTAGTGCCCGACGGTGGCTGTAACTTCCTATAGAAACGGTAACAATTGGAGATGTGCTACCTCAGAAATATCAACATCAATCGATTGATCATGATCGATCAGATTGAAGATATCGATTTTTTGTTAATTGGTCTGATCGCTATAAAAAATAAATCAAAATAATAACTAAAAAATAAAATAAATAAAACAATATGACGCTTTCTGTAAATATTGAGGGATTTTCTTTTGTAATCAAGTAGATACGTATCCATGTGCAATGTCTGTGAAAAAAAGTCACGTGACCACATTAGCGTTGTGAAAAACAGTATTGTGTACATAAATAAAGCAGTAGCAATTATTTTTAGTATGGGAATGTTGTCAACAAAAAAGTCTAAGGGTTAGATTCTTTTCCTGTGAATTTTGGGTTGTAACGTTTTTGTGAATTTTGCAGTTGTTGAAAATATTGGCATTTTTTGTGTTCAGGTGATACAAAGACAAGACATATATAGCAAAAAGACCTAGGAGACAAAGGTTCTGGTTCTTTTCTTTTGAAAAGGCATTTTTGGGTAACGTTACTATTTAAATAAAAACAGTTTAAAAAAAAAATTATTTGTTTTTTCATCACGATTATAAATAAATATTATGATTTTATTATATTTAAAATAATTGACGTGATATTTGTGAACAAATAAACAAAAAATATTTAATGCACTAGAACAACACTATAAAAAATAACTAGGTATTTGCTGCTTACCTCTATACATCTAAAATATATCATTATAAATGATTGTAGTCAAAATAGGCGCTGACACAATGTAAAAATTTGTGTTTGCCGCTTCATATGAACTGAATACTACTATTGTTCTATGCACAACTGTCAAATTGGTTGCATATCCTAATATAAGTTAGATATTTGTTTGTGCTAAGCGGCAGAAATGTACTAACATGGGCATGGCCTACCTCGACTACAAACATTTATAATGTCGCTTTATTACCTATGTAGTCTACTGTTGATTGGAGCTCCTCCATAAAATTGTACGGGTACTCCTAATCGGTCCATAGCCCCTCGCATAGCCATGCGTGTAGAACAGAAGAAAACTCATTCATATCAAAGGGCGCGTAGGGGCTTACAAGTCTACTATGCTTGAAGTAACTGCACAACATGGTAGTACCGTAAATAAAATCTTGAGAAGCTTGTGAATGGTGGTCGTTATCTAGCCCCGAAGCACAGAATCACAATATTTTGGGAAGGACATTCTTCTTCATATTAAATCCCAACCAATCATTAGATGATCAAGTCTTCAGAAACTTACATCGCCCCGTGATATTATTAACGGTGGTCTGTACCCAATTGGCATAAGTTTTAATCCTAGATCACATCATAAATAAAAGTCGGCGGGTTCAATTATTATGATTGATTCATTCCCGTACCTACAATCAATTCACAGTGACAAACATTGATTTACAATAACAATGAAAAATATCATACTTTCTTCAGACAAATGTTTTGATTTCTTTTTGTATCGCAAACTGCTCTTTCTCGATAGCATATAATTCCAACTGAAACCAACTGAAACCAACTGATTATTTTTAACGATTGAATGCTTGTGTATATCCTGCTCATTGCTAGAGTTCTAACCTCAAAACTGTGAAATATGAATATGACATCCAACATTATTGCCAACTGTAAACGCAATTTGGAGTGTAGCGTGCATGATTGCCAATCTATAATTCTTTTATTCTAAAAATTATATTATTGATACAAGGTATTGCAGCGTACCCGGGTCATCTATTTTATCGCTCTAATAACAATCTTAAACTTCTCAACGGCTGAACTCAAACAGGGCCACGCTTTAGTAAATACAATCAGCTGATCCGGCGACTCCATCTTGCCCCCGGTAAGAGATGTACTCAGAATAGCGTTTTCTATAAGACAGTTATTAGAGAGTTATAGAGTTCTATAAGCGTATCTTTAATGTGTCAGTTTTCACGCAAATACATGAGAATCGCAACCCTTTAAATACGACACAGTATTTTTTGAAATAAACTTGTGCATTTTTGAGTTGATTAACTATATGACAGGAAATGTTAAACCTTTCCATAGTTAGGATATCGTAGAAAACTGACACCTAATAAATAAATAAAAATTCACGACATCGAGGTAAAAATGACTAACATCACATCGAATAAATGACACCCAATGCATTCGCTACAATAAAGGACGCCCGTATAACTTTATGTTTGCTGTATAGTCAAATATTCATTCACATTAACGTTGTTGCCATATTATGTATGTTTCGCTAATATGATGTTGAATTTATGTAATTCAGTCCAAAATAATGTCAACCATACGAGGTAGCATCATCAACGGAAAGAAAGGCTCAGCTATATTTTTTTAGGGTTATCTTCTCGAAACCAGATACCATCGACCGGAATACACCACCCCAACGTTTTCTTGCCCTCTACGTCACTCCTGTCAAATATAGACTAAAAAATCCAATGCACACCCCTAAATCTATGTATCGTAAAATTGTGACCCATAATTTATAGTCAATTGTATGGAAGTTTATCCTGTAGTGGAGCAGCACAATATGTTGTAATTTCACCCCTTGGAAGTAGTGTTGTAAGTAGATATGTATGTATTGCCAGGACTATTGCGTTAGTAATAAATGTGGGGTTGTATTCTTATTCTTAAGTATTAAAATAAGCCTAAGTACATTTCATAATATCAGGCACGTGTGTGATAATCTCATTTTGATTTTAATTTTCTATTTTGATTTGAGTTCTTTAACATAACTTGTTTATTTAAAAAATTATAACCGCTTGAAGATTAATATTAATAACGAAAACCAGGAGACTTTTTTGCCCGTTGAACAAACAAATATATGTGTAGGTTGGATTTCTTTGGGTAATGAGGAGTGAAACGCCGTGTCTAATTGACCTTATTTATTATTCCCGTATTTCGCCAATGATTTTCGGTTTTATCAAGCATCTACAAAAATTGTATTTGAGGTTATGAAAATGAAAAGTTGAAGTTTGCTTAAAGTACTTACAATAATAGTCTTAGGCGGCGATTACATGTTGATTATGCATTATTAATGAGCTTTTACTACTAGATGATTTTCGCAGAAATAGACTTGGAAGTGTACACTAGCTGATTTTGATAGACGAATGATTGGAATATACAACAGTTGGTAGGCATGCACCAAAGTAACCAAAAACAGGGTCGCCAACCCTGCAAGATGACATAGCGCGTAAAATTAAAAAAATTGAAAGTTTGAAATCCTGAAGGGAAAGTGAAATATGAGTAAATATTGAACAATGGAAGGTTGTGACATGTGGGTTAATGTTAAAATAAAATAAAATGGTACGAATTGATTAGAATACCAGATCACTAAGGTTGTTGGAATCCAAACTACTACTCTCGATAATAGAACCGCTTTCATGATTAATGTTTAAAAGATTGTGCTTAACCCGTCTACGTCCGACCTCAAATTCATTGTGTTCTCCGTCGTTTCCATCGTCTGTTTTTTGAAATGATTGCCATCGCAATCATTTCAAAAAAACAGGCGTTCCCTCAACATCTCTTTCCTGTGCAGTATTTTTGCATTTTCAAAATCAATGTTGTGGGAGGTGTCTCTGGCATGTTGACAATGGGCACTAGTGTCTTTGCCTTTGGTTATGTCTTGTTTGTGTTGATAAATCCGCGTCTTGAGTCAGTTGCCCATTAGTCCAATGTATTTTATGTTACAATCCCCGCACTACTATAATAATACTATAAACTTCGTTTGACATTTTCTCTGAAGAAGTTTTTGTTTAATTTTTGAGAAGAAAGAATTGATGGTTGTTAGATTGTAAAACGCAATTCTGAGGTGGGGAATCTGAAAGCCGCTCGACAGTCTTTGGGACAAACCCTGGAAATAAGGCAACTTTCTGTAAATTATGGGATTTTGTTGTGGCCGAGGTGCGGTCATGTCTGCCACAGGTCTGGTGTCGTGGCTATTGTTGTGCAGCAACTTCATTAGCAGTCCACTGGGGTAACCATTGTTCATAAAAATGTTGAAAAGTTTCTTAATTGTCCCCATGGAACCGCGGATGACACAGTCCAAGCTCTCGTTTTTTCATGGCAATGACCATGTTTAATTTTTGGTTTATAGGGTGGTTAGAGTGAAAGTTTAAATATCTGCCCGAGTTGGTTTTTCTGATACGTCTGTGGATAACATGCCGCCCTTGCCGCTTATCACGAGGGTGTCAAGAAAGGGTATGCTATTATTGGCCTCTTTCTCCACTGTAAACGGAATATGTTCGTTGGAACTTTTGAAAATGTTAAGGGTGGAGTCAATTTTGTCGGGGGGAAGAGCTCAGATGATTTCATCTACGTACTTTTTTAAGAGACTTGGCTGTGTCGGAAGTATGGGTAAGATTCCAGCCAGCATATGAACTAATACCATGTTGGCTAAAATCGGAGAGCCCATGGGGCTGCCAAAGAGCTGCTTGTAAAACGCACCTTCAAACGTAAAATAACTACTCTCTTCTCAAAAATTAAACAAAAAACACCTTCAGAGGAGATCTCAAACGTAGTTTATAGTATACCGTGCGGAGATTGTAACATAAAATACATTGGAAAAACGGGCAACTGGCTCAAGACGGGTATTTATCAACACAAACAATACATAATCAAAGACAAAGCCACCACCCTTTGTTAACATCCCAGGGACACCTCCCACAACATTGATTTTGAAAATATAAAAATACTGCACAGGAAAGAAATGATGAGGGAACGCCTGTTTTTTGAAATGATTGCCATCAAAACGACGGAAAACGCAATGAATTTGTGGTCGGACGTAGACGGGTTAAGCGCAATTTACAGCTATCTTTTAAACATTAATCATGAAAACGGTTCTAATATCGATCATAGTAGTTTGGATTCCAACAACCTTAGTGATCTGGTATTCTAATCAATTCATACCATTTTATTTCATTTTAACATTAAGCCACATGTCACAACCTTTCATTGTTCAATATTTAGTCATATTTCACTGTACCTTCAGGATTTCAAAGTTTCAAGTTATTGAATTTTACGCGCCATGTCATCTTGCAGGTTTGGCGAACCAGTTTTTGGTAACTTTCCAAGTTTATTCTGTCAGCGAAAATCATCTAGTAGTAAAACCTCATTAATAATGCATAATTAACATGTAATCACCGCCTAAGACTATTATTGTAAGTACTTTAAGCAAACTTTTCATTTTTATAACCTCAAATAAAATTTTTGTAGACCCTTGATAATAAAGCCGAAAATCATTGGCGAAATATTGGAACAATAAATAAGGCCAATCAGACAAGGCGTTTCACTGCTCATTACACAAAGAAATCCAACCTACACATATATTTGTTAATATTATTAATATTCGGATCACAAACGTAGGCCATTTTAAAATGGGTTTTAGGTTTGACATTTTTGGTAATAAATTAGGTCATATTTTCCCATGCCTGGTGTTTGCGAAGCACGGTGATTACATGATTGTGCGACAACTATTACAGTGTATGTCACAGAATTTCGTCAAGCATCAAGTCAAGACCATGCTGGTAATCACGAAAGTTATCTATTGTTTAATTTTTATATACATATGTGTTTATATCAGTTGTATTACCAGATAAGCTTGAACATAGACAATAGTAGGTGCTCTACCCGTTTATTTAACCAGATAAATCGTAAGAATCTCAATAAATAATTAATCAAAAATGTGTTTTAAATGACTATTGAATGACTATTAACATCATCTGCCCTTTGGTTTAAGCATGAGAGCGAGAGTCACCATGTATAGATCCTTCTTTCCGCGAGTGTGCCAACGCCTCCAACAATAGCAGCCAAAGAATAAGCAGAGCTTCTTATAAGACTACCATTGTTGTGACCTTTATCTAAGGGTTTCAAACTTTTTAACAGTCGATGGCCACATTATATAATTACAACGGAATGTTGCAAAACATAAAAGGCGTTATTTTCTTAAAATTAGACAGAATCGCAGTGATACCCCGCGAGGCCTGTAGCCCTGACTCTTAACATTACATTTCAGAGTTTCTTAGTAGTCATTTTTGTGGTGTATCAGTGAATCAACACAAATATAGATTATAATAATACCTTCAGTCACAGTACGTTCAGGTTGAGAAGCCCTGGGTTGTGAAAATCCCATCGGGACGGAAGGTAGTGCGAAGGACCTGTCGACCGACACCGACGCCTGAAAATTTACATAGATTTTCGCGAAACGGCTTAATTTCAACGGATGCCGGTCGGTGCGCGTGATAAATTATACGCTGAATTAATTGTCATCGTTCTGTTCACAGCCGAACGGGTTCGGATGGGCGTAAACGACGTCCGTGGACATGGATGCGGAATGCTAACCAGTTGGTAATTTTTGCGGAAACGACCGTCGCGGGTAATCCCCTCCTGAAGTTTATAATCCAATAAGTAATTGCTATAATAGTTAATAGATCTTTAAGTATCACAAGCGCGCCTCTACTCGTAAATAGTTAAACCATTTTCATCATTCCTTAAACTTATATATTTCTACTATATCCTGTATCAATAGTCAATACTAAGAAGTTAATTATTTAGAATATAAAGCCTACGTACTTTATTATTATTGTTATTATTTTGCTCAAAACCGATTGTATTGAGCACGCGATATTTAGTATTGTTATTCACAAAACATATATTATTTTCTTTCTTTCAGATGCTAATAATACATCACACTTCTTCTGATTGTATTTTAGAAATCATCATTGAGGTAAATAACAGTTCACTTGAAGTTCTTGGACGATTCACCTCGGCTATTGGTGAATCACGTTAAAATGTTATGTTCACGTTAAGAAAATCGAAACAAGCTGGGTTGAGGAAGTGAGTTTTGTGCTGTAAAGTTGACTTGTAAGTTTTATAGTTCTTCTTTATTTTAATGTTATTATTATTCTCGTCGTATTACAATTAAATCAATAGTTAGAGTATAGTGGCTTTTATTTGGCACATTTTTTTCAAGCGTTTTCAAATGGTTCTTTAATCTGAAAACAATTACTTTCATTACTTTTTTCACTATTTTCGAATAATATTTAGCGGTTGCTGTCAGACTTAATTAAATATGTATTTAGCAAAATTATATTTTTATATTGAATCATTTCAATAAACTTAGCAATTATAAAAATTACTCAATAAACTTTTGGGTATAATTGTCAAAATAATAGCATATTTGCCCTTATTTAATTTACCAAAAGAATAATAGAAGGCAAGTACCGCATTCTGGTACGATTTTTTCGGTATAATTCGAATCGCTACATACTACATAGGTACATTAGATATTCTTATTGAAATTAACAAATTTAATTAAATAAAAATTCACTTTAATTATTTTATACAGCTAGTAGCAACCAATAAATATTAATTTTGAAGAATGTAAAAATGCTGCATTTGTTTTCCGATCATAAAACTATTAGAACGTTGCCGCTTGTATAACATAAATGTTTGATCTGATTTAAAGAATTAGAAACCACACGTTTGCTTAAAAACTATCATCGTAATAATCGTAATAATAATAATAAAAAATACAGCCGAACATCTGAAAAACACATGTTACATGGTTTCTTTTTGCAGTTATCTTAAATCAATTTACACTGGTATATTTTGCGTAAAAATGGAAGTTATAACATCGTTTAGGTGACAAGCCACTAGTTACTGTGTTGAGTAACAACGGAACATGAAACACGACGTTACTTTTTAATATCTTCAAAACTACGCAGAGGAATAGTAATAATTTTAAATAAATTTGTCATACACAAAACAGCTATTATTCTATTCCTCCATATCAATTACGTGAATGTGCAAGATGGAAATATTCAGATATACAACAAGGGATACAATTGTATGTTATTTTTGTACAAATTGTTCAGAGAAACGTTGTGCGAATTCCGTATAAGTATTTAAGTAAACGATTAAATCATATGTTCAATCATATGTTTATTTCTTACAACCAGAAAGAACCTAAATTTGGTGCCAATACGTATTGCTAACTACTAGTTACTATGAGCCCCACTTGTATACGCCAGATTATTGTAATACGCAGTTGTTCATTTATACTTAGACAACTTTTAATTTGGCGGAGGTGCCGGACCGATTTTAAAGGAAATCAATTTCTGTTGTAAAATTAATATTTTTAAATTAAAAATATGAACGCTAAAACTTTTTTTATCTCAATTTTTATATTGTTATTCCTTATTGCACCAATTTGACACATTATATATCCCGCTTCAATAAAATGCCACAATTTTCTTCTCGTATAGATTGATCATAAATTAGAGCTTTTTGTTTCATCGAGAACTGCTATAAAGAAGAGTTTATGATTTTCTGGCTTCTCCGCCATCTTCAAGCCCATCTGCTTATGAGTTAATTGTAGATAATTGTAAATTGTAAAACATATTTTTTAAAACTGTGACTATTTCCTAACAGGTACTAACTATATCATAGATATAAATGAAAAAGACGGGAAGGAAAAAGATCAATGTTCCTGTGAACGCTTGGCAAAACTTTCAGGATCCTGGATGATTCAGTGCACGTACGAGAGAACGACGAGCGGCAAACTGACAGCACCTAGACCGAGCACCAATCGGAAGAGCATTACACGCAAAACAATGAGAAGCAGGAATGCGTGCCTCCTCGGAGAGGGTTCCAGGATCTGGTGCGTTCCCCCGGCTAGGACGAGGAAGGATCGGGGTGAGCAGAAATGACTGCGGCCGCATCGCGCCGCTTTCAGAGCGGGCGTTGCCATGACGACAATCCTAAGTGCAGTCGTCCAGGAGAGTAGTGCGAGAGAGAAAGAGAGTTGACGAGTACTACACTTGACCGACATACGCAGGGCGACGATCGACGCTTTCGTCGCAGGATATAGTGTCGGTTGGGTTAAGGCTGGGCGGGGAGGAATGGGAGATGAAAAACTTCTTTCGTCCGAGGTGATATATTGTCATCTGGTGGCACACTTTTAATACGGAGTTATTCTGTTTCAGCCATGCGTTGTGCACGTCCTCGTCGTTTGATTAAAAATTCTTCCCGGGCGGGTACTGTCATCGGTGATTTGATTTTCAATCCAGATGCGTTCAGCGTTGAGTGACAAACGACCCTAGCTATATTTGGATACGTAATAAGAATCCTTTTTCTTCTTCTTGTTTCTGTGCACTACTCTCGGTATCTTTCTTCGCTGGGCGTGTTGGTTGTTACTCCAAAAACTCAGATGAGAGATTATGTGTGTTCCCAACTCTACCCGTAGAGGTTCTCACGCGATAGAAATGACATCAAAATTGCTGTAAAACTAGGGAAACACATTGCAATTTACATTCATGTTAAATATTTAAACAAATACATTTTGTAGAAAAATGTTGACCCGCGAGACTATTGGTCATTAGAATTAAACTGCATCGCTTTGATAGTTTGAAAGATATACAGGGTGGGCAAATTTAATTTTTTCGTTATTGTAGGAAGGAGGAGATAAAGACGCGTTGCAGCGTTTGTTGTAGTCTTGTAAAAACTTAATTTGTTTAACGGAATTTTGTAAATTTCTGTATTTTTTTAATTTGTCAAAAACACTGCATACAGAGTATTTATAATAATAATTCCAAGGATATGTTTTTACATGAACCATTTTCTTACTGCCTAGATAGCTCAATTGGCAAGAGCTTCTGACTGGAAATTGAAAGGTTTGTGGTTCAAATCCAGGCCGAGGTATGTTTTATCTAATTAACTTGGATTAATTATATCATTCGCTTCCTAATTTGGTATTTATACTATCAAATAGTTATCTATCAAAAAATATTGTTGGAACAAAAATTGTTTTCTTTTTAATGACATACCATCTAAAATAAAATATAAATTAAAAAATTTTTTTCGTTCAAAAACCAATGGTTTACAATTCTCTTTTCTGTAGTTTTTTAATCGATATTTATTAGAAGTTTTTGACTTATTTTGTCTTCGTATTCACTAACGTAAAGAAACCAAAGAAACTAACATATTACTAAAATTTAGTCACAACATATTTGAACTGGTTTTGTGACTTACTATTACTCAGTGGCGTGCGGTCCATACGTGCAGAGCGTGCAGTGCACACCCTAAGATTTAGGGAAAAAAGAAGGAATAATATTAAAAATAGTCCTGCCAAAAAATGATATATTATGTATTTATGTATATACCGACATCTTTAGTAATATTTCTTCGTAATAATAATTTAAAGTAATTTACACCACATGGTGTTAAAACTCCACTGCATTTGTCCGGACCAATCACACCATATCATTGCTACTTGCTAGAGCCGAGCGCTCCCGTCCCGACCGACACCCGCCTTTGCGACTACTGCCACAGTATAGAGAAACGCTATGCTATATATATTAGCGTAGCGTTTCTCTATACTGTGCTACTGCCATGTCGTGCAGCCACAAGCGCTGCACCAGGCAGTGTACCGCTTTAACTTGGGTTAAAATCGGCGAATTTAAGAATCATAGCTGCTTTACACGTATTAAATAATGTATGAGCCTTCGCAAACACTACCAACGACAAATTTAAAGTATATTCTAGAGATTGAATACAGAACACACCAATTTATTTGTCCGCTGTCCGAACTTTACTACCAACCGATACGCACACAGTGCATATAGGAGGTATACACGCAACCATATCGCTCCAGCGTGCAGCGGCTAGGGGCGCACCGACGAACGGCAAACAATTACTAATGGTGTAATTAAAAAACTACCCAACTAATTTTGATCGGACTTTTACTTATGCATTATTTAAACTCCAATAAATAATCCGGAGAAAGCCTGATCAGATTTTTTATGTATTTCGCTTATATTAGTTAATTTAAACTCGCCTTTTGGCAAACGTATTTCCTGCGTGCAGTAGCTCCGATGCACAGTTTGGCGTTTGGCGTTTGAAAACTTGTGTTGGAAGTGTTTGTTGACTTTGAAGTTTGAATTGTTTGTGTCCATATTTTTATGATTTTTATTTAATAACTCAATAATGCTGATAACATGATGCATGTTGTGCCTATTGATGATAGTTTTGTCGTATTAAATTTAATTTATTTCAGTTTTACCTACACTACAGTCAGTTTTATTTCTGGGTTAAATCAATGTTACTAATTATCTAAGACGGATATTTATGCAAATGTCATAAATGTTTTTAAAATGCGTAAAGGAGCATTGAGTTATCAATAGCATATTAGTAAATATCTTTAATAAAAGATAGGAGTTAACACCCTCAATTTTGCAAGAATGGGTACTTATGTACAAGTTTTGATCAACAAATCATCATTAGCCAAAAACTAGAAAAACACAAATCAATCACACGAAACAACGCAAAATTGTAACATAAAAACACTGATGCATCATTCTGTTGCCTGATATCTGATGCCTTGTGCCTCTTGCACTTGATTTCGACTGTAAGCTTACCATTTTTATACTTTTTTTAGGCAACTTCTATCTTTTATTAAACATTTACAAGTATTTATTTTTCACTGCACACCTTATGAACAAAAGCACCGCACGCCACTGCTATTACTGTTCATGACGGTCGCTTAGCTTCCTAAGGAGCACTTCAAATGCCGGCAAAAACTAACCTTCAACCCTAACAAAACTTATCAAAATCAGATTTTAAATTTATTTTGAAAAAAATAGTACTACCTACCTTTACATATTTCGCAAGTTTCACCAATTCATACTTATTATATATTCGCATTAAAACAACCAGTACATATTAATATAAACCCGAAATTAAAGTTTTAAATTTACATCGTACGATGCCTCAAATTATTATACTCCTCTTCTGTAGAAAACTTAAATTCTATTCTGATGTTAAGTAAATCCATTACAGCTGAAAAATTAACCTATAGTATAGTGAATGCTTATTCAAAATTATTTAAAATATAAAATAAAACGAAACTTACTTCAAAAGAATTCTCGATGAACTGAAAATATGATTTATCTTGTCTGATAACTATTATACTAGTGTTTAGTATTTATAATGATTATTTTGCTCGTAAAATGAAACCACCAAAATTACAGTGCGATAAATCTTTTATAGATATTTTGCGTTGCCCCGCACTGGCAGACTGAGCAATTTTTGTTCGTGAATAAATAAATAAATACATAAATAAATAAAGTTTATTGTATACTCAGGTACAAAAGGTGAGTATAACACTAAAACGGTGATTTAAAATACTACCCTTCATGAAATTTAAATTATATTAAAACAAATCTTCTTGATGTAAAGATTCATTGAGGAGGTCACGTTAGAGTTACCTCATGATTACTAAATGACTAGTGAATCCCATTGTATTCCGGACAAAGCTCACAATATAAGAGGCAAGGTAAGTGAATGATCTTCTAAAAGAGGACTGGCGATGCCCCGGTACAGATGCCATGGTAGACACGTGTCGAAGATCTCTGTCGTGGGTGGCATTACGAAGTTGGATTCTTTCGGTCAAGTAAGGTGGAAGACCCTGGGCCACTGCCAATCGCACAATTCCAACATAATTCAGGAAGCGACGTTCCCCCATCCGCCAGACATATGCTGATGTCGAAGACAACCCGCAGTAAACGACATGCAGCTGTATTGGACGCTTTGCAGTCGGCGACTGCAGGCCTGGGTTAGGAAATAGGAAGGTCCATAAACGACATCCGCATTCTCCAAACCGGACAGCACACGGGAATCTGCAAGTTTGAGTTTAAGTTTAGTTGGAAAATCAGATTTAAACTGGTAAAGCATCTTCAGTCTGGCGTATGCGCGTCGGCAAATACTGCCAACATGGGACAATTTTCTCTCCTCGTCCACGACTGGAAGACTAATACCATTGAGGTGAATCCTGACTTCTGAACTTCTGACCGCAGCAATATCCTCGGCACGTCCCCCAACGAAGAGCACCTGGGACTTGATGGGGTTCAAGGAAAAAGAGTTGGAGGCTGCCCAGACTTGAATCTGACGCAGGTCATCGTTGATGGCCGTTAAAGCTTGATTTATATTTTCGTTGAAATGGGCACGTAGATCTGAATATCGTCAGCGCACATGTGGAGGCGACAGCGCTGAACTTTACTAGGGAGATCCGCCGTAATAAGATTGCTAATTGTATACTTATTCACACATACATACAGATTTTACCCTTTTCCCATCTAGGTTAGTGAGCTGTGAGTGCCTAAATCTATATTAAAAGTTATTTACTATCTATTTACTAAGGAGTTACGAGTTTTCATGTGTGTTATGTCACATTTGTCACATTCCTTATGGAGGATTCAACATAAAGTATCCCCTGTATATTGATGATTTATTTTCCAAATTGCATCCTCAGAGGCAACTGCAACAGAGATATTCATTATCTAATGTTTCTTTTCCTTCCGAATTTCTCATCAAAGTTTTTCGCACCAGAGCCCGCAAATAAATAACAAACAAATGTAAATAATGAGCTAGGGGTTCGGTACGTGCTCAGAAACTCAAGCAGAAAGAAAATGTTGATATAACTTTATGATCGAGGCCCCCACCGCCCTTGGGGATTGAAGGAACCCTCCCGCGAAGGACGTGCCGTCCCCAATTTCGGTCCGATGTTTTCCTACCTAATTGATTGACGGATGTGTCAGCGTTATCCAAATCCTCACTTCCATTACGGCAATGCGGACGCCCTCTCTTCTCATACATAACAAACAACTTTGGTATAAATCGCGATTCATTATATCATCTACACCCAACACTTCACATTCATTTTACGTCTTTCATTCTTTCTATGTGCGTACAAGCTATACATATTGACACAAGTGAGTGGTAAAGCTTTTCTTTACTTCTTTAGAGTAACTGAACACTAAGAAAAATATCAGAAAGTGGATTATCTCTTTTAATATAATGCTGGTTTTGGATGCAGTTAATTTCTCGAAGGTTTACCAATCTAGCACACATTTCCCTACAACACAACTTATCGCCAATAGTGTCATAGAAGGATGTCAATGCCTTCCAATGTATCCTTAATCATTGAAATCAGACACAAGCACTATTTCGAACCTACCTTAATTTTGGAGGAGACCACAGTCTTCGCTTAGCTACACCTACACCTACACCTACACTGATCATCAACCTAACCGTTCCATGATAAGTAGCAAAGAACTTTTGGCATTGTAATAAACAATTTGAGAATAAATTAGCACTTTTCTTAGCACCTTGGCACGTTTGAGGCAGTTTTGGCGACAAAATCCATTTTAGTAGGAAATAATGTCCATTAACTATTGCGCCCAAAATGTCTGCTTATAGCAGACAATTGAGGCAGATAACTTAAAGTGACTTAACTAATTAGGTATTGCCTTCTATCTTGCTGTGATACATACTTGAGTAACCTTACAAAACCAAACACGTGGCACCTGTCATCAGACCACCTTAAATCCAATGTCAGTGCAAAATAGTTAACTGCACTTTTCTTAAAAAAATACCTACTTATTTTGAGAACTATCCATTAAAAGTAGCTATTAGGTAGTACATACTAATGTCCGATATTATATTTCATGCAATGTAGATTGCCAGTCTAGAACTATTCTACTTCAACAATAAATGGCTTCCGCGTATTTACTTACTGTTTTGAGTATAAATAAGTGTAACAGATTGTATAATGTTATTATTAATTTGCATCATTGGAGTATTTACTTTTTGAAGTTATTATATCCCGTGCTGAATATAATTAACGTTTCCAGGCATAGCTTTTAAAGAGAAAATATCCCTTCTTTTGGCACCAACCTTTTATCGAAATGTTCTTTTTTGTTCTCCTTTTTAACTCTAGCATATTTTGATTCTAAAAAGGTATGTACTAGAAAGGACTTCATCTGTCTATTTCGGGACATTACCTTTTGGTCCCAGTCCCAGTGTACAAATGCCAAAATAAGTTAAAAAATACGAGTTTGAGTAAGCTATGATTTATGTGTTATGTTCAAGGTTGATAACATGTACAACTGTTATTTATTTATTTGAAAGTTAAATATGAAGATAGTTAGCAATCACATTTTAATTTAGACCCGGCCCTGCCCTTATTAGTGCGGGTTCGCCAACTTCATAACCTTATTAACTTAAGAAAAAACAACCCTGCCGTTATCAGTACGAGTTGCCAACTTCAGAAACTTCATTAACTGGATAAAACTGAATTTTATGAATATATTGTCATATTTTTTAAGATGTTACAAACTCAAAAAGGTATGAACAGGGGATTTATATCCAATTGTACGACCTTGTCTAGGATTATAGCATAAAATAAAAATTGGAAAGTAATATGAATATTATATTAGCATATTCCCTTATTTATCTACGTGCTTATTGCACAGGACGCAAAGCATGAAAACATGACAATATTTCTGAAACTATTTGTTATTTGAAAAGATCTTTGGACATATTAATTTTTAAAATACATCATTAAAATGAACATATTTACAGCAAATTTAGTTTCGGATATTCAATATTTTGTGTGCTGCAATTGTCTTAATGGTAATTTACAAAATTTATGGCTTTACAATTTTCGAGAAATAGACAGTAAATAATTAGGGTAATATTAATAGTTGAAGACATGTGAATGAAAAGCGGATAAAAACATATGGTTAACTATGGTTTATAGCCACTTTTCATTCTGTCCTTCAATTAAAGAAAACGTAACATGTAAAAACGAGTATATAATCTTTATTCTAAAAAGTAGGGCGGTCGATTTGGTCTTTCGACATTATCAGGCTTATCTAAAAGGTAAAGTGCACAATCATTATGATAGAATAGTTAATAGACTCTGTACTTAAACTGGTTTCATAAAATTGAAACGACAAGGTGGGGGAGTAGCGAAACAACATGCTTTCTTAAATTACTGATAGTGCGCGAGTATGACATGATGAAAACTTTTGTCACCTTATAGGGTAATATTGAGAACGTCTCTTTGTTTATGGAAAACGATTAGGCGTTTTCGATTAACTTATTTGCGCTGAACATGAGCACGAGCTTGATTTCAGGTTTTCAGGTAAAAGTGCAAAAATTGAGACCGGGACAACTCATACCAGGACAACTCATACAGGACAACTCATACCAGGACAACTCATACCAGGACAACTCATACCAGGACAACTCATACCAGGACAACTCATACCAGGACAACTCGTACCAAGACAATTCATACCAAAACACCCATAAGCCGACAACGCTTTATTATTAGGTAATTGAGATTAAATTTCTACACTGTCGAATATTGGCAAACATATCACATTTTATACAATGGGGAAGGCTACTGCCATCTAGTGAAATACTAATGTAACCTAATAAGGCATGACAGGATATAAGGGATCAGTACAAATGTAAAACCAAAACATAACTAAATGTTACATACGGTATAATGCGAAAGGAACAATTAGATTGGGACATTATAAGTTAATAAAACTGTTTGCAATGTTTGAGTTTGTTTAGCTTGTAGTATACAATTTTGATGATAGATGTCAGGAGTAGCCGGCGCTGCATGAATGATTATTATTTATGATATGAATAATTATTTTAATCATTTCTTAACTGAATATTTTAATATTATTATTTTATAAATGAATAATTATTATAATTATTTATTAAATGAATAATAAAATTAATCAATTGGCAACAGTATTGGCTTGAAAATATGGATTTTGTGTATAATTGTTAACACAAAGTATTAATTATTTATTATTATAACTTTTGAAATAACACACTTATACTGCCGTTCAAAGGTAAACAGGAGTGTACAAAAATGTTAATAAAATTAATCAATTGGCAACAGTATTGGCTTGAAAATATGGATTTTGTGTATAATTGTTAACACAAAGTATTAATTATTTATTATTATAACTTTTGAAATAACACACTTATACTGCCGTTCAAAGGTAAACAGGAGTGTACAAAAATGTTATTTGTTGTATATCTAAGACCTGGCTGAACTTAGTAAACTATAAGTAAAACGCAGCACCTTACTATATGAACTATATTGATAACTCCTCAATGCTCGCTGTTACATCGTACATATACATCTATTATAGGTAAGGGAAATGTTACACAAAAACTAGCGTTGCTTCGAATGCATCCGCTCCAAGTCGGCCAACCTCGATACATCACATTTCCTCCCTCTTTAAATCGTACAATAACAATAACAGATTCGCATAATCATGCACAACAAGAATTACATACTCGATCAAAAGTGTAAACGCTGTGGAACAGTCACGGAACGTCCACTTCTAGTAACATAAGGTTCAGTCTCGGTGACTGACGAAACAGCACAGTTGCTTTCACTGGCCTCGTGGGAATCAGCTCTGCCGCAAACATTTGGAACTTCAAAATTAACAAAATCAACGATTTGATTTAAATGTCTGCGCCAGTGCTTCTGTATTTCCGGAATGTCGACTAAATAAGTTCTTGTGCACAACACCTTAATAATAACACCCTTAATCCACGCAGGTTTCCCCTGGTTTCTGTAGTCTTTCACTAATACATTTTCACCTATATTATAAACCCGGCACCGTTTTCCTTTAAATGCTTGTATTTGCTTTTCTTGAACCTCACACATTTTTTGCTTTACTTCTGACGAGCCCTCCGCCTCTCTCTCTGGTCTCAACAAATCTAATCTCGTTCTTAATTTACGGCCCAGAAAAAGACAGGCGGGCGACTGACCAGTTGAACAATGTTCTGCATTTCTATAATCTAACAAAAATCTATTTAATATTAAATTCATGTCGCTATTTTTATTATTCTGCAATTGCTTCTTCAAAGCATATTTGATTGTTTTTACACTATTTTCCGCAGCCCCATTTGTCGCTGGATGAAAGACTGGTGAACTTTTAAACTTTATACCATTCATTCTCAAAAACAATTGAAACTCTTCGGACACAAACTGTCTTCCATTGTCAGAGACAAGGAGCTTCGGAAAACCAAAACGGGCGAAAATGGAGCGTAACACATTTATGGTGGTAGCCGATGTACAATTATTCAATATGAAAGCTTCTGTCCACTTACTGTATGCATCCACAAGCACAAAAATAAATTTTCCATGAAAAGGCCCTAAATAATCGACGTGAATACGGTCCCAAGCCCTGTCAGGAAAAGTCCATGGAATGAGTTTAGCCTTTTTAGGACTATTACGTGTAACCGCGCACACAGTGCAACCATTAACCATATTCTCAATATCTTTGCTCAAACCCGGCCACCATACATATGATCTAGCCAAACTCTTGGTTTTTATAATTCCCATGTGACTTTTATGCAGTTCACTCAATACATATCCTTGTAACTGTTTTGGAATGAGTACCTTATGACCTAACATAATACAATTCTGTTCAAGTGACAAATTATTTTGGTAAACTGCATAAGCTTTTAAGTCGTCTTTAACCTTTTTAGGCCAACCCACTCTAATATACTTGGATAATACTCGTAAAACTGCATCTTTTTGTGTCTCAGAAGCCACTGTGTCAATATGAATGGGCAATTCTGTATTGTCTTCAACAAAATTTAAATTTACACGCTCCAAATTATCATCTTGCAACATTGATGCTTGAGGCATCCTCGACAAAAAATCCGCATTATTGTCAGCAGACTTTACATATTGTATATCATAATTAAAATTTGACAAAATCAGAGCCCATCGCTGAAGGCGTCCAGCACTCAATAAGGGAATACCCTTTTTAGCTCAAAATAAAGCAACCAATGGCTTATGATCGGTAGCCAGCGTGAACTTGATGCCGTACAGATACTGATAGAACTTTTGCACCCCAAAAATAATAGCTAAAGCCTCTTTTTCTATCTGCGAATAGTTATATTGACATTGACTTAACTTTTTTGATGCAAATGCTATTGGCCGTTCATCATTTTTGGGAAATACATGAGAAATCACTGCCCCAACGCCGTACGGAGACGCGTCAACGGTTAACTTTACGGGCAAATTTGGATTGAAATGACATAGTACGGGTTCTGAAGCTAGAATCTCCTTAACCCCCCTAAAAGCTCTCTCACATGCTTCAGACCAATGATACTGAATATTCTTTTTTAACAATTCGTACAATGGTGCTAACAAAATAGAGGCATTTGGAATAAAGCGCCCATAATAATTTACAAATCCTAAAAACGACTGCAATTGCTGATAATTGCAAGGTCGTGGTGCATTTATAATAGCATCTATCTTATCGGAACAAGTGTGTAAACCTTTAGCGTCAATAATATGCCCCAGGTACTGAATACTGGTTTGTAAAAAACTGCATTTGGACCGTTCCAAGGTCAAACCACTGTCTTCCAATACTTTCAACACCTTCCTCAAATTTGATCGATGGTCATTATCTGCTTTACCCGTAACAATTATATCATCGATAAAACAGGCTGTCCCTTCTATCCCTTCTAGTAGTGTTTCCATTAATTTTTGAAATTTAGACGGTGCACAAGCTACACCAAAAGGCAAACGAGTATATTTAAATAATCCCTTATGGGTGCTAATTGTAGTCAATGCTTGTGATTCTACATCTAACGCTACCTGTTGATAAGCCTGCGACAAATCCAACCTTGAAAATTTTGTTCCTCCTTGTAACTTTAAAAATAACTCTTCAATTCGGGGTAAAGGGTACTGATCGATTTCCAAATATTGATTTAAGGTTACTTTGTAATCGCCACATAATCTAACTGACTCGTCTTTTTTAATAATTGGGACTATTGGAGTTCCCCAAGAACTATATTCTACCGCTTTTAAAATATTTAGATCAACCAAACGAGCAATTTCCAATTCTACCTTTTCGCGTAAGGCGAACGGTAAAGGCCTAGCCTTAAAAAACTTTGGTTGAGCGTCCTTTTGCAAGTTTAAATGTATGGTAGCGTGCCTGAACAAACCCAACTTTTTTGAGAACACATGATTAAAAGTTGAACCCAACTCACTGATTATATCCTTTGCATGAAGTTCTTTGAGGTTATGAATGGCTAACCGAAAAGCGTAGTAGAAATCTCTTCCTAACAGGGGCGGGCCATTTCCAGAGATAACATACAGCAGAATGGACCGAAGCGTTCCCTCATATTCCACATCGACATCAATGCATCCAATCGGTACCAACTTATCGCCGTTGTAGGTAGCAAAATATTTGTCACATGTTCCTAATTTTTTTCCTGAAAAATATTTCATTTTAAAATTTGAAGATATTACTGAGCAACTTGCTCCTGTATCCAACTCAAAAACAAAAGACCTATTATCAATTTTGATATTACAATAAATAGGTTTAGTATTACCTCTTAAATTAAACATATCTCCAGACTCAATGTTCAAGTAATTATTATATTTTGATTCTTTACTTAAATGTCCAACCTTACCGCATTTATAGCATTCGCAATTCTTATAAACACAACTTTCTTCGAAGTGGTTATTTTTCCCGCAAACGCCGCATCGTCTCTTCTTCCCTCGATAGTATTGACGTGTATTGAAGTCGCCTCTCGCTCCGCTTGTGAATGATTGACCACCTTGACCGCTTCCAAAATTGTGGCGCTGGTGTCCTCTCTGCACTTGTCGATTTGTGGTTGTAGAACTGGATGAACCCTGACTGTTTTTGTTACCCTGAAATGACGTACGCATTTTGTAAACTTCGTCTTCCTGCTTGATGGCGGGAAGTTCAAAATGCTGTGTGGCCTGTTCCTTGTTCACCGCCAGTTCGATCGCCTTCTCGATCGTTAGCACGGATACATCTTCTTCGAACAATCGATCTCGAATGGTTCCACCACCAATGCCCATTACAAATCTGTCCCTGATTGCTTCTTTAAGATTATCCGCCGAGAAATTGCAAGCTGATGACAAATTTTTTACTCTAGCCGCCCAATCAGCAACACACTCCTGGTTTGCCCTATGCGCGTTGTAGAACTTGAATCGTTCGACAAACAATGACTTCTTCGGAGAAAAATGGGTGTCGAACAACTTTGTTAGCTCTGCGTATTTTTTTGCTGATGGCTTAGCGGGTACGCTTAGACTATTTATTAATACGTACGCTTCGTCGCTAAGATGACCCAATAATATAGCTCTCTTGATTTCTTCTTTCTCCACCTCATTTGCGATAAAGAATTGCTCCAATTTCTCCTTGAATATTGACCATTCGTTGCCCCGTGGTTGAAATTCATGAAGGGTGCCGATGTACGCCGCCATTCTCCAATGAAATTTCGCTTTTTGACCGCGTGCCCGAAAACGTCTTCAGTTGAATTAACTTTATTTTTATCTTCGTCGCCACTGTTGTATATCTAAGACCTGGCTGAACTTAGTAAACTATAAGTAAAACGCAGCACCTTACTATATGAACTATATTGATAACTCCTCAATGCTCGCTGTTACATCGTACATATACATCTATTATAGGTAAGGGAAATGTTACACAAAAACTAGCGTTGCTTCGAATGCATCCGCTCCAAGTCGGCCAACCTCGATACATCACATTTTTGATTGAAATATTTCCTCTTAAGAGGTTATCCTACAGTAATGTCTTTAGGATTTAATTTCGATTTGTTTTTTTTTAAATATTTTTTATTATTGCGACTAATATAACAATATTTGTGTAATAACACAGACTGTTTTAGTGCTGCTTGTCTTGTGTTTCAAAACAACATTTCTTAATTTTATCATCACATTCCAACGTATCCCTAGGAGAAATCTAAATATAAATTATTAATTATTAAAATAATTATTAAACATATTAATATTAATATTTTATAACAATATTTATTGTATCTGGGTAATTCCATGTCAAATCAATAGAGTTTTTTTCTCACCACCTTTGATTCTGACGACATTTTGTACAATTGTTGTCTTCATGTAGGTAAATAAAAATGCAAATTTTTATGATAATCTGTTAGCCCATAATTCCAAAACTGTTATGCTTAGTGATGTTAAATTGCCGTGTAATATTACCGAGCACATGTTAATTCTTATGGGTAATTTAGTTTAGCCGAGTTTTATGCGGTAATATTACTAATAATATTAATATTAATCAGAATTAACATGCGCTCGGTAATATTACCGGTAATTTAACATCTAAGTACTGCTGTGTTTATGTACATGTTACATAACTCGTTCACTAGATTGCGGTAGCCTTCCGCGTTGTATGAAATGTGATATGTACTATGCGCGCCAAAAAAAAAATTCAGGTTTGTTTTCATTTTTCAACTTGACTTAAGGTACATACTTAAGATTAATGTCAGAATGACAGCGCATAGGTTATAAAAGAACTATATACAAAGCTAACAAACATATTTTCAATATATTTGGTTGTAATGTAGTGTACGACTTTTTTTTTGCGCGCGTAGTGCATATAAAATGGCGATACTCGGTAATTTAGCAAATTAATCTCAAGTACCTAAGCCGCATCCACACATTGACAAAAGTTTGTTAATCACACCAGATGACACCGTACGTGACAACAATCATTTGTCGGCTTGTAATGGGTGATCAGGTATGAATTGTCGTGGTATCAGTTGTCGTGGCATGAGTTGTCCTGGTATGAGTTGTCCTCGTATGAGTTGTCCTGGTATGAGTTGTCCTGGTATGAGTTGTCCTGGTACGAGTTGTCCTGGTATGAGTTGTCCCTTGGTATGAGATATCCTGGTATGAGTTGTCCTGGTATGAGTTGTCATGGTATGAGGTGTCCTCGTATGAGTTGTCCTGGTATGCGTTGTCCTGGTATGAGTTGTCCTGGTATGAGTTGTCCTGGTATGAGTTGTCCTGGTGTGAGTTGTCCTGGTATGAGTTGTCCCTTGGTATGAGATGTCCCTTGGTATGAGTTGTCCCGTTATGAGTTGTCCCGTTATGAGTTGTCATGGTATGAGTTGTCCGGGTATGAGTGCACCCGACCCGTTTTAAAATAGAAATTTTATGAGATTTGTGTTATTTTTATCTTTAATCTCGACAATATGATAAAAAGATCCAAACTAGCTTTAAATGAAGCACAACAAATTCTTTAGTAGTACACTGTTCAAAATAGGGGTATGTACACACAAATAATAGGGGTATGTACACACAAATAATAGGGGTATGTACACTTTTTTCAAAACCTGTAACTTTGTAACGCGGCGAATTGTTCTGCGTGATTTGTTTGATATTCCGTATGGGTGGCGCCATCTATCGCTGTCTAGGGCAACTTGGTGGAGCTCGGCAGGAACTCGGCAGGGTGTGGAACGCTGCTAGCATCGGGTTTCCGCGCGCAAAATTGCCGAGGCCACGCCCCCGTCATTTACATTTAATTAGATCCCACGGTTTTTACTGTTTGGATTCACGGAATTTTGTCTTGCAAAATCGTTGTTTACTTTGTACTATAGTTCGCCGCTGTTACTTGGTTTAACTTTCCCTTGGTTTCCCTATTCCGACAGAAATTCTAGGTTTCCGTTTTTTCTGCGTTTCCGGCCGTTATTTTTCGTGGCCGTAGTGCGGCTTGCAGCGTGCTTTTCCGGCGTCTTGTCTTGTCAATCATCTTGGAGTGTACACGTGTGATAGATTTTTGGAAGCCCGTTGAGAATTATAGGAGAGGATTTTGGTAGTTTGGAGGTCCCCCTTATCGCCGTAGTGCGGATTTATCTCGACCAGGCTTCAACAGGTGTCCAGGTTGTTGATTTAGTGGAAATCTGGCCACCACGCCATTGTGCGGATTTAAACGAACTTCTATCACGTTCACGTAGGCCCAGTGTCCATCTATTTTTGGGTAAGCTCTCTTTAGATTCGATGAGATTGTCTGGTGGCAATTGGTGGGTCGATTCTACGACTATTTCCTCTTTTTAGGCACCTAATACGAGGCCGGAGACCCCTCGAACGTTCGTAGTCACCTAGCACGAAGCGAGAGACCCTTCGTAAGTCAGTAGTCACCTAATACGAGGCCGGAGACCCCTCGAACGTTCGTAGTCACCTAGCACGAAGCGAGAGACCCTTCGTAAGTCAGTAGTCACCTGGTACGAGGCAAGAGACCCTGCGTAGGTCCTTCGACATCTAGTACGAGACCTTTTCGAAGTATATCGAGTCGGAGTTGGTGGCACCGTGACGGGACCGGCACGTGCGGTGATTATTATCCGTCGTGGAGGATCCAACGCTAGCATCGGAGCGTCTGTAGGTGGCAAACAGTGTCTCGAAGCTCCGGATAAAGGTCAGAGGTCCTATATTTTTCCGATCAGCTGTGGCGGACGCTCGTTGTCCCTCGAAGGAGCAGGCAGCTCGTATATCTTTTTTTTGGTTGTGCCTTTTGTTGATTAGTAGTTAGTATCGCTACGATTGTGTAATCGTTACCCGTCGAGGAGCCTTCCGCTCGCACACCTTTTTATGGTGGCGCATTTGATTAGTAGTAGATTAGTGTGGCTACGATTTAGTAATCGTTGTCCATTCCGGAGCCTTCAGCTCAGTGTTATTGCTTGTTACGTGTTTAATTATCCGAAGATATCGCTCGGACCATCGGTGCTCAACCCGTCTGTGTTATTAATTACCTTTTTCTTTAATTTCGAGTTTGGTTTACGTACTCGTAATTTTAATTACCCGTTACAGTATTTATCTTTGTGGATTCTGAATTTAATTCGGATAAATGGTATCCTCTGGTATAATTTCCTTTGATCGTTCAAGATTTTTTAACGGAAGCCGTTTGTTAGCCAAGTTGAGTGCCGATGGGAATTTAATTTCCTTTTGGGACGGGTTGCCGTCTTGGCTATTGATTGCCTTTTATATTAATGTTATTTTGTTATCAACTTTTCAACATCGACGCCGGGTGCAATAATTTTCTGGGGATTTTACCCAGATCTACAGCGAGTCGCGGCGCGGTTTGGCCAAGCTTCGTGTCGGTCGCTACTATTTTTACGAGTTGCGGTTTGGGCTCGAAGCCCTTAAGTGTGTTGAATTGTTTGACCTTTTTATTGTTTTGTTTGTGTGCATTCCCAATTATAAGCAAGCCGTCGGCGTAGCATCTGCGTGGTACTTTTTGGCTGTACCACGAATTATTGTGTACCTGTATACCGATGCAGATTATATTGGCGATATCATCGTTGACGTTTGGAGGCTAATAAATTGGTTGAAGATACATTTGCTTTGCTTGTTCCCTGTGTTGCCTTTATTTCAGCTGCACTTTCGTAGTCGAGTGCTGTTTCTCCAACGGATTAAGACTGACGTGGCGCCCTAGAACATCGTATCAAGGAACCGTTTGGTTACTGTCCCACGACCACCTCCCTGGTTGGCCGGAGCATCCGGGAGAAACGCATGAGCAGCACAGGTTTGGTGGAAGTCGACGTATTTTGGTGTTTCTTCGGCAACTTTAGGTCTTTGGTATTTTTGCGAAAAAAAAGGCGTTACATTGGCGCCCAACGTGGGGCCATTAATCATTAATTAGGAGGAGCTAATTAGGTCTTGGACTTTGCCGGTTGGGTCTAGTTTCTTTTTTTTTGGTCTTGGCTTTGCTTCTTTGATTGGGACTGGCGAACTTGTGTTGTCATAGAATTTCGTTCTCGGGTGTTGTGGGTTTTGTTATATCTTTGTTTTGCAGGAGTTCCAGTGGATTCCCGTGTTGGTGCGGGTACCCTTTTCGGATCTGGAGGAGATGATCGGTTTGTCGCTCTGCGGATTTTATGCATGCCTTTTGCCTTCTTCCGTGACGGAACGGGGAGCTCGTGGTTGTTATTTAGTTTGTAGGACCCTTCTTCGTGTCTGGATTGGCGAGGTTGGCGTCTGCCGTGATGGCGTATTTGTGGCATGGTGCCGGATTGTTCGCTCCCTGTTGAGCGTGGCCTTGTGGGTCGTTGTTGATGCGTTTCCCAGCGCTTGGTAATTTTGGGGTTTGCTGTGTTTCGTTTTGTTTTGTAGGTGCTGTTGTTTCAGTGTTGTGCACCAGCGCTCTGTGTTCCGGGGCTTACAGAATACGGACACGGCGAACCTGCCACCAGTAAGAGTCTGGTAAAAGGCCACGGAAGACTTCCACCTACCATCATCTCTTGTAGGGATCGGGAAAGGGAGCGTCTCACAATGCGTGAGGACTCCTCATCGTTGCAAAACGATTTCGGCTAGGTTGTTAGCTTTGTCGTCATTTTGACGTTATACTTCGGTTGGCGGTATTTCGGTTGATTGGCCGTCTTCCTTAGTTTTGGGATTTCTCTGTTTGTTAGTACCACCACCCCAGGGGTTTGTTCTGGTGTCCCCTGGGTTTTTGTCTTGCTTATCGTAGTTTCTTTTTGTTGTTGGGTGGTACCCTTTTTGTTGAGAGCTGTGGTCAGCTCTATTTTTTGTTTTCGGGGCGCGAGTCGTCGGTGCCTGGTGTTGGGGTTGTGCGGTGGCAGCAGTGGTGAGTTCCTTGGTTCCTGTCCCTATGTGTTATTGCTGGTTTCCAGTGCTGTCGATGGGTACGAACGAGGTTTGATGCACTTTTCCGCATCTTACGCAACTGCCCGTCCCTTCCTTCTTTTGTGTTGTCCTCTCCCCATACCTTTTCCCCTCCCTACTGTTGTCGTTGCACCGCCTTGGCATCTGGTGCTGGCCCCTCAAGCTTTTTTATTGCTTGGTAGTTGAGTTGTTGGTGTGGAGGCATCGTTGGACACACGGGTTTGCAGTTTGATGCGTTCGGTTCGCTCCTTTGGATCTGGGTCGGAAACTTTCGTGGAAATTTTCCTCTGTGAGAGGAGAGGGGGAGTGTAACGCGGCGAATTGTTCTGCGTGATTTGTTTGATATTCCGTATGGGTGGCGCCATCTATCGCTGTCTAGGGCAACTTGGTGGAGCTCGGCAGGAACTCGGCAGGGTGTGGAACGCTGCTAGCATCGGGTTTCCGCGCGCAAAATTGCCGAGGCCACGCCCCCGTCATTTACATTTAATTAGATCCCACGGTTTTTACTGTTTGGATTCACGGAATTTTGTCTTGCAAAATCGTTGTTTACTTTGTACTATAGTTCGCCGCTGTTACTTGGTTTAACTTTCCCTTGGTTTCCCTATTCCGACAGAAATTCTAGGTTTCCGTTTTTTCTGCGTTTCCGGCCGTTATTTTTCGTGGCCGTAGTGCGGCTTGCAGCGTGCTTTTCCGGCGTCTTGTCTTGTCAATCATCTTGGAGTGTACACGTGTGATAGATTTTTGGAAGCCCGTTGAGAATTATAGGAGAGGATTTTGGTAGTTTGGAGGTCCCCCTTATCGCCGTAGTGCGGATTTATCTCGACCAGGCTTCAACAGGTGTCCAGGTTGTTGATTTAGTGGAAATCTGGCCACCACGCCATTGTGCGGATTTAAACGAACTTCTATCACGTTCACGTAGGCCCAGTGTCCATCTATTTTTGGGTAAGCTCTCTTTAGATTCGATGAGATTGTCTGGTGGCAATTGGTGGGTCGATTCTACGACTATTTCCTCTTTTTAGGCACCTAATACGAGGCCGGAGACCCCTCGAACGTTCGTAGTCACCTAGCACGAAGCGAGAGACCCTTCGTAAGTCAGTAGTCACCTAATACGAGGCCGGAGACCCCTCGAACGTTCGTAGTCACCTAGCACGAAGCGAGAGACCCTTCGTAAGTCAGTAGTCACCTGGTACGAGGCAAGAGACCCTGCGTAGGTCCTTCGACATCTAGTACGAGACCTTTTCGAAGTATATCGAGTCGGAGTTGGTGGCACCGTGACGGGACCGGCACGTGCGGTGATTATTATCCGTCGTGGAGGATCCAACGCTAGCATCGGAGCGTCTGTAGGTGGCAAACAGTGTCTCGAAGCTCCGGATAAAGGTCAGAGGTCCTATATTTTTCCGATCAGCTGTGGCGGACGCTCGTTGTCCCTCGAAGGAGCAGGCAGCTCGTATATCTTTTTTTTGGTTGTGCCTTTTGTTGATTAGTAGTTAGTATCGCTACGATTGTGTAATCGTTACCCGTCGAGGAGCCTTCCGCTCGCACACCTTTTTATGGTGGCGCATTTGATTAGTAGTAGATTAGTGTGGCTACGATTTAGTAATCGTTGTCCATTCCGGAGCCTTCAGCTCAGTGTTATTGCTTGTTACGTGTTTAATTATCCGAAGATATCGCTCGGACCATCGGTGCTCAACCCGTCTGTGTTATTAATTACCTTTTTCTTTAATTTCGAGTTTGGTTTACGTACTCGTAATTTTAATTACCCGTTACAGTATTTATCTTTGTGGATTCTGAATTTAATTCGGATAAATGGTATCCTCTGGTATAATTTCCTTTGATCGTTCAAGATTTTTTAACGGAAGCCGTTTGTTAGCCAAGTTGAGTGCCGATGGGAATTTAATTTCCTTTTGGGACGGGTTGCCGTCTTGGCTATTGATTGCCTTTTATATTAATGTTATTTTGTTATCAACTTTTCAACATCGACGCCGGGTGCAATAATTTTCTGGGGATTTTACCCAGATCTACAGCGAGTCGCGGCGCGGTTTGGCCAAGCTTCGTGTCGGTCGCTACTATTTTTACGAGTTGCGGTTTGGGCTCGAAGCCCTTAAGTGTGTTGAATTGTTTGACCTTTTTATTGTTTTGTTTGTGTGCATTCCCAATTATAAGCAAGCCGTCGGCGTAGCATCTGCGTGGTACTTTTTGGCTGTACCACGAATTATTGTGTACCTGTATACCGATGCAGATTATATTGGCGATATCATCGTTGACGTTTGGAGGCTAATAAATTGGTTGAAGATACATTTGCTTTGCTTGTTCCCTGTGTTGCCTTTATTTCAGCTGCACTTTCGTAGTCGAGTGCTGTTTCTCCAACGGATTAAGACTGACGTGGCGCCCTAGAACATCGTATCAAGGAACCGTTTGGTTACTGTCCCACGACCACCTCCCTGGTTGGCCGGAGCATCCGGGAGAAACGCATGAGCAGCACAGGTTTGGTGGAAGTCGACGTATTTTGGTGTTTCTTCGGCAACTTTAGGTCTTTGGTATTTTTGCGAAAAAAAAGGCGTTACAACTTTTTAAATAATAGTTCTAGGCAAAGCAAATTAAGGCGGAATGCGCGGACAGGTCTTCTTGGTCTCAAACTCGCTTCCTTTAATCTGTTTCTAACAGTTTGATCAGATATTTCTATTCCGTGTGCTCGTCGTACGTCGTTTAGGAGGTCTCGTGTTTTGGCAGTACGCTGACGAAGAGATTAAAAGACAAGAAATCGGCCGTTTTTTGATTTCGATGTTGTCCAGTTCTTCTAACATGTTGTCCAGTCTCCCGAAATCGATTCCATAAACACTGAATAACAGAAGGGGACACTCTAAGGTCCCTGCTAACATGTCGAATATACTGGCCATGGTGAATGAAAGCGACGGCACGAACAATTGCACTTCACTTAAATTCCTCATGTTACTACATTTCTAATCAACGAAAATTGACAACTGAATGCATTTGTCATCTTTAGTAGACTTTCATACGTGAATTCAAAGCATATTTGACATCTTTCCATTTTCTTTTGCATTATTAATTTACATTTTTAAGTGTAACTTAGAAGTAACTAAGACTTGTAACATTGTATTTGTAATTTTCTTTAGTTAAATATATGCCTTTAAAGCATACCAAATACGATTTGCCTAGAACTATTATTTAAAAAGATTACAAGTTTTGAAAAAAGTGTTCCCCTATTTTTTTGAGCAGCGTATATTGGAGAAATGGCATTTTCAGGGCTTGGGTTCGAACCCCACGCCCTGCTTTCAGAGTAAAGGTTTTTCTGTGGTTTTCCTTTACTCCACAGCGAATGCTGAAAGCCAAACAACTTAAGACGTGCCACAGACGCGGGCCATAATAATGATAATTCGGGCCTGCCGATGCCCCTGTAGTGGCGAAAGCTGTTGGGGGATGTTAAGGCGTGGATTATTATTACTATTATTATTATTATTATTATTATTAAAATCCTGACATCCGGTTTGACTAAGCATGCTTTAAGGGCAGTGCAAAGTCTTCAATGAGGCTGTTACGTGACACATTAACATTATGACTAAACTAAAAGAACCTTATGCAGTTTTCACAAACTCTGAAACTTCAATAAAAAAAAATTCGCTAATGAATTCGTCAGAAACAAACGAAACTTTTCTTTTTCTTATGGACGCCATACTGGTTTTATACATGTTTGGATACAGATTTTTTTCTGAGTAATTTGGTATGCCACTTGCCATATTTAGAACACAATAAGCCCACAAAATTGCAGTTTTTATTTAATATTTGAAACGATCGCATGGTGGCATGAAAAAACACAATTGAGTGATTTATGTGCCCATAGTCAAGTTACAGTAAACTTTTGGAATGAATCTATTTGTACTAACTACAAACCATAAAAACTAAATAATGATTTCAAAAATCTCGTCATTTTCAAGGAGGCATTTTTCACAGCATTCCGTAATATGGTAACCTTACCGAGGGTTCTTCTGCCAATCGAATTGAAAGCGGCGATAACGGTGTCACGTAACTCGCCAACGTTACCAAAATTATAAACACCACACACGCTATTTATTCAGTCAGTCCATAGATAAAAATCAAAAGGGATAAGATCCGGCAATCTTGGAAGCCGTGATACTTCCAGGTGGCAATTATTCTCCGTTTTTGTCTTAAGTATATCAAAATAGTTTCACACGATTCGGCCATTATGTGTATGTCGGCCATTATGTGTATGTGTTTCGTCTTGTTGGAACCACATACCTTATCGTAACACCAACGGTATATCGTCTATTCTTTCTTCCACGTCCTCAGAGAGCAATATTGCCGACACATCTCCGAACTTAAATTTTTTCTAAAAAATTGGTCCGGTTAATCGGTCGGTCACTATACGGCACCATACATTAAAACCAAACCGCACCTGATTATGACGCGGTACAAAAGGTGCTGATTTTTGCGGGCCCAGTCATGCGGTTCTTTCAGTTACAAATACCGCAGTTAGAAAAATATGTTTCATCAAACCATAATATATATTTTTATAAATTGTGTGTTTTCACCAATTTCTTTCAACAGATGGGTACAGATGGGTAGATATCACATTGTTTCACGAAACGTTTTCGATGGCACCATGTGATGCACCAATTCCCGAAGTGCCAACGTTCAACCAATTCTATTATCTTATTGTAATCAAGTGTGGCATACCAAATTACTCAAAAAGAAGTGATGAATCCAAACATGTATAAAACCATAAGAAAAACAAAAGTTTCGATTGTTTCTGGCGAATCCATTGGCAAAAAAAAAATTAAACTGACACAATCAAATTGTAGACAAAAAGTGCCTTTATGATGTCAAAACGCTTTTTTTATGGGATCACAAATAAACAAGTTATGATCATAATTCAAAAAACTACATTTTTTGGTTTTTTTAAAATACCTTGGGAACCATTTGGAATTCAACTCTTTTCTCAACAGATTATAAAAGAGCACATAAATATGCACTACTTTGTCCATTTAACCGACTTTCTATCACTAATAATACAGAAGTACCCCTACAATCCAACGTCCCGTGGACACACTGTATATGTATGTATATTTCTCTTATTTAAACATATTTTTACAGTAAACAAATCGGAATATGCATGGAATACCTACATGTAGATATGGTGGCTTACCTGAAGGAGCACATTGATTGTGTTATCGAATGTTGTGCAAGGTTGGTGTCGATCTCTTCCAATTTCCGCATAGTATGTTCGTTGTATTTTCGCTCAGCGTCAAGGTTATATTTGGCGAGTGTGGAAGCTTTGTCTTCGGTCACGGCCACCGTTTACGAGCACTGCAAGCCGGCGAGAGCTCTTTCAGTTTAGACTGCTATCGTTACTAAGAAATTTTCGGTGAGCGGGCGGTTGTGAAACTCAATTCCATTTGTACCATTTTCTTTATTCTATTGGTTTCTATTGTTTTGTTATCTTCGTATCTTGTCAACAATTGTACATATTGCATTTCCAATATAAATATCAAAAGTATTATACATATTTTACTTCTATTTATAGTTTTGGACCACCAATCATGAAACTTCTAGTTTCAATAATAACCGAGATATTCAATTTTAAACTTAACCGCAAAAATCACCAAAAAATTAGTAAAATAAAAAAAAAACACAAAACTTATGATATTAAGGTATAGGGAAAGCTTATTAATAATGATGTATTTTGATACGTAGAACATGACAAACTTCTAATGTACCAGTTGCAAGTCATCTACACCCTGTATACATGACTTCCTCAAACTTCTGTGTAAGGACTTGCTTACACTTTTGTCGATAAGCCACTGTCAACCTAATGTCATATACATAAAACTATACCAAGCAAATAAGTTTTACCTTATTTAGCTACAATCTAACAAAGTTGAATTCGACACAATACCTCAGGATCACACGAATTAATGCCACGGTATTAATGCTTCAGTCAAAATGTATGTAAATAACCACTTATATTAAGTTACCTAACTACACAGCTGGTATATTTAAGAATGAGTAAGATACGCCTAAAACATTCCCTATTGAACATTACTGATTATAAGCAAATTTGTAATTTTTGGGATGATAGGAATAAAAGAAATCGGTATTATTTGTTAGACCTTTTTTATTGTTCAATATTGTGCCAATTATTGTTGTTAATGGTCTTAAAACATGGCTTTTCCTTGAGTTTTTTAAATGGAACCACCTGTATATTATGTGCTACTTGAATTGCCCCCAAAGTACCGTTTAATTTATGTTAAGTATGCCATATGTCCAGTTGTAGTAGTTTTCGTGATGTTTACAATTTAAAGAAAAATGTGTAATGTAATATCTAATAATGCCAATATTTTTTGTTATTTTTTGTTTGTCTCTCATTTGTAAATCAGTAATACTGTATTAAAATACAACTTAAAAACGGTAATTAATACTATTAGCTTTTATTAATCATAGAAACAAACAATAATTGAGATCTAACGACAGTCAATAAGTTGTTGCTGTCATTTCTTTTTATTGGGATATGTGAAGGAGCTGGTATACCAATCAGCACCTACTACACCAGAAGACATGAAACTTCGTATAACCAATGTTTTTGACAACCTTAGAGTACATAAGAGGTACGTGTTAAGAAATATCTCAAGATCTTTTATACAGCGCGTTAATGCTTGCAGAAGAGAAAATGGGCGTCATTTTGAACAACTTCCAAATATTAATTAAAATAATAGTTACTGGTTGTGCAAGTTTATTAACTGTTTATAGTTTCTTTCTGAATTTGCTTCAAATAGTTTACTAACTAAAAAGGGATTTGCTTGTTAATAAACGCTAATAGTCTTAAAGGTTTTTTTTCCTAAATGAATATACTATTACTGAATTACAACTAAGAGACAAATAAAAAAGAAAGAACAAGAAAATAATGGCATATCTAGATAATATTAGACATTTTTCTTTAAATTGTAAATATCACGAAAGCTACTAAAATTGGACATATGACATATTTGACATAAATTGAAGGGAACTTGATGGGCAATTCATCTAGCACATGAAATGCGTTCCATTTAAAAACCTCAAGGAAAAGCGACTTGAAAAACATCAAAATTTTTCTAATACCTTTGGATACTATCATCTATCTACTAGTTTTGACTATTATCTGACATAGTTTAAAAGCATAACCTGCAAAAATGCCTTTTTTACATAGTTTTAAACAATACCTTGCAACGGGCATATTTTGGAGAAATAATTGAATATCTCAGGTACGATTAACGCTGAGAATTAGCAACCTATACCATTGGATAGCCAAATTTATCAGTATTCACACAATAATAAAATATACAGGGCGTTCCATTTAAAGAAATGTACAAACTTTACGTCACGCATAAATGCAACACCCTGTATAAAAGAAAATAATTTTACGTTATAGAAGCTAGTGAGCCAAATAACTTTGGTCTTGATCATTATTTTCTTGCTCTAACGATTTACTAGCTATCGACCGCCGGGATACTAATAACTCACCCTGTATAACTAAACATAATGCACACACAGCGGTTACGAATATTCAAACTAAACTTACAGCTGTGGGCATCGGAAAGACTTTTTTACACAAAAAACGGAAAACAGCTACCCAAACAAAATATCGCAAAAGATTCTACACTTCGACAACAAGATACTTCGGGGAAGATAGGCCAAATGAAACAACCTTTGCTTAGTTGCTACCTTTCTCTGTTTTAAGACTATTTATTAGGTATGAACCATCCGCTTTTAGCATGGTTTATTGTTTGTTAATTATATGTAAATTTTTAGTTCCTGAGGGAGCTAACAATAAATTGGCGAAATATTGAACACTAAAAAAAGGTCTAACAAAATAGACTACTATATTTTAGCCCTATAATCCCAAAACTTACAAATTTGCTAGTATGCAATCACGGGCAAAAAAGCTTTCTCATTGGACTTACTGATGATGTTTAAAAGAATTTAAGATAGATACAATTAATTTATTCCGAAAGAAATCTTGCTTTTCACAAAGTGTACTACATTATATTTGGTATATTTAAACATATAGAAGTTCTTCCAGGAACGGCCATTGACCGGGGTTTTTCAGCCGTGCTTGCTTCTGCTTATGTGTATAAGAAATTTCTTCTATTGAGTGTTGTTGAAATGCTGTATGGTTTCGTGTATGGTGGGGTTAGGATGGATTGGGTTATTGCGAGTTCGAGGGAAATTTTTGGAAATTTTAATGGTGAGGGTTTCAATTCTGGGGTAATGGTGGTAGTTTGATAAAGGAGTTCGTAGGATGGGTTATAGAGGGGGTTGCTGGGATGACGTAAGCGGGTGATGTTGCGGAGTGCACTCCTTTCACCGACGTTTATGTTGTTCAGTGCCACTCTGGGTAGATGGTTGAAGAGAATGCATCCGTAGTCCAGGATCGGGCGACATATGGTTTTGTATATGTGAACCGCCCCTTCCATGCTGATTCCTCTATTCAAGGTGAGGCTTCGAAAGTGGGTTGCTCTGCTTCCTTGTTTGGTATGTCCACAAAACTTTAATTGCATGTCGATACTGATGCCCTGATATTTGCAGGAAGTTGATGGGGTGATGGTAGTGTTGTTGAGGCGGATTGAGGGAGAAGTATCGAGGATACGGTGAAATGAGATGAAGTATTGGGGTTTGCGAGGGTTGATTTTTATCCTCCAAGTGCGGGACCAGGAGACGATTTGGTCTAAGAGGGATTGAAGGTGGTTGACAGCTGCATCGAGAAAACGGAAATATGAAATTATTTCTGTATCGTCCGCATAAAGGAGGGTGTACAGGTGGGGGTAAAGCACTTGAAGATCGGGGTCGTAAATGTCATAACAGAAAATGTTGTATAATAAAGAGGAAATTGGAGAACCTTGTGGGACACCTTGTTCAGGATAAATTGGATGAGAGAGGGATGTGCGACATTTGATACGGGAGGTTGGGCGTGAAAGGAATTATCGGATAATATTTATGATGTATGGGACTTTGAGGATTGAGAGCTTATAGAGGAGACCGGAGTGCCACACAGAGTCGAACACTTTTTGGATGTCCAAGAACAGTACTGCCGATCGTTGTTTGTTTTGATGTGCGGTCTGAAGGTTGGAGACAAGAATGGAGAGGGGGTGTATGGTATAAGTGTTTTGGCGGAACCGAAATTAGCAGGAAGGAATAAGTTGGTCTGTGTATGTCTGGAGGCGGGTTTTGAGGAAACATTCAAAGAGTTTGCCAAGGACGGTGAGGAGGGCAATAGGGCGATAGTTGCTGGGGTCTTTGGAGTCGCCTTCTTTTTTTGGAATGCACGAAATCACCGCCGTTAATTATATTAAATAACGTAAAACACCGTTTAGTCACTGCAAGTTTGACAGCTGCAAGTACTGCGAATGCCTATAAACTTGCCGTGTCTAAACCATAGAAAAGTAGACTTTCCACTTGACGACTAGTACTTTTCTATGATTTAGACATGGCAAGTTTTTGTGGCAGACAACACAACCGCTGTAACAATCAACGGAAAAAATTAACTACAACGTTTTGTACAATCTGATATACCCCGCATAAGGTGTATATCAATTAAATATTGCCAGCTTTAGTGTCTCTCGGAAAGTTTGTGGTCGCACGAACCGTGATAAGTTCCTAATGACGAGCTGTATAATTCATTAGCGTTAATTTCCAACGTGTCTCCCAATAAATAAGTGGCAAGTACCCGGGAGTTGGCCCATGGTAAGTAGAGGTCCGTTGGGTATTGGTTGTTGCCGGACATGCTCTCAAGGTGTAATTAAATTTGCAATTGAGATTTCGCCTGGAACCAATGCAGCACACATTAAATATGCATTAGCCTTCTGAGGGAAAAAGCACGTCGGGAGCGCTAGGTAAAGTATTGACTCGGCGAATATTTATCGAAGTTTCCCAACTTGGCAGACTGTTGTAATATGTATGCGGTGATGATTCTCATTTTTCCCCCGATGAATAACTTATCGCAAATGGATTATACAGGCACGAAGAAAGAAAGCGCATTTCATTATGCGGATTCTTCTCTCAGGTTTTATTCAAATCGCCGTTATTGGATTCTTCAAAATTTTATTCCTTTCCGTTTTAGGGTAGCTCCAAAGTTTTGTTTTGTATGAAAATTGTGGACGATGCAAGATGATATTATATCACTTCAATTCACAAGAAACTGGGCTAGGGAAAAGGCAGATCTATATAAGAGTGACAGATAAACGATGGCTTACTTGCAATGGCTCGCATCTGCCCATAAGCACTATGCAGAGAGGTCAAACGTAGCCTATTGGAGGGGGTTTTCACTAACATAATAACTGCTAAGGTCACCAAACTATCAACATCCCTCCTGAATATTTCTACATGTCCCATACTTTGTATACCTCATAGGAGGCACACAACAACATATAAATATTTTTACGGACGATTTAATAAGTAATTTTTTTATTATTATTTAATAATTTGTTCGCTCATGATGTGTTACTTTTATTTAATTAAAATTTGTTATTGCTAATGCTAATGCGGCTACTAACTACAATAGAGGCGCCGGGTTCAATCCCCGGCCCGGGACAAAATATATTGTCTTGGATGATACGTTTTTATATAATAGCTAGCTTACAATTTCTTGACCAGATCAATGTTTCTAGAAAGTCGACCTAGTCAGTTTTTTCACACTTGTTTGTTAGGGGGTCTCGAAACATTTATTTTTCAAACGGTATTTTTTAAAAAGTTCTTGGTCTAAAAAACATTTTTAACATAAATTTCAAATAATATTTAGAGATTGCTGTCAAACTTTTTTAAATCAATATAAATCAAATTACTATTTATTGAATAAAAACAAAAAAACATGTTTGTTTATATCAATAATTTGTGTGTTAATACATGTTGCCCCGAATCTGAACCAATAAACATATATTATCAATTAACACCAGTGTTTGAAGAAAACAGATGCCAAAATTTGTTCTGTCCATTTCTGCTACGGAGTTTCTCAAAAACTAGACACAATTCACAATTTCTACGGTCAGATTCTGATATTGCAGTTATTATTCAGTTATTTTTATTGTTAGATAACAACAATTAATTAATTTTTTTAAATTGTGGATTTGTAATTTATAAAAATGTATAAACATACAAATATTCTATTGCTAAATACATTTTTAATTGCGTTTTAAAGCTGGTAGTAACCGCAGTCAAATGATTTAAAATTGTGAAAAATAAACACTGTTTTAAAAGCTATATTTTTCATTATTGTTTCTCTTCACCGGTGATTTTTAAAAGTTAATTCAAATACGTAGGTTGCACTATTCCAATCGGAAAACAATATACTTCATTCGGGAATATTGATATTAAATGTGGCGTGTACAAGTTTTTTTTTGTCATAAACAATATCTTCAAACCTTCACGTTCAAGTTTTGTTAGGTTATTGATCAACAACAACGAAAAATTCAAAATATCCTCGTGGCGAGATTTCAAAAGGTTGCAACCCTAGTATGCATAGTAAATCTGTATTCCGTGTTGAGTTAGGTTATGTTGGTAGTAATTGTAGGTGATGTTTAAAAGATATTTGTGTTTTATTTGGTGTAGTACTCAGTATGGGCTAAAAGACCTGAGTGGCAAAAAACTCGACTATTTTTAACTCTTTAAACAGAAATTTCAAACAAGCGTTAGGTTTAGAGGTTTTCATCAGATTCCGAATCTAGATTCTCAAAATTCAAAATAGCGGATCCAATATGGCGACCACAAACGTAAAAATATCATGTAATATGATTGACATGACTCATAACCGTAAATATTAAGTTTAAAGCTTCTCTCTTGCTATAGTTATTTCATGATATTTGTTAGCTACCAATATCACTTATACAATATCAATTTCGAGCAAAAAACAGAACATGATGATGTTCTGACACAAAAATGGAGAACGAAGAAAACAAATATTGTGACGGACCCCTATGATTTCATATTTCATTGCATTTATACTTTTACCAACAACCGTTCCAACTATTACTTTTTGTAGTTAGGAAAATAAATGTACTATACTCTTAAGTCAAATTCATATCTTCTAAACTGCCTTATATACTGTATAGTTATTTTTATATATTAATGATTCTAAAGGAATCATCAAGTATACAGAAGTTTTCCATTTTTTGTACAATTGTTTCGATTTTTTGTGATAAATTGTTTAAATTGTGTCGAGCAAATTCTTTGCGCCTTTGGTAACATTTCTTTCAAAAACTAGAAACGCACTTTGTGCGTTTCTAGCACAAAGATATAACCAACTGAGCTTGGAGTCTATAAATAGAATCGTACAATCATTTTCAGTTATTATGTTGATTGGCATTAACATCCATAAATAACATGCAATAGACAACATGGTTCTTATAATCAAATTTTAAGGATTTATTTCGCACACACTGATCCATGATATCAAATTATGATGACGCAACGTTAATTTAGTAACGCCACAGGAAAATAACTCATTCGTCATACGATGAAAACACAGCTGGGCCATATATTTCCCCTGAAATTTCGGCTCCCCTCAAATGACTAATTATATCCATATTTCCAACTGCGGAGATTTCACTGCTTAATTAAGCTGGAAATCCGACTGCTCCCTCTTTCCCCCGAACCTATAGCCCCGGGCACTTGCTTTATAAGCAGCGCTCGCAGACTTCCCGGAAAATTCCCGGAAAATGGAAATTTGTTTACATTAGAAATTATTTTAAGAGGTTTTTTTATTAATTAAAGAGCTTGTAGTTTTCAGACATAACACGATGTATTTATATTTAGTTTGTCAAAAGACACCAAAACATAATTTATGTAAATTTTTTAAGTATAATTTTTTGATATTAAATTTCAGGGAAACTTCTATTAAAAGTAACTCTAAAGCCAAATCAAATACTCTGACGATCCCAGAAAATCATCAGTACAGCGCTATTTTAAGGACGCACCGCGCTAAAAGTGCCCTATTTGAAGGATCTAATATCGCGTAAGCTTTAAAAATTGTACAAAAAGGCCTTATGAATTATGTGTCCATAACTACCACACCTCTAAAACAATCGTCAATTTAGACCATGTTGGTTAAACAAGAGAGGTGTTGCTTGTCACAAACCAATGCCTGTCAATATTGTCGAAACCAGAGGTTGAAACTGGTTACGGGACCATCGGCATAACGTGCCAGTCGAAGCAAAGCGGTGGTATCGCGAATTCGTATGCTTAACGTGGGATTCAAACATAGGACCTGTGGTGTGCAACGCAAACGCCTTTTAGGCATTTAAAATTTCAAAAAGCCAGTTTCGCAAAAAATCAACAGTCTGATATCAAAGCGCCATAAGTCATCATCATGCGTTATCTAACAGCGGCAACTGTGTTGGTGTGCTAATATTAAATTGTCTTAAAATAACCTACAAAGTTTGCAATCATCGATCAGCAGTTGATACTACTGGCAAGATAACATCCTAGCCAAATCATAAGCATAGGCGCAGTAAGTAGTAGTTTGATAAGCGACAGTTTAGTATTGTTGTTGTAGTTTAGAGCTTCAGACGGTATACGTAGCATGGCTCCGCAAGAAACTGCTACTACAAAGTTCTATAAGTTGGTCATTTTTAAATCAATTCTTATAAAAATTGGTATACACATCAAGAAAAAACAATGGTCTAATAAACTACATAAAAATACCAAAATATTACGAATAATCGATTTATTCAAAGATAACAAGGGTATAGAGATATAACATTTAAAAAAATCCATTTGTAACCAATTTGTTCGGTGATTGAAAATCACGTTTGAAATAATAGATTATAGGATATGTGAAGAGCTGAATGTTTTCAATCCCTTTCTGTTATTTACGCGTTCAAGATCGTTCACTTTCGTTTACGCAGACATTTTCTGGCACCATTGTTTCAGAGTACGGTCGCCTGTACTACCGTGACCATATGTTATGTCCCCTCCTTTGACGTCAATTTTCCCGCAAATCTACTCCAACAAATTTGAAAAAATTCTGATGCTGTCCTTCGTTAATATGCTACCCTTTTTTCCAAATTAACAAGAATTGGCACTGTTTTTGCCCGGTAAATATTTATTCGTTTAACTTTAGCAATTAATTACTCCGGAAATAATCCATAGATTTCAACGAATTAAAAAGTAAAATCACCTGCGGAATGCTAGGATTGGATTAGTGGTTGACCCACAAAAAGCTATATTATGCAATGCACTTCCGTTATTAGAAGAGCTGAAATAATAAAATACAGACTATAGGCTACCCAATAATTCTTAGGTTTAAAGTTTATTACATAATCATTGTTTAGCGTGCATTCCTACGCTCTACGGTCTTTGGTGTGGTGCGGGAAAGGGAGTCGTTAGCGGTGCTGTCGATAGTGAGAGAACTGCGGACAGTTGATTTTATCAATACACGAAAGGAACGATAACTTGTCAAGATAGTAATTTTAATTAACAGAATTAACTTATTAATTTTTGCAGAATTTGTATTATATGCGACCCGGTACGAGAGATATGCCCTAACTGCCATCTCTCGTTTCGATATTATTGACTCCTGTGTTTGACGTCTCGTAACTATACAACTATTGAACAGAAAAAAAAAAAAATAAAGTGTGTCATACTCCTTAATCATTTCTACATAAGTTGTATGACTGCGAGAGAACTGAAAAATTTACCCAATTTTTGCATTTCTAAGTTAACGGTCGTATTTCCGATTTTTTCTCCTAAACAGCTTACCACAAAAATTTAAATGTTTATTCAGGTTGCATTCATAGTCTCTTCTATCGATTGGCGTTTTTGTTTTCTTTAGTTTTTATACAATGAGGTTGTAAACAATATTTTGATGGAAACGGATAGATCAGTAACTAATGTTAACAGAACAAAGCAGTTAGCATGCATTGAGGTAATCCTTATTTACTGAATCACATGTCCCTTGAATTTAATAGCATTCCCACTATTTGTTAATTTTTAAGACCAAAATAAACGTGAACAGTATTTTGCGCAGATCGGTCAGAGTGGTCAGTGACTCCATCTGAGTCCGTTTTTGTGGACTTGAAGAATATGGAGTTAGCTGATTTTCCGATTAGTGGTGAATACTAAAATAAGTTTGCTTAATAAACTAAAAAAATATTTAAAAAGTATGCCCTATTTTGTTATATAAATATTCAAACTATTATAACAATTTCAACAGTTTATTTATTAGTAATATTTAAATACAGGCACAAATAATACGGACACACATGCTTATTAAAGCTACGGACACACATGCTTATTTGTAGCACGAAAGCATGCTTATTTCGAGCACTTGCTACTTAATAGCATGTGTGTACACACCTTGCTAGTAACAAGCATGCTTATTTCGAGCATGCTCAAAAATCACCAGTCGTTTGATTTTCGAGCAAGCTACCTGAGGTGCGGTGAAAGGGGGCGTGCTCAGAGCATGTGTGAACAGTGTTGTAGCATGCTTATTTAGGGAGCATGCTTAAAACTAGCATGCTTATTGCAAGCAAATGTGCACAGCAGACAAGCGTGCTCGATTTAAGCATGCTCACTAGCATGCTTATAAATAAGCATGTGTGCCCGTACCTTAACAGCACGAAAGCATGCTAGTTTCGAGCACTTGCTACTTAACAGCATGTGTGTCTAGACATTGCTAGTGATAAGCATACTTATTTCGAACATGCTCAAAAATCAACAGTCGTTTAATTTTCGAGCATGCGGTGCGGTAGAAGGGGCGTGCTCAGAGCATGTGTGAAGAGAGTTATAGCATGCTTATTTAGGGAGCATGCTTAAAACTAGCATGCTTATTGGAAACAAATGTAAACAGCAGACACGCGTGCTCGATTTAAGCATGCTCACTAGCATGCTTATAAATAAGCATGTGTGTCCGTACCTTAATGCATTCTGCGATCCCTCTACCGGCAGCGTCGCTGTCGATCCCTTCCCCCGCAGCTCTCCAAGACCGAAGAGCGCCGCGTGAATTGCGGCGAACATGAGATGCTTCAACACCATCTTTTGTAGGGAAAATGCAAGATAAACAATGAATTTATAATAAACTTTTTCCGTCGATCTGTTATTTATAAGTCAGTTTAGTGAATAGGAAATCGTTTATTAAACAACGATGCATGACCTATTGATTTCCTGAAGAAGCTAGTCCTTAGTAGTTAGTCGTTTAAAATGCGGTTTTGTTACTATTTCAAAGACATTGACATTTTACTCCTTATCTTTTTGGATTTTACCTGTAAACTTATTTTTTGGCAGAATGTTCATAACCGGTATCATAGAATTGCGAAAAAGTTCTGCAATAGCGGTTGGGTAAGCTTGTATTGTAAAGGGATTTAAATTGTACCCATCAACGGATTTATCCCGGCGCGCAGTGTACAAACTGAAAAGAAACCGCATTTTCAGTGTTTGCGGCAACCCGCGGGACGCATTTGCACGTCTACCCTGGTTCACTAATGCGCCCAGTTCCTGGCTTTTATCTGCACGCGGTGTCTGAGCCCGCTCTGATACGGCCCCTAATCGAAATCTAATGCTCGCGTCGAGCATTGTAGATGCCGCATCAAGCCCGTGTATCTAATTCGAGCACGCCCGATACAGGCAGTCTCGACTCTCGGCAGCGGCAGCCGATGTGGCGGCTGCGACGGGATCACCTAGGCGACCATTGTTCTATGCGTTCAATTTCAGGTTTTGGGGTGATTCGAATCAATGGGTGCGCGGGACGGCGCACCCCAGATGCTTTATGGAAGCCGACGAGACCGCGCGCTATAGACAGCCCATTAATTTTGTAATTAATTTCATTCAGCGGGAAATACGTTATTATTTAAACTGAAATTTTTTGATATTAAATTTCAGGGAAACTTCTATTAAAAGTAACTCTAAAGCCAAATCAAATACTCTGACGATCCCAGAAAATCATCAGTACAGCGCTATTTTAAGGACGCACCGCGCTAAAAGTGCCCTATTTGAAGGATCTAATATCGCGTAAGCTTTAAAAATTGTACAAAAAGGCCTTATGGATTATGTGTCCATAACTACCACACCTCTAAAACAATCGTCAATTTAGACCATGTTGGTTAAACAAGAGAGGTGTTGCATTAATTTTGTAATTAATTTCATTCAGCGGGAAATACGTTATTATTTAAACTGGGCTACGCACTCGGTGGCGGCTGCGAACTGCCGGCCCCACGGCGGCGAGCGGCGTAAATTGACTAAAGCGCGAAGGTGGAAATCGCGTAAAGGTGCATAATGTATTACTTGATCGGTATGTCATTAAATCATCGGGGTCGTGTTTTAGTCATCTTGGCTATTTTGGTTCGTAATTGTGAGTCAGGGCTGAGGTGAATGAGCTTTGCAAATGTCAAGTGTACCTACCTATAAAGCTAACAACCAATCTTAGCCGTAATGCTGTCTCGTTATAATGTATTCAGCGGTGGTACGTCGTTTTAATTTTGGATTCTTAATAACCAGAAAAAAAGAGCATTGTTTTCATGGACATTCTTATTTACATTTTAACTATGTTTTGTTTGTCCTATAGAGTTTGTTCTATAAACACGTAAATTACATGATGAAGACTACATGATATTCCTTCCAATATTATGTAATCATTTTGACATATCGGTATATCCACTTAAGATAACTAATAAAATTAAAAAAAAATCCGATGTGACCAGGCACATGACTTTATCATACAAAATATAAAATTAATAGTTTAGCTGCATGAGAATCTATTTCATTGAGATGAACAGTGTCTGCATAGAAATTAAACTAGTTAGCCAGGATTTTACAGATATTTTAATAGTCAATAGTTTCAATAGTAGGTATTGTCAAAGCATCAACATTTGACACTACCTACTGTCATCAGAATAATAGTTATATATCTCAAAAGTGCCGAAAGTACGGAAGAGTGCGACGAGCGGTGATGCGGAGCGTCACCATCGCATGTGAGCGAGTCGCGCTATTTAGTTTTCGGCAGGAGTGACGTCAACGTTTTTTGTGTCGTTTTTGAGCAATACACATTAAAAAAAAAATCAAAAATGGGCATATTTCTGTATAGGAAATGTTAGGTTGATACTACTTCTAAGAAACGTCAAGTTTAAAATGCTAATTCAAATTCTGACAGATTTACCTATATTCGTTCATGACACTGTAGATGTCACATCCGTACCAACTCCTCATCTACACTCATCGCTATACTTTATTTACAATTTTCTCAATTTACTGTTTTTACAATTAGATATAACAACGGGTTGATATTTCTTTTCAACAAACAATAAAATTGGTGATCTTAGCCGACTGGTGGGAGAGCAGGTCTGGTCAGGTCAGTCTGGTTTTGAGTTTCGCAGCACATGCACCCAACGGCAGAACTATCGCAGATCTAACAACGATGTACCCTCCGTTAGAACACCTTCCGATCATCAAGTGGTGTTACGGTGGCAATTCGGCGCAACAGTGCGTGGATTTGTTTGTAATCACTTTTGAAGGCAGACCTATCCCGTACAGACAAACCATTTTCAATATTTTGCATCAATTTGAAAAAGATCTTTGTCTAAAGAACTGTAGTATTTGTCATCCAAGGGAGATAAGTCCACAAGAAATTGAGGCAAAAGAATGACTGGATGTACTAATCTGCGGTTCTGTACTACTGGACGATAAGAAATCCACTCGAGGGACTGTAGAGGAATTGGGTATTGGTAACAAAACCGTTGCTAAGGCTCTGAAGAAGGGTGATTTCCGGAGTTATAAGTCGTCAAAGGCTCAGGAAACCTTCGCAGAGGACAGTATTCGTAGAATGGAATTTTGTGAAACTGTAATGGAAACAGCGAACGCAGATGAAAATTTTATACAAAATATTATTTTTACTGATGAATCGACTTTTTCGTTACATGGTAAACATAATCCTTCCATTCTTCGACATTGGATCCAACAAAATCAGCACTGAAGTTATGCTTACCATACTGAATATCCCGAAAAACTAAATGTTTGGGCTCGTAACGCCCAGAAGAGGTACTTCTGGGCGTTACGAGGTCTATAATCGATAAAGAATGGTTGTAAAGGTTATATATGGCGGAAAGTACTTGTTGTTGCAGCAAAGTAAGGTTACTTTGCTGCAACAGCAAGTACTTCCCGCCATTTATAACCTTCCCGGAGTAGATCAGGATGATAACGCGGCCAGAGTGCGAGACTTTTTAACAACTGCATTTCCTCACCGTCTTATTGGTGGGACAGGCGCCATTCGTTGTCCCCCAAGATCACCTGATCAGTCTCCGAACGATTTTTTCTTGTGGGGTTTTCTTAAAAATACCATTTATGTTGATGAAGTCAACAGGGCACATAATTTACAGGAGTTGAGAGCAAAAAATACAGAAGCTGCCAACACTGTAACAGCCGAAACGCTCTCTGGCGTGAGGGAAAACTACAAACGGCTCGGATACTGTCTTGCAGCGCAAGGCGGAATCTTTGAGCACGAGTTAAAATAATGTTTATTTAATTGTTTATTCGTAGTAGAATATTAGTTACTTTATTTTTTTTTTTTGAGAAGAGCGTTTTTATTTGTGCATATTATTTTCTGACAATAAAAGAGAGTTTAGAAATTATGTATGCACCATGTACGTGCATTTTTAAAAGAAGCACAAAAGCGAGCGCACAGAACCCTGCGAACAACAAACCACTAGCTACTAGCACACGAAGCGCGCACCGGGGAACCGCTTAGCCGCTGACAAATACGCCGGGTGGGGAGACCGATGTTGCCGTTCTTCTTTTATTTTTTTTAACTGAAAACATAAATTGTTTAACACAAATAAACTACTAAATAAATATCCACAATGAAATATTTCTTTCGTGTAGATTTATTTGCTCCGAAAACGAATCTGCTCTCAAAAGCTTGTTATCACGATGTTTTCATAAAAGTTGACGTAGAATTGTAATTGTTGAGTTTTTGTAAATTTATTGATACCAAACCCAATGCCCTACAAACTTCAAAAGTTTGTTACGACAAATTTTAGCCGCTAGAAACAAAATTACAAAGTAGAAAAGAAAGGAAACAGAAAATATAGACAAAAAACAATTTGGGAGTTGCATGTGTTATATCTCGCTAACTATTAAACGGAAAAACATGAACTTAATCCAAAAGTGATTGTAAATTTTGTGATAGTAATAGATGTTGCTAAGGGTCAAATATTTTTGGACGCAATATTTCTGAATATCTAATCTGAACTAAGCTGTTAATAAGAACGAAACTGCTAATAATTAACGAATTTATTACTAGCACAATAAATACAATCATAGTGGCTACAAGATAGAGAAGGTTCGTAAGCACCAAAGTTATTTGGCGACTTTTTTCTAAGATCCAATTAAAAATAGCGTTACATCTGAAATTGCTTTTATTGACAAAAAGTTTCCGTGGGACTTGCGGTTACCTCGATCGCCACCCGACACTTTTTCAGAGTTAATTCGCGCGTTAAAGAACAGAAGCAAAAAGGGGACGAAAAGAATTAAATGGCCAAATTAAAATCTCCCCCTCGAACGACCCAACCAACGTATCGAAATGTGGGGAGTCGCGCTGCTGGCAACCCTCGCTCGCGAACTTCGGAAAACGCGGCACTTTTCTAACGTATAATTTAGACAACGCAATGGTTTTAATGAAAAGTCTCCTCGACTCTGAGCCCCAATGTTGCAACGGGAGTCTGCGACGGCAGTAGCAGGGGGAACAGTCCCGTTCCCATGGTGACGGTGCAGCCCTGTGTCTGCTGCTGTGCTTTGGAGCTTGCTGCTCGTGCTGCTGCCTGATCCGGGCCAGCACAGTAAGAGAGGGTGGTGTATGCAGCAGCAGGGTGGTACCGTCTGTTCTCCCCTCTTCCCCCACACAGCCCCACGGACTGGTGAGCATACCAGCCGCCGTCGACGTAATCGGGCAATAACTTTTGTTTTTGCCAGGGCTTGGACGAGAGGGCGCGACTCTCGGGGCATTTGCATCTACAGACCCTTCAGGAGATAACGTACGCTCTGGGGTTGGTTGCACATTCCCGTTCCCAAGGCAATGATTTACCTAACTTATACACCTAAGCGCGAGAGCGAAGTTTTTAAGATGAATACTGATAAGGCCCAGCGCGGTCCCACTGGAGATTTTCAAATCGATATTCGATTGAGGGCACGATTTCTAAAATAAACCAACCAAGCGCACTAGTAAAGTGAGCGTTTCACTTATTTGAATCAAATGCATGAATATTGCGCTTCTAAACGCAACACGGCCAAATCTCGGCTTCTTTTCTTTTATCCGGGGAGTGTTATGGATAATTATAATAACAAGTTTAATATACATATTTGGTTACTTAATAACATTTTAAAGAGGACGAATAGTCATCTTGAGGTAAGATGTCACAACTTATTTGAATTTGAGGAATCCAAAGACATACAAAACTACCAAACAACAACAAAGTCAAACCTTAGAACTCACAAATATAAAAGAAGCAAATACTCGCAAACTATATCCCACAAGGGCAATAGACATACAACAAGATATAAGAACAAAAATAAGAGCCTAACATACGAATGCTTTAAAATCAAAATTAAACATATGCTTATGCATGACCAACTGCTGAGATGATAGACAGAGCGTGACCAACAGCCACACCATAAACAAAAGCTCTACTAGTACACCCTTCAATACCATCCACAGAGAAGAGGAATACTCAACACTGACAGAAGCATGAAGGGAGAAAGAGTACGCATATATGCATAATTTATGTATACTGTATACTCACATTCTAATTTATTGAAATATTATATGCATTGTAAATAAAAACACTAAACTTAAAAAATCTGATGTGGCCAGACACATGACTTTATCATACAAAAGATAAATCGTGTCTGCATTAAAATTAAACTAGGTAGCCAGGATTTTACAGATATTTTTATACTATTGACAGTAGGTATTGTCAAAACATCAGCATTTGACACTACATACTGTCATTAGAATAATAGTTATTTATGTCACAACTGCCGAAAGTACGGAATAGCGCGACGAGCGGTGATGCGACGCGTTACCGAAGGCGGAGCGTCGCCGTCGCATGTGAGCGTGTCGCGCTATGTAGTTTTCGGCAGGAGTGACGTTTTTTTTAATGCTTTTTGAGAAATATGTATTTAAAAAAAATTATTAAAAAATGGTTATATTTCTGTATAGGAAATATTAGGTTGGTACCACTTCGACGAAACGTCAAGTTTAAAAAACTAATTCAAATTCTGACAGATTTATATTTATTCATGACACTGTAGATGTCACATCCGTACCAACATACTAAAATAAAACTACACTCATCGCTATACTTTATTTACAATTTTCTCAATTTATCGCTTTTAGAATTAGAAATAACAACGGGTTGATATTTCTTATCAACAAACAATCAAATTGGTGATCTTATTTTATTTGAAATTTGAATTTTGTACTTTGCCGCACTAAAGCGATAACGTTCCATAGCGATTCTCCAACCTCTAATTAAATCAGCTGTTTTCGAGTGTGACAGCGAAAAAAATATTTGTCAAATCCGGGTTACCATGTAGTTTCATATCAATGCAGATGCGACCGATCTCGATCAAATAGAATTTTCTCTTGCAGCTAAACTATTAGTTTTACCAAAAAATATCATAGGCATAACTTATTAAAAATTTCCTCTACTTTAATTTATTATTTAACTATTTTGACGAAATTACTGAAAAGGTGGCTCATTTGTAAAATCCTTGAAAAAGACTGAGAATAAACTACCAGTTCCTTTGGACCCTTTTGAATCAAAAGCTTTTCAGCTCTAAGTTTGGTCATAAAACTTCTAAATATGAACTTTCGTCTCGATACCTTTAGTAGTTTCTCCGGCATCGTCACCACAAAAATCGTTTACACACACAGACATACACACAGACACACAGACACACACACAGACTTTTTTGTACCTTGGTCAAAATTGTTCTGGGGACCCATAAAGACCTATTTCCGCTAAAATGTCAATTTTTTTCGGCACGATTACAATACTTCATCATACTGCGTATGGTAAAGTAAAAATCTAATAATATATATATATTTTAAAAAAATGATTTTTTGATGATATTTCTTACGGTTGGAGAATTATTTAGGTGTTCCGGTAATTTTTGCTCACCCTGTATATAAAAATATATTCTGGCTGTAGAACGAGTTTTCTTAAGACTTAAGACTTAAGACTTAAGACTTAAGACTTAAGACTTAAGACTTAAGACTTAAGACTTAAGACTTAAGACTTAAGACTTAAGACTTAAGACTCAAGACTCAAGACTCAAGGCTTAAGACTTAAGACTTAAGACTTAAGACTTAAGACTTAAGACTTAAGACTTAAGACTTAAGACTTAAGACTTAAGACTTAAGACTTAAGACTTAAGACTTAAGACTTAAGACTTAAGACTTAAGACTTAAGACTTAAGACTTAAGACTTAAGACTTAAGACTTAAGACTTAAGACTTAAAACTTAAAACTTAAGACTTGAGACTTAAGACTATTAATGTACTGTTACTCTTGCGGGAAACAGCCTGTATATCAATGTTATGAACGTTCAAATTGATATTTAAGTCTATTCTGCTTCAAGAATAAATAAAATCTTATTTAACCTTTTTTTTCGAAAACCTGTTATGGTGCGATGATTCTATGAAAATTGCTTTTAACATTCTTCACATACAAAAGAGACGTGTTCTACCATTTAAAAACCAATGTTGTTTTTGAAATTGTTATTTATGAAAGTACCATTACCTAGCTTAAAAACCGAAGATGGGTCATACGCAATAGCAACGTTTTTCGTGTACAAAAACCGTGCTGTAGAAATAATAAATCATCAATCAGTAATAATCGTCGAGTTAAATAAACTTTTTAACATTGTCCACCTTTGGTACTAGATAGAATTATGTTCAAAATTGTCGCACAGTATAGACGTCACTTTTATCATTTTTCCACAACCGAAGCAGAAATAAAAATGTAAGAAGCTTAGATAATATATTTCCTGTATGTTAGGTATACTATTGATGATCACAGTTCGCAATAACTGTGTAGAACTTCGATCAGTTGAGAGAGGTACATCAAAAGTAAACATTAGATAAGGTCCTTTTTTCGACACTCTAACAGCATCGCCAGTATTAGAATTATTGATCGCAAACAAAGTCTGGAGCCATACGTCGATGTACTCCGTGTAAATATTGACGCCGTTCGAAGAAAATCACCATAACTTGGGCATTATCCGTGTCTCCCGGAGATGCTGGACGTCAGTTGGTGGTAGGTATGGGTCGTTTTGTATCCCCTAAAAATATTTTTCCCCTCTGTGGAAGTTTTCCTCGGTTAGTCTCGAGACGGCGACCCTGCTCCCGCGGGACCGATACGGGTAAACGCGACCCCTCCAGGACGACGCTAATGGCGTCGACAGTTGTCGACCAAGTGCGCATTTACGGCGAACGAGATGTTCCAACTTTCCTATCTAAGAATATCATCATGACTTGATTTCCACAGAGCAGTTCTTTTGTGTTATATTTATGGCAATAACCAGTGTTGCAAATTGTTGTGAATTATTTGAATGAGAAAAGTGTACAGCTTGTATAAATATGCGTTTGTTCAAACCTAAACTTTTGCAAACCTACAGCTTGTTAATTAGGAAAGTTTGTAAATGGCAGTAGCGGTGTGATTTAACAAAATTTTTGTAATTGATAATTTCTAGAGTTGAACAGGCCACATGTTAAGATGATGAGTATGAAACACGCCGAAGAAAAAGTAAGTTATTCAGTGTATTGTACTATATATTGATACATACTAGTGATGGGCATGATCGATATACAATAAGCGAATTAGTCATTTTTGAAATATCTCGAGATAAACGATTATTTTGTAGGAGTACTACTAATTTCGTTAGTACTACTAATTTCGTTGATTTTATTAATTAGTTTTTTTACATGTTGCGGTCGATGTACAAAGCGTCAATGGCAAACTAAAAGACACAAAATCCAATCGAGCATATTCCCAAGAAAGACATAAAAAGTTCCGATTACACACAATAACTATCCACAAGACCAAACAATATTACCGGCACCCTAATATTAATAAACGCAAGCGCCAATGTCGGCAATGTCTTTGTATCTTTGTCGGTATTCGGTGCCGGGGGCACTGTTGTTTACCCGCATAACACGCGTAGTATGTGGCAACTTACACGCAAAAGTAATCGAACGAATTAGTACTACTTATTTTAACTACTATATTAGTTCTAAAAATTTTAGCTACTAAATTAGTACTATTAATTTTAACAACTATATTAGTACCTACTACTAATTTTAACTACTAAATTAATACTAGTTATTTTAACAACTAAATTAGTAGTACTAATTTTAACAACTATATTAGTACTACTAATTGTAACTACTAAATTAGTACTACTATGTTTAACAACTATATTAATACTACTAATTTTAACTACTAAATTAATACTACTATTTTTAACTACTAATATAATCGATTATCAATATATATCGACTACTAATAATTGATTATTAAAATATCTCGCTTATGCCCACTATGACTTTTGAAAAAACAGTATCTACCAGACCAGAATAAAATGTATTTTAATTTAACCTGACAATGACAATATAGCGGCAGGTAGTAGGTATCTACAAACACCTGCGCATTTATCGTTATCAGAAGTTTATGTCGGTCATGAAAAAGTGGGGTTTAAGGTAAACGCACAGGACAAGAAACAACAAACAGCAAACATCTTGACGCCATAAGATGTAACGTCGGTTATCTTCTGTCGGAGGAAATGTGAATTTATGGTTTACGAGATATCAAACACATGCCCTAAAGCGATCGTCCGAACATCAATGCAGCGCTAGACGCGGGTAACTATGTAATATTAAAACCTCAAGGAACATTAAACAGAGAATTGAAAAAAATATCATTAACAAGTCAATTCTAATCCGTAAAGAAAAACTATTCGTAGCTTGTAGTAGATCTACTACAAGCTACGAATAGTTTTTCTTTACGGATTATATCTACACTTGTAAGAAATTTAGAGAAGAACTACAGAAGAAGTCAATTCTACTTTACTTTCAAAATACAAATAATGATATCAAATTTAATTTCCGATAACAATTTTTTTCTTCTATATTTGACGTCAACACTTTTTAAATGAAAACCCCATTGGATTAATTTGGCACGACAAAAATCACATAAGTAAGCAAAGATCCGCCTTCACCACAAATTTCGATCTCTTCAACCGGGATCTTTCAAGATACACTGCACTTCTTGCCTTACAACTCGCAAATTTCACAATAATTCCCGTTCCGATGAGTTAGATTTCCTTCCAACTCTGTGGCACCGGTCAGTAGATACAAGGGAAACTCCCATTTTTGTTGACATGAGGTCGAGGACCAGACACTTAGTGTCTTCTCTATCCTTTTCCTCGATACCAAAATTTTGCAGGTTTTGACGGCGACCATACTGCTCGAACTGTTCGACTTTTTTGGTGCACTCTTGCCTCGTAGCCTCATCTAATTCTAAGTCCTCAACCACTCAATTTCCTGATTTAGACTGGAAATTTTTGCTTCGTACGTGTCTATTACTGTACTTATCTGTTTTTCTACAATCGCTGATATAGCTAATATGGTATCCATAAATTCCTTTTCTGAAACACTTGTGTGATGAGCTCCTCTATTTCACCCACTTGAGAACGGGAGATCACCATTATGACTCCGACTCCACACAAAAGCAGTACAACTACACCGTAGAGTTAACTCACTTAATCACCAATGAGCGTTGATAGACTGTAAATAACAATATAATAATAATAATAATAATAAAGAATTTATTCTCTTGCCAAACAATAAAACAATCAAATAAAATAATATAATATAATACAATAATTTTCAAACCAAAGAGAACCCTGAGGTAATAGTTCAGATTAATGACCCGAAAGCCATTCCTGATCTTCCCCAATTACCTAAGCTACACGAAATCAAAAGAAAAACTTGAATGCCTAGCCTAACTTAATCTAATTCTGCGATGCAAATAAAGACAATTCAATATGATTTATTTTAGTTAAAGTTAATAAATTTGGTAAATTTGCTCAGCCCAATGTAGGACAACCAGTGGTAAGAACCCCGTCGTAGTGCGCGATCTCATGTTAAGTCAATTCTACCCTTTCAATTAATAGGTTACATGATCATACCTAGAAATACCAAAAATAAAATGTATACATGCATTTTGCACCCTCTGCACTCGAGCCCTATCCGCTGCAACCAAACAGGGTCCATACACCAAAGCACAATAATTAAACATTGATAACAGTGTACTCTCACACAACATCGTTTTGACTTTAATACTAAATATATTTTTGTATGAATACAGACATTTTAGGGTAAGAAAACTCAGTCTAATTATCTTAGATATGTAGGTACAATACCTGAACGTATTGTCCATCATCAGTCCAACATTCCTTGCCTGAAGGCCACAGGAATAGTGGATCTGTTTATGTCAATCTTAATAAAATTCTTAACACGACCAATCTTAGCTTCACTGCCGAACAGCAACACCTCACTCTAGCCCGGATTCAAGACAAGCGCATGTGCCCTATCATAAGAGTGCAAATGATCCATGTCAGAGTTAAAATATTCCAAAGCTCTCTCGTATTCGTTAGAAAGGAAGCTGATATACACCGGAGTGTCATCTGCATACATGTGAATTCTGCAGTGAGTAACAAATTAATTCAGTGACGAGGTATATATACAAAACATTAAAGGCTCAAGAATTGATCCCTGGGGTACCCCCTTAGCAATCAACAATGGATCCGATAAACCATCACGCAGCTTCACACGCTGGCAGCGCTCAGACAAATATGACGTAATCAAACAAATAAACGCATCGTCGCATCCCACATAATGCAAGATCGACAGCAAGATATCGTGGTTGACGGTATCGAACGCCCTACTAAAATCCAGTAATACAAGTATTCTCATCTTACTTTCTCTGTAGCCCGTAACAAATTGTCAAAAACATCTAGAAGGGCGGTAGTGCAGCTACGCCCCGCAACAAAACCAGATTGAAAATCTGGAAGGATACTATAGGTCGTCAAATGCCGCCTAAGCTGAATGAATACATATAAGTTTCTCAAAAATCTTACTCATCGTCGGAAAAATACTGATAGGGCGAAGATCGCCCATAGCTTGAAGGTTTATCTACCTTCGGCAAAGGCAGAACAATTGCCGATCTCCAGCACAAGGGAAAATGATTCTGCTCGATACATGAATTTACAATGTGCGTTATAATCGGCAGAGCATGTGGAACAATTAGTTTTATCATGCGAATAGAAATATTATCAGAACCAACAGCTCTGCTTTTTATTTGTTTTATCTATGTGAGCACTGTGCTTTCGTCGGCAACGGCAAGACGAAACACCTGTCCGATACCATTGTAGGTGAAGTTTTTATAAAAATCGATTGTATCAGCAAAATTGATCGGAGTGTCAGGGACACTGCTTATAAATGCATTATTAATATCACTGACATCAGAAAATTGTACAGGTACTTCTCTAGAATTATTCCTGATGAATTTTTGCTTTGATACAGAACATTTAATGATCCGCGTTATACTAGCTTGTACTATTCATCCGCCATCATGGTTCTCATAATGCAGGAATAATGTAATTAGTCTATTTCGCATTAGTCATAACTTTCCAAAAATTATTGCTATACTATCTACTGGTCTTAATTTTCTGTGATACCCGAATATTTGGTATCGTTAATGTTTTATCTGGACCGGGCGTCACCTACATAAAGTATATAAGTAGTTCAATTTTATTTAAAGTTGAATGTTTACCCTAATGAAACAAGAATGATGCAGTCGCGGTGAAGATGCAATTTGGCGCATTTTCGGCCATTGAACTGACACTCTATTTATTGGAAACATCACAACCAATTTCCATCCCATTTTAATACTTTGCAGTGGGCTAGTAACAGTATCTATATGACATGTATACAACTGTTGTTCAAAGCTTTTATTATAATTAATATTTATTATATTAAATATTAAGATATCGGTACAACATTTATAAAATATCTTAGTTGTTAAATTTAGAAAGAAGAAATTTATATAAAATAAAAATTTATGTAAAATAACACAGATATTTTCATACATATATGAATAATTAACAAACTAATAACTATGTGCATTTCCTATGTACCTTAACTTTTAAAAATTGTCGACATTGTTCAACCGTTCCAAGAATAATTATTAAATAATACCTAAAATTTCAAATGCTTATTTATAACTGCAAGTTTTTAATTCGTTAATTAAAAGCAACCGCAATACATAATTCAAATTCATTATACATCACACAGCAAATATATGAGTTAAGTTGATTTTAATACTTAATTAAAATTTATTATAGATGACACCGCAAACACTTAAATTAAATTTATTTTCAAATTCTAATGTATAATACATTAAATCTTCATGAAAACTGTTTTCAGATCTCCAGTACAATTAGGTGAGTTAATTCACAATTTGACAATAATGTAGGAGAGTGTTTTCGACGTTTTGCATTCACATATTTCCAAAATTAGTGCCATTTCGCTTTATTTCATTCAGCATAAAAGTTGGTACTATTCTTAAGCGGCATAATTAATTAATTACTCAAAATTTCATGGTATTCATTCATTTCAAATTTCATTCTACGCACGCGTAACACAGAAATCATATTCCTAGAATGCCAATACTATAAACCAAAAGTGCCTGCTTTACGACATCGCGCACATGAGGATTTAAGCATGCGCACTGCGTTTGTTTGCTATTTGTTATTTATTTGCTGTTTATTAGTTATTTATTTGCTATTTTTTAATTTGTTATTTATCTGCTAATAATTTGTTATTTATTTGTTGTTTATTGATTATTGCAATTTATTTGTTATTTATTAGTTACTTATTTGCTATCTATTTGTTATCTTTTGTTAGTTATTTATTTGTTATTTATTAGTTATTTATTTGCTATTTTTTTATTTTTTATTTGTTTGCTGTTTTATTGTTATTTATTGTTTTTTTTATTTGATATTTATTTGCTATTTATTTGTTATTTGTTATTTATTGGTTATTGATTTGTTATTTATTTGGTATTTGCTATTATTTGTTCGTTACTGGTTATTCATTTGTTATTTATTTGCTGTTTATTCGTTATTTGTTTGTTATTTAATTATTTATTTGGTATTTATTTGTTCTTTATACTTATTATTTTACGCCGATTTTTATCTTACACAGTTATAAGCAAAACTAAAAATTTATTGTATGTTAGCTTCGTGCCGCTAAAATGCAGGATTTAGAAAACCTGAAATTTGGACTGGAAATGAAAAGTGGCGACCGGAAATGTGGATCGGAAGTGGAAAATGGCAACCGGAAGTGCCAACCGGAAATCTGGACCGGAAAGGAAAAATGGCGACCAGAAGTGCCGACCGGAAATGTACTTATTGACGCTCTGCGCATGCAAACCACCTCATCTACCACCGTTCAATTGTGATGGGTATTTTTTACTGCACATCCCAAAAAATTTGCTGCAGCAGAAGGAACATCATACATATAGTGACACTATACAACATACAGAAAAAGATATACATATATCACAACTGTAAGCAATTTATTTCAATAAAATATAAATAATATAACCAAATTTATTACTATCCAACCCAATGGACCACAAACGGTAAAGCTTCTCCAATAAGTAACCATCAAGAACTATGTCCTAAGACGCACAGCTCCGACAGTGACGAACAGAAAAAATAGCTGATCAAACTTATCTACCGACATTCCTTAAACGTATGCAATTTGTTAATAAGCAATTTATTGCTGAACTGATGAAATTTGTCGAAATGTTACAGTTTTGTTTATTTAATATTGACGAGTTTTACAAGATGTCAATTGGCGCATGTGTGACTTTGGGCACAACGAATGAAGCCACAAACCACATCATGACAATAAAGCACCGATGTGTCACCATAATACACAGAACGGCCATGATGCTCGCTGGTACATGATTTAAACTATAAACATTTTTCAGCACATTACAATTTGATAGATTTAAAAAAAAAAGTTAATTTTAGTAATTACTAGAGTTTCTCAGAGTGGAGGTTTGACAACCGATTGCTGTGAGCATCTAGAGACAGTCTGCTTTATTTTAAACCCAACATTGTTTAGCACGGTTTGTATTATATGAGAAATAAGATAGCTGACGAATGTTCTGAAAAATGACGTTCTCTATTTGGGTACAAAGGCGGTCGTCGAAACATGGAGAAGGTTTCTTCAGTGAGCACCCTTTACAGCCAAATCTGCTTCGCCAAATACAACGGTTGACAACTGCTGATCTGACCACACAAACATAGCTCAATTCTCAGCCATCCAGCTCTCCGAAAGTCCTCGGATATAGGTTGACGTCTGGGGCATCTAGTTGCGTACGCCAGGCAGCTATAGTGGAACCTCTGTAGTCCCCGCCGCGGCGCGCCGACAATATTAGAGAATCTGAAATTAGAAGTTTTACATCTGATGGCAATAAACGTTTAAAATGATATAAAGCTTCAGTTTTGTGAAGGTCCGTTGACAAAGTTTGTCACCATACACAACATTTTTCTAGAGATTATGCTTCTAGAGATTAGGCTCACCATGGAGATCTCGCTTATTAGTGGAGATAGAGCCTATGTTTAAATTTGGCAAACTGTCGTATTCGTGTCTTGATCAATTATCTGAAAATAAATTTAAGCTATCATTTTTCATTTTCAAGATATTCGCAAAAAACTGAAATGTTAAGATATTGTTTTAATTTTTTATTCAAAACCAAATGTAGCTAGACATTTGAAACAAAAACATTCTATAGCTACTTTTTGACAAGGAATGCAGTGTCATTTTTTAGTTTCAAACAACATCAAAGATGGCGGCGTAACCATGGCCAACTTTTGTTTTTCTTATGGGCGCCATATTGAATTTTTGCGTTTTCCGATAGTCGTATCTTTTCTAATTTCCGCAATGTATAACATGTTAGCATTATTTTATCAAACAATGGTGTAACAATCAACAAACCTTCAGGTACCCAATGGAAGCTTGGTTACAGACCGCCGGACTCGTTGCCAAGAAACGTCAACAAAATTCACTTGGATCAAGCTGGATGTGAAATGCGGTTTACCAACAATGAAGACCGTTATATGATAAGGGCTTAGTATTATTGTTCTCATAGTGCCCAATCGTACAATATTCCTAACATTGGACAGAAATTTAGCGGCGCATGGATCGTTTAGTAAATCCTGCAATACTTATAGTCCTCCCATCATTTCGTCGTATGAGTCGCAATTTACACATTTTAGAATGTTTAATCGGAACAATGAGCATTATTAAGTTATCAGAAAATTCTAGGCACACCAGACCAATGAGGCGACTGAAACGTTTTGGAATTGAAGTTTAGATTGGTACATCCCCATCCCAGAACCATTTAATTAGTTCATGTACATGAATAGTTCATGTTCCAGGAAAACTTGAATGGAGAAGGATATTTAAATCTTCTGCGCACCCAAGTGGCAGACTATTTTGACGATGTTGCGTTGGTGTAAGCAATAATGTGGTGGTGGAAGCAAGATGAGCACCGCCTCACAATGCGACAGTTCTACGAAATTAATTAAATCAACAATTTCCAAATCGCTGGAATAGCAATGGTGGAGCGGTGATATGTTCTGCTAGATCCCCTCATTTAAGTCCTCTGGACTATTTTCTATGGGGAACTATGCACGACGAAATTTATCACGATACTCACAGAAATATCGAGGAACTGTGGTCAATGGTATTCCGGAAAGAACAGTAAGAATAGCATTACAACATGTAGAAACGCGGGCACGGTTTTATGCCTTCAAGAAAATTGAGACCTATTTGAACTGTTACTTAAAAAATAACTTTTTTGTTGTATAAACTTGTTTCTTTTACAATCTGAATGTTGCTAATCCAAAGCACTATTGGTCTGTCCGGCGGTCTGTAACCAAGCTCGAGTTGGGTACCTGATAAGCAGTGGCGTAGCTACAATGGGTGGCACCCGGTGCGGCTATTGTGGTGTCACCCTAGGAATGAAACCCGTTCAAAGAAACAAATATCCTATAAACATAAAGTATGATTTTATTTAATTAATACAAATGAGTATTATTAATAAGTAAGTCACAATATTATGATAAAAATAGTACTTCCTTTCATATAGATGTATGAAAGTGAATCTCTTCTCTTCTTAAAATCTCTTCTTTCTAGCTTTAGCAGCCGCAAACTCGGAAATAAAATTTTCAAAATGTATATTGTGTTGCCTGGTGTTCTATTGGTTTCAATGAATGCATCCATTAGTTCGTGGGCATGTTTCACTATTGAGGAAAGAAGGAAAAGAAAATCCCCGTTTTCCGAACTTGTCTTTAATTTGAATCGCTGGTTATTAATTTCGGACTATTATGTCCATCATCAGACCAGTTGAAAATATAATTATCTATGACATATGGGTTTTTTACCCAAAATTAATAAAGGGGATTTTCTTATCCTTTCCTCAATAGTCAAACATAGTGTTCTATTGTTAATATGCCAAGATTATTAAGTCTCTCTAGTTAATTTTAATTTCCTAAAACACCTTTCACACGAAGCAACTGATTAACAATTTGTCATAAATAACTTTAGTGCGATCATTAGAGTAGGAAGAGATTCTGTAAAATCCCATTCCACGATGAATTTCAAGTCTAGAGACGCCCAATTAGAAACTCTAACATTGGCCGCTTTTAAATGTCTTCTCAACGTTGGTATATCTAAGCGGTGCTGTGTGTCTGATAACTCATCATAAAATCCAGCAAATTTGGATACTGCTAATTTCAACTCTTCAGTTTTCTCCAAAAGTAGTGTTTGGCTGCACAACTTCGAACAATGAAGCTACATCTTAAATTGACTTCAATCTAGTTCGGAATTCATTACTTAATCGGTCAAGACATTCCAACATATCCTTTTCAAATTCAGCTCTCTGTGTAAGTACTGCATCGGTGGCCAACTCACTGACCATTCGTTTTTTACAACGAATTCGTCGTTCTATAGGAATGACGTAGTCTTCCGATTTGTGACTCCGTTTTTTTTTGTATTATAAACAAATTGTCTCTAGTTTTATAACTGACCAACACTCAAGCCTTTATTTTGCAATGCAATCTGAGCACAATTTATTTCCCTTAGAATAATCGAAAGCAAAGAATCATGAAATCACACACAGCAGGTATAAGGTTCTGTGCAGCACCTCTGGTGTTAAATTTTTTTGTTGATACACAATTTCTAAATAGCAGCTAAAATCTCTTCAAAATTTTCAGCAAATACTTTTACTGCAGCATAATGAACTCTCCAACGCGTTGTCGAGAGGCTTTTAACAGATGCTTTGATGTGTTTAAGAAGCACTATTCAGCGGGTAGTAGAAGCAGAAAATAATGCAAATATTGTCTCTATTGTTCCGAAAAATGTTACACAAGATACATTTTCTGCAAATGAGTGTAGGCCACAAAAATTAATTGAATTCATCAAATAAAAAATTGCTTTGTGGTAACCAAAAAAATAAATCACAAGTAAATCATAACCATATGTACAGTACTGCCATATGCCATAAAAACCATATAAATCATAACCATACGTCAGTACTGCCATCTATAAAAATTCGCAAAACTGTAGTGATTGCATAACTCCCACTTGTAAACATTTTAATTATTTATTTCTTAGACTATGGGTTACTTGGTTAATAAGGCTTCAAGCCTAAGTGATTTATAAGTTGAAAAACAGTGTAAGTTGAGTAAGTTTTTTTTCGATCGGGTGTCACCCCAAAACGGGTGGCACCCGGTGCGGGCCGTCCCCGCCGCCCCCCCCCCTTAGCTACGCCACTGCTGATAAGTACCTGATAAGTAGCTGTAAAATGATTTTATTTCAAATGTCTAGCTACATTTGGTTTTGAATAAAAAATTCAAAACGATATCTTAACATTTCGGTTTTTTGCGGATATCTTCAAAATGAAAAACAGCTTAAATTTCATTTCAGTTAATTGATTAACACAAAAATACGAAACTTTGCCAAATTTAAACATAGGCTCTCTCACCACTAATAAACGAGATCCCCATGGTGAGCCTCGAAATTGAATCACCCGGTATAAAGAAAAAATGTATTTATTGTGAGCCGTAGGTTTTTCTTAATTCCAACACAGGACATCATGGCATTGTTTAGTAAAAATAAGACCAACACTACCAGTGCCTCATAACACTACAATTTCATTTGTCGTATTTGAAGAATAGGTGTCACCCATTTTGAATTTTGAACTTTTGCACTTAAACTTAGACTTAAAACCGCATAAAGAAACCGTTTAGTAATAAAACTGTACTACACCAGTTGACAAATGTAATTATGACGGTGTATTTCACGTCGCGATGTGTTTAGTAGGTATGAAGTGTGCCAAAATCCAGAATATGTGGTAATTATAGAATATGAACATGTGATAGGCTCTCAACTTAGCGGTTTGATAAAGCATGAAATTAAAACACATTTTCACCATATGGAATACCAAAAGTTGTCTCTGGTCACCCATAAGCCACGTATTATTTATTAGGGGAAGGGTGACTGAATGTGTATTGTTGCAATGGGGAGGGTCCATGTTATCCTATTGTTATATAATAGTTAATGTAAGTTAAAATTAAAAACTGCACGTACTTTTATTTTGACCTGATTTATTGTCCAACGTGCATTCATTATTCCATCAATTTCAGTCACCCAATCAATCAATAAGAATAAGCATAAATCAAAATGAAAGAGCAACTTTTAAATTGTTGTTTTTTTACATCACCGACGGAGGACGGTTTAAAGTTTTATTGGGCCGCCTAAAACTTGCATTGTAGATTATTAACCAGGTGCAAGCCATATGGAAGGGACAAGTGAAACGATCTAACAGCCCACAGCGGAGAAACGGAGAAATACCGGCCAACACGATTGCGCAGTTCAGTGGTCCAGTAGTACAGTTGCCATTTTGTTGACTATTTAGTGTTTTGTTGTTACAATCTGTCAGAAACATATGTTCGATCCTTTATACTTTACAGGCACGTTAATATGGACCACAAGAAGGAATAGCGCATGTACATATAACAATCTACAGATTTTCGACATCGAGACAACTGCAAATTTCAGTAGGGAACTGCACAGTGCACGTCACACGCACATAAAACTGCCGACATCTGCTACTTCTGCTAGAGACGCTTGCGTTGGGTACCGGCCAATATTGCAGCGCTGAATATTGTGTACATAAAAAATGACAGGTGAAAAAAAATATCAAAAGTGTTTCTATGACATGACACTATAAGCCCTGAATCTTCTTCGTTCTCTTTATGTTATTAACAAAATTTTCTATTAAAACGCAATAAGTTTTGCCATTAAATAAAATTTATTTGCAATCTTTTACATGACGTTCAATTTTATATGACGCCAGCTCTCTATCTTATACAGTTTGCTAGGAATATCAACGGAAAATCTGCCTTTTATTTTTGAATAACGCCATAACATACAACATCTACATGGGTGGAATTATTACTGTTGATAACTTGAGTTATTCATCGTTGCCCTAGCTGGCAATAATTAAATTTTGAGTTACTTAATGTTCTTTCTATATATGAAGAAGCAAAGAATTTTGGGCGCCTCCTGAATGTCTGAAAAATGTGCACTGGCAATAATAAGTTACCTACTAAATATGTCTATTGCGATTACCATTAGCTATCCCCAAAACCAATATTATTAGATTGTGTGTCTCCAGATTTAGCGATTTACCCCTTTCATATAGCGTGAGTGTTTCTGGGGATAAATTGTTCTAACGACCTTTCACTTATAATACATGGAATAGAAGTTTTGCCACCTTGTAGTAGTGTTATAAAATAGACGCAAAATATGGAGATATACATAGGTGGTAGGTGGTGTGAAATAATACGTGATACTATCATATCATATCATAGGATATATGATTTTTAGTTATTTAACACCACTTCAGTGAATGTGGAAATTATCTACAGATTACACTTGCGTTTCAAGCGTTTGTTAGTATACCAATTATAATAACAATTTGTGTAATCTATTTTGCCGTCGATGATCCCTATCGTCGAATTTTCGAAACTATCGGTAATAAACAATTTTAAAAACACGATTCTGGCCTCTCAATTGTTTATCAATATTTTATTTTGGGTTTTTTGTCGAATGCACGTTGAAAATGACTATGAATGTGCGATTTTGTCAATTTTTTATGTGAATTTATAATCTTGTTGTCGTTCTAATGTTTATTTCAATATTATTAAAAAATGTTATCGGAGATCCGTTTGAAAGGAACTTTCTGTAGAATATTGTTGTCTACCCAATCTTATAAATGTATAATATTAGTTGGAATTCGCTCGAGTTATCGATAGAGAATGTTGTTGTAAAACCAAAAATACCGAGAAACGTTTACAAACAGTCTATAATTTGGGTGTTCGTTGGATCAATGATCAATGAATATACAATTGAATTAGTTGAAATTTATTCAATTAATTATGGAGAGAGAGTATTTTCGTGTTTAATGGGAATGAACACGATTGGAAATAAATAATAGGAAATTAACAAGAATTACTCCTAGCATACTAATAAACGATACAAAGGAAGTAATATTAGTTAAAAACAGATAGTATCGAAAATTCTGTGCCCTCTGATATGTCAGAATTAATAATACCACATTAATAAACTATAGAAATACTCAGAAATTTGTAAAAAAATTCTCTCAATTTCCGAGAGAGAACTTTATAAATCCGAAAATACAGTTAGAAAACAATTTTGTCGAGCTTATTGGGTCACAACCGTGGCTAATATTAGGAAGGAATGTGCAAGAAATGTCATGACCATAAGAACGATTTAGATTTTCAGGGTAAATGTAATTTTACTTTATGGCCAAGAAAAGTGCATACAGTAAGTATAAAATGCAGGAAGATAGCAACTGCTAAAAGGGATGGCTTCACTATTGTTGACATTTCGTAAGAATTATGAAAAGCAGCGCTTAACATAACGCGATAACATAACAATAAAATAATCAAATATTGTTCCAATGGTTGAACTAAAAAATGGCAATATTTCATAAGGAAATTACAAAAGCAAAACAATATTCCAAATGGCCACTGTCCTAGCTGTTGTAAGTAATGCCACATTTCGTAACATTAATACATGTATGATATGTTTAAAACTTTGAAATATAATATTAAGCAACTAGCTACCACTTCAGTTAAATCGTTTCAGTACGCATGACATTAGAGAGTTTTAGGTTAAATGGAAAATTGTTTTTGCCTTTCGGTGCGTCTGTGTTTTGTATGATGAGAAAAAAGATCCTTTTGACGACTGTGATTATAATCAAATCATTTCTTGTTTTGATATTGAAGTTTTCCAATCATCGTAAACATTTTGTAATGGCCCGGCGCCTACGTGTGCAACCTAATTTGGAATCATTGTTAACATAATCAGGGCCGTGTTAAGCGGGGGGGGGGGGGGGGGGGGGCGAAGGGGGCGCCAAGTTTCAGGGGCGCCAAAATCATACCCAGAAGGAAGGAAGGATATTTATAAAACGTGTTTTAAAAAATACATAATGAAGGAATTATTAAAACGAATTTATAAATTCAAAATAAAATAAAATATAACTAGCTATTTGTATTTGTTGCACGTATGTGGAAGTATTTATTACTGAACCTACAAAAATAGTACTAAACATGGGTACAGTATTAAAGTAGGGATACCGATTTAAACAAATCAGAAAAAATTCGTTTAATATAAATATCAAGGCTATTGACACAATAATGGACCAACTTACACCGAGATTTGAAAAACTTCGTCAGTTTCACAAGATTTTGCTTTCCTTAGTGATTCGAACATTATTTCACATAATGAAGAAACTATGAAAAAACATACTCTGAACCTTACAAGGAAATATGGAAGTGATTCAAATGACCAACATTTTGTGTATGAAATTTGAAGTGCAAAAAAATATTACGGTCTCTAAATGATAACACTTAGAAATCCTCCAATTAATTCATCAATTTGAGTAAACTGCCAATTATAAGAACATTGTAACCGCATATCGAATATTTCTTAGTACACCGATAACTGCTACATCAGCTGAAAGGTCTTTCAGCAAACTTAAATTGGTAAAAATTATTTAAGAGGTACAATGGATCAGGACAGGCAAAAATAATTGATGATTTTGCCGCTTTGAAGGCTATAGGAAAATAAAGTTGCATTAGCTACAGTCATGGAGACATATTTATCCTTATTTTATATAAATACTGCTATAGCAATACTGCAATCTGCTTTGACATTCTCAAAAATTAATGATTTTTTATTGCGTATTTTATTACGCAATATTTTAAGAATACTCTGTAAAAATTTCAGGAAGAAATTCGAAAAATTAATCGACATATATATGTCGATTATTGGCACCTTTTTTAACCACCCCCAATACGGCTTTCAATATTTTTCAGAAATTCTTTTCTGTAGTATACACATTTCCCCCCAAAATAACGTATCAGTTATTGTGATAAGCTTAATATTTTTGGTGATATCGATAAAAATAATGAGTGGGTACAAGATTAAAAGTTCGGGAACATCGGTACACGTCTACAATTTAAGGGCAGATTTCTCGCAACCTTGTTTCGTTGGGCGGTTGACACGATTTCGCAAAAACTTACGGATACTTCGTGGATTCCTGCATTCGTGGATTGACTCGCTATCGGGTAAACTAGAATACACCAGATGGAAATGTTTAGCGACATATTTTGTCAAATTAATAATATAGATTAATAATATGACCATAATTATTAACCTCAGTAAACCTCAATAATTAAATGTTTTACCCAACTTATTTGAAAAAAAAAAATCCGTTTTTTCGCATTTTTATATCTTTGTTCTAAAAGGCCCTGTCACTTCCACAACTATTAATATTTTTTAATAATCCTAGCGACTTGCGCGATAGCAAGTCAATCTGCGAATACAATGCCGCAAGAATTTTTTAAATCGGCCCGTTAGTTTTTGCGAAATTGTTTCAACCGCCCAACAAAACAAGGTTTCGTGAAATCTGTGCTTAATTGTAGGCGTGCAGTGACATTCCCAAACATTTAATCTTGTCCGCTCATATGTTTATCGATATCTCCAAAACTATTAAGCTTATCACAATAGATGATACGTCATTTTAAAGACAAGAAATGTGGATATACTACAGGAAATAATTTCTGAAAAATATTGAAAGATGGTATATATTAGAGGTGGTTAAAAAAGGTTCCAATAATCGAGATATAATTGGTCCCGGCGAGCCGCTCGGCTTTTGGCGGTGGAATCGTTAATTTTTCGAATTAAATTCTGAAATTTTTACAGTGTATGCTTTAAATGTTCTGCAATCCAAATATGCAATAAGAACATTGATTTTTGAAAATTGTACACTAGAATGTACCCAATACACAAAGAGTATTGTTTTTTTCATTATTCAGTAACATGTTCTTTTTATTCATTAATGTTATCTTATGTGTAGAAAGATGTTTTATTTTTTCGGTAGGATGCGTATGTAAGCGTATGTACCTATTTCAATATATTATTTATTCTTTATTCGGACTTTTATTTTTTATTGATAACATTTACAGCAATTTTTTAATTAGCAATTTAAGTAATTAATTTTGGCAAAAATAAGGGGGGGGGGGGCGCGTTCGCTCTGTTTTCGCCCCGGGCGCAGTTTTAGTGTTAACACGGCCCTGAACATAATATCTGTGATGTTGGGATCCCGACCTATGAGAAGTAGTGTGGGAACCAACCAGCAAGATAAGATAAGAGTATGTTGCTCATCCAGTCATACAAAACCAAAATGGTTCCTTTCATCTTTCAACGGCAACCACTTCATGCTAGTACTGCAATAAACCAGTACTAAACAGATAATAACTTGTCAATAGTAAAAAGTATTGATTTGGGCATTACAAAACCTGAGGCATGTTATTAGCGAGACAATTTTCGTCTCGCCTGCTGTTGTAAACACGGGATGGTATTGTGGAAAAAAGAAAGAAAGAGAGTCGTCACGAATGGTATTGTAACGGTCGTTGACGTTGGCAGATGGTTCATTCCCATATTACCTCTCAGCCCCAAAGAGAAACGCCTATTTTAAATTCAATGACAGGAGAAACATTCATTCATAATCAGTAGATACTATATCATAATAATCCACTTTTGATATGCTCTCCGCACAAGGTTTGTTTTCGTACACGTACCAAAGAAAAAAGTCTCTTCGTAACATCATAAACGGAATCATATTTAGGGTTGGAGGCTTACGTTTATATGGGAAGTTATTGCTCGGATACGGAAAGGGGATGATGCTTTCTCATCTCATCGATATTGCGAGGGCGTGGGAGCCGGAAGGATGGTTTTAAGATTATTTTCCCCTCGTCTCTTTCTATATTTGTGACTCAACTCACTTTTATTACATTTACTTGATATTAGAATGTTGACAGAAATCATATCTAAAAGAAAGGTTTGGTTAGTGTACATTAAAATTGAGTGTTTTAAATGTCAAGGTATGTTATGGATAAAGTCAAAGTAAGTCGAAGACAAGTCTATCAGAGAAGGTGCATAACTGTGTCAAACTTAACGAATAAATTATTAGGATTTAGAAGAATGTACAGTATCTGTAAAGTACAGTATTAAAAAAGTAATTGGAAATTGCAGTTTCAGTATTGAGTCATAAATACCGGGTGATTCAATTTCGAACCTCACCATGGGGATCTCGCTTATTAGTGGAGATATAGCCTATGTTTAAATTTGGCAAAGTTTTCCACAAAAACCTGAAATATTAAGATATCGTTTTTAATTTTTTATTCAAAACCAAATGTAGCTAGACATTTGAAATAAAAAACATTCTACAGGTACTTTTTATCATGGAATGCGTGTCATTTATTAATATAAAATAACATCAAAGATGGCTGCGTAACCATGGCCAACTGTTGTTTTTCTTATCGGCGCCATGTCGAATTTTGGCATTTTCTGATAGTCGCTTTTTTTTTCTAATTTCCGCAATGTATAACATGTTACCATTCTTTTTTACAATAATGGTGTAATAATCAAAAAACCTTCAGGTACCCAACTGGAGCTCGTTACAGACTGCCAGAGTCGTTGCCAAGCAACGCCAACAAAATGCACTTGGATAAAGTGGCGCCCTCAGCGTTAGGTTTGCCATTTAACCAAATAAACCTTAATTGTGGTAGATTGTGGATGTAAAATGTCGTTTACCAATACCGAAAAGCGTGATATAATAAGGGTTTATTATTGTTCTCTTAGAAATGTCGCATCGTACAATATTCCTAACATTAGACGGAAACTTAGCGGACCATGGATCATTTAGTAAACCCTGAAATTCTTATAACCCTCATGGAAATGTTGAAACTGATCAATGAGGTATTTTAGAAATGGTAAACGTTAAATTACCATTATTTGCAATGCTTCAACTACTGGTCTTATTTTATAATTGAGAAGCGGCGCCGCCAGCCCAAACTTTCTGAGCTATCTCCTCCGACCGGAGAGCACGCACGGCGAAGCCGGACCCCCCAATATACGCGTTTTGGAAACGCTCCACGACGCGCGTGTGCCCCAAAAATGCCCCCGAATGGAGTCGTGCAGATACCCTATAGCAAGTATGGCGGACGGTCGTGTGACGTCAGAGTCTGGCGCTCGGAGAAACGTCAAATTAATTTGTCAAAACTTACAATTGCATCTTTTCGTTCATACGTGTAGGTAGTAAAATTATAGGTTACCTGACGTTGACGGGTAAATATATCGCCGCAATCGGGATGTTTTGGCCGAAAAGCTGAGAAAACTGAGGAAAATTGCGATGTTTCATATAAGCGCGATAACTTTGCTTCATATGTTGGCCGAGATCGTCAAAATCTAATGTTGTTACGCGATGCGATGCAACGCAGGTAAAAGTGTCAAAGTTGCCACTTTTAGTTAAGTTTGTATAGATTTAACGAAAGCAAAGCAGCTGCTATGCAAGTTACACTAGAAAAAACGACACGGGCAGATAATTTTCAACACTTCGCCAATTAGTGCCATGGCCGAGAGGTGTAAGGTGCCGATCTTTTGATTTTTCGACAGGAATAGCTGCGGTTCAAATCCCGATGGGAGTTTTTTTAATTTTTTTAATGCTTCAGGTAATTTGTTTAAGGTACCCCATATTGTGTTTTTAAGGCTTTGTTTATTTTTTATCATAATATACAGGAGGGCATTTAAATTACAACACGTAATACGAATTTATAATACGAATCACATACAAGAAAATGAATTTAGGTGCATCTAAAAAATGGAAATAATAAACAGGTGTTTCCTAATTTAGAATAACAGTATAAATCGATTTTGAAATTAACTATAACTATTTATCACTAATTAAAAATTATATGGGCAGCATATAGATATTATACCGGGTGTCCGGTAGAAACTTTGACAACATTAATGGGACAAAATTAAAATAATACCTTTTCAGAAAATTTTATTCTTCATATAAGCTTCTAATTTAATTCTTCTTTTGTGTTAAACCTAAAACGCAAATATATTATCTGCTTGCATGTACCGGGTATTACCAAATATATAACAAACTCTTAGGAATAAAGTAGCTTTATGTTCTTCTATCCCTTCATTCATTTATTTATTTTTTGCTATAAGAATTTATGCATTGTATTCATTGAGTCAGACTCAAGAAACACTAATTTTTTTCTCTCTCCTCAACTGTCTTCATTGTACTCTCATGAACACGACTATAATCGACTGACACGATGGTTTAAGTTTCGACATTTTCATGGTATTTTCAGTTTTAAAAATCCTTTCTCAATTGCATTCCAACTAATATTGTAGCCGTGCCACTGCTGGTAACGAACACGAATCAATAATTCTTATAGCAAATTAATAAGCATAAACAGAATGACGACAATATTAATGAGAATTCACTCAGTTGTCAAGAGGAAATGTTTAAAATGGTCCTCCAATTAAAATTCTAACAGGACAAATTTAAAAAAAAATACAAAATATAACAAATTCTGTAATCGCGTTCAGCGTGCATCCTATAGAAATTTCTGATGAGAGACACTATTTTAAAATTTACCGAATAACCACCATTTTGTTGTCGTTGAAGACAACTAACGAGAACCGAACTATTGCTATTTCGGTACCAATTTTTGCCAATATGACGTAAAAACTATCCTATACAAAAGAGCTGTTTTGAAAGACCTATTTTATGATACTACACATGACCTAATTGTAGTTACCCAATGTTCGTATCATATTACATGCATGCATTCTGCATACCGTTATTATTAACGGTTATTTTTTGACCTTGTGTATTTGAGATAAACGGGTCTATAGTCGAATTAACAGCGCGAAATAATGGAACCTCTAAGTAGTTTCCTGTAAACTCTACAAGTTGTCGTTTTGTATTTATTCTACTTTTCAATCTTAACTATTCAAGTCTACTGTACAAGCAAATATATTCAAATCTTTAGTATTCAGAATCACCCATGAAAGCAAGCATTAAAAAAATATAGGGTTGATCACCCCCAAAAACTAAACTTATGTCTGGGATACGTTGTGAAAACAGTCAAAAATATCAGCTATCCAAGAGGATCCGACAATACCTCCTGCGGAAGATATGCTGTAGAACGGATGTCCATAACCATAATTTAAGATTCAGGGGTTTGTTTGTTCCACCTGCCCATCCGCTGAGCTGTATAAACGGTAATTCTCTTACCAGGTCAGTCACATATACAATGGTCTCAGGTAAGATATGAAAAAAATATCGTTTAACTGTTTTATGGGAAAGGTGAAGTGTTGTCTGTTTGCTCAACAGGGGGCACTTTAGGCATTGAGCGCACATCGGAGGCTGTTTTAATTTTTATTTTTTATGGGCATGTGCGATGTCTTGTTGAGTTGGATTTGCTGAAATTACGTGTAATTAGACTCTCGAGTAATTTTTTTGTTTTGATTATTTCTCGGAATTATTGATATATTATTGGTACAATTATGTCTAAGTCCTAGTTTGCGTAAGTTGTTGAGTGGAAGAGTAAGGTAATTTGGAAACAAGTGTGCTGAGCTCCGCCCCAAATATAAATATTTTTTTGTTGCATTTAATATTGTTTTATGTTAATAAAGGAATTATATATTTATTTAATTATTTATTTATCTGTAAAATGCCGGCTAACTAGTTTTATTTTAATGCAGCTAAACTATTAATTCTATATCTTGTATGATAAAGTCATGTGCTGGCCACATCAGATTTTTGGAAATAAGACGTAAGCAATCTATCGTCGGAGAGGGGCGCAAATCGGTGTTTGTCATAGGCGCCATTTCCTCTAGGTACGCCACTGCCTACAACTACAAGAAAGCAGAAGTTAAAATAGTGTACGAATTGACTGAGCGCAAGAGAGAAGCCTAGAATGCGATATTAGCTCGATTATGCCAGAAAGGCGACCAAAGCAAATTTTAAAAATAAGGTACTAAGAATATGGTTTACGCTCCTTGGTGCATACGGAGCAGTGTCCTGCACAGCATTCTTGGTGTCCTACGCGTCATCCAAATGATGAAAAGATTCACTGCAAAGCATGAAAAAGATCTAAACCCTTCGAACTAGTTCAGTGAATGTGTAAAAAGCAAAGCACGGTGAGCGAAGTATTAGTGTTTCTAATTTAGGACAAGTTAGGTAAAATATAGGACCAGGGCCGGCCCAAGCTTTTGCGGGGCCGGGTTCCAACAATTGCGCGGGGCCGGGTTCCAAATGCGCGAGGCAAAAATTGCAATTAATGTCAAAACATTCATTTTTCAAAAAATATTCTGACGTAATGATAAAGATAGAAAAGAATTCATTTTGGATAGTAAAAATATCGCACTTTTCAACAGTTATTATTGGTTAGCGATTCTAATATGACTTATCCCGAATAACTGCAGATTTGCTAAATGTCAATAGATTTGTAATGGAACACCCTGCATATCTTAACTCTATAGGTCTATCGTCAACAGCTTAAAATGTATTAAGGATCTAATTTGATATTATTTGTAACTTAATAATTTAATAATTTATAAATTAATTATATATTACATATCCAGACGGTTCGACAAAATTTAACAATCTCACAAACTTAAGTTTATCTTTAGTTTAGTTTAGTATTTTAGTAATTATTTTAATGTATATTCTGTAATTTTGAATTACACCAACTCATAATTTGTGATATTGATTTTCTTCAAAGTCAAGAGAATTAGTAATTTATGTACCAGTCTAAAATAGTTTAAATAATATTTATCAAAGACATTAATTTGTTCGTTATACGTCAACGTTTTGGAAAATTAGGTCGCCTCTTTTAAGCCTCTGGAGGTAGACATTCAAGGAGATTTTGCAACTATGATAGCCGAACATGAAGAATATAAAAAGGTGGCGTTTTCAAAATAGTTTTATGGAAACCATAGACAATGTAATATTTCCACCGAAAATTTACGCATTAACCTATTGACAATCGTACCGAAATAATTATTGTTTATTCAGTTTACAATAATCCATTTATTTAATTATTTATTCTTATGAAAGTATTACTGACATTGTGTTATGGTTACAGAAATATTAGGATTACTACACAACAGTTTATTTCTACCAGAGCAATCCTTGTTTTTGTTATCTGTAGTAATTAGACCACTGTTTAACGCGCTCGCTAATCGCTCGCGCGTTAAACAGTCTCTACCTTCAATCGCTCTTCTTAATATACTTGTTGGTTAAATAACTATTTATACCAGCAATTTATAAAATGGTCAGTCTAACCTCATAATTATAGAATAAAATACTGTAATTTATTATACCGACTCACAAAACGACAACGCCCGGTTTCACAATGATCATATTTTATCCGGATCATCAGAAATTTCTTTATATCATGAATTATGAATTTGATGGTAGGTAGATGGGTGCTGATTTAAAATGTGCGGTATTGGCTCCACTGAATTAAGTAATTAATTTAGTAATTTACCCGATAAATTACGCTCTCACAGCACTTGTCGACTGCTTACGAGTGGTGCGGTACATTCACGCAAGTACTGGTGGAAGGTTTTTGAAATTAATTTGGAAATTCCGGTAAATTAACAACAGTAATTAAAATTATTGGTAAATTACTGGTAAATTACCAACGGTAATTTAAATTGACGCAAAACACCATCGGTTTTTTAAGCCGTAAATTACGGTAATTAAAAATCGGTAAATTACCATTAATTACGGTAATTAATTTAGTAATTTACGCGGTAAATTACGGTTTGACATCCCTGGTTGTAATATCTCTACTCATGTACAGATGGCGCCAACAGAACATTGTTCCCCGCGGTAAGACTGTAAAGCCTCCCCCAGACTGAGTCGCATCGTTTTTGTCGCAAATCGTTGTGTGGTATAATAACCACTCTTTTGATATACATAGCAGATAATTATCTGATCGCTGTTGCGGCGACAAAATCGCCTCAGTCTGAGGAAGCGGTTAACTTGTAACCTGCGAGGCAGTTCGCGGCACTGTCAAAAGTGCGGGGCCGTCCAAAGCGCGGGGCCGGGTTCCGGGGAACGCGCTGAACCCGCCTCGGGCCGGCCCTGTATAGGACGTCAGTGGATAGCCTATTACCTAACAAAACGGAAGTAGTTCGGATTTCTTGATGAACTATACACAGCACAAAAGTATTGCCAACTTAAAAATACAATTTTTGTAAGGAATCGAAGTACTCAAACTAAACTACTGTAATGTTTTCCATCATAGAAGCTGAACCTATCCATAGCTGCTGCAAATCTATTTATTTTAAATCCACTGAACATAGCGAGATAGCGAGAATCTCCTTGGCGTCCCACACATACTTGATTTCCTATTTGAATTTCGATGCATTTTAAAGTTGCACTCGTGGAAACGACGAAAGACGTCGGCCGCAAGGTTGGCAGGGACCCGATGCAATCTGAAAAACAAATCGATAGCTCGCGAGAACGAGGCTCAGCACGTATTGTGTGCCCAAGGTTCCAGCCGCATAATTTATGCCACACGGGAAGAGAAAAAAAAACGCGGTTGCATATAATGCGGATTCTCGGGCCACTATTAACTTTATCCAGACGTATATTATTGTTTTCGCCTCGTTGGTACATTGTCTACGTGTATGTTCGATTTCATTTCGCATTCAATAGCAATGGAGCGTAAATTGTACTAGGTGTTGATTTCGAATTGAATTACCTATGTGAGGATGGAGACGTTCTGTCTGTAACTCCATTACTGGTGATTTTTTTCTATACACATGTATTAGATCATACATAATATTATGAACAATTATAATAGTATCAAAATGTTCTTATTATTGATTAATGACGCTTTTGTGGTTTTCCAGTTATTTTTCCGCTGACATGAGCTCAAGAGGGAATATTAGAAGTTTCATGACCATATTTCCATATTTAGCAGTTTCATGACCAAACTTAGAGCTGAAAAGCTTTTGGTTCAAAAGGGTCCAAAGGAACTGGGTGTTTCCTCTGAGCATTTCTCAAGGATTTTGCAACTGAGCCGCCATTTCTTTAATTTCGTCAAAATAGTTAAATAATAAATTAAAGTAGAGGAAATTTTGTATATTTAATGTCTTTGACATTTTTTTGGTAAAATTAATAGTTTATCTGTATGAGCAAATTCTTTTTGATCGAGATCATGTTTGCATTAAAACTTAGTTAGCGAGGATTTCACAATTATTTTCAATCTGACAGTAGGTAGTATCAAAGGCTGGCTTTTTGACAATAGCTAATGTCAATATTATCCATATACGTATTTGGGACTATACGGAGCTTGTCCTATAGCGCCAATAAGTACTCTCGGTTCTAACAATGTGAGACGGAGATATATAGTTTGTCTATCTATGTAGCCCGGGATCAAACTGCGCATGCGTGGCCAATAGTTATTAGGACCGTCAACAGATGGCGCTATTGTAGCTTAAAGTGCGCGGTCGGTTTTACCGCGGCCGATAACCGGTAATATTCGGCATCACTAACGCCAAACCAGTGACAGCCCATAGATAACCTTATACATGTGGCAGCTCACTAACGCCAAACCACTGACAGCCCATACATAACCTTATACATGTGGCAGCTGGTGGCAGCACTGTGGCACCCTATGGATCATTTTATATTTATATGATATTATCAAAATATCTGTCAAATCCGTGCTAAGTTGTTTTATTTTAATACAGACACAATTGATCTCGATCAAATAGAATCTCATGCAGCTAAACTATTCACTTTATATATTGGATGATAAGGTCATGTGCCTGGCCACATCAGATTTTTTACTTTGAATGGATTTTTCAAAATGTTGACGTAATATTTAATATTTGAGCCCGGATTCATAATCCCGTCAAGAGAATATATAGCAAACGTTGTTTTTCAAGATTTGATGGAACTTGAAAACAACTTTATCTTTTCGATAAAACCTAAACTCGGTTTATGGTTTACAATAAACAGAGCTTAGGTTTGATTGATATACAAAATCTATGCAGCCTCAAAATCGATCCTTTGCTAGTGGATTCGGGCATTTATGATTTCATGTTGTCAGCCACAAAAGTATTTTTACTGTAATTTTTAGATGGAATACATTGTAGAATGGCAAATTTGATTTATTATATTTCGCTGTTAGTTAACATTATTGTAATTATTAATACATTAACTGACATATATGCAGTTATGTTTGTTATAAGAAGATCGATTTATTTGTCTTTTTACGATACTTGAAGGCTGATTATCCTTGTTCTTTCAGCGAAAAGCTAGTATAGCTTTCCAAGCCATTGCATGATTCCTGAACGAGTATTTCTTCGATCCTAGTTTGTTTTAAGGAGACCGTAGTATAACTGAAATAAAAACTTTACCAATCCAATATACTCAGTACTCACGTTGATCAAACGCTGCCATCTACGATCAATAAGTGAAATTGATTTATTCCCACCGCAGAGAAGTAAGTAACAATGTATGAATTACACATCTATTATTTAGACGTGCTGGACGCAAACCGGGAGGCAATCGGCATATGTTACTTTCCCCGAAACACGAATTACCCTCATTCGTTGCATTGTCTACGACTAATCAACCATGACTTAAATGAAAACGCGTTACGCCCGCCCGTCACGGAAGCTGTGGCAACCATCTCGGCGTGTGCTTATTCTGGCTCCCTCCGCACCATTACGGCTCCCAGAGCCCCACTAGCACTCGTCGTGCGTGAGTCATTAAGTATCCCATTTAATAACCCCCGAATACAGGATGCCGACTTGTCTAATAGCATCTCCTTTTAGGCGGAATGAAACTCGTCGATTTACTCGCTTAATTTAGACGTAATGCCATTCAAGCTACAGAAAACTGTTTTATGTCGGGAAAGCGCTATGTAGGTGTGCGAAAGGGTGAACAGCTTAACGGCCTTAATGGCGACATTCAGCGAACGAAATTTCGTCATAATACACTGTTAATTTGTGGCAATTGCATGGTGAGGATACCAGGTATTTAATGAAGTGTGTACGCTATGATGTATGTATGGCAACTCACCACAGATTAAACAATAAATTTGACTAATTAATAAAGTTCTCACTACTGCAACAACCCTGACTGGGGTGATCATGGTAACTTTGCCAGTTAATCTGACAGTTTTGGCATTAAGAATTTTCTTTTTCCATAATACAGGTAACAAGTAACTTGCAAAAGTTCCCATCTAGACCAGGCAATAGAGCAGAAAATGACTGAGTTCGTGGCCAAAATACGACCAGGAAGTCGACGGTCCTAGGTCACGTGCAACAGTCCGTAGATGTATTGTGATATGTTTCCTACTCGCAAATATCATTTCTTAATATGTTATAAACAAAAAACCTCAAAAAATTGTTCTTTTTCTCGTTTTTCGCTTGTAAAGCTGAACCGATGCGATGGAGCAATCTTGATACTTTTAACAGACGAATTGTAGATAATGAAAACACAAAAATATTAACCCTACACGGACTCGATTAAATTAATATTACTGGAGGAAGTTGTGAAAAAACGGAAAGATCTGAGTTTTTCAAAAATTCATAACTCAGCTATTTTCAAAGGTGTATAGCGGAGACTTTTCGGGTGAAAGTAGCGAATGCGTGTACTTTTAGTGTGGACAACCCAGGCGTTGTCCGATGATCAATGTTTGCACAATTGCGATTTGAATATGTTTATGCAATATGTTTCGGCGAGCCTGGATGCGTCAGAGGTAGTCCGATTTAATTTTTTTTTCGTATTTCGAAAGTAGAATGATTGTGCTCCAAAACGTCTATTCTGATTTTGCGTGAAAATGTTGCGAAATAGGTGAAAAATGCTTGCAAATATGACCGAAAATGTAGAGGAAATTCTGAATAATTTATGACTATAAAATTTTTTGGGAAAATAAATAGTTTAGCCGCATGATCAAATTCTATGCCATCGAGATCGCTCGTACTGCATTAAAACACTATAGTATTAAAACTAGTTAGCCAGGATTTGTCAGATATTGTGACTCTAAATGACAGTAGGTTGTGTCAAATCCTGATGTTTTGACATTACATACTGTAATTATAATCAAAATATCTGTCTAGTTCTAGTAGTTTTATTTTAATGCATACGTGGCCGATCTCGATTAATAGAATCTCATGCAGCTAAACTATTAATATATGGTATGATAGTCATATGCCTGGCCACATCAGATTTTTTGTTTACATAAGTGTTTTAGTCCAGGCGTCAGAGGTGGAACATCAGTTGATTGAGGAATTTTCTAGGACCCTCATTTTTTTGTATTGGCTTTTGCGTCAGTAAGTTTATATTTTGTCTAAACAAATCAAAATAATTATTATCGTTTTTTTTGCGATTATCCCGGAAATGACTACGTTTTATCACACCTTTTTTTTATCGTTTTTTGGCAATGCGCACAACTCTAATTACTGCGCGCCTACCACACAGCCATTTTTACCGCGCGTTCTGAGGCAGAAATTTATAAATAACTGAAAATGAGGATTTGAAGAACATAATAAACACTATAGAATAACACTTTAGTAAAAATAGTAAAAAGATTTTTGTGTTTACAATCGTGAAAAACAAGATGAAAAAAGGGTAAATGTCCTAAATTCGGACATTGGCCAAAATTCCGACATATTTCTGTTTAGTTGGATAAAATAGTAAATCTACAATATTAAACTTTATTTTCGGCATGCGGTTTGTTTATTTGCCATTACACTTATCAACCCACAATCGTTTCTTATTCTAGCAATGTTCATACGGTCAGACTATAATCTGATCTTGATAATTGACTGGAATGCTAAATGTAGATTTTTTCCTTATAAGGTAACTGCAATTCGACTTCATTTCACAACGTTACAGGATAACAGTAACTCAGAAAATCGTAAAATCTATTTAGACTTACTAAAAATGCGTTATATTTTCATAGTAATATGGTGTACTGCCCTTTTGACTACTATTATTTGTAAATTTAGGGATGTCAGAATTAGGTACATGTAAATATACACATGGCTCTATTGCTGTCTTTACACAAGACAATAACATTTTACACCGTTTGCTATATTACTACTTATTGCTATATTACTTGTACGCATTTTGCCCAAATTCCGACACGATTGTCGGAATTACGGACATCAATAATCCCGAATTATTACAGGGTGTCGGAATTACGATCATCAATAGTCCCTTATTCCGTCATTAATATCGACAGACATCACAGGAGATGATAGTTAAGAATTACTTAACTTGACGGAATTTGGGGTTTTTACCTTACCTGGCCATTACCAAAACAATAAAAAAGCGATCAAAACAGATTTTTATTTGGTTAAACTAAAGATGCTGTGCATATTTTCTAATTATATATTCAGAATTTCATGTTAGCTGACCGCAAAAGCCAATACAAAAAAATGGGTGGTCCGAATCAGTTACACCAACAGCATCTGACGCCTGGACAATGTCAGTCCTCTGGTGGCCACAGAACTTTATTTTTTTGTTATACAGTCCGTATAGTACCTCTATGTTGATTAAAATTGTAAATGCCTGTCAAAAATGAACCAACCCTCAATATATATATATGTAAAACATTGGAACTTGGCAATAATATGAGCATTCTCACAATACACGAAACAAAGTATGTTTTGCTGATGGTCGTCGTGGTTCATGGCAATGAATCGAAACTACATGAGACGCCAACCAATATTGATGAATTTTTACATTATTCGGACACAAAATGAACACAATTGATAATTTAGTTCTATAATCGTGTCAATCCAGCATCCGATAAAAAGTTTTAAGAACAAATTGGCAAACAATAAAAAAAAGGATAATATTATTTTAAAATGTAACCACATAAACGGAAAACAATGACTAAATATAAAGAAAAGTTGACAAATTTGAATATTATCTGATAACGATCATCGACAACGAAATTCAAAATTGCTATCATTACTATTATACGTAACCACTTAAAAGGCGACAATACTAAGTCAACTAGTTAATAATAATGAACTCATGTCCGGAAATGTCTTGTTTGAACGTTGGTGAGAGCCGGAAGATTGAACCAATTTTACAAACAGCATAGGAAAAATAGTGCCATGTATCATAGGAGGGAACTTTTAAAGCCAAATAACATTTGTGTAACTTTTTTTTATTATTTATCGTCTTTGAAAGGAGTTAATGAGAACCGAATTCTTTTTAGAGACGTTAAACAAATAAAGTTTTACATAAAAATCATTTATATATTCTATAATATATTAAGGCTCTATGCAGTACTTAAACGGTGCCAGGTGTGTGGACATGAGTTCTATATCAAAAGTTCGGTATAGTATACTTAATCTATATTTTACACTTATTTTTAACACCCACTATATTTGAGATAAATAGCTGAGCAGTGCAAAATGGTGCAAAGTACAGTAAAGCGTCGATAATCCGAACTAGCAGCAACCCCACCCCCCCTGCCCAAATGTAACGGCGCCCCTGTGTACCCAGTAAATCATTTATAGCAAGAAAAGAGGTATTATTGCATCCAATTACAATATTAACTATCTATTTAAAAACACTTTTTAAACAATAGGCCAATACCTATCTTTACGACTAGGACCTTGCGTTAAAAGACGCGAATTTAAATATACCTGAACTAAATTCTTCTCACAGCCATTTCACATTTAAATTAGCATTTAAAAGAAAAGCGGTTCGCTTATCGTAAAAGAAATAGGGTGAAATAACGGCGGATTTATGGTGGGCACATGAACGTTCTCGAGCCACCACACGAAACAACAACAAATAGCCCGGTGTCACCTCGTGACAACCGCGCCGTAGCGCATCGTCCCTTCTTTTTCCCTTTAATCCGTCCACGAACCTTCGACGCACGCCACCTGGTTGTTAACCGCCTGGATCTGCATAATCAGATTCGGCCAGATATTACAATAAATAAAGCGGGAGGGCGGTAGGCACGTGCCGCCGCCACCTAACGAGCTTGCCTGCGTTCTCTTCTCTCTTTTTTAATTCGGCTCTTTTTAAGGGGCAAATATTTACCGGTCGAACGAGCGGTGAGGCCCGTCGTAATGAAGAATCATGGCCAACTAAGTTTTCGCATCCCCCGGCCGGATTATTAAACGGATTCGGCTTTGAAGTTCGGAGTTTTCGAGTCGACCGGCGCTCCGGACCCGCGAGGGCCTCGAAGAAGGCGAGATAAGGAGGTTGTTATGAAAATTGCTTCCAAGGGTTCCTCTCCGAGTGAGCTACTTTCTGAGTGTCGCTTAAGTGGCGTTGTAAATAGAGGCGGTGCTAGGCGGAGCGTGGTTTTATCCTACAATGATGAGAGGAAATGAAGACGAAATTGATGTTTAGTAGTAGTATAGATTCTGTAATTAAATTATTATGTTTAGTACCAAAATGTTAATTTTTTTATCTTTCTTGGAAATTTTCAGTTCATCATTCTTAATGGAAGTTTTAAAACATCTGTAACCTCGGAGGCAATGAAAGCAATTTTTGTCTCTATGCAACCAGTCGTATTTGAGGTTAAAGCGTCTCCCAAACCGGTGCGGCCGCGGTGGCGGTCGCGTTGGCGGCCGCGGTGGCGATCAGATTCAACAACGACGTTAGATCTACATGTTCAGACAGCAACGATCTGGAGTTTACATGGGTGCATCTGATCGCCACCGCGGCCGCCACCGCGACCGCCACCGCGGCCGCGCCGGTTTGGGGGACGCTTAAAGTCGCTCCCATTTTTTGGTTTTCGTTTTCTGTCCGGATTTGCACCTTGGCTTATTTAAATCTTTGTCGTAAATTTGACAAAAAATAATAATTTTGCAGCATATTGTATTAACAAGGTTGTGAAAGTGTTATGGAACTCGGCATTTGGGTACCACAAAAAACTTTCAAGCGAACTTATTCAACGACCGCCCAACCGACGCCAAAAACATAATTATTCTGGTAAATTACATAAACACTGCAGCGTTGCCAGAATTGATATTAATCAATATGTACAATGGACTTATTATTAACAAATGTTAAACATTTATGTTTTACCATTTTTAATGAACCAGTATAAAAAGTCCTTAGTATTCTTCAGTGTGCCGTCTCTCACTTATCTGTATTTTAAAGTTTATTGCGTCTGGAATTTTTAATCATTTTCTTGGCGCTGCTTTATACTCTGTTATTTTTTGGTTTCCTTTCATATTTCTCTAGAATGATTTTCTTTTGTGCTTTCTTCTTTTTTATTAACAAATATGCTCTCCAGGCATTAGATAATAATGTTACAGAAGAACAGTTGCTTTTTACTTTATTTGGATATGAGTGAAATGTTAGGGCCCGTGACATGTCTGTGGTCCGCCCCCCCTCCTCGTAAAAAAATATTAACGGCATTTACATATTTATGTCAAAAGTTTACAATAAATTTGCACCATACAAAACTAACTAAATATTTTCCGTTTTTACTTTATCATACGCAGTATGATGAAGTATTGTAATCGTGCCGAAAAAAAATTGAGATTTTAGAGGAAATAGGTCTTTTTGGGTCACCTGATCATTTTTGACCAAGGTACAAAAAAATGTCTGTGTGTGTGTATGTATGTGTATATGTCAACTGTGGAGACGATTCCTATCATATTTAGCAGTTTTATGGCCAAACTTAGAGCTGAAAAGCTTTTGGTTCAAAAGGGTCCAAAGGAACTGGCTGTCTCCTCTAAGCATTTTTCAGGGATTTTGCAAATGAGCTGCCATTTCTGTAATTTTATTATTAGCTATTAATTTTATATTTTGTATGATAAAGTCATGTGCCTGGCCACATCACATTTTTTCAAATGAACCAACTTTTTGAATTATTACTATTATTTTCTCACATACAATGATACACTGTAAAATGATTGCGTTGGTTTAATTTGTTTCATCAATACAGAATATTATCAGTTTTGAAGAACTTGCAGTGTCATGGTGTTGTGTGTCGTTTAAATGCCACATGTTTATTCTATTTTGGCCTTTTGTGATTTTGCCCAGTGACCAAAATAATATTCTTAACTTAAAATTTTTTTTAAAGATTTTTTGCATTTTTGCATTTTGTTTCATTGCTATTTCTCCATATCTAATTTATAATAATAATTATGTTTAAAGTTATATCTAATTCTAAACCTGAATTTCAGAAACATTATAATAGAACATTGTTTTTATTTTATTACCAATAAACTTGAAATCAGAGATCAGAAATCCCATTATTTTTAATTTTATTTTATGTTAGTGGTAATTGTGACATATTAATTTGTTTTTTTTTCCAAACTACAATGATTACTGGAAATTATCATCAAAATGTTGATATTAATATATATTTCACAGTTTGAAATAGCGCATAGAAGTGATACAGTAATTTTCTCTTTTGTTTTGTGAGTAGTATGTCGACTGTTTTCGAAAATTGAAAGTAGATGATTAATTTCATTAAGTATCGATTAAAATGTAAAATCGATTAAAATCAAATATGGTTAAATTAAAAACTCAATTCAAATTTTCTAACTCTTAAAAATCCGCCATTTTTTTATTTGAAATAATTTTTTCATTTTTTCTTTTTAATTTCCGCATTATATAACATGTTATCTTACATACATTATCTTATAAAACAATGGTGTAATAATCATAAAACTTTCAGGTACCCAACGGGAGCTTGGTTACAGACCGCCGGGCTCGTTACCAAGCAACGTCAACAAAATGCACTTGGATCAAGCAGCGCACGCAGCATTGCGTTTGCCATTTTTTCAAATATTTGGTAGCTTATGGATTTAAAATGCCGGTTACCAACAACGAAAACCGTTATACGATAAGGGTTTATTATTGTTCTCATAGAAATGCCCCATCGTATAATATTCCTAACATTGGATAGAAATTTAGCGGAGCATGGATCGTTTAGTAAACCCCGCAATTCTTATAATCCTCACATCATTTGGCCGGATGACTCAAAATGTACGAATTTTAGATGTTTAATCGGAATAACGAGCATTAATAAGTGATAGAAAATCCTAGGCACACCGCCTCACAATGCGACAGTTCTAAGAAATTATTTGAATCTACAATTTACAAATCGTTGGATTGGTAATGGTGGAGTGGTGGAATGTCCTGCTAGATCCCCTCATTTAAGTCCTCTGGCCTATTTTCTATGGAGAAACGTGAACGACGAAATTTTTCACGATACTCGTAGAAATATCGAGGAACTGCGATCAATGCTATTCCTGGAAGAACAGTTAGAAGAGCATCACAACATGTAGAAAAGCGGTCACGGTTTTATGCCTTGAAGAAAATGGCGACCTATTTGAACATTTACTACAAAAATAACCTTTTTGTTGTATAAACTTGCTTCTTTTACAATCTGAATGTTGTTAATCAAAAGCACTCTTGGTCTATCCGGCGGTCTGTAACTAAGCTCCAGTTGGGTACCTGATAAGCACGACAAACAACGACAAAAAGCAAAAAGTTTTTTTTTATTATTACGCCATTGTTTTAAAACATAATGCCAACATGTTATACAAAATTCAACATGGCGCCCATAAGCAAAACAAAAGTTGGCCATGGTTACGCCGCCATCTTTCATGTTATTTCAAATTAAAAACGACACTGCATTGCTTGTTAAAAAGAATGTTTTTGTGTCAAATATCTAGCTACATTTGGTTTTGAATAAAAAATTAAAAACGATATCTTAACATTTCAGTTTTTGCGGATATCGCCAAAATGAAAAATGATAGCTTAAATTCCTTTCTGTGAATTGGTTAGTATAAAAATACGAAACTTTGCCAAATTTAAACATAGGCTCTATCTCCACTAATAAGCGATATGCCCATGGTGAGCCGTAAACGGCCGGCGTATTCAGGAATGTCAGCATTGGATTTGCGCGCCCAATGATTTAATGTTTATGCGACCTTCTATACGCTCAACTTAAAAGAAACGCACAGTACGAAATATATCACTGCCAACTATCGTAAAAACTACTGTAATTGTGATGTCATGGTTTGGTGAATTTACTAACTGCTTAACTGGTCTTTAGGCCAGTAATATACTACGTATAGTACAAACACATAAAATCTCACCGTGACCCCAATAATGTTGATGCAATCTGTATTGCCATTTATTGGATCAGCAATTGTAGTGGTGCTTAAATCTTTGCATTATTCGTTGTGAGAATTAATATTTTCACGAATATCTTACTTAAACAGAAATGGCGGATGCGCTGGTGCAAGACATGACATGCGCTGTAGACACCAACAGGGTCAACAAGTGAAGTCTTGTTACTCAAGAACTAATAAACTATAAACTCAAGAATCACTTAATCAAATATTTTGATGCTTTATGATGATAAATTGAGAATAAGCTAATTTTACAACTAATCTCTAACTGCGTTGTTATACAAAAATCAGGACGAAGACTACGCTATATTTTTTCAATCTGTATAGTGTACCTTCTTATTAGAGAATAACATTGGAAAAAAGATATCGTATTATCAAAAACATCGTAAACCGCCATAACATGCCATCAATTTTAATCAAAATTTCCACCCAAATAGCTCGTCTGCTTATAAGCGGCCTAAAGGATAATGGTTTTAAGCACCAATTCGCAGGGCGTTACATTAAAATTGATACGGTACAAAGTTCTGTGAGGGCGGGTGACCCATGCGGTGGTAGGTGCCGGACGGTAACCTAAAAGCTAATGCTTCCGATTGTTTGCGCAAAAGACCCGCTATACTGAAATAATTACAACCCACCACCATAATGCGGACAAGCTGCTGAAGCCGGAATGAGAAGAAACGGTAGGCGACCCTAGCAAGGGTTTGCGTATTATAGACAAAGGGCTGTATAACAATGTTTTCGATCCTCCCGCCCGCATTACCGCTATAGATGTATGTTCAACAATTAAAGACTTTGCGGTTTCGGCGATTTTATAAAAATTGCCAGTATGGTGCATTTGTAACAGTAGCTTTAAAAACGATTAAAATCAACGACTGGTCCTACCATAATATAGATATGCATAATTATAGTGTAACAAATTGATGAACTGACGTTAGTGTTAAAAGTATCTCGTAAATGTCGACAGTACTATCTAATCTTTTTAGTTAATGGATTTAAAGCTGTGAAAAAAGTTTCAATACCTATTTTGTTTAAGAGCAATAATTTTACCAGTAATGTAGACCACCAAGATACATCTGGATGTTGTGCATATTGAACCTTCAATAAAAAGCAATGCAAGCTATAATTAAAATAGGAAGTACTGTTTCAACAACTCCGAAGATAGAGCAAAACAGTATTGGAGAGCCAATGGTAAAAAAATGTCAATTCAATGTTGATCTATTTAATAATAATAATAATAATAATAATAATAATAATAATAATAAAGTACTTTATTGTTAAACTCATTACAAAACAAAAAATATGATCACATATATAGAAAAGCAATATTACATAATGTAGCAAACAATCCTATGGCGTGGTTCAGCTATTCCGCTGTTCTTCCACCAAAACCATACAATATTAACTATGCTGTGTCCCCATCGTCAGTATAGCCACTATAAACAAATGCTAAAATTATACAACAACAAAACAAAACCAAATATTAATCATGTGTAACTCGAGCGCTGACAAAAAAAGAGTCAAGAAAAAGGAAAAAAAAATCACAATTGCCGACTGCGCAATGACTAGCCCTGCTCAGACATTAAAAACTCCCTATATCTCCGCTTAAAAGCCCCAGAAGACGCACACTCCTTACAAGTCTGTGGAATCATGTTATAAATTTTTGGATCTGGTATGTGAAAGATTTTTGAAACTCGGCAGTTTTGTGTATCGGTGGTGAAAGGCGACCCTTGAATCTTATATTTAAGGTGTGCACGTCTCCCCTGAATATAATTTTGTTGTACAGGTAGGGTGGTTTCTGCGTCTGAACAAGCGAGTGGTAAAAGCAAGCCGCATGAAGCAACCTCCTTCCCTGCATATTCAACCATTTCAACTGCGGTAGCTTGTGACTTACATGCTCTCTGCGACGTATCCCACATATGAGTCTTATACAAGAGTTTTGAATTTTCTGTATTTTGTTCTTCTGAACATATGATAAACATGGGGAGTATAGTATATCACCATAATTAAAAATTGACAGCACTAGGGACTCACAAAGAAACCGCTTAGTATTTGCGTCTAGATACGTTCGATTGGAATATATAACTTTCAGATTACCGTAAGCGCGCTGTATGCACTTGTTGATGTGTACTCCGAACGTCAGACCCTCATCCAACCATATACCCAAACTCTTGACATTTTCCTGCACCTTAACTTCCTCGCCGTCAACAATTATTTTGATCTTAACCGCCACCACTTTCCTCTTTGCACTTGGGCCAAACAACATAATGTGCCATTTTTTACCGTTAATTTGTAAACCGTGGCGGCGAGAGGTCTCAACAAGCTTCTCGAGATCTGAATTTATGGAATCGCAGCCATCGTTGACATCATTCGCAGAAAAGAAGTGGTAAAGCTGGGTGTCGTCAGCGTAAAAGTGAATGCGACAGCGCGACAGTGCGGAAACAAAGCCAGACGTGTACACCGTGAACAAGATGGGGGCAAGTATGGACCCCTGTGGCACTCCAGAGTGGAGCGGCAAGGAATCTGTTGTTCGTCACATACGCAGCCTTATCATTTACATCGTGCATATCAAAAAATTAAGTAAAGAGGAGTCTGATATATGTCATGCATAAACGACTCGTAATTAAAGGTTCTAAAGTTTCGGACCTTTTTCGTTACTGATTTAAGGAGTTGTCTTGAGATTTTTAATTGACAGAATATTAAACAATGATCCGAAATATCGGGCACCTCACAAACTCCGCAAGACTCTACAATATTGTTGCCGGTGATAATTAGGTCAATAAGTGATGACGTTGTTCCGGTAATCCTAGTCGGCACATCGACAATCTGCGAAAGGTCAAATGAATCCATCATATCGGAGAGCGCAATGGACCTTACACCAATATTACTCATGTCAATGTTCAGGTCACCCATAACGATCTGTTTCGAACTGTTTCCAGCTCGTCTATAAAATTGCTGTAATTATAATCAGGCGGTCTATAAACGACTCCTACCCCAAGCACAAACCCAGACAACCGACATGTCATCCAAAGTTGCTGAATCCTATTTGACGTATCAAGCACAGTAAAATTTATACCCCTGCGAACATAAAAGGCAACACCGCCGCTACGCGACGCTCTGTCTCCACGCAACATAGTGTATTCAGGAATACCGATATTTTCCGAACTGATCCCGTCGGTAAGCCAAGTCTCACCCAGAGAAATAATGTCATACTTTCCCCCAACCAGCCTCTTAAAACTATCAAGATGGCACCAGTGATCTAACGTTTAAGTGACACAATGCAAGCATTGTTAATTCAAAAACACTAATAAAACTCAAGCAAAGGCATGTAATCACACTACTCAGTAAGTAAACTATATGGAGTATAACCTAGCTAAACAAAGGCAAGCCACAGGCACAGCTCAATATAAACGCTAAATGTTTATCCCTATACGGTCGAGTAACCCATAATACAAATATTCAAGGAAAGCAAAATTAAATAATGATAATAATACTAATAAGAACAAAAACAATCCGATTCAGCAATATAACACAAATATTAGATTAAACTATATACAAATATTGGTATAATACAAAGCAAAAAAATAAAGAGAAAAAAAGGTCAAAAAGCAATACAGCAAAACTTCCTCGAAACAAACAAAAAACTTAAAGAAGTTGCTACTTAAAAATAAGACTGGGCAAAAACAATCACAAAGCAATTGTTATCGAAGCTTATATACAATATATACAATATACAATATGCAGCCAAATCAAGCCAAAATTTTCACACAGAAATGATCTTCCAGCAGACTCAATTAAACCGCAGAAGAGATATACCAACACAAAAAAAAAATAATATACAATGCTAAATACCCTAAGCAATGCAACAAAATTCCCCCAAGACAACCTAAACTTAAATAAAACTTAAAAAGTAAAGTACAAAGCAGTTGATTCAAAAATAAATAATTGTTAATACACAGCCAACGTAAAGTAAGCCGCTCTAAACAAAAAACAAAAGTCAATCAATTAACTTTAAGTGAAATTATAATTTAAATAAAACAATAGTTAACAATATGACAATAGTTCCAAACAAAACGCAAAAGGAAACGCTTAATGTACAATAAAAGCAAAACTAACCTTTCCACTGCATCGCCCCTAGTCACCCTTCGACAATGACTTCAAATCATTATTAGAACTAATTAGATGTTTGACATTATTTAATTCTACGTAAACATTTCCGTCGTGTGTCCACACATTTTTATATTGAATTTTTATATTTTTATATTGAAACTTATCACAAGCACTACGATACAGCTCCATTTTACACTTTGCGAGATCTTCCTTAATAACTATACCAGTAGACTTCAATTTGGACTTCGAGGTAAATATCATCCGCCTCACACGGTAACTAGTAAACTTTACTATGATACCACGTGGTTTGGAGTTGCCACTAGAACCTGCTTTTCGACCTACTCTGTGACATCGATCAATCGAACTAATATCAATATCTGCATTTAATTTATTGTTAAAGTTATCCATCACAATTTCTTCGGTATTCTCATTACTATTTACTTCTTTCACGCCAAAAATTATTATGGAATTCCTCCTAGAGTACTGTTGCAGCTCTGACACTTCTAGTTTTAGTTCATCATTTCGCTTAACAAGGTCATCAATCTGTGTTTCGTAATCAGCAATAACTTGTGCTAATATTTTGTCAACCGATTCCTTAACACATCTTACAAAAATTTCTGTAAATTCTGGTTTATGAATCAGTTGATCCGTTGTCTGAGAAATGATGTCGACAATCTCCTGTTTTTGTCCCTTGGTGAACATGATTGCAAACAATTTCAACAAATTGTACTTGAATGGCCCTTGCAACGCAATCCAGACTAAACTTAACAGAAGCACACACTATGTAGACTCACTTAAGACGGTTGTAGTTTCTAATCAGTTACTAATATTGGAACATTTTTAATGTGACACAGGCAGCGTGCTAGAGTACGTCTACTCGCTATGACGACACATCTCTTATCTCCATATTTCCATATTGACTAAACATATTACTAGTACTTACACCAAAAGATAGTTCGTATTAGCATACAAAACTGGAAAGCTTTTTAAATTGACTAATTTTTAAATAAAAGGTGTACCATGAAAACCATGAAAATGATATGATACGCAATAGTATCGGTGATGTCCTCAAACTATTCATTATTAGAAACTTTGAAGGCAGATAACATAAAATAAAGGTAGTTTTATTTACTCTTACAATTTCAATCCTTTATTTCTACACAACTTGATAATAGTTGTTAACAGTTAAATCACAAAGTGATTCGATTCCTTGTGCAGGCAGATGCATGTTTTGCTTGCTTTTGACTTATGTCTCACATGAATATTTCATGAATATTTTGTAGAAATTCTAGTACCATTTTTTGTTCATAGAGTACGAATTCTCTTTGTCACATCAAGGTTGTTGTCACCCATATATACAGTTAGACCATGAAGTATGGCAACATGAGAAAATCTCTGAATGTACTGTTGTTTTAACAAATTCTAAGTCAATTTTTAATTATCTAAATACACACTTCTGTGTAAAATTCAATTTTTGATTTAGAAATTTAATTGTTACTGATTTATGACGTCATCAATATTTTTTTAATTGTCAACCTTATATTTTCTTTCCAATTTAAGTAGGTCTTTTAATTGTCTTAATGACAGCAATTCTTTTTATTGTTTTATACAGAGTGAGTTATTAGTATCCTGGCGGTTGATAGCTACTAAATCGTTAGGGAAAGAAAAAAATTTTTAACACGAAAGTTGTTTGACTCACCAGTTTCTATAACGTAATATTATTTTCATTTATACAGGGTGTTGCATTTGGGCGTGACGATAGTATGTACATTTTTGTAAATGGAATTCCAGGTATATTTTATTATTATATCAATACTAATAAAATTGTTTATCCAACCGCATAGGTTGGTAACTGTCAGCGTTAATAGTTCCCGAGATATTCAATTATTTCCCCTAAATATGCCCGTTTCAGGATCTTCTTGAAAACTATGTAAAAATTACAGTTTTGCAGATTTTGCTGTTAAACTATGTCACACAATAGTCAAAGCCAGTAGATAGATGATAGTATCCAAAGATATAAGTTTCACTATACAGGCTGTTCATAAAACTTAGTAAACTTTGATGTTTTCTAAATGGCTTTTCCTTGGGTTTTTTAAATGGAACATTGTGTATATTATGTACTAGTTGAATTGACCCCCCCCCCCCAGTTCTGTTTAATTTATGTTGGGGTGTGCCATATGTCCAATTGTAGTAGTTTTTGTGATATTTACAACTTAAGGAAAAATATGTAATGTTATCTAATAATGCCATTATTTTTTGTTATTTTTTGTTTGTTTCTCATTTGTAAATCAGTAATACTGTATTCAAATACAACTTAAAAACATTAATACTATTAGCATTTATAAATAGAAAAAAACAATTGAGATCTAACGACACTTAATAAGTTATTGCTGTCAAAATTAGTAACAATATTTGTCTTTTCTCTGAACGTTGAGTTATAATTATAGCAAAGAAGAATTAATTAGCATGATCTGCATATATGGCGAAGCCGACAGAAATACATTAGGATAGACGGCATCCCCAACCAAGTATTGTAATCAGGGTTCGGTTGCAATTTGAAGAAACAGGTAATATTAATTACGAGCACAAAACAAAAACTAAAACGGTGACCAAAGAGGGATGAGTAGGTCCTACATTAATGGCACCAAGGTCCCCAGACATCGACAAATTAGATTTCTTTTTATGGAGATATGTGAAGGAGCTGATGGTATACCTATCAGCACCTACTACACCAGAAGACAAGAAACTTCGTATAACTAATGTTTTTGACAAACTTGGCAGGTCCCAGGGGGCGTTTGCCCCCTTTTGTTCCCCCCTTTTGTTTTATATCTTCTATCCAATACTCGTATTTTCCACTATTTAGCTGCAATATTTAATAATCCGAATCACCCTTAGTCCCAAGTAGATCGGATTATCGCCGCTCTACTGTAATAAATAAATCATAAATCATAATTAATCATAAATAAGTTATAAATAAATCCCTTCGATTACCCTTCGATATCGCTTCGATATCCCTTCGATATCGCTTGGATATCCCTTCGATTTTGATATTTTTATAGTTTATGAAGAGCGGAATCGAATGGTGTTGGTTTTATTAAGATTGAACTTCTATCCAATCTTATTTTCTGCTTTTTAGTTGCAATATTTGATAATCTGAAAAATTTGATAATCCGAATGACCTTCGGTCCCAATTAGTTCGGATTATCGACGCTCTACTGTACTTCGGACCTTTTTGCACTGCTCGGCAAATGCACTGCTCTCAAATATAGTAGGTGTTTAAAATAAGTGTAAAATATAGATATAGTATACTAACCTTTTGATATAGATCTCATGTCCACACATCTGACACCGTTTAGGTACTGCAGAGCCTTAATATATTATAGAATATATAAATAATTAGTATGTAAAACTTTATGTGTTTAACGTATCTAAAAAGAATTCAAGATAACCCAAATTGGCTAAAATTGGTATCACAATTACAAAACAGTTCTCATTAACTCCTTTCAAAGAATAAATAATGATAAAAAGTCACATAAATGTTATTTGGCTTTAAAATTGCCGTCCTTAAAATTGGTTAAATCTTCCGACTCTCTCCAACGTTCAAACAATACATTCCCGGACATGAGTTCACTCAAAAAAATTTTTACTATGGTCATACAGACCATTCACACAGCGTATATATAACAACAATTATTATAAACTAGTTAACTTTGTATTGTCGCCTTTTAAGTCTTTACGGATAATAGTAATGATAGCAATTTTGAATTTCGTTGTCGATGACCGCAGAGAATCGCAGAATCACAGAATTTTCAAATTTGTCATCTCTTTTTATATTTATTCATTGTTTTCAGTTTAAGTGGTTACATTTAACAATAATTTTTTCACCTTTTATGGTTTACCAATTTGTTATCTTTTCGGATGCTCGATTGACACGATTATAGAATTAAATTATCAACTCTGTTCATTTTGTGCCTGTATTTTTATTTTGAAAGGTGCCAGTTGCTCATTCTACACTAGACCTTGCTCGATGAACACGAGCTGGAAATTTTTATAAAAAATTAACAATGTTTACTCCAGAATATTACAAAGTAATAAAAATTCTCCACTATTTATTGGCAATCAGACCAAATCTAAAATTCTAGGATAAAAGTTCAATGATTCTGAAACAAATATTGAAACACAAATAATATTCTTAATAAAAATTATTAATTACACATAAACAAACGATAGAAGGGCAGCAAATTTTCTTGCAATTCACTTAATACCAATACGCTATAGATATTGAGAGCATACAGGGGTCACAACCGTGGCTAATGACATAAAATAATGTGTAAAAACACAACCATAAAAGCAACGGAGATTTTTCAGGGTGAATGCATTTTAAATGTAACGAACGGTATGGGCTATTTGGTGTTTTTTTAAATATTTTTATTATTGTCATGTTTGTTGTGCCTCAATTTTAGAATCCTAACTAATAAATACGAATATGTCTCTATCAATGCCATTTACAACAAATAAAACAACGAAAACGCTACAAAATAATTAATAGTACCTATAGTCATTCACGCTGAGTCACCTTTTTTTATTACTAAAAAAACTCTTGCCCCCCTGGAACATGTTGTAACGGCGCCCACAGGGCTCCCTCCACATTGGACAAACGTATGCAATTAATGATTTACTTAGGCTGGCACCTATTGTATCTACGTTTCCATCCAAGTAACCGAACACCATCAAATGCAGTAGAAATATGGATTTTTTTCTTGGTTATTCAATTTAAACAAAAACGTCGACAGCATGCTATTTATATAATTGCCCCATTTAGCCTCCTTTGAAAGAGATAAGAAGGTAAGGCTGGGACTGGACTGAGCAGCCTTCAGCTTGAGATTAAAACGATACCATCTCCGTATTTTGGGATTTCTTTTATGATTACAGGTTCGCGTTCAATTGTTCCTTTACCTTTTCATCGCCTTTTTTCACGGAACAGCAGAATAAACATGGGGTCTCGCCTACCTAGTCGCCCGAATTTCTGCCCGAACAGCAGATGTTCAGGAAGTGTATTGTTAAATGTATATTATGTTGACGTGCGCCCTTTCCTACACGTGTATTCTTTCCAGAAATGATGGAATGCGCTCTCAATATCTTCGCCTTTGTGATGGTATGTGCCCATGTGCTATACAGCGTGACTCAGAGATAAGACCCGTAATAGTTTAGTATGGTCTATCCAAGGTTGCTTGTTAGCTAATATGTGTATCGAAAAAACGTTTTTTCGAAATTCAAATATTCAAGTTGATAAAAAGTTGTCCCTATGGACCTACATACACTACAAAAAAATGGCGCAATTGAAAAATATTTAGTTCTCCCGCAGAAGGCCTAAAGTTTATAAAATCCTTTAAGAATTAGAATTTTTTTTTCAAATGAAGGTTAGGTGATTTTTCTTTTTCAAATACACAAAGTGAATTTACCGTTTCCTGCGGGAGACCTAAATATTATTAAATTGGGCCAATTATTTTTGTGGTATAAGACGGTTGAATACACAGTATTCAATTAGCTTTGAAGAAGCGAGCTACATGATTCGCGAAACGTCAGCATTTACAAATTTTGACACACGGCATAACCCGGAAGCAGTTTATTTTCTAAATAACGTAATTCCTTAGTCTTCTTCAGTCTGCCCTCTCTACCCCATCTGTATGTTAATGTTTCTTGCTTCTGGAATTTTTAGTGTTCTCTTTTTCTTGGCGCAGCTTGTCATTCCGTTCCTTTTTCGCTTCCTTTCTTATTTGCCTAGAATGATTTTCTTTTGTCTTTACTTCTTAATATTAACAAATATTCTCTCGAAGCATCAGAGATAGATTTACAGAAGAACAGTTTCTTTTTACTTTATTTAGGTGTTTCAGGCCAGAATAATGATTTTCTTAATGGAGATGGCATGAGTTCAACAGTAATCTCCAAACGTGGCGTATTCATGCCAAATCGCTACACTCTGCTGCAAGTGTTTCAATAATCGCGTTAACAATATTACACACTATTTTTTACTATTTACTATCTTTTTCCTAAAAATTTTCTAAGGTAAGGTGATTAATTTTGTCAATTACCATTAAGACAGGTAATAGATTTATCAATATCAATACAAAAAAAAAACATTGGGTTGCCATTTTAAAAATGTCACAATGACGTCAAGACGAAAATGATTGAAGGTTGGACATTCAATTTGATATAGATATGTGTAGTTTAATGTTCAAAGGCGTGCGTTTTTCTTTTTTTTCAGATTTAGAGATTTTTATGTTTTGCATACTTTGCGATCGCACTGTGTCAAAGTTTGTAGCACTCTGTGGATGCACCTGGAACAACCACAAATATATTATGTAAACCCCAATGTAACACCAATAGTAAACCCAATATTATCTAAATATTTTGACATTTGATTCTTTTATGTGCCTGTTATAATAACTGGATAAAGCTCATCTAGCCGCCAGAGAACCCTTCTGGCTGGTTATAGCTGTATATGAACATCCATGGGTTCTTTCCTGAGCAAGATACCCTCTCACACCTGAATATTGTTATGTTTGCTTTGACGTCATGTTATTACAGTACTGTTGGTATGTCGTTATTTAAAATAATTGAATTTTCAAACGTAAAAAACATTTTTACTTTATCATACGCAGTATGATGAAGTATTGTAATCGTGCCGAAAAAAAAATTTGAGATTTTAGCGGAAATAGGTCTTTATGGGTCCCCTGAACATTTTTGACCAAGGTACAAAAAAATGTCTGTGTGTGTGTGTGTGTGTGTGTGTGTGTGTGTGTGTGTGTGTATGTATGTCTGTGTGTGTGTAAACGATTTTTGTGGCGACGATTCCGGAGAAACTACTAAAGGTATCGCGACGAAAGTTCATATTTAGAAGTTTTATGACCAAACTTAGAGCTGAAAAGCTTTTGGTTCAAAAGGATCCAGAGGAACTGGTAGTTTATTCGAAGGCTTTTTCAAGGATTTTGCAAATGAGCCGCCATTTCTGTAATTTCGACAAAATAGTTAAATAATAAAATAAAGCAGAGACAATTTTGAATAATTTATGCCTATGACATTTTTAGTTAAAATTATTAGTTTAGCTTCAAAAGCAAATTCTATTTGGTCGAGATCGGTCGCATCTGCATTGATATGAAACTTCATAGTAGCCACGATTTTGACAAATATTTTTTTGTGCTGTCACACTCGAAAACAGCTGATTTCATCAGATGTTGGAGAACCGCTATGGAACGTTGCAAATTTCAATAAAATAGGATCATCAATTTGATTGTTTGTTGATTGTTTGTTTTAATATAGTATAGCGATGAGTGTAGTTTTATTTTAGTATGTTGGTACGGATGTGACATCTACAGTGTCATGAACAAATATAAATCTGTCAGAATTTGAATTAGCTTTTTAAACTTGACGTTTCGTCAAAGTGGTACCAACCTAACATTTCCTATACAGAAATATATAACCATTTTTTATTTATTTTTTTCTAATTACGTATTTCACAAAAAGCAACACAATAAACGTTGATGTCACTCCTGCCAAAAGCTAGATAGCGCGACTCGCCCACGTGGGACGGCGACGCTCCGCCTTCGGTGATGCGCCGCATCACCGCTCGTCGCGCTATTCCGTACTTTCGGAACTTGTGACATAAATGCAGCTAAACTATTAATTTTATATATTGTATGATAAAGTCATGTGCCTGGCCACATCAGATTTTTTTTTCTAATGGAACACCTTGTATACCGACACGCCATCCGATAAGAAATCTTATTCCCTATCAAAGTTCCCTATATCTATCTTTAATAGTTTTTGAGATAGTCAGTGTAAAAGAATGCAAACTAAATACAAAACGAAATATTCTCATTTATAGGAACAACTTTGGAACAGCAGGAAAACAGAAAAATATCTAAAAGGTTTGTTAAAACTAAAATAATATATTTGAGGTATCTAACTTAAATTAAAATTTAATTATGTTGTTCGAAATGCTACCCGTTCTGCTCCAAGCATTTTAAAACTCTTCGCGCTACTTCTGTGATCGTCGTTCTTCGGATTTCTTGTAGCTGACACCCATTAATGGCTGCTAGGCTACTACTCTGCTAATCCGTTCTTCTCGAGTATAACTGAAATGTGTGGAAATGTGGAATGGACCTGACGTTTCACATGACTCCAGAAATAAAAGTCTAATAGTGTTAAATCTGGTGAGCTTGGGGGCCACCGCCAGGGTCTACTATTTCCGAACCACCTATCGTCAAACATCAGATTAAGTTAAATGGATACCACATGTGAAGAATGTGCCGGTGCATTGCCCATTTGATAAAAGCAGTCGCGTTAAATATTGAGGAGAAGAGATTCGCAAAAATTGTTCACACATCCACGAAAAATTTCTAAATATCTATCGCTATTTAAATTATCGTTGTAAATTTCGTATCTAATTTCGCCCCCATTACTAAATGATAGTATTCAAATCGGATTTAAAGAAAAACAGACAATATCTCAAAAACTATTAAAGATAGATATAGGGAACCCTAATATTGATTGATAGGGAATAAGATTTCCTATCGAATGGCGTATCGGCAAACATGGTGTTCTATTTGAAAAAAATGAGTTTTTTATGTTTGAAACTTCAATTATTGTGTTATAAATTTTGAACACCCTATATAAGATATCATGATGGACTAAACATCGTCTTATTTTGTTATGTCTCTAGTTTTGGATCACCAACCATGAAACTTCTAGTTTCAATAATAACCGAGATATTCAATTTAAAACGTAACCGCGAAAATCACCAAATAATTAGTAAAATCAAAAAAGTCAAAAATGGTGATATTTAGGTATAGGGAAACCTTATTAAAAATGATGAATTTTGATACGTGGAACCCAAAAATAAAATTAAAATTATATCATTGTATTTAAAATAATAAAGTTGATATCGACTTCCGGTGGCCAGACGTGACAGTTAACTTGAGAATATTTTAGCTGAAGAGCTCAGATCGAGTAAATTCTAATTCCAAAATTTCAAGTTTCCAGAAATAGTAGGACATGAGAAATTTCTAATGTACCAGTTCCGTGAGACACCCAGTATATCTCCAACAGGCAACAATGTTCTTGAAACAACTTCGCGAATAGTGTAGCAGGTGGCATCGTTCTGGAACCACATGATTTGCACAACTGAGCACACAAAAACTCTGTTATCATTTTTACCGTTTATTGCCGACACGTTCGTTCATATTTTGCTATGTTATTATATTGAAATCCTGAGCATTAAGGAATAAATCATTAAAGGCATTTTTGTCATATTGATATATGAATGGCATTCAAGTAAAGCTGTGGTATTTAAACTAGTAAAACTCACAAAGTTCTAATACTAATGTGGTAGTTTATAATTATATTCCAAAAAAGGCCCCACTGAGAGGGACAAGGGAAAAGCACAAGAAGGAAACCGTCAAATACATGTTGATTTATAACTACTGGGCCAAATTGAAATCCAAGGTAATTAGAGACAATTAAAGAGTAATTTTTGTTTAAACTTCGCTTCGTTTAGGAGTTAACTGAACTAAATGTTATATTAACTAACCAGAAAGCCTTTTCAATAATTAACACTATACGTTCTGTCATCATGTTATTGAAAACAGATCAAAGTAGTGGTTGGCTAATGTCCGGCTTTGATATGTTCTGTCCGGTGTCTGGTGTTATGTCCAGTTTTCACGTACAGATAGGTACCTATCTGAGATTTAACAAATTTCTAACAATGGTGCAAGTGGTACTACTGTAATGATCACTGCTCCCACTACCTCTAAACACTTCGAAATAGTTAATAATAATACCGGGTGATCTAGAACTAGGCTTACCATACGTCCCGGTTTGACCGGGACAGTCCCGGTTTGAGACATTGGTACCGGCGTCCCGGCCGGTTTGGTACTATGTCCCGGTTCAAATTCTTAACAAACTTTTATATCAGTAATCAGATCAGTACTCAGAAGAAGTAGCAATATTGAGTATAGACTGCCAAAGACACACATTGTTGATGCTGACAATTGTTTATATTCTTTTTAAAAACATTATTCATACGTCAAAATATGGATTATCTCGACTAATTAGTAAACCTTTCACGTTTTGTAGTAAACAACTCGTAAATCGCAATAACTTGCATCGACTATCTGTGTAAGTTTGGAATATATTAAGAGACTACGGCTACGAAAAAATGTTATAACTTTGACGGAAATTGTTGTGTGTATATCTTTGCTTCATATGTCGAATTGTAGGTACTTAATCGTTGTATTTACCCATAAACTAGGGGTATTAAAATAATACGATGACTGGTCTGCTGCCACCAGTATTAGGTATTAGGTTTGTTCGAGCCAAAATAAGTGCATAAAGCACTTATTCTTACTTCTGTGCATGCAGAATGGGGGTTTTGCCCGTCCAAAACATTCATTGCGCATGCGCAGAAGAATACCCAATTGATTTTACTGCTGCTCGAATAAACCTATTATCATTATTCAAAAATAATAATTAATACCTTTATTATTTAAAATAGAAAAATTCCGAAAAAAAAAATCCGCACGTTGCGATTAATAAGAAGTATTTTTCTTGTGTCAACCTACTACTCATATTTTTAATTCATTAGAAGAAACTGTAAATACGTCCGCGTTTCCAGATGAATATGCGTATGTGAAACCAAACTTCCAAAAAATCTCTGACTTAAGTGTTTCAGTATATAGAAGGCAAAGATTTGGATCATACTGCTTCATGAGTAACTTCACTAGTAACGTTTGTTTATTTTTTTCGTTGTTATTTGTTTTTATTTTGAATTTTTTTTCACATGAAGATTTTTATACATCAAATAAGTCATAATAACTGATAAATATGTCAATGAGTCGAATAACAGAACAAGTTCACCCGATGTTTTAGGTAATTACTAATTTTTTAACGATTTTTAACCGAAAATTTAACTTACAGCAACTACCAATGATATTTACTACAACTGACTACAACTGTGCGGACCAAATCTGTTAAATGTACAGTTGCAGAATTATACAGTTTTCTTTCGGTTCCAGATTTCGACTTACGTTGTTCTACCACTAATCGCTTCATTGAAAACTTTTTCAAACGTTGTTCTATAATTTTCTATCGTACATCAAATTGTTTTTAGGTTTAGGTTGTCATTTTTGTGTGACATTATGCACTCAAGTACTTAAATTCATATTATATTGCTTGTATACACAATTTCTTAATGTAAACAAACGAGAATATCTATTAAATAATAAGTAGCGTCGTTTTTTATGTATAAAGGTTTCGGTGCTTTAAATTTGCAACGTTTACCACAAAAAAAGGTGTTAAAATTCGAGTATTTCCAACAGATTTCAAGAACGCACTATCTCTGGCTAATTTGACTCCACTAGTAACTCCAATATTATTCTGCAAAATAAATTTTGGCATGGAATGTTCCAAATTTTATGAGGTGACTAAAGCAGGTTATATTATAATAGAAAAAAGTACCGACACGAAAGCGAAAAATACGAGAGGGTGGGGTCAATAAGTAATTAAATTGTTTCTGTTTTTTTTTTGTCACAAAAAGTAAACGCAATTTTGATTATTTTTTGTAGAACACGAACGTGGTCCGTCTTATGACGTCTCTCATTTGGACAATGTCGACTCCTAGTTTGGCATCTATGAAAACAAAATTAAAGTAATATGTGACAAAATAAGTGTTATCGCGTCTTAGTTTTGCATAGTTGTTTTGTTAGAAATTACGTATGATTTGGTATTCAAGGACGTTTCGCATCCCAATTGTTGATAATTTTGATATTCCCGGTGTTCGGATTATATATAAAGATGAAATATATAAAAGAACACATGGGAAGCAACAAAAAGTAAAAAAATAAAGAATACAAAACGGTTTACTGTTTTCTCAAGTTTTTTATATTTTATTCCCAAAAGTAATACTTGTCCCGGTTTGAAATTTAAAAATTATGGTAAGCCTATCTAGAACTAGTGTTACAAATTCCCACACACAAAATATTTTTCCAATTATCTGACCGCAGCTATTGTTACTCGAAAGTTGGTAGTAGTTTTGAGTGCCGACTGTTTTAACAGCTGATCCACTCATTTACTATTTGATGTCATCTAGGTACCGGTCTACTCTCTTAGTATTTTATAATCAAACGTCGAAAACTATCAAGTATTGAAATTTTATTGAAAAAAAAATATTAAAACTTAAGAACGAAATAATTAATAAAACTTTGAACGTTCACATGAAAATTCACAGATGTTAAATTAGCAAAAAACAGAATAGACAAGTGACAAATAATAATTATTGCATCGCTTTTTGCAATAGTTGACTGATTGAAGTATGTTTTCGAACGGACATTACGAACGGCTACTCGTTTGCTTTATAGCCAACTCCTTGGTTTGTGTGTTGTGTATGCGTGTGTCTTTTTATTATTCACTTTCGAGTCTTAATTACCTACAATCTGGGGTATGATAATAATTTAGGTGACAATTTTCGCAAAATGTATAAACATTTTTCTGTAGCAACTGTTAGCAATTAACTACAATTAAATACGTTAGCAATTTGAATAGACATTATCGCTATTTAAGGTGGTTTGTACAATTTTTGCCCTGCAAGCCATCGACGAAGAGACGAACGTTTTTGAATGAGACACAGCTATTCAAACGAAACAGGGGACGCGTAGACAGTAGACGCTCTAATAGTACACATCAGCTGCTACGAAATGAAACAAATAAATGGGTGTGCATTTGAGTCGCCAACACGATATTGTGATTCTAATGACCATAGCTAGTGTCAAATGCTGATGTTTCGACATTACCTACTGTAAATATAAATATCTGTCTAGTTCAAGTAGTTTTATTTTAACGCAGACATGGCCGATCTCGAACAAATAGAATCTCATGCAGCTAAACTACCAATTTTATATATGGTATGATAAAGTCATGTTCCTGGCCACATCAGATTTTTTTATTTAGGGTTTGTTGTCCATGGGGCAAAACTCCGAGCGTCGAAGGGCACTAGGTCTCTTAATTACCTACAATTTGGGGAATGAAAATTTATGCGACAAGTTTTGCAAAGGTTATAAATATTTTTCTTCAACAAATGATTTATATACGTTTGTTATTCGAACGGACATTAGCGCCATTTAGTTTTCTTCTATAGAATGTTAAAGACTAGACCCAATTCACAATTTTTACGTTCTAGCAATGGTTTTTAAAGAACAATTTACAATTATTGCCTTCAGTTTCAAATTCTATATGCCATAATATGTATTATAATAAATTAACAAATTGGAAATCTGTGAAACGTCTGATGTGGCATCTACATCCAATAGCTCATTGTTTTTTTTATTAAGTTAAAAAATTTGTGATGTAGTTAGTTAATTAGTTATTTTTTCCTAACTTTTGCCCTAAATACTTTTCAGTCTTTCATCATATAACATTGTAAACAGTGGCCGCTTAAAAACTTGATTTTGCAAAACTAACTATTTGACTTTCACACAAGATCATAAAATGTTGCTTCTGTTTCCGATTGCCCTAATCTTTTGAGTTGGCAATTCTAAACCCAACTCATGGCCTGTTTTCGTTTTGTACCTCCTGGAAATAATTCTGCGAGCGCCCATGCTTTTATTCATGGTATATGCACACTAGGATGGTTCACAAAACGGGGAACGACAAAATCCTCCCAAAATTGAGAACAATCGGTTAACATATGATACCGAAAACCTCAAATTTCCCATTTACAATGCATTGGAAAAATGCATTATTTGTTCCTTTTTTTGTTTCACGTTTCAGATTTAGTAGAAAAGTTGCGGTAGATTATCAGAAATTGTTTAGAACTCCCCAACGACCAAATACACAACGACCTTGCTTTTCAGCACGCTCACCTTCCCCTACAGTAGGTACGCTAAATATGAGGAGCGATATTGACAATATCACGTTTTTTATTATTTGGGCTGCAATTATTAATATTTAATACATTTATTAATCATTTGCTGTTGTTTAAACAATAACCATTTGCTACTCATTTCATGGATGGTATGCCTCCAGTACCTGGTATACCTGACCTAAAGCATGTAGATATAGTAAAGAATATGCCTATAAATTTCATAATTGTTCGTTTACAGAATTGGCGTTGTTGGTTGATGAAAACGGAAAAACTTTATATTTTTACTTTATCATACGCAGTATAATAAAGTATTATAACCGTGCCGAAAAATTTTTTTGAGATTTTATCGGAAATAGGTCTTTTTGGGTCACCTGAATATTTTTGACCAAGGTACAAAAAAATGTCTGTGTGTGTGTGTGTGTCTGTGCGTATGTATGTCTGTGTGTGTAAACGATTTTTGTGGCGACGATTCCGGAGAAACTACTAAAGGTATCGAGATGAAAGTTCATATTTAGAAGTTTTATGACTAAACTTATAGCTGAAAAGCTTTTGGTTCAAAAGGGTCCAAAGGAACTGGCAGTTTCCTCTAAGCATTTTTCAAGGATTTTGCAAATGAGCTGCTATTTCTGTAATTTCGTCAAAATAGTAAATAATAAATTAAAGTAGAGGAAATTTTGAATAATTTATGCCTATGATATTTTTTGGTAAAATTAATAGTTTAGCTTTAAGAGCAAATTCTATTTGATGGAGATCGGTCGCATCTGCATTGATATGAAACTTCAAAGTAGCCTGGATTTGACAAATATTTTTTGTGCTGTCACCACAGAAATGTCTATGGCTGTCACACTCGAAAACAGCTGATTTCATCAGAGGTTGGAGAACCGCTATGGAACGTTGCCGTTTAGTGCGGCAAAGTAGAAAATACAGTATTCAAATAAAATAAGATCACCAATTTGATTGTTTGTTGATAAGAAATATCAACCCGTTGCTATATCTAATTGTAAAAACGATAAATTGAGAAAATTGTAAATAAAGTATAGCGATGTGTGTAGTTATATGTATTTTAGTATGTTGGTACGGATGTGACATCTACAGTGTCATGAACGAATATAAATCTGTCAGAATTTGAATTAGCTTTTTATACTTGACGTTTCGTAGACGTGGTATCAACCTAACATTTCCTATCCAGAAATATAACATTTTAATGTTTTTTTAAATACGTATTTCTCAAAAAGCAACACAAAAAACGTTGATGTCACTCCTGCCGAAAACTACATAGCGCGACTCGCTCACATGCCACGGCGACGCTCCGTCATCGGTGACGCGCCGCATCACCGCTCGTCGCGCTATTCCGTACTTTCGGCACTTGTGAGATAAATAACTATTATTCTGGTGACAATACTATTGATAGTATTGACTATCAAAATATCTGTCAAATCCTGGCTAACTAGTTTAATTTTAATGCAGACACGATTTATCTCAATCAAATAGATTCTCATGCAGCTAAACTATTAATTTTATATTTTGTATGATAAAGTCATGTGCCTGGCCACATCAGATTTTTAATGGAATGTCCTATGTCTTTAGAGTTTTGAAATTTTAGTGCATAGGTAATAGGGTAGTCTTACCCTCATTTCGTAGATATACAGGACAAAAATACAAACTTCTAGTTTATCATTGTATTTCGATATAATACAAAAGCAGCCATCTAGCCATCTAAGACGAAATTACTTGTGATTAATCGTAAAAAATGTTCTAGACAGAAGGATCACGTTTTGTGTATATTCAAGATAATCAATAGAAAAGTATGGTTCTGTATAAAAAAATTTAAACTTTTACTTGAATGTTGTTTTTGCTCTGAAAACCAGCGTTAGCCCTTTTGCGGTTGGTCACAGACATCCAAACAATAGGGCTTGGCTGTGTCACGGTTTTTCTTATTAAAGTGAAAGAATTTTATTTATTTAACTTTTTAGAAAATATTGCATACCTACCTCAAAAATATAGTTTTACGTATCAGAAACAGTACAAGTACATCAGTATAATTATATTCTGTTCCGTTCAAGTAACTTTCTATTATTTAGTATTGTATTTACTTCATAATAGAAATTATTTCGGCTGAATTTTCAGTACACCTGCATTCGATACATCATGTTTAAATTGTCTGGCTGCATATATTCTAAATACTATTTCTGCTCCTAATTTCTTAAGTAGATGTACTTGACTTTGGAAACTTGCCAAGTATCACCCAAGAAAACATCAAAACTAAGGTCGGTATTTTCACTCATGAAATTATAGAAAATTTCCATTAAAGTACACATGTCTCAAGAATTACAGCTGCTCTTACATTATTCCTCTGATTCTGTATATTTAATAAGACGATTTTATATAAATTATAAAGAAGCAAGTAAAAAAAATCTGACGTGGCCAGGCACATCACTTATCATATTATAAAGCAGTGTTAAATGGTGTCAAACTGTGTCACACTCTGATGTTATGGCAATACTGTCAAGAGAATCAAAATATCTGTCAAATCCTGGCTAACTAGTTTTACCACGGACCTCGATTTGAATCTGCTCATGTAGCCAAACTATTAACTTTGCCAAAAAATTTTGTCTACGACATTTTTTAAACAGTACAAAATTTCCTGTACTTTAATTTATTATTTAGCTATTTCGACGAAATTACAGAAACGGCGGCTTATTTGCAAAATCGTTGAAAAGCGGTAATTGTATACATCCAATTCCTTTGGACCCTTATGACCAAAAAGTAGACGACATTCTGAATAATTTATGTAGGTCGTCTGTGCATTAATATAAAACTAGTTAGTCAGGATTTGACAGATATTTTGATTCTAATGACAGTAGGCGGTGTCAAACGCTGATGTTTAGACAATATCTCCTGTCAAAGTATCGAAATATCTGTCAAATCCTGGCCAACTAGTTTTATTTTAATGCAGACACGACCGGTCTCGATTAAATAGAATCTCATGCAGCTGAACTATTAATTTTATTTTTCGTATGATAAAGTAAAAAATGTTCACGAGACCCAGAAAGACATATTTCCGCGAAAACTGCTTTTTACACGATTAGAATACTTTATCATAATATGGGTGAGTGTTTCAATTGCGGTTTAGCAGAGTTTAACTTAAACTATCGTTAGGCTCCATATGCGCTATATGTGGAGCCTAACGATACTTTACTCCGCTACACCGTTAAACCCCAATTGAAAAACACGCCCTATGTATAATAAAGTTTAAAAAATACATTTGTTTACACTATACATAAGCATACGTACTTACCATGAATGCTCACTTCACACAGAATAAACAACTAACCTGGAATAGGTAGAATGTATGGCGATTAAATAAAAATGCCCTCAGCTTCGGTACAAATACATTTTTTTATTATTGTAATAATATATTTCACTAGATATATAATCCTATTAATAATATAATGTATATTTTATGAGTGTATGATAAAATAAATCAGTAATATAAGTTATAGCAACATTCATATATAATTATGGATTTCAGTTTTTCTCTTTGGTTTACGTCTACGTAGAAAGATACTGACTGAGTATTGGAGAATACGACTTTTAATGGGCTTTAAGTTTTCCGCAAAAACGTGTACTCGTACAAAATACTGACTTGATATAAATATTCCTTCACTCTCTACGTACACCTTTATACTGGAAAATGGTTATCATCTTGTTACACAGCGGTTACATGTATATATTAGGGGAGAGAGGTTAACTGGTCTCTGCGATAAATAGATTGTTTATATATACTCTGGCTTCTCATATTCACTTATTAATCTTATTGCCATCCTCGAGCAAGTACGTATAACATGCAACTTTCCTTATCAAATACCCTCAATATTATGTCAATATACTCTATCGAGATTTTGGGTGTACAATTTCTGTTGACAATATGGAACACACATGCCTATATAGCACATATTTGGGAACAATTTGAGTACAAAATATTGGAATACATGACATACACACACCATGAAATATTTAGTATATCGAGAACACGTTCTGTGGAACTCATGAAATCGGTTATATGTATAAATACATGTATAGATAAACAATTATAATATAATGCAAAAATATATCATATATTTGTTGAGTATACAGTTTATTTCATCTCAGTTAAAGACACCAGCAATAATATTAATGATTCTTTTAGATATACGCGAAATTCACTCACATGTCCCATGACTCAGGATAGAATGAAATGAATTTTGGAAACAATAATCTACCCTGAATTATAGGAACCTTTCAGGTCGTTCATCGAAATTTGAATGAAAATATATGAAAATGATCAATTTACTTATACGCTTTATATATTTTTTCGTCTTTTTGGGCATTTTTTGAGTGTTTTTTTTTTCATCTTAGATTATCTTGACGCAGTTTTTATTTTTATTTTTTTCTTAAAACGTATATATTACGAAAATATATCATTTTCCAAGCATCTATAGTGTTACGTCTTCATCTTATATTCCTTTTTTGGTGTGACAATATGGTGCGCTGTTGGGTTTACCTTTCAGACCCCAAAAGATTTTGGGACAGCGGTTTTTAAGTAATTAATAGATCTAGAGGATGTTAGTTATTTGATCGAAAAACTAAAGAAGATATTATCAATTTGATCCTTAGTTTACTTCTACAAGATTTTAATAGTGAAAGGAGATTTTGCTTAAATTGTGAGGATGAAATAAGAATAAGAAGTACAATTACGTTAATTACAAATTATTTTGGTCACAATGTTACTTAAAAATTATTATCCTTTTGGATAAATAAACGTCCGCAATAGGTATTCAGATTGCTTCCTTACATAAAATCCGAGTATGGTAGCACTTAGAATGTCCCGAACGGGCGTTTAAATTAGTTAACATTTCGACATTACTTTTTGGCACCAGAAACCTACTTATACGAATGTATGAACCTTTTTAGAATGTTAGGTATATATCGATGTTGACAACTGTTCCCCAATATATAAAGTTTGTTAGGTAATTAAATCGTCTGTAAAGTAAGAAGTGTGCGACATTTATTATTCCGAAAATAACCATTTGTTGGGATCGAAAAAGTAAAGCAATGATTCCAATGTGACAAGCGATTTCGGCTAGTTTCTTTCTCTCTTGTTGCCTTTCAAAATTCCATCTAAAGATATAATTGGTATACGTATATATATTATATATAATAATAGTTAAAATACACAATGATAGAAACCGTATCTAAATATTTTTTCTTTATAATTTATTCTTTATAACTGGAAAAATATACACACTGCACACATATTTCTTTAGAGTTACTTTACGTCCACAATGCATTTTAAAATTATTATTTTTCGTGCTGTCTATATTCCTCTGTCACTCTATAGCTGTTGGTACAATAGTTTATATTTCACTAAACGAAAAGAAATTATTACGAAAAGTTTTTCTTTCTCAAATTTGGAGGGTGGTATTAATATATTTTTATTTTTTCATCATTTAATATTTCTCTTTTTTTACCGAAATAACATTTAAGTTCAGTCTTTCGAATCACAGTGAAGCTTTGATATGATCAAATTATTGTGCTCAGTTTCTTCAGCTTGGTGAGAACTCTGCCATTTCGATTTTATTTTTCACTCATTTTCTTTTTTTTTTCTATAAACAAATGACGTTGCATGGCAGCATATTATGGAATGTACATAGGATTGAAATAGCACTTCACTCAAGTCTTCATTTGAATTCAGTTATTCGAAAATGTCGGTACCCTCCTCAGATGAGTGATTTGAAAAAAACGATGCGCGGCATAACAAACCATATGAAGAACCATATGAAGAATTGTGTGAACTGCATGTAAATAAATTATGGTAATCACAACAATAAATAGACAATAAAGAATTGTGCACAGTGTGATCGGTTAATTATAGTAATCGATAGTGCTATCGCGTTAAAAAAGCTTGGTGTTTACGATATACCTCAGATAACCGACCACTCCGTACAAAATTTAACAAAACCAATATAATACTTTTGTGCATGTTTGCATCATTCGATGGTATAGTCAGTCTTGTGTCCAACAGCTATAGTGCGTTTAAAATTTGTGTATTCTCTGAGATTATAACGTAAATCTTTTTTATTTTCGTCTGAAATAACACTGGAAAATTCTAACGGTAATATTTATAGTTTTTTTTTTAATAAATAGTACTTCCGAATACTCGCACACATTTAATATAATATAGAAATACTTTTTAACAGCTAAATATTATTTTTAGTATAATATATAATTAATATACATATATAATATATTTTATTATATATATTATATAAATGCTGAGCGTTCGACTTATGCCAGGGTCGCTGGTTATCCCTGCTGATACGTTTGTCTTTTAGTTTTCTTGTAAAAGAACTGCCAAACAACCACTCCTTTTTTTGATCATTTGATCTTCATTCCTCCTCTAGTATATAGTTTTTTTCTCTTATAGTTTATAGTAGTCTCTATGTCGTAATCTTTATCTACTCATCTATCTATTCAATAAGTATTAAAATGTCGAAAATATATAATATATAGGTAGCAATATTATTTTCTTAATCTCATTTATAAAAAAATTATTTCGTTTGTTTATTGCTTTTGGTTACCAAGTACATGAAGACTTTGTTCTATGTCTCGAGTATTTCAACTGCGATCAACTAAACTAATTCGCGAAAGCTTTTATTTATATTATAATACGTTTACCGTTTGATGAGGAAAGCTTGCCTAAGACATTATCAAAAGCGATACGACAAAATGAAGCACTAATTTCCAGAACTTTGGTCAATGTTCTGTAGCAAACACCAAATACCTGCCACAATGTAGACGTCAACCGAAAACAAATAAAATTCACCAAATTTTTGTTGACAATTGTATGATTTGCTTAATGGTATTAAAAAGGTGAGCTACCTATAAATAGAGACTAAAAATAAGAAACAAGTTTATGTACATGGGTGAGATGTCATGGGATAGCTCGCCTAAACGTAAATAAATTTTTTATTTAACATCGCAGAAGAGAATTACAGAGAAGATAACTCTCTTCAGTGACATTAAATATGTTTCAAACAAAGTTATTTGGTTTTGAAAAATCTCTCCTATGACACCTCACTCAACCCCTACACTGTTTATAAACTGTAATTGATAGAATAGAAACTTTATTTCTAATTTTTAGTTCTACAAGCACCCACTCCACCTTTTCAGTTAAAATTAACCTGCGCGTTGCAAGGAATCGGTATTTTCCAAAACGGCTCACAAAACTTCTCGAATGTTTATTATATTCTAACAAATATCGCCAGTGCAAACAAACATTTGGTAATTTTACTTTTGGTGATTTTCTCACGTAGCAGTTGCGAACCCTGCGACCCTAAGCTGTTCGTCTTTATATTTATTAAAAGTTATTACAGGAGGCTACAAAAAGATATATTCTTATAAATATTTTTTCACTTCACATAATAGTTTCAATAGTTATAGGTTGTAATAATATAAATACCGATTTTTTTGTCTAGAAACATCTATATGTATTTTATATATTATACTTATGCGCTATGTCAAAAAATTACACTTTTTCACGTCATATAATATATTAATAATTATATGAAATATATAGTTATATAGATGGTAATATTATTACTTAAAATATCATAGTTAGGCCTGTATATTAAGTTTTTTTCCATTTAAAAATATGCTATAATATACAGTGGGATTTGCAAATATTTATTTTTTTTTTGTCTTTTTGTTATTTTGGATTTTTATCTTAAGTGTCGCAGTCAATTCACGATTATGATTATGGATCCCTATGAACTCCAATCGAATGACAACTTAGACCTACTATTTAAAAAAATCTCTTTAATAATTATTGCAACTACAAAGCCGAGGATTTGGTTTTTCAAAACGACACACCTCCTAAAAGGAGGATACCAAACACTTGGCTTTAGATTTATACTTTTATTATATTCATTACAAATATATATTATATATAAATAGACACAAAATACATCAAAACACAGCGATGAGTATATTTCATATATATTTTTCATGTATGCATCATGCCAATAATTAGACTATCTAATTCAAATTCTAAATAACATTCAATAATAAAAATCGCAATAATAATAAATATAATAGCAATAAAATTGAATTATAATTGCAATAAATATGAAAGAACGCAAAACAGATGAGAGATGAATATCGGGCGGGAAGACTTTTACATTTTTTTTTTATCTCTTAAAATTTTCAACGAAAAATCCAGCGGTTGCAAGCAGCACCTTTTCTCCTACTGAAAAAGTCGTGCCCAATGTATGAGGAGCGGTGACTCACTAAGTCTTATTACTTTAATAAGTATAAATATTGCCTACAAAAATTTCACCGCTCCCTCGTTCCCGAATCATGCTTTCCCACTTACAGTCCTTCACGTTCTTTTGTTTGCACTTGTTTTTGAGCAGAATTTTCCTAAAAAATTCACTCGCAAAACCACCTTTTTCCTAAAGCCACTCCAATGTCACGCGGCTACATCTATTATATAAATTTACTTTACGCCCTTTACTTGGGGAATAATAAAATATTATTTTTCCGGTAGAGTAGGTATGCCATATCCATTGGTTACAATATTTTTTTATCTTTTTAGGAATTATTTAATATTATAAATATTAAAATAGAAAACGAATGCCGATTTCACGACATTACAATTTTATATATTTTTATAAGTAGTGGTACCTCACGGTGATCTCATGCAAGACGATTTTTATTATTTCGTACCGCACAGTAAACCTCACATGCCACTTCACACTACAAAATTTTTGTCTGGAATTGTCGCAAGGCAAATTAATCTCCATGCAATGAACACAACACTTAACACAGCACGCATTAGAAAAACAAAACAACTGAAAATATTTTTGTAATGAACACACTGCTCCAAGTTATTCCTCTCGAAATTAGATCATTTGTAACTTAATAGTTCAGCTGTTTCAATTCTTTTTTTCAGATTTCACGAAGAAGTTTTATCGAAGATACGCAGCTTTGAAGCTTAGATTTCGTCTGAACAGCCAAATTCAGTAATGTTGATCAATGAAAATATCCTGCATGTACAGCATAAAAACTGGGGTTATTACTGTTCTTGTTCTAAGAATACAATAAGGTCGTATAACTTGAATTAACATCTCTTTTACAAAATCATTTCTCAATGAAAAAAATCATGAAAATCGGGTTATTGGTTCGAGAGAAAATCAACTTTGAATTTCTTGGAGCACTGCATGTAATAGTAAATAAAATAAAAGGAAAAGAACCAAGGAAAATAAAATAAGAAACAAAAATAAAAATTACCATTTTTATTACGGCAATATTTGGTAATAAATTCATATAAAAAAATATTATAAACTAACTAGGCTGTCAAAGTGTCAAGTGAAATATAATGGTTCATGTTACTTATAAAAAGAGTCTTTTTGCAGTCCATCGACGCCAGAGGTGACGCCTTTTGTATTTTTTTATCATTTTTTTACTAACGCTACGAATTTCACTTGAACTTGGCCAGCGCAATATCAAAACCATTAAGATTATAGGAAACTCAAAAAGAAATAAAAATTTCTAAGAAAATAAGGAACACACAATATACTTTTAGTTCGCGTAAGAAAAAAATTAAAACACTACCCAACTATTGACGGAGGGCGGCTAGAATGTTAGCCGTTCAAACATATAAAATTAAAAATATCAATATAAATATATATAGAATATAATAATATAATAATCAAAAATACTCTAATTAAACTATATATATCTTTTATATCTTGGCGAAACCATGGCGGCTTCAATCGTACAAACAAATGCGCGGGAAATTGGACACTTGTACTTATAATACATTAATAACATTAATCATCGTTAAATATCTTTCACAAAAAAATACGTAAAAAAATAAAATAATAATAATAATGTGTTATTATTCAATAGCTATGAAACAACAATCTATTTACAACATATACGTACGTATATAATAAAAAAACAAAGTCTGGTGTTATATGTCTCCAACATATAATAAACTTTGAGAAAATATGATGACTGGCGCAGACCCCACTCTATGTCCTCACTATAGCTTCCTTAAACGATTAGTATACGAAAAATTATTACTTCTACAAAACTCAACTTATAATATAATATATAAACTCCGATAACATTTGTTGGATGAGGTCTTAAAATTAAAATAAAAAATAAATAAACAAGAATTCTAGGGATTAATATAATAGTCATTATAGAAATATATTAATATATAAACGTAGTTAAATAAAATGTTTATTAACAGGTCTGCGCCAATCCCGAACTGCCAAAACTGCCGAAATATAAATTACACTAAGCAGCGAAATAAAAAAGAAAGAAAAACAAAACAAATCTTGACGGTGACGGGCATAGCTGATTTGAGAAATACTATATTTTTGCGAAAGGTGACCGATAGAGGCACGAAGGGAGAATTTTGTAGTTTTCGATTTACTTAGGGGGGGAGTTGCGCATATAGCTAAACCTGGCGACCAGTATAAAAATACATCGTCCATTTTTAATTTTTATCCTCAAGTACCGTTTTTTGAACAAAGTGGCAACTGACGCAGCGGTTCTCGTATCGATGTCGTTCGCTACACTGCCACAAGGGGGCGCGCACTGTGTCATAAGTCTATATAAACAATGCTTACGTCATCATTCTCATCTCATAAAATACTCTCATTAACTTATAGGCTATATCAATATTTATTTATCATTACATACGAGTACGAATAATACGCTATCACACATCACATATATATGAGATGAACAACAGAACAATATATTAAAAATAGTATATTAACAACAATTAAGAAGATATGTATGTTAATTATTATGGGTGTGCGCTGCGTACAGAACCCCCTGGTGGCTGACGTAACCGACGCGGGCGCCCTCTGTCTGTGGCAGTTCGAATCACAGCCGATTACCCCCACCCCATTTCTGCCCTGGCTCACCGTACGGTAGGTATACCTATTTTTTTATCTAATCACTTCTGCTAAAACTTTTCGTCTCTTTTTTTGGAAATTTCTTAGGTTTCATTATTATTAATTATAAAAGTCGTGCATTATATCACCTAAACAATAATATTTTATTGATTTCTCTTTTTATATATTTATATTGAGAATTGCCGTATCAGACTTATTAACTGAATAATAATATCCCCTGCGGTAGCGATATTATCATTATTGTAGACGAGAACAAACACAGAAATAGTACAAATTATAAAAGCATAGGCGTGCGTCCACGCTCGCCTTGTTTTACGTTTGTCTTTTACATTCTTGTTTACTTATTCATATTTTCTTTATTATGAGATAGATATATAATAATATATTATATATAGTATAGTATATGCGTAATATGCGTATATACCATTACATATAATATGCAATAAAGGGCTGTTTACTGTTTACTGGTAAAAAACGTCGGAAAATAAAACGGGAAACTAAAAAATATATAATCGTTCGATAAAAAACACCTAAAACTAAAACACTAATATAGTAGTAACTTGTTTAAGAAAATATTTTTTTAATACGAATATTACTATGTTCATAATAGTAATAAAATGATAAAAAAGATACACTGGCATGAGATGACTATCCTCGACAGTTTACCGAAAGAAAATGACGTGAGGGATGATGAATATTCGATAGGCCTACGAATGAACCGTCCTAATTACGCCGCACTAGTTACAAATACACGTAAAACTAGCTACCAAACAAAAGGCAAACTTAAAATTTTTTAGTATAAAAACGTGAAAAAGAGTCGAGAATTCGTTGTTCAGGAACACGGTCCGCAGGACGGCTCGTTCGAAGGCCAGAACACACACGGGGAATGTGTACAGGTAAAACTATTATATTCGCTAAGTAAGAAAAAAAATAACGGAGTGATGAGTGATGCTTATTACTGGGTTATTCGAGAGAGATCGAAAAGACGTGGTGTGCCATTTTCTAGCATTCGCTTCAACGCGGGGATGGTATTCCTGAAGCATCACACACGCACAACTCACTCAAACTAGTCTTAAGCGGTGGGAGAATAAATGCGGACACAACTCCTCGCCGGTAACGTGCACATTGGGCAGATATTTTTTGCATTTTCGGCGGTAACCATGGTGGCGCAGTCACTGCAGAAATGATGGTGGCCGCAGGGCAGAAGCGCGTGCGTTATCTTCGCCTCCTTGCATATTAAGCATCTCTTTGGTGCGGATGTCAGCAACTGATCGGATGGTGAGGTGCTGGTAGCAGGTGACGGACGTGACGGCACATTTGTGCTCCAGATCCTCGACAAAGCGGCAGTGTCGTACGAAGGCGAGTCGCCAAGACCATCATCGCGCTCATTTATACTCCAGATTGTTGTAATATCTCCTCGGCCACCTGAACTTGAGGAACTACTCGAGATCGACCCCGAACTGGAGAACGCTCCTGAGCTGCCGGTTGAGGAAGTCATGGTTTGAAATGGGGTTTCTAATGGTTCGAAATAGTTCATCAAGGAGTTAAACCCGGATTTGTAGAGCGAGCCTAAAAGCTCAGATGAATCGTCTGATGCTGCCAAACTATTCAATCCATTAATGGTCCCGTTTCCAGTACGCATGGCAATATGTGCCTCAATCTCCCTCTTCGCAGTGTCCACGCTTTCCGGCAATCCAGTCACCTCAAAGACTGGCTCCTTATCCCTGCTAGGTGTCACAATGTAGGTATGCGTCTGATGCTGGATGCGTTTAATGGTTGCGCCTTTTGGTCCTACAACTAGACCAACTACTCTATACGGGACGCGCACCTGAATAGTAATGTGTCCAGGGATGTTTGCCGGAGGCCCCGGAGGAGTGCTCGCTCCAGAGCCCAAACCAGCCAAGTTGTTCTTGCGGGATGCGCGGATCTGTGAGAAGTGCTCTGCAGCGGAGAGGATCTCGCGCTTTGCCTTGGCGACATCTTCCTTCCGGCCGGTAACGACAAACACTGGCTCTTCGCCGCGAACTGGAGTTTTGATGTAGGTGTTCGTCTTGGCGCGGAGGGCCTTGATTTTGCAACCTGCAACAAAAAGAAAACTTTGGTCAGAGAACGAACAGATGCATCGGGCGATATTTAAGCAGTGCGGCGAGTCACAAAGGCCTTTATCCAGTTTCCTGCGTTTAGAAGGTGAAAAAAGAGGTCGGACGAAATCGTGATCGGAGAACTCGAAGAACTATGCGGTCTTCTGCTAATGGGCAGTAAGAGAGCGCCGAGATCGGAGTCTATGGCGACGCCCTTCAACCTGCCGACAGGTCAGAAACGTTCACCTTGTGCGCGGGCGCTCAACCAGGGAATGCGTGCGAATGCACTGCTGCTGCAGCGGCCAGTGCAGCAGCAGGACAGCCTTCGACGACAAACCGCTGACGGTCTTTTTTATATGACTATTGTACCGGCATAACTTCGAGACCAGACGGCGGCTGGTATTTCTTCGGACACGACAACCGAAAATATATCTGCTTTACCAACAATGTAAACAATCAAAACTAAATATACCAATTCAACCTACCACCCAACCAACATCAATTCATTTGATAAACAACCCAAAATGAAACCACTGATCATGAGTGATTTCTCAAAACCACTCTCCAAATATAGATACTAACGAGGAGAGGCGAATATTGGATGAAACATCAGCACATCATCTAATTCTAAAGACAAATTGCCTCAGATGTCAGTTTATAATGCAATGAATGCCTACTGGAGTGTTCGGCGATCCAGGCTCAGAGTCGAGCGAAGGAATTGCAGCGTGGTTGGCTCTGTAGTTATGGGGATTCCGAAATCGTAATTTAAAATATTGCATGATTTATTCGGTGTACCAACATACGCTACACAGGCCGTCTTCGACGGCTTGTTCTCTTTTATTTATTTATTTAAGCTGAAGAGAGAATACGACGACGAGGGAGCGATGGCCAGCGATATATAGGAGAATAACCTTGGGACCAGCAGCAAGAATGGAATAGCGGCGGTCCAGGTAAGGTCGGGATTTATTATGGACTGGGCCGCTCTCAGCATACACTCTCCACCGTGGAGAAGGCAGGTTTTATTTAAAAGAATTCCCTTTCTTGCGGCCTCAGGAAACCCGCTCCACATATTTATTCTATAAACCAATTAAGTGTCTGCGATCTCCCCAGACTCACCGACAAGCGTTCGCCAATCCTCACGAGGTACAGTCAATTCCGACTGCCTCAAAGATCAAGGTAAACTCTTTTGGGACAATAACAGATCAGTTTTAATAATAACTCGTTCGATCAATTAAATAAACAACTAGATGTGTTGTAGATACGACCAAAGGGCAATTTTGGATCAAATTGGTAATGGCATGAATGTTGGACAACCAGGTATATATACCTAGGATAAGATGATTAGAGTACATAATACCAAACAATATGCAATTTATACAAAAATCACATAATGAGACTGGCCATAAAAATCGTAGTTAGTGGAAGGAGGTTGCGGAGCTCTGTGACTTAGATTGTTTTTATATGAAAGGATGTCCGCTTCTACGTTGATTGAAAGTAACAAGAAAAATGCCAACTGGTAATTAAATCTGCAAGCCATTGGTGCATGTTCATGCGCCATTAACGTCTTAAATGAAGAAATATGAACCGCAGGGTGGAAATTTTAAACCACACCGACAGCGTAGGTGTTAAGTATCGCCAACAGAAATATGATGCCTCCGTTTACGAACAGTACATTCGGTGCAGTAAATATTACATAAAAACACTAGCAATTATACCAATTTTGCCCTAATAAAATTAACAGCTTAAGTGCGACCAATAAAGCTAGCTAATGTGTTGAGAGCATTGACTGAGGTTAATGAGCGTTTATTATTAGGCTAGAACTCGTAAACTACAATTTGTCTGAAACATAATGATAACACCAACAGATGATTTGATGGGTATTTCGCGAGGAAGCTGTAGTTTTTTTTCTAAATAATTAGTATCTAATTGCAGTCTTGACGTTGTTCACGCGACGAGTGGAGTAGTTTTTCATCATATCAGATGTTGGGGCACCAGTCGCTCAGCATGAGGGGAATCTGTATGTGTGCATGCACCCGCTTCGAAATGTCAACGTGCTTGGCGTCACTCCAGGCGACAATCGAGCAGGATAGTTGCTCTCGTTTCGTATGGATGTTCAGGAGTAACTCCGTCTTCGTCGGACGCATTGAGATCGCGATGGGTCCTCCACAACAGCAACTAGAGTCTAGAAATATCCGAGACAGCGAATGCCTTCTAATAATAATAACAGACCATCGCGAAGAGGTTTGAAATCGCCGACCATACCGTCTAACTAACCAGGTTCGTACGCAGTGAATGACGAGGGGTTATTATTGTCCGACGATATCGATTTCCGATCGTCAATTATTCACCGGAGAATTCGACACACCTGGTCACTGAAATATTGATTCGTCGATTTACTCTGCACTTTCCAACCATATACTATTTAAGAAAGACAATTTTAAGCTAGGGCATCGAATTGAGTGACCCTATGATATTTTTCGTTGCATTCTTATTCTAATAATGAGGAAGGAAAGTTAGCTAAATCACACCTATGACCTATAATCAATGACTAATGACTGCCACAAGTTTCTTATCAACCAATTATTAAAAATAACTCATATCAACAACGTTTAGATGTTCATTTGTTGTTTATGGACGAATAGAAGAAAATATAAGCTTAGTGCCATGAAGGATTTGAAATTAGAGAGAAAGAGAAACGGAGAACTGAAACATATCAGAACGATAAATACATATAAAATGGCAAATAAGGCAGTTCATATCAAGAACGAATGTTACAGATCTATAACCAGCAATGTATCAAGTGCGATTTGTCACAATACTGTTCACGTCTACGTGTTAATTGTTTTGCACATCGTATACTGAAATTTGGGTAACAGTGCGTACAGTATGTACGCAATACAGTGTATAATGGAGGTCTTTAAAATTCCGATCGTTTAACAATGATCGGCATTGTAGGTTGTGTATTAAAATAATAGCAATTAATAATCAATGGGATTCCGTTTTAGGCCGCGATCAATGACGGTGCATATTTCGGATGAAATTTAATACCTCTACCACTTACTTTACGGCATTGTTTTCGTTTTCACGTAATACCAAAGCAGGATATATGGTAAGTAAACAGGCGAGGAACGCACAGCTTACTGTGTATATAATTAATGTTTTTGTATGCTGAATGCACAAAAGGTTCAACGTTTCTTCCCGTCTGCCACTCCACTACCGACCCAGGAGTCGCAAAGAATCATTTAGCAGCGTATTAAAGACCATCGAGTGGGGTTAAGAGTAAAAAAAGTTGTATATTGTTTATTATAGTACGTATGTAGATGGTTAATTTCTTTTTATTTGAGAGCGCGGCACGTACCGGTGGGAAAAGCCGCGCGTAGGTTGAGGTACAACATAGCATTCGATTCGACGTATATGCGTTCGTATCTTGCAAAAATGCATTCTTCGAAACCGGACAAAGTATCGGCCACGCAAATAATTATCCTCGCGCCAAAGTTTAACGACATCACTTGTGACGCTACGTCAATACCTCATCCGGTCAATGACAAACATTCAAAATCGATTTTTGTTTATAAAAAGACACTGACTGATGTTTTTAAAATTTTAACATTTTTAATTTAGTAGACATTAACAAAAAAAAATCTTTCTGCTAAAAATCAATAGAACCTAACATTTGTAACCTAAAAATCGCGAAGACCCAAGACCCCAAGAAATTCCAAGCGGTTGCTTAGATATAGGTACTTTTGCTAAGGTCCTGCGGCGCGCTGAGCAGGTAACTGTGCGCACGGCATAGTGGGGAGGGCCGCTCGGAACGTGCTCGCTGCTGAGGGTGGATTTGACCCCGAAGATGACCTCTTTTATGTCGCAGGCATGGCTGAATAGCAAAAACATCGAAAATGTAAAGTAAAAATACGATTTTCGTCTACCGCAAACTTCAATCACATTTTGCTCGGAAATAGCTTTTTTTACATTTCCGAGTTGGCGCGTGAAATTATTCAGCGAGTTTTCAACGTATATGAATAAAAAACAACAAAATCATGTTGTTATGTTTCAGATTGAGAAGAAAAAATAGTCATCAACGTTATTATTGTTTTACGACGCAGTTAAGTAAAATTTTGAAATGAAAAAAATGTAATGGTATAATCAAAACAGTCAAGAATCTACAGTAAAAAAATTAAATAAAAATATAGCATAGTTTTTTGAGAAAAAATCCCAATGTTTTCCTAATTTTTTATCCATCTATTCGAGGCTCCCGCCTTAACGCAGAAATGTGCATACATTGATATGAAAATTGGAATAGATAAACCACGTGACAATTGGTTATAGGCCGGAACGGTAATCCGGATATCTGGGTTCAAATCCCAGGCGGGTGGCAGTTTTTTATTGCTATTAAGTAAATTTTACTGTGCGCTTGAGTTGCTTCTTACGAATTTCCTATAATTATTTTATTCATATTGGTTCTACATTTCGAGATAATTTAATACCCTAAAAGAAAGCATTAAACAAAGAATCGGGAAACCATTAAGTGATTAAATTAAAGTTAAATCATTTTATTTATACAACATAAACGAATGAATAAAATAAAACTCGCTCAGAGTCTCACCACCCATAAATCAGTTTTCAAAATCGCCTCTCATCGTTCAGAAAGTATAGCTACCCATAAATCTCATCCAGTATTGCCGGCGCTGATAAAAAGACCCATTGGACATTTTTGATAAGGAACAAAGGAGCGTGGTGAGTCATGCCCGTTGAGATACAGAGGTGCGCTACACCGTGCGGTGCTAAGAATATTCTAATATTCCACCTAAAAATAGGTCCGTGTTTCGGTAGTTTTGTTTTGGTGCAACTACTTCAGAGATGCGTGGATGATATCTCCGCGTCTTTAAATAGGACCGTCGTCCGTGTGTTTACCGAGGTTGACAGATTGAAAATTTAAATTTAAATCGCAAGATCACTCGCGAGTTTAATCACCAGAGAGAGCATTGTTATTGTCGCCATCAAATTTATATGTTTGTCATTTCCAAAGACACGTCTGCGTCCACAAAAGGTAGCCATGAGCGGCATGCTGGAGGTCATACGCTATATTTAACCATTCTTCGTGTCATTGGCTGTTTGGCGCAACTAAGCCGGGCAGAGCTGCAGTGCGGTCGGTCGTCGCGACGCATCTTTGCGCAGTGATAACAGCGCCGCCACGCGCAAGAAAGTTGCAACAATCCGGCGCACGATTAAAATATTCGAAGCAACGAAGGTCAATGCCGTATCCGTTCTCATGACCTTACCCATGCAAATTGTTAACAACAATTAAATCGGACGATAACTTCTGCGATGTCAAGCAAGTTCATATTTTTACTTGGAAATGTTTATTTAGATCCTGTCGTCAATGTTTCGAATACAAAGTTTTCGTTGGCAAGAGTTCCAGAAAAAATTTAGATATTAAGGGCATTCTTCCGCGTCTAAAAATACTGCGTTCATCTACTTGGCCCGGCTGTGATACCCAAATAGTTAAGACTATCCGTTTTTTTTTTTATTTTTTTAGTTTTAACATCTAAATTTGTGTCAATCCTGAAAAGTTTTGACACATCTGCGTCCAACCAGCTAAACGGGACACACGAATAATTTTCTGGCAACACGATTTCTAGACAGTCAAGGACATCTATCGGCGGGAATAATTATTAGGTGGCCAATATTTCACCAAAACGTGACAAGAATGGACTCTTGGCACAAGTTTTACATTTATTTCGCCGACCGGAAGCAGATTATCTTCACGGATACGATCGCAATGTCAAGTACCTAATAAATTTAAAAATACCGAAAAAAAATAACACGTAATTGGACAAACACTGCCACAACAAACATGTACGTATGGTTAGAACAAATCTGATGAAGGTTTAAAAATTATGGCATTGAATTATATTTATTTTAATCGCACATTTTGATATTAATATCCTTCGCAGAGCCGAGAACAATGAATTGAAGCCGTGAACGCCCACAATTTCGCTACCCATGACAAGAGTTGTAGTATATCGATTTTATCGTCTGGATGCTGTCCCCCACGTTCACCCTTGGCCAGACTTCGACAAGCCACGTTTTTAAATTAACAATTATAGCAGTACGGAACGACATTATCAACATTTCACATCGAGGTACAGACTTATCGATCGAGCCAGTTCCATTATTAACTGAATCTGCCAGACAGGCTGAGTGAATATGTACAAAATCTAATGACATTTTCAATGCTCGATCACTAGGGGTGATATATAAGAGACAGGGGTTGCAAAGTTGGTGATACGTAAAAAAATAATGATACTTTTTCTACTCCAATAATTGAGTAATTCATTTATGAATATAGTTTTTTTGTAGTTTTCGGCTACTGTATTTCTTACACATGATAAGATTTTTGATATTTATGTTAGCAGTACAAATTATATGTGAAATAAATAAAATAAAATGTGCATTTATAGTAAGCATTTGATAAATTATTTGTCCAATATAAAAACATTTGAGCAATGCAAAAAATTACTTGTGCATTAATAAAATAAATGTGCAATAAATTTATATAAATTTACATCAGAATAAATAATTGTGCATTTATATATTTAAATGTTCCTTTCTCAATATATTTGTACACTTAAATAAATAAATATGCAATACGTGTTTTTATTGAAAACACCAGTTTTTATTTTAATCATATTTGACAGAATCTTATTTTTTTACTTTAAACATATTTTACTTTCACAAAACTATGCACCATAACAGCCTTCATAACTGGTAAAAAACAAATTGATTGCTTGGTAAATAAAAGAATTTTAAAAACTAAAGATTAATTGGTGGGAGTATTCGAGCATACTACATTCACACGATAGTTTATTTGAAACCATTAGTTGTACGAAAAAGACAATATTTTTTATACCAAATTTTACGACCTAGAGTTTTGATAATCGCTATTTTTATTGTAAAAATGAGTACAATAGTTTCACTTGAACGAGTTACAACACTCGCCTTCAGCTGATTTTCGTGAATTATTCCTTACTTTTCTGGTACAATTATTAATACAATTACTAGATGAACTATAAAAAAATTAAGAGTATCAAAATGAGTAAAGCATCGAGAATCCATTAAAAATTAACGCAACCTTGACGAAAAACTAGGCCTCCATCGATTTTGACTGGATTGGAGGTGTAGGTCACTGTCTGTTACCTTCTAACTTGAACAAATGAAATCAATCTGCAAATAACAAAACTGTGTTGTTTAAATTTGGTCGGGAAAAATCAATGTTTTTCAATCACAATTGCCGATCCGATAGACAGAGGAATACGGGGAATAACTAAGTTCAATAAACCGTAGATTCCGTTCATTAAACTACTAATACTTTCATTTGAAACATTAACCGGAGATACGTAAAGTTCAAATAATCATTGTCATTAACATAGCACTTAGTCAAGGCCGGTCAAATTTATCGCGGACTGCGACACCGCGAGAAAAAAGAGCCAACTTTCAGAACTTCAAGGATGCGTGTTGAAACAAGGCACATAGCGATGTGCTTTGGCCATCGTGAGGTGTCAGGTTGCGGGTAGATCGAGAATTGCACACACACATGGCGTCTAAAATTATCATTTCTTCTCGGTAGCGATGGTCCAAATTGTGGGAAGAACACGTGGTGACGATAAGAAGTGCCGATAAGAGACATATCACGAGAAGAAAAGAGACTGCGCCTTGTATCCGCGCCAGTAAAAATGTGGAAGAGCGTGTCGTACACACGACTCCGCCTGTTTTCGATGTCGCTTAAAATGCAACTTCACCCACACACGCATAGCGCAGGCCGTCTACCTCCAACCAGCTACGGCGCACAGCCCGGTGACTTTTTGACACAAATGCTCCTTCCGGTATCTATTTTGAAGCACCCAATACACTCGCTCCATGCACGCTAATTGAGCGTGTCCTGAACCAAAATTTAGAGAAGTTATCGAATGATTTTATAGCCTCAGCGTAGACAACACAATCACCTGCAATGAACTGCATTGTTTGGAATAGTTTGCAGTTGGGATATTCGACACCAGCACACGCAATAAGTATTGTGCTGTGTTTTTAACAACAAATAGATATCAAATTCCCATACGAAGGTCATATAAACGGACCAAAACACACACGTGTAAGAAAAAAACAGTACAGACCACAGAAAATTCAGATTGAATATTCCAGAAGATCCATAGAGATTATGGAAGACGGTGGTGAGATAAGGTTGTTATATAATAGAGGCAACAATATTGACGTACCGCAGACACGGAGTAGACGGTGTGGACACAGCAGAAGGAACACGCCTATAGCCGATAACTGGTGTCGCGGAGTTACCTCTTCACTTGCAAGTTTTTGGTATTCGCAGCCAATGAGCATTACGTCACTAATGTATGGGAGAGACGTTCGTTACGTTGACAACGGCCTGACGAAATCCCCATCGACTTGCCCGGTCCACTGTGTTATGCTAATAAATTTTCTTCGGGTCGGTATGCAAAAACGCCAAAATAGGGTCACTGGGCCCGCGAGTGCGATATCGGTGTACTTGTTTACGAGATTAACTCGTTACGAAAGGACCACCCGTTCGAATCATGCTCGTTTTTCACAGCGACAGGTTTCAGGTCATCAAGTTACATGTTAAAACGACTAGGACTTCGATTGTATAACAATAACCAGTGGCCAAAAGCGGTCGCGGTGCCTTCATTGAATGCTAAGTGCTCCCGAGGTGTCGTAAAATCATCATATAAGACTATGACTATTTAAATTCGATGATAATAACCACATCGGGTGACCCTGGATAATATTTAGGTCATCTCTGGTTGGAACATCAATCATTTGTCACTACATGTGGAATTCTCTCATAGAACAATTGTAGCACAAGTCTCTGCATACAGAGTGGCTCGAAAGTAAGTACGAACCATACAAACGTTTTCGTCAAATAAGTAGAAGAAGTAGAAAAGACGCCCAGGCAAGTTGAAGAGTCGATCAAAATCTTCGTGACAGCAAAAAAGACTTGGAGACTACGATTCAATAACGAGTTGCCACAGAAGTTGGCAGAAGAAGACATGGAAGAATAAGCAAGAAGCATAAAAAAGTGGCAGAATCTAAGAAGACCCAGATGGACAAGGAATCATATTTTTGTGGAGACTAGGAACAAAAATGTCAACAAGACGGTCGAGTTTTCGGTCCAAATATGCAGGTTACTTGATATATAGCATACTGGAGAGGAGGAGATACCAACGAAAGAAAATGACATGGCACATATGGAAGGTGTCAAAGAGCACTCAGAAACGGAAAGAGATGGAAATGCTCTATGAAGAAGGATCAGTGTATTGTTGTTGATGATGTGATGGATAAAATTGGTTTTAGAGCATATTTGAAGAATAAAGGGTATGAATATATGGTGGAACAGAAGACAGGAGTTGAAGATTTGATGATTGGTTGATTGGCGAATGTATATGGCCAAACTTCTATGTATGCTCATATTCACATAACGATTTATGTTAGTAGAACAAAATTGTCTCGCTGTAATACATTTCTTATTTGATCGAAATTATCTGTCTGGCCCTGGTGGATATGCCGCTTCAAGCACTAATTTGAGAGACACTCTGTATGTTATCCATTAGACCGCTGCGTCGCCGTCGTTCTCTGAAGTTCCCGAAAGCAGTTGACCAAAATAAACAGTGGCCCTCCCATTTTGTGTAAGCCGCCCTAATTGAACATCAAAGCGGACGCTTTCCCCCATATTCGGTCGATGATTAACATTCACGTGGACAGCAAACAATAGTGGCCAAGAAACGGACGATAATACTCTGTCGTAACGAATTTGGTGTGCTCATGGATGATGCAGTCCGCTTAAAAGGGGGCGTTTGATAAGTAGGAAATAATTTAAACAGTCCTATTAGTAGGGATAATCAACACAAGAGAGGTTCAATTACGTCGTCAAACGCGTCGAATTGGTTCTGCATGTAGGTAATTAGCCGGCGAGGATGTGGTTTTCGCGGACAAATAATCGGATTCTACATCGGCTGCTGAAATTGATTTGGCCGAAATTGAGCAGATATAATGGCGCTAATATGCATCGCGTGACCGCTAAGTATCATAGAGACAGTAGGATATAGCCCGAGTTGGTTGGTCTGGAAAAAATATAAATCAAATCTAAGGTAATTATACGTCGGGATGTAAATTAATAGGGAAGGTTTTTGCGGCAAACAAGTCAATTCGTCTACCTGAACCGTTTTTTATGCTCCGCGATGTTAGAGGTATTTAATTTAGATCATGATCGCCATTCCAGGTATGTCAGGCCATAATACAGGGTACTCGGATATGCGAAATATTGAGCACCCTCGCCCTTAACACAACTATGTACGCACAGATAATTAAATACCTCGACACAAATAAATCAGGGAAAGCTACGGAATTTGCAAATGATTCTCGTAAAGGGTTGTAGATACTTTACCCGGTTAGAATCAATGCTGCGGTAAAAACGAGGACAACCCAGTCCGATTATAGGATTTGATATAAATAGCCACGGCAAGGGCGGAACACTAACCGCCGCACTAGGCAGTTTAGAACGGCTAGACTGAGCGAGAATCGATCCAGGTTGTACGCTGCCGTTATACAAGTATGGGGTATAGGCGATAAAAAAGGATACCGCGTCCGGTCCCAGCTAACGTATATGCTAATTTCCAACATGGTTCAACCCTTAGCACACGATGGGGCGCGTTATTTGTTCTCGGTTAGACCGTTTATTTCAAAGTTGTAAGGGCTAGTCGAAGCCGTTTGACACTATATTCGGTATAATAACCTACGGCAACGATCATGTATGAATATGTCAGTGGAGGGTTGTAGGTATCAAGGTAAAAAATCAAATATGAAATAAAAGAAAATGAGGAAATAAAATTATACCCCGCAGGAGACGCCATAGGCAAAGTCGTAGGCAAATGGTTATTTCAGGCAAATGGATTTTGCCAACGCATAAGCAATGCTGTGGGCTATGGGCTAAATAGCTTTCTAATATATTATAGTATATTTAAAAGGCTATTTCCGAGGAAAATATATTTGCTGAAGTCATTCTTGAGATAATGTTTTTAATCGTGTTTGTAATAAGGGTAATAAACTTATGTGGTGTCAAGAACAATTCTGTTATGTTATCTTTGAAAACTGTTTTGTAATTTTATAATTATTAGTAATACTTCCTGTCTACATGCAATGTTTAGTGGTAATAGATGAATAAACAAGGTAACGGAAGAACGAATCCAACAGAATAAGGAAGACAACGGAACAGACAAAACAAAGGAATAAAGAAGGCAACGGAAGAAGGAACACAACAGAAGAACGATGACTATAGAAGAAGGAATACAACGGAAGAGAAAATACAAAGAACTGAGACAGCAAGGGAAGAAGTAATACAACGGAAGAAATAAGATAACGGAAGAAGGAAGACTACAGAAGAAGAAAGACAACGGAAGGAAGAAGAAAACAGAATAACGAAGACAACGGAAGAAGGAAGACAACGGAAGAAGGACGACAACGAAAGAGAGAATACAAAGAACTAAGAAAGACGACGGAAGAAAAAATACAACGGAAGAAAGAAGACAACAGAAGAAGGAAGACAACGCTAGAAGGAATACAACAGAAGAAAGACAACGGAAGAAGGAAGACCACGGCAAGGACAAAACAAAGGAATAAAGAAGGCAATGGAAGAAGGAAGACAACGGAAGAAGGAAGACTACGGAAGAGAGAAGACAAAGAACTGAGAAAGGCAACGGAAGAAGAAATACAAGGGAAGAGAGGGCCACGGAAGAAGGAAGCCATTGGAAGAAGGAAGATAGCGGATGAAGGAAAACAACCGAAGAGAGACGACAAAGAACTGATAAAGGCAACGGAAGAAGAAATACAACGGAAGAAAGAAGATAACAGAAGAAGGAAGAAAACGGTAGAAGGGGTACAATAGGGGAAGGAAGACAACGGAAGAAGGAAAACAACGGAAAAAGGACGACAAAAGACAAAGAACTGAGAAAGGCAACGGAAGAAGAAATACAACGGAAGCAAGACGACAACGGAAGGAAGACGACATCCGAAAAAGAAGATAGCGGAAAAAGGAAGACAACGGAAGAGAGAAGACAAAGAACTGAAAAGGCAACAGAAGAAGAAATACAACGGAAGAAAGAAGACAACGGAAGAAGAAAGGCAAATGAAGAATGCATACAAATAAAGAAGAATGAGGTCGAAAAAATGGAAACAAGAAAATAAAAAAAGGATGACAAATGAAGAAGGAGAACAACGGAGAACAAATGTAAAATGATGCTTTTTGATTTTACATTGTTCGAAACTTCGCGATGAGTATAGCGAGAAGTGAGAAAGCCAATGTTATTGTCTGAATACAATAATGAAAAAATTAGTAAATAGTGCCAAATCCAATATGACTACCTTTTTCTATGTAACGGATGTTAACTTATTAAGTATTATATTATTTCATATAAGATTGGATCGGTGGTTTCATTTAAGAAGAATTGAATAAAACAAAGGCTACACCTCAAGAAATATCCGAATGCCTAATAATTTAAATGCAAACTTTTTTAAATCTAATATAAAAATTTGTATCGTAAGTGAAAACAAAGCCCAAACCAATAGTTCCAGAAAATATAAATGGGTATTAAAAATCTCATTGCTTAAAATAACTATTTACGATAAAAATGCACAGGAAGGAAGATGAATACATTGGTTCCATATTATTATATCTTCATGATGATATAGCTGAGATACGAAACTACAAATAATTCCTGAAGTCAGCGACACTTGACTATATGTAAATATCATTTGATATCCATATACTAGGTGGATGAAATAAGAAAACTTCCACTCTCGTATATCAAAACGTCTCTTCGTGGTGAAAACACCCTTTTCCGAGCAGTTAAGTCTGTTATTGGAGGCCGGGCGTAAAAATCGTTTCGCTTTTCATCTTTCTTGTCCGTAACCCAATTTCCTTAAAGCGGATACAGGTTTTTCGGCGATGGGGTTACGGGGCCAGGCGGCCGCCCCTTTCGGCGGTATTTTTTCCAGCGGGATGGCGACGACCGACCTCGGCGCTGGAAGGAAGTATAGAGCGTCGCGCGGTGGCCGGCGCTCGTATAATCGACGCCGCGCTATGACGGCTCACCGGAGGGGGTGGCAGCGAACCAACGGGGTCGATACTATCGACCTTGTACCTCGCGTATAAACCCTCGAAAGACGCCCGCCGCCGAGGACGGGGAGAAAGCGTACCATAGCGTGCGATTGGGGTGAATTTCTAAGTAGGTTTTTCCCTTATGACAAGTATTTCGTGCCGACGACGCTGAGGCATGGCAGGAAAATTAAATTCCGATCATATAATATACATCGATCCGTACAAATTGCATTACCTACTAATTTCAAACGGTAAATTATCTATATATAGGCGCAGGATTGGTAAAATAATTATCTAAAATGCCGGTTATGAACTGTTTTAGTATGCAGCAATAAAAATAAAACCTTGTAGAAACGTAAATAGAGCTCGATGTCAACATCTTGTTCCTAAACATGCACCGATTTTACAGAATTTCTGGTTGGCGCAATACCCTGAATTTATGTCGCTAAATAACTATACATTAAAATCTCTTAGGATATACTGGGGTTGTCATAGTAGATCATCTTTTACAGGAAAGGAAAACTTAATGAGGTACCTATAGGCATGGGCGTATCCAGCTCAAAACGGAATGGGGGCAGTTTTCTGAATTTAACTTGCTGTATGAGTAAGGTGACAAGAATTTTTAAATACATTTTTACATTGTGTAACTATTTTTGTAATATTTATATTAAGTCCCTAAACACAATATTATATCAAATTTTAGATAACTCATTTAATTTAAAAAAAATAACTTTCTGCTTCTTATTTGTATGTTTAATTAGCTTTCATTAATCTTTTAAATAATTCACATTACTGTTTTCCTTACCATAATTTTTTCAAACATACGCTTTTTGTACCAAATCGTGTTACTGAATATGTAAATACATTTTCATCCAGAAATATATATATAATATATTGCCTCTAATGAAGATGATAAACAAATGTTCTAATTCGCTGGCTTTGAATAATACAATAAAGCCAAGTTAAGAAGTACGGTTTAAAATACAGCAGATCCTTTTGTCAGATTCAGCCCTCTTTGGATACGCCCATGGTTATATGTAAGCTTTAGAAACAGCAAAGGTAATCTAGGTCATCTGTCTGTGGTATCATAGCTCAAATTGTGCTTCTTCCAAAGCAGTCTACCATTATCCTTCGATTACATCCTGTATAAATGCCGCTGGTATGCCTGCCAACGTAGAAACAAAAACAAACTGTTACGTCATTAGAGAGTATTTTCTAACCTGACTCTTTCAAACAAACTTAACGTGTTTCTTACATCAAACTAAAATAAGATTGGTTTAAAGTAAAGAAACCTCTATATATTTTCTCAAAAAAGTATGTTTTGATCTACAATAATAAATTTCAAAAAATGTGTTTCCTAAGACCAGCAAGTCTTGTCCACCTGTCTACAATACTTTTCAGATAACTAAAACTATAACTATATCGTATTATGTTAACATCAGTAACGTCTACTAACATCAGAGGTGGGATACACTTTGACATTTTCTTGTTATAGATAAAACTTGTCACTAGACATCCACGTTTACTCAAGTTACAGAAATAACAATGGAAAGTGACGCGCAGTAAGGACCCTAGCCTAAAAAAGTCGCAAAGATGTCGCTCCACGGGGTACCAGCCCCTATTACACGAGCCTATTTGAAGCTATATATACCTACGATATGTTATACTCACAAAGCTACACCTAAAATAAGCTTGCATCCCTTTGAACGCGCACAAAGTACGCAAACATGTCCCCTTAAGCCCCAAAGAGCGGGCAAGGTCGAATTTCACGGGGATTTTCAGCGACATCGTCGACGACGGCCCAGACTGTGCAAACAAACAACGTGGAGGAACGACATCGGCGGCGGCGGGCGTCGCGGCGCGTCCGCGAGAAGAGCGGCAAGCGGGTAGCCATGGAAACGGTTGCAGCGAGCAGTGGGGGATGCAGACGTCACGTGATCGCGGCCCCGGTGCAGTGCACCCCCGCGGCCGCCGGCAGCGCGCCGCGTGACCCGGTTCGAGGTCCCAGCAGCGCCGGGTTGCAGACGTCGACCCCGGAACGAGCGCCGTTCAATAAGCGAACTACTCGGAGTCATTGCCATCGGTCCCTTTATCGTTACACAAACTAGAACTTCCAGCCACCCCGGCGTTCGCGAACGCGTTCACGGGACGTCAGGACGTAGCCCTTTGGCATAGCGACCGGTAAGCGCCTCAGAGCGGATAAAACTTAGGGCGTGGTTGCTTGTCAAAGGCGAAAGATTGCAAAACGAATTCCTAACGACGCACAGTGGATCATTTTTCACTTACAATTTTTTTTTCTTTTAGTAAATGACCTTCAAATAGTTGTTAGATACGCGGAAAAATAGTGAAAAAGAAAAACTTAGCCGTATAGGGGATGTTTTAAGGGGTTTGAAACATATATTTGGCGTGAACATTATGAAATCTTGTGAGTATGATAATTTTAACTGCAAATACAAGAAAAATAGGGAAAAAAATCTAGAACGTATGGGGTGGATTTTGGGGGTGATTTAGATAAAAATTTAGTTTGGATGTTCTGAAACCCAGTGAGTATAATAATACTTCACGTATATAAGAAAAATAGTTTTAAAAAACTAAGTAACAATGGGGTTGTTTTTGACAGGGTTGAATTTGAGAAACAGACTTTGTGTTAAAATTCTGCAAATACTTATAAAATATTAATATAAAATCTAAATCCCAATGGGATCGTATATTGGCTATATCTGTAAATATAGCCAATTTTTTCCAAGGCTGATTTCCTGGTATATGACATCGCAGAGATTTGGGAAGAAACTAACATAAAATTAGCCATCCTGACTGTAGTTATAACAATTTTCATTTCCGGAACATACCGGAAGTAGTCATAACTGCACTCAGCTTTAGAATTTCAAAATAAAACCTAGGTCGTGTGTGGTAACATTGGATATTAATTTAAAAATTAATCTTTTGTTGGAAAGAAATCTTACTCGGTCATCTGATGCCGATTTATAGAAAAAACAAAATCATAAAAAAAAATCAAATATGCTAAATCATTGACTATCGATATAATATCACTTGCCTTCTCTACTAACTAAATACAAAACTATTACCTGTAAATTATCGTCATGTTTACAGTTAATGCTGCTATGCCAAAACTGATTATGGTTTCTTTCGTAAACCGTATTTATAAACAGTGTTTTCAACCAAATATTGTGTCTTATTAAAATATCTATCCAAAGATACATGCAGTTATCACTACTTTCGATATACTGTGGAAATAAAAACAGTTAGATCCATCAGGTATGTTATGTTACGTAAAGTACTTTCCTGAAACTCTATGACGTCATATAACCAAGAAAAAATCATATTTATGTTCATGTTGACGAACCTAGTAACCCCCCAGATGCGATTCCACCAGTCCACACTAAAGAAAATATTTAAAGCAAATATGATATATTATGACAATCATATTTACGTGGTCGTGTAACTAAGTAAGTACGCAATCAGGAAAATTTTGCAAAATTTGCTTTTAGTTATTGCAAAAAAACTAAGCTTAATTAAATTTCCAAACAGTCGAGAATTGACGCGGAAATAAAAAATTACTCCAAAAATCTACATCGGACTTTTGCGCCCTACAGTACATTATCTAAATTTTGCAGGGCGGCAAACTGATTGGTTTTAAGTCATTTGGTTATCTAAGAACATGTTCATGTTACTTTGGATTACATTGGACCATAGCGCTAAAATAATTTTGAACGCCTAGATTCTCATTTTCTACCATTGTGCGTCGCCGTCTTTTCTGCGGTTATTCCGCAGAAAAGTTATTTTAGTGGGCAGAGATTCACCCGCGCCTCCGCCAATTTCACAGATCTGAATCTGAGTTGAAAATATTCGAGAAACTACACATACCAAAATAGTTTCACACATTTTCAAATAAACAACGTTTTAATGCAAAAAATGCCTACGATCGAAGAGTAGAAACATGAACATACGCGGACACAAAATATATCCTTTTAATTAGGCTTACCATACATTCCCGTTTGACCGGGACAGTCCCGGTTTGGAAGATCGGTCCCGGCCGATTTGGTATTATGTCCCGGCTAAAATTCTTTACTGGAATTTATATCAGTAACAAATCACTCAGATCAAAAGATTGACGGATTATTGTCAAACTAGTGAATCAGGTATTATTTTTGATCGGTAGAATAATTCTAGCTTCGAAACTTGCAAATGGTAGAAAATCAAAATGTCAAAATCTAGACTACCTATCTCAATTAGTTAGTCACTATTTCCCGTTCTGTAGCAAACAACCTTAAATCACAATAATTTGCATATATTTTCTATGCAAGCTTTCAGATATATGTACGAAAAACGCTACAGTAAAATTGTTATAACTTTTACAAGAATTAAATGAATTGGAAATGGAAAAAAAAATTATATATCTTTGCTTCATATGACAAATTCATATGTAATTACTCATTTAGGCTGAGATTTTTTTTGTGCCATACAACCCCTAAATCACAGTAATTTTGTCTACTACTTATTTGAGTATTGCGGTACAAATTACATATCTTTAGCAGAAAAATGTTTCTAACTTTTACAAAAACTGTTTAAATCCAATTCTCCAAACTGTAGGTAATTGATTGGGATTATACTTTAAATGATTACATTAAAAGGTGAAAAGCCCCCACATCACGATATTATGTATGACACCAAGTGGGGGGAGTTTTTATTTTGGTTGGTTGTGATAACAACATGTTTATAACTTTTTCAAAAATTATTATATAACTTTCAACCACATACTAAATTATAGGTAATTAGATACGGTAGTCCTATTCATGAATGCAAAATGTTTTGCTCTGAGGTGAAGAACCCCTAAATAGCGATATTGTACTTATGTTGTGTGGGTTCAACTGAACATTACTTTGTTCTGCTTTAGCAAAATGTTATAACTTTTCTTAATGTTATTCTATAATTTTCAATCATACGTCAAATTGAAGATCATTAATGGGGTTAAATCCTTTGGTAGTCGATTTCGGAACATTTTGTAAATACATGCTATGATTGTTACCATACACAATTTAATAATCTAACAAATGAGAATATTTATAAAAAAAAACAAACGTCATTTTTTTGTGCTTTACATTTGCAACGTGTCAAAAAATAATTATTAAAATTTTGCTTCATTTGTATTAAATGTACATTCAGCAAAAATTACGAGAGTTTCAATGAATAATTACACTTATTCCAGTTTTTGTTTTGTCACAAAATGTTATATGGACGTTTCAAAGCGCTTTTTGTTTGTAGATGACGAACCGGGAACGTCTCCACCACGTCTTAGATTTGCGTTACGCAGACTTCTTGGTTTGGAATCTATGAAAACTAAATTGAAACAATATCTCACATCTCTTGTGACAAAATCAGTGTCACCATCAGGTCTTATCTGTGCACAGTAATTTTTGCTGTTTTGTGTTGAATTATTTGGTATTCAAATTTACTTTTGTGGGAACGTCCCAATTGTTGATAATTTTAGTGCATTTGATGTTCGAATAATATAAAAGACGAAATACATAAGAAAATACGTGAGAAGCAGAAAAAAAGGACATAAAAAATTAAAGACTATAAAAAGCCACCACAGGGTGCTGACTTAATTTCAAAAGTATGTAGTTCTTGTCCCAGTTTGGAATTTCATAATTATGGTAAGCCTACTTTAATACAATACATATATCCCCCATTAGTAGCGAAAGGATACCCTTTAACAGTTTAGATGATTGTACCGAATTAAACAACAGTAATAACAACAATAGCATACGTTCGTTAGCTCAAATGTCAGCCATTAACATTTGTGTAAGTAACACGAAAGAACCGGAGAGGACCAAAATCGGGCATTGGATTACGCAAATGTCAAATTGACATTGCGGATTGCGGTAGGTACGTGAACTTTCTTCTAGGTTATGTATCCGACGATTGTTTTCGACGAGCCGCGAGTGAAAAAGCCGGGATGGAAGAAGGAATTCGCGAATGTCATTGCAAGCTGTTGATCGATCGTATCGATCCGAATCTAACCTCCAAATGGTGCCAACAATGTCGCGTGACGTAAGAGGCGTTCGCAAAAGTTCAAATACCCGGGGTGAACACTAAAATAATCAAACGCGAAACGCAAGCTAGTGAGCAAGCAGAGAAACTGAGTAGGCTAAATATAATCCAATTTTGTTGTTTGGTTTATAAGAAGACGATGAGGATCTTGAATCTGTAGTGTGCGCGTAGACGGGTAGATGTCGCTCTTATGTGTCACACAAATGTCAGAACAAAAATAACCTATACATTTTCAGAATCTACTGACCTAACGCGCAGGCCGGTAACATGGCAGTTGCAACGTTTTTCAACGCTGCGTGACGCTATTGCACAGCTTTATACTTACGATACAATGTTATATGATTTGGAAGATTACCCACCTGGAAGCAAAGAAAAAATTATTAGTTTAGCAATAAGCATCATCATGTATATCTACTGTCAAAACGACCAAACGACGTTTAATTTTTAAATAAAACATCTTTTAATAACGTGAATAATCTGAGCAACTTCGCTTATTTTTATGAGAATTTCGTTGTTTCGCTCAGAAGTCAGAATTATTGTCCTGAAAGCTGTCGACTGAAAAAAAGTTTTTTTTTGCAGAGTTCGTACGTAACAACTGAATACTAATAGATTTACAGCCATCAAGATAGTATACATAAGAAGACGCTAGAGGCCTGCTTTAGGTCCGGACTTAGGCTGTGCCAGGTCCGGACTAAATATAATGTCAGATTTGATACATAATTTAAATTATAATCACAAAATATTTGCCTAAACGAGCAAATGTAGATGGCGCTAAAAAAATGGTTATTGCCGCTCTAAACGGAATAATGGATAATCTAAACGATATGACTTATAATTAGAATGTTTTTAGAATGCTACAAAATAGTAATGTTCCTAATAATACTCGTAATGTAATTGGCTGCGGTTATATTGGTGAGAACATCATTGCAAAGTGTTTAACCTCAAAATTTGTGGAATAACAATGCCTCACTGTAAAATGAACTATACTGAGGAACACAACAATAGTTGATACTCTTATTGCTTCTTTTCATTACCCTTTCCATGTTTTCGTCCAATAATAGGGTTACAAATGCACTAGTTTACCAATACTGGCCACACTGTATTCCGTACACTCTTTTACCGCGAGGGGGCGACTCTTTCGTTCGTTTTAGCGCATTGCAGTACATAGACTCAAAGTAAGATAGAACGCTATAGAAATATATTTATTATTAAAAATACTTACTCAAAAATAATAATATTAGTCGAAAACACTATCCTTGGCATTATATTTATACCCCCACATTTACTGTGGTGACGGTGTATTGAGTTTGCCACAATGGCCGTCTGTGTATACGATAACTGCCGTAATTTTCAATTAATTGATCCGCAATTTGGTGTGCAAGCTTATCTCTTAAAAAATAAGCGCAAGTTCATGAATGGGGTAAATCGGTCAACTTTTTTTATAATTTTTACGGTGAGGAGTAATTTAACTTCAGCAAGGCTGAAGATAATTTTCTTACTAGTTTGTATTGTATTTGTTTGGCGTTAAATAAATTATAGTATTGTATTTTATGGTAATATCTAATATACAGGATGATTTTAAAGTAGGGTTAAAAATTTAAACCCCACATACAGAATATTTGTAGTAAATATGGCGACCCAAGTAGGGTATTTTAAGAAATTGGTGTGTGCTGTGAAAGTACCATAAACCACACCATACAACGGCAAACAGAAAGAATCTGAAACGCGTCAAAAATGTCATAAATAAAAATAGTTTAAAAAGCGTACATTTCTGTAATACGTCGATTTGAACAATTTTTGTGATGTTAGAGTATTAATTGTGGCATATGTCCTTGTTTTTGTTTACTTACTTAACTGTCTAACAACTAGTTAAGATAATTCGAAATGAAGGCAAAACATGCAAAATTGTCGCTCTTTTATTTTAACTTAAAATAATGTTGTGTTCAGGAGCTTAAAATTTTAACACCAGTTATAAATCACCCTGTACAATATCTGCTTAATGTGCAATATGCTCTAAAATAGTAGCACACTAAAAACCAATAGTCTATTAGTTATTGCTTCTGAACTAAAATCAGCATTTTAAGATAATTCAACATTTTACAAACCAATTTTTGGAATCTGCGTGTTTTTTCACACTGAAAAAGAAGGACTGTTTGCTACAAAATAATAATATGTAGGTACTAGGTAAATCATTTTGGCGTAATGGCATTTTTCGCCAAATAGCAGGAAGTGCTGTAGTTTGTAACGCGGCGAATTGTTCTGCGTGATTTGTTTGATATTCCGTATGGGTAGCGCCATCTATCGCTGTCTAGGGCAACTTGGTGGAGCTCGGCAGGAACTCGGCAGGGTGTGAAACGCTGCTAGCATCGGGTTTCCGCGCGCAAAATTGCCGAGGCCACGCCCCCGTCATTTACATTTAATTAGATCCCACGGTTTTTACTGTTTGGATTCACGGAATTTTGTCTTGCAAAATCGTTGTTCACTTTGTACTATAGTTCGCCGCTGTTACTTGGTTTAACTTTCCCTTGGTTTCCCTATTCCGACAGAAATTCTAGGTTTCCGTTTTTTCTGCGTTTCCGGCCGTTATTTTTCGTGGCCGTAGTGCGGCTTGCAGCGTGCTTTTCCGGCGTCTTGTCTTGTCAATCATCTTGGAGTGTACACGTGTGATAGATTTTTGGAAGCCCGTTGAGAATTATAGGAGAGGATTTTGGTAGTTTGGAGGTCCCCCTTATCGCCGTAGTGCGGATTTATCTCGACCAGGCTTCAACAGGTGTCCAGGTTGTTGATTTAGTGGAAATCTGGCCACCACGCCATTGTGCGGATTTAAACGAACTTCTATCACGTTCACGTAGGCCCAGTGTCCATCTATTTTTGGGTAAGCTCTCTTTAGATTCGATGAGATTGTCTGGTGGCAATTGGTGGGTCGATTCTACGACTATTTCCTCTTTTTAGGCACCTAATACGAGGCCGGAGACCCCTCGAACGTTCGTAGTCACCTAGCACGAAGCGAGAGACCCTTCGTAAGTCCTTCGACATCTAGTACGAGACCTTTTCGAAGTATATCGAGTCGGAGTTGGTGGCACCGTGACGGGACCGGCACGTGCGGTGATTATTATCCGTCGTGGAGGATCCAACGCTAGCATCGGAGCGTCTGTAGGTGGCAAACAGTGTCTCGAAGCTCCGGATAAAGGTCAGAGGTCCTATATTTTTCCGATCAGCTGTGGCGGACGCTCGTTGTCCCTCGAAGGAGCAGGCAGCTCGTATATCTTTTTTTTGGTTGTGCCTTTTGTTGATTAGTAGTTAGTATCGCTACGATTGTGTAATCGTTACCCGTCGAGGAGCCTTCCGCTCGCACACCTTTTTATGGTGGCGCATTTGATTAGTAGTAGATTAGTGTGGCTACGATTTAGTAATCGTTGTCCATTCCGGAGCCTTCAGCTCAGTGTTATTGATTGTTAAGTGTTTAATTATCCGAAGATATCGCTCGGACCATCGGTGCTCAACCCGTCTGTGTATTAATTACCTTTTTCTTTAATTTCGAGTTTGCTTTACGTACTCGTAATTTTGATTACCCGTTACAGTATTTATTTTTGTGGATTCTGAATTTAATTCGGATAACTGTTATCCACAGGTATAATTTCCTTTGATCGTTCAAGATTTTTAACGGAAGCCGTTAGTGGCTTCGGAGTTTATTTTATTTTCTCATTTGGGCGTAGCCAAGTTGAGTGCCGATGGGAATTTAATTTTCTTTTGGGACGGATTGCCCCCATATACGCTTGCCGAGTTTAATTTTACTCTTGTTATCAACTTTTCAACATCGACGCCGGGTGCAATAATTTTCTGGGGATTTTACCCAAATCTACAGCGAGTCGCGGCGCGGTTTGGCCAAGCTTCGTGTCGGTCGCTATTATTTCTTTTTTTTTTTTGGTACGATTTGCGGTTTGGGCTCGAAGCCCTTGAGCGAGTTGAATTGTTTGACATTTATTCCTTTCTTTTGTTATTTTGCGTGGGCGTATCCTCGGAGTGGTACTTTTGGCTGTACCAAGATTTATTGTGTACCTGTATACCGATGCAAATTATATTGGTGATTTCCTCGTTGCCGTTTGGAGGCTAATAAATTGGTTGAAGATACATTTGCTTTGCTTGTTCCCTGTGTTGCCTTTATTTCAGCTGCACTTTCGTAGTCGAGTGCTGTTTCTCCAACGGATTAAGACTGACGTGGCGCCCTAGAACATCGTATCAAGAAACCGTTTGGTTACTGTCCCACGACCACCTCCCTGGTTGGCCGGAGCATCCGGGAGAAACGCATGAGCAGCACAGGTTTGGTGGAAGTCGAGGTATTTTGGTGTTTCTTCGGCGACTTTAGGTCTTTGGTATTTTTTGCGAAAAAAAAGGCGTTACATTGGCGCCCAACGTGGGGCCATTAATCATTAATTAGGAGGAGCTAATTGGGTGGTGACCTATGCTGGTTGGGTTGTATATTTTTTTTTTCTCTCTCCTTTTTTTTTTCTCCCGCCTTGTTTTCAATCTTGGCCTTGTTTCACTGATTGGGGACCTGGTCTCATTGGTTCGGGACTTGGTTTCATTTAGCTGGCCGGTGTGTGGTTTGAGTCCGTCACTATGTCCGCTCCCACCATGAAGTTACACCATCTGAAGAAGGATGAATTAGAATATGAGCTTCGTTCCCGCGGGATGGACCCCACCGAGATGACGGTGGTCGATATGCGGGCAAGTCTGAGGTCGCTGACCAGGTTGGAGCAGGCTCGACGCGCGGTTCGATACTCGGATTACGAGTTTGATGCCAAGAAGGACTTGGATGCCATTGCTGCGAAGTTTGAGGAATTGGATACCTTGGTGACGGGGTTGGGCGATGATCGGGTTAGTCCTGCGCATCAGCGATGTTGTTCGAGAGTGTTGCATTTGCTGGGCCGAGTGGGTGGAATTTCCACGGCGACCGGGGATGCTGAGGTCATCCGGGAGCGTAGTGCGTGGCTGGCGAAGGTGTCCGCGTTGCTGACTCGCTTGCGGAGGAGCCGACATCGTTCTCGGGATCTGGATGTGAGTGAGGGCTTGTTGGATACGGCGCTGGATGGCGAGGAGTCTGGTTCTAGTAGCGGCTCTGAGGTTGTGGAACCCGAGACCGCGGCGCGTGTCACCGGTGCGTCCCAATCGCCATTCCGGTCGAGGGATTACGTTGTCCCTGTCTATAAGTGGAATGTGCATTTCTCGGGTGACCCAAGGTCGATGTCCGTGATGGATTTTTTGGATCGAGTGACCGAGTTGCGGAGAGCGCGAGGATGTACCGAGGCAGATTTGTTTCGATCGTCGTTGGATTTGTTTCAGGGCAAGGCACTATTGTGGTATCGGTCGGCGATACGTAAGTGTAGCACGTGGCGGGAGTTATCAGATCTTCTGATGAAGCACTATTTGCCTCCGGACTATAAGAGTCGTCTGTTCCAGGAGATTATGGGTAGAACCCAGGGACTTCAGGAACCTATCGTCGAGTATCTCGCGTGCATGCAGGCTTTGTTTGACCGCTATGGGCGAATGTCTCGGGAGGTCCAACTGGACATACTAAAGAAGAATCTGGCACCCTTTTACCTTATGCAGTTGCCGTCAGTCCGTACCGTCGAGGAGTTGGAGACCGAATGCTTGCAGCTGGAGACAAAAAAGTATCGAGCCGATCATTACCATGCACCTCCTAGGAAGAGTCGGGAATGTGTGGAGCCCGAGTTGGCCTGTCTTTATTCCTGTTCGGAGACTGCCGCCGTGTCGTCGCCTACCGTTCGACCCCCACCGGGAGCGCGACAACTGGAGTGTTTCCGTTGCCGCAAGGTTGGTCATTTCGCCCGGGATTGTCGACTGAAGCAGGGTGGCATTTGGTGTTATCGCTGTGGGCAGCCGGATGTTACGACAAATACTTGCCCTAAGTGTTCGCCGCGGTCGGAAAACCCCGATCGGAGGGCCTGAGTGGTCGTCAGCCACCCTCCCAGCATTCTTCCCGGACCAAGGACCCTGCCCATAAAATACTTATAGACTATATAATTTCCCACGCTTCCGGTGATTGCCGACCGTACTTGAACGTTTCCATTTTGGGGCAGAATATGCTCGGCCTCTTGGATTCTGGAGCAACCCATACGATTGTTGGGGACTCCGGATATCGACTGTTGCTGGCTCTGGGACTGACTTTGGACTGTGCTTCGCGACGGAGTTGCGCTGTGGCGAACGGGGAGGTTTGCTCCTCATTGGGCACCGTGGCCGTCCCTTTCACTCTGCTGAATAAAACTCGCCTGTTGAATGTTATGGTGGTTCCTTCCCTTCCCCATAGGCTGATCCTAGGTATGGATTTCTGGCGGGAGATGGGTATTGTCCCGGATCTTCGGCAGGACGTCTGGCGATTCGGCGAGGAGTTGGCCGATCTTTGCGACGTGCAGGCTGGTGACGAGCTAACGCAGGCGCAGCGTACCGCCTTGGATGAGTTGGTCGGTCGGACCTTTCCGTCGGTGGGATCTTGCCCGCTGGGTACGGTTACGTCCGTAGAGCATGAGATTGTCACGGATTCCCCTCCCATAAAGCTTAGATACTATCCTGTTTCGCCCGCCAAGCAGAGGATCATTGATGAGGAGCTGACAAGGTTGCTGGAGCAGGGAGTGGTAGAGCCTTCCAGGAGCGCGTGGTCGTCCCCTGTTCTTCTCGTCCCGAAGAAGGACCGAAGTTACCGTTTCTGCATTGACTTTCGGCGCCTCAATCAGGTTACTAAGAAGGACGCGTATCCTTTGCCCTACATTTCTTCTATTTTAGACCGTCTCCGAAACGCCCGGTACCTGAGCTCATTGGATATTAAGTCGGCCTACTGGCAGGTGCCTGTCGCAGCCTCCTCAAGAGAGTTTACGGCTTTCACGGTTCCCGGACGCGGCCTGTTCCAGTTTCGGCGGATGCCGATGGGGTTGACCAACGCCCCGGCCACTTGGCAGCGGTTGATTGACGGTATTTTGGGAGCAGATTTGGAGCCCCATGTGTTGGTTTACCTGGACGATATTGTGGTGATCTCCCCGGACTTCGACACCCATCTCACGATACTGGAGAAGGTTTTGGATCGGCTACGGACTGCCGGCTTGACAGTTAGCCGGGAGAAGTGCCAATTCTGCCGACCACAACTTAAGTACTTGGGATACATCGTGGACCGGCATGGACTCCGCGTGGATCCGGAGAAGGTAGAGGCCATCTTAAATATTCCCGCCCCGCGAACGGTGTCGGAGGTTCGTCGCTTCGCCGGGATGGCTAGTTGGTACCGACGCTTTGTACCCGATTTCGCTTCCGTAATGGCACCTCTTACCCAGCTTACCCGGAAGGGCGTAAAATTTGACTGGACTCCGGAATGTGATCGGGCTCTGACCTCCGTGAAGCAGTATTTGGTGACGGCGCCTATTTTAACGTGTCCTGATTTCGAGCGGCCTTTTACTTTGCAGACAGACGCCTCCGCATATGGTCTCGGTGCCGTCCTCACACAACGCCTTGAGGGTGAGGAAAAAGTGATTGCCTTTCTGTCACGCTCTCTGACTTCCCAGGAGAGGAATTACTCTACCACTGAACGTGAGTGCCTAGGCGTGATTTGGGCCGTGGAGAAGCTGCGCCACTACCTGGAGGGAACGAGATTCACGGTGGTTACCGACCATGCTTCGCTCGTTTGGCTGAATCGTCTGAAGGACCCGACTGGTCGTCTGGCAAGATGGGCCGTGAGGCTACAGCCTTTCGACTTTGACATTGTGCATCGTAAGGGACGTGATTTGGTTGTCCCGGACTGTTTGTCTCGAGCGGTGCCCGTGTTGACGGATGCCGTGCACCTCGTCCCCGCTGGATTCGACTTTTCCTCGACAAAGGACCCTTGGTATCTTGGCATGATTGCCCGCGTCGAGAGAGCTTTGCACCGGTATCCGCAGTGGCGAGTCGAGGGGGGCTTGCTGTACAAGCATGTTCGGTCGGCGCATTTGGGTGTGTCGGACGTGGGCGAGGAGTGGAAGTTGGTGGTTCCGGGGGATCGTAGGGCTGCACTGTTGGGTCGGTACCATGATGACCCTCGAGCAGGTCATGTTGGTGGATATAAGGTGTATTGGCGACTTCGAGAGCGCTACACGTGGCCTAAGATGTATGTAGACGTTGCCAAGTATGTCCGGCGTTGTGGAGTATGTGCGGCGCAGAAGCCGGAGCAGCGAGCCCCGGCGGGATTGATGGGTACACGCCCGGACGTGTCCCGGCCCTGGCAGATGGTGAGCCTCGATTTTGTGGGCCCATTGCCCCGATCCTCGCGAGGAAATACCTCGATCCTGGTGGTCAGCGACTACTTTAGTAAGTATGTATTACTGTTTGCGCTTCGGTCCGCTACGGCTAAGAGTTTGACCCGACTTCTGGAGGACCATGTTTTTTTGGTTTACGGAGCCCCCCAGTTTTTGATATGCGACAACGGCGTCCAGATGAGGAGTAAAGAATTTCGATCTTTGTGTGCATCGTATGGCACCAGGATATCCTACACTCCGCTGTATTACCCTCGGGCCGACCCTGTTGAGCGAGTCAATCGTGTAGTCAAGACTATGTTGGGTTGTTATGTCAAAGACAACCAGCGACGATGGGATGACTATTTGGGTCCGATTGGCTGCGCTATTCGAGCCTCGCGAAGTGAGACCACGGGGTACTCGCCCTTTTATGTTAACTTCGGCCGTCATTATGTGGGTTGTGGTCGCACTTTTGAGCAGGTTCTCACTCCAGATGCTGCGCCTCCGGGTGTTCCTGCGCGCATCGAAGGATTTCAACAGTTGTTTCAGCGAGTTCGCAAGCAGCTTGCGTCGGCGCAGGAGCGACATCGACGGGTTTACAATTTACGCAGGCGCCCCGTCCAGTACGTCGTTGGCCAATCGGTTTGGCGTCGCAATAAGGTCCTGTCCAGTGCGGCAAATTTTGTTAATGCTAAGTTGGCAGCTAAATTCGTTGGACCTTTTCGCGTAAGGAAAAAGTTGGGTTCCTGGACGTATGAGTTGGAGAGTGAGGATGGTGCTTCGAAAGGCGTATGGCATGTCCAAGATCTTAAGCCGGCCTATGAGTTGGATGAGGCTCGGTAAAACACCAGCGCTCTGTGTTCCGGGGCTTACAGAATACGGACACGGCGAACCTGCCACCAGTAAGAGTCTGGTAAAAGGCCACGGAAGACTTCCACCTACCATCATCTCTTGTAGGGATCGGGAAAGGGAGCGTCTCACAATGCGTGAGGACTCCTCATCGTTGCAAAACGATTTCGGCTAGGTTGTTAGCTTTGTCGTCATTTTGACGTTATACTTCGGTTGGCGGTATTTCGGTTGATTGGCCGTCTTCCTTAGTTTTGGGATTTCTCTGTTTGTTAGTACCACCACCCCAGGGGTTTGTTCTGGTGTCCCCTGGGTTTTTGTCTTGCTTATCGTAGTTTCTTTTTGTTGTTGGGTGGTACCCTTTTTGTTGAGAGCTGTGGTCAGCTCTATTTTTTGTTTTCGGGGCGCGAGTCGTCGGTGCCTGGTGTTGGGGTTGTGCGGTGGCAGCAGTGGTGAGTTCCTTGGTTCCTGTCCCTATGTGTTATTGCTGGTTTCCAGTGCTGTCGATGGGTACGAACGAGGTTTGATGCACTTTTCCGCATCTTACGCAACTGCCCGTCCCTTCCTTCTTTTGTGTTGTCCTCTCCCCATACCTTTTCCCCTCCCTACTGTTGTCGTTGCACCGCCTTGGCATCTGGTGCTGGCCCCTCAAGCTTTTTTATTGCTTGGTAGTTGAGTTGTTGGTGTGGAGGCATCGTTGGACACACGGGTTTGCAGTTTGATGCGTTCGGTTCGCTCCTTTGGATCTGGGTCGGAAACTTTCGTGGAAATTTTCCTCTGTGAGAGGAGAGGGGGAGTGTAACGCGGCGAATTGTTCTGCGTGATTTGTTTGATATTCCGTATGGGTAGCGCCATCTATCGCTGTCTAGGGCAACTTGGTGGAGCTCGGCAGGAACTCGGCAGGGTGTGAAACGCTGCTAGCATCGGGTTTCCGCGCGCAAAATTGCCGAGGCCACGCCCCCGTCATTTACATTTAATTAGATCCCACGGTTTTTACTGTTTGGATTCACGGAATTTTGTCTTGCAAAATCGTTGTTCACTTTGTACTATAGTTCGCCGCTGTTACTTGGTTTAACTTTCCCTTGGTTTCCCTATTCCGACAGAAATTCTAGGTTTCCGTTTTTTCTGCGTTTCCGGCCGTTATTTTTCGTGGCCGTAGTGCGGCTTGCAGCGTGCTTTTCCGGCGTCTTGTCTTGTCAATCATCTTGGAGTGTACACGTGTGATAGATTTTTGGAAGCCCGTTGAGAATTATAGGAGAGGATTTTGGTAGTTTGGAGGTCCCCCTTATCGCCGTAGTGCGGATTTATCTCGACCAGGCTTCAACAGGTGTCCAGGTTGTTGATTTAGTGGAAATCTGGCCACCACGCCATTGTGCGGATTTAAACGAACTTCTATCACGTTCACGTAGGCCCAGTGTCCATCTATTTTTGGGTAAGCTCTCTTTAGATTCGATGAGATTGTCTGGTGGCAATTGGTGGGTCGATTCTACGACTATTTCCTCTTTTTAGGCACCTAATACGAGGCCGGAGACCCCTCGAACGTTCGTAGTCACCTAGCACGAAGCGAGAGACCCTTCGTAAGTCCTTCGACATCTAGTACGAGACCTTTTCGAAGTATATCGAGTCGGAGTTGGTGGCACCGTGACGGGACCGGCACGTGCGGTGATTATTATCCGTCGTGGAGGATCCAACGCTAGCATCGGAGCGTCTGTAGGTGGCAAACAGTGTCTCGAAGCTCCGGATAAAGGTCAGAGGTCCTATATTTTTCCGATCAGCTGTGGCGGACGCTCGTTGTCCCTCGAAGGAGCAGGCAGCTCGTATATCTTTTTTTTGGTTGTGCCTTTTGTTGATTAGTAGTTAGTATCGCTACGATTGTGTAATCGTTACCCGTCGAGGAGCCTTCCGCTCGCACACCTTTTTATGGTGGCGCATTTGATTAGTAGTAGATTAGTGTGGCTACGATTTAGTAATCGTTGTCCATTCCGGAGCCTTCAGCTCAGTGTTATTGATTGTTAAGTGTTTAATTATCCGAAGATATCGCTCGGACCATCGGTGCTCAACCCGTCTGTGTATTAATTACCTTTTTCTTTAATTTCGAGTTTGCTTTACGTACTCGTAATTTTGATTACCCGTTACAGTATTTATTTTTGTGGATTCTGAATTTAATTCGGATAACTGTTATCCACAGGTATAATTTCCTTTGATCGTTCAAGATTTTTAACGGAAGCCGTTAGTGGCTTCGGAGTTTATTTTATTTTCTCATTTGGGCGTAGCCAAGTTGAGTGCCGATGGGAATTTAATTTTCTTTTGGGACGGATTGCCCCCATATACGCTTGCCGAGTTTAATTTTACTCTTGTTATCAACTTTTCAACATCGACGCCGGGTGCAATAATTTTCTGGGGATTTTACCCAAATCTACAGCGAGTCGCGGCGCGGTTTGGCCAAGCTTCGTGTCGGTCGCTATTATTTCTTTTTTTTTTTTGGTACGATTTGCGGTTTGGGCTCGAAGCCCTTGAGCGAGTTGAATTGTTTGACATTTATTCCTTTCTTTTGTTATTTTGCGTGGGCGTATCCTCGGAGTGGTACTTTTGGCTGTACCAAGATTTATTGTGTACCTGTATACCGATGCAAATTATATTGGTGATTTCCTCGTTGCCGTTTGGAGGCTAATAAATTGGTTGAAGATACATTTGCTTTGCTTGTTCCCTGTGTTGCCTTTATTTCAGCTGCACTTTCGTAGTCGAGTGCTGTTTCTCCAACGGATTAAGACTGACGTGGCGCCCTAGAACATCGTATCAAGAAACCGTTTGGTTACTGTCCCACGACCACCTCCCTGGTTGGCCGGAGCATCCGGGAGAAACGCATGAGCAGCACAGGTTTGGTGGAAGTCGAGGTATTTTGGTGTTTCTTCGGCGACTTTAGGTCTTTGGTATTTTTTGCGAAAAAAAAGGCGTTACAAGTTGTAGTGTGAAATAAAACACGATACCACTCTAATTTTAGGCTTATCGCAAAAATGGTATTATGTATACAAAATAGGGATGGTATCGTTAATGGTAATATTTGTCGAAAGCACTGACATGGGATTAAAATCGTCAATTATTTTTGGCATTTGCTAATTTGAAGCATTAAGACACTGCTACGTTTATGGATATCAAGATTCCGAAAATGTCCTAATTTGCTTCACTCGGTACGTGTAGGCAACGTAAAGATCCAAAATAAAAGATGGCCAAACCATCGATCTTTTGGTAAAAATTTTCATACCTAATTTGGACTTTAACAAAAAGACGAAAAACGTTGACAGCTCATTGATCTTTAACAGAACTATATTTGACTGACAGGGTCCCACCGCAAATTAAATCAAGCATTTTAGAAACTCCTCCCCAAGAGACGTCCAAACATCAAGTTCGGGTGTTTCAAAGCGAGGAGATATTCGTTTTATTAAATTTCGGTTGCGGGGTGATCCATGCGAAGGTCGGTTCGGAAGACGCCCTTCGAGAAGGGCAATTTTATTCGATACGCGTACTCGGCGTCCGATGCTCGCTGATGCTCATTCAGTCAGTCACATCAGACGAAGGCAACCCGGGAACGCGTCGTCATGGAAACGACGCGCCCGGTAACTGTAGCGGCGTCGGTCGTCGGGTTGAAGACATGCGGAGGAGCGATGGGCGTGTGTAGAGCCAGAATGGGATTTGGTTAAAAATAATGTTGGCTTTTTTATTCGCGCAAACACGCCAAATCTGTTTGTTGGCGAGTTGCGAGTTGGCGGATTTTTGGGCACTTTTATCGCGGGGACGAAGGTAGGTTTGAATGTGCGATGATGATGTCAGGTGCTTGGAAAAAAACAACGCGAATAAAATAATATGTTTACGGTGAATTCCAAAATGCAAATATGTTTTAGTGCACAAGTATGATTTGCATGAAAAACCCAGCAATAATAATAATAATAATAAAAAAAGTGGTACGTTTATTTATATTATCGTAATGCCCACTGAAAATATCTCTATACGTGAATCGCTTGTTTACGCTGTGTGTCAGATATACACAAGTTATTTGCACTTAACAGGACAAAATATGTTATCGTTTGGCAAACAGATTTTCGTTGTTTTTATGGTAACATTACACAAAAACACAAATATTTCATACAGTGGCAATGGAAACTAAAGTTGTTAAATTTTGGCTGATAAAATACTAGCAAGCATGCAAGTACTTGCGGATTGTAAGATGTTTTCTCTCGTTTTGATAGTATTGACACCTTTGTTTGAAAGCCCATACTGTAAAACTGTAAAACCACTGAACAGAAACATTTAAAAAAGGATGCCATACTCCTGAATCATTTCTACATAAGTTGTATGACTGTCACAATTGTTTGTCTCTCGGTATAAACATGAACGCGAGAGAAGCGAAAAAAAAGTACCTGGTCTTAGCAGTTTTAAATTAATGCTCATCTTTCCGATTTTTTTTTTTTAACCAATCGCCACAAAAATTTCAGTTTTCGATCAGGTTGCTTTTCGAGTCTCTTCTTTGGTTTATCGTTTTTGTTTTCTTCAGTTTTTATATAATAAAAGTTGTTAACGAGATTTTGATGGAAACCGATATCTCAGTAACGATTGTTAGCAGGACAAAGCAGTTAACATGCAAATAATCCTTATTTACTGCGATACACATCCCTTGAATTTAATAGGATTTCTACTATATGGTAATTTTTAAGATCGATATGCACATGGACAATATTTTGCTCAGTTTGGCCTCCCTCGCTTGTGGGTTTTGGTGCGAGGAAGTCGAACGAGATGCGGGTATAATTAATTGTACATCTAAATACATTATCTATATTTAACTCGCACTACTAATCAAAATTTCGCAATTAAATTGTTCTGATCGTATCGCACTACCTAATAGTAAATTGTCTTCCACTGTCCCAGATACGTTTCCATTTACCGTTACGATTGACGTAGTGCGCGCTGCATGAAATTTATATCTTTCATATTAAATCGCTTTAAAAATAAACTAAAAATTATTATGCAATTCGTTTTCTAGTCGCATTAAATAAATTAAGACGATTGTTTACGTGTATATCCCGTTATCGTGCTAATATCGTTACTGAGATATCCACTTCCATGAAAATGTTGTTCGCAACGTTTTTAGACAAAACCTGACGAAAACTAAAACAGGTACCAACAGAAATAAAATGTCAGTGTTGATTTTAGACAAGAAAACAAATATGTATTACTAATATCACCTATATGTTTTGTTTTAAATTATTAACCAGACTTTGGATATTCGAAAACCAGTCTTTATAAACCCTAAGTTACACCATGTATCTGTCTGAAACCGAAACAACGGAAACAAAAAATATCAACAAAAAATTGAATAGATAAATTTCAAATTAAGTCCCACGGAAACTTATCGTGTTGTAACAGTTATTCCTTACTTGTAGCGAAGTTTTGCAGTGTACAATCTACGATCTAAATTCAAAGTATTTGTGGCTCAATCATTTAATTTGAATTCAATACGTTTTATGAAAATAAGAACAGCGTAGGTATATGTATACTGAATAAAATCATTACAAACTTGTCTATTTGTATACATCTACTACCAGTGGAGGCAAACATCTGAAGGAAAAATTTATAGACAGATTTAATTAAAATTCGCAACAAAAAAACGCCAAAATGGAGTTTACCGAGTTCTCATTCTTAGGTCTTCAATTGATTGACCTTGGATTATACACATAAATATTAAAAGTGCTACGTAATTAAAAATCACTTAATAACCCAGTCGTTAGCAATAATTAAATTTTAAATAAGATTGGCTGATTGTTGAAGTTTGGATTCAGGGTCTCTATTTATCTTAGATAAAGCTTGCTCAACAAATTTGCGAACTTAAACGAATGTCAACAGTTTGGAATTATATATAATATTCACAAATTTAATACCGGTTAAGAGAGGACCCCAGAAGATTCAAATTTATGTGGCCCTTTTTTCCTGCGTCTTTTTTCGGGTATCGTACGAGGCCGACAGATGCCGTGATAAATGAAACGAATAAATAAGCTAGAGGATTAACGGGGTACCCGAGGTACCCGAATAACAAAACGATTCCTCTCTCGCGAAAACCGCTTTTTCATAATTTATTCCAATATTAATCATCCCCCACCGTCCCGAGTAGAGTCGTGTAACACCCGATCGTGATTGATAACCGAAATCGGTTAATGGCGCCGAAGTTCCCGCATTGTGGGAAAATGTCGGTCATGAACTGGATGGCAGCCCACCACCTTCCAGGAAAAACAAACGAACGCCCACCGAAAACATCGTAAAACTCGAAAATGTTTACGAGAAACCAAAGCGAGATGCCGACACGAAGTAGGGAGGCCGCTGATAACCTCAACGCCATCTGGAAGCGGTTGATGCAACTCGACGCGCTAATTGTAGGTCGACGTAAACAATACGGTTTAAAAATAATACCCGGATTATCTATATTGACAAAGCGGAGTAAATATTTGGGAAAATCCTTTTTTCGGGGGGGATATGCACGCAAATCTAGGTCACTTTTCGGTTTTTTTTTTAAGTCGTTGGGGTTAATATTCTCGTTTACATTCAACGATTACCGCATAATATGAATACGCAATTATTATTTTAAATTAAGGTTACGACGAGACCATAAAACAAACGTGTTCGGCAATTAAAAGAATAAAATTACTTTTGAAGCGTATTTTTTTTGTCTACGTTCAATACTCCGGGTGACGTAACTGGCATCCACCAAGGTTTCCTGTATTTCCGGAGTGCGACAAACTCTCGATCGCGCCCGTGTTTGCAATTACTATTATCAATGTCAAGAGTTCCTTGAGACCGAACGCGAAAGACGTTCTATTTTAAATCGAAAAATATGTCACACTTTTTTTATCAACCTTGTTTCGCACCAAATTTTTGCGCAATAGCCAAAACTCTAGCTAACCTACATTTTATTCCTTACGTCTCTCAAAAAATATAAAAATAAAAATGCGGGGTTTAGGTATATTGTAAAAACGCGTATAAACGTTGCATAATATACTTCCAATAATATTTAGTCAATTCAAATATTTTAAAAACGAATTGCTTGTAGTGTGAAGATTGAAACCATACCATATTCGCAATAACAGAACGTTTCAATCCGAAGTTATGTTGCTTTATGTTTGGCTATGCAACATTTCTGATAATATCGGGTCAATTTAATGGGAAATGAAAGGTGTATTAAAATCAATTCGTAATGACATTTGTCTTGTTTTGGTAAAAAGGTACACTAGAGATCTTATAGCATCGTATACAGGGTGATTTTTTTCTTATACAGGCTGACATGTTTAAACAATGTTTTTTTATTGTTTTTAGTAAAAAAAAAACAGTGGAATATGACGTTTGGAACAAAAACATTGCAACGGCAAGAGTAATCTAACAGTGTACTTGAGTTATCTTGTTGTTTAGCTGTAAATTTTAGACGTATGTTATTTGTTCTTGTTCTTTTGTTTGTTGGAATCAGTCAACGTTTTTTGACTAAGTCACATCACTGCAAACCTAGTCTTCTTTTTTTATTTTTATGTCATGTCTAAATAAAGACCACTTCCAACATCAGCCTGAATACATTGTGTTTTTTTAGATATTTTTTATTTAATGTTGTAACTTTTACGTGAAACACGAACACCAAAGATCTGACCGTCCGACAAGTGAATTTTAATTCAATAAAAAACGATGTTGATTTTGGTTCCAAATCACTGCAAAAGCAATATAATTTTGCTGCTTATGATGCAAAATATAAAAATTTGCAAAAAATCTACTGTCCAATAATTGTAGTACAATATGGAAACCAGGTAAGAAAAATCCTTCAAAAATTTCAAAATCAAAACCTGGCGCCATAACAAAATTAAACGTTGGAGAGCTAGGTTAACCTCTTTGGTGTCTATCTAATATGGAGTCTTGTTCTATTACAGATAAAGAGATAAAGATGCAGAATATCCACCTATTCATGTAAAGCACACTGTCAGAACCAGAGGAGAATATTACATTGAAATCGATGTAAAATTATTATGCATTGCACATAAAATTACGACACATTTTCTAAAAAAAATTGCAGAATGTGAAATTTTCTAATATTTAATTGCTATATCTTAGCTCTAAGATAAATATTAGTTTATCTATTCCCAAGAAACCGAAATCAAATATGAAAGTTTGATCTTTATATAAAAACGTTAGATGTAAACAATGCATGATAATGAATGTTTGTTATAATTTATTAGCAGTTAATGAAGTATATTTTCGTCTATGAAACAGTTTTGAAGTTAAAGATACCAACAAATTTCTTTTAAAGACGTAGTATATAAACTACACGAAGGCTACAGCCAATTTGGACGCAATATCCAACTGGACGCAAAGTCGAGGCGCAATTCACTACAGGCGACTTTGACTCTATGTCCAGCAATGTTTAAATATCGCCAATCAACCGACTTCATGTTAGAAAAGACGTCGTTATACATGACTTTCACTCTATTAAATATCTTTAAACATTATAACACGTAAGTACTGTGCTGAGTATATATTTTGTAACATTATTATCTTTGTTCGAAGTTATTGCGGTTGGAAACCACTGCACCTTACGTTGCAGTAAAGGGCATTGCCACCGTATATAAATCGATAGACCTGCTTCAAGTCCACGTAATAACAACCCGATAGCGCCTTATTTATTTATAAAGCCCAGACAGATGACTGTGTACCTTAAATGGTGTAATTTTCTAGGTAACCGCCGCGCCGTACGGACCGCGGTACATTATTTTCTTGCAATTTACGCCGTTTAAATAATGCATAGCGGCGATAGCGGGGTAAAATTTATAAATACTTCAGGACAGAAATGTTTCGATCCTGATATCAAGGGGAATACAAAAATGGGAACGCAAAACAATGCAATCGTGTCAAGAACAGACCGGCTGATGATGGCATTGTTTGTTGTAAGGTGTAATTAAAATCGCAAGATTTTAGATTTGTAGTAAATTAGTTGGTGTAAATTGTTTGGTTTCTCCGAAGACACCTAAAGAATTTGAAAAAGTTGAATACTTTAAGTTGTCTCTTTATGGGCGTATCCAGCTCAAATCGGAAGGGGGGCAGTTTTCTAATTTTTGTGACGATAGAAAACAACGATCCCCCTCAAATCGTTTCCAAATCCAAAAAAAGTGGACACGTATTTTTTGTCGTCGAAATTTTTATTTTTAACCGTACCTGTCGGGGGCTTAAATTTACTACTGTTCTCTAGTCGGTTCCTTTTTCTTTATTGCCTTTTTATTCATTTCTATTGATTTACGTATTCATTTGCTTTCTTGGTTTGTTTTTGTTGTATATTAGTTTTTAATTTGTATTGATTTTGATTTGCATAGATTTTCATTTTATGTGATTCTCGTTGTTTTCTGAGTACAATCTAATTTGTCTAATGCATTGTATGTACAGAGACCAATAAAGGTTACTTGTGCATTTGAGCATATAAAATAAAGTAAAGACATTACTTTACAAGGGAAAATGCATGGCAAGAAGATTTTTTTTGTGTTTTTTAAGTAATTGTTCGGGGTTTGGGCAAACTTAAGATTACTTAATATGGATTTGACGCCCCCAACCCACCCCCATAATACCCTTAAACTACCCTTAAATGAAAATCTGTACATTCTTCAAATAATTGATCCTTCTAATCATTTCAGTCTAGAGGAATGTTTATAAACATTTGTCAGTTAATGCACGTTTGTTTAAAGATATTCTATTTGTGTAAATAATTCGTTTTTCTCGACAATTAGCATGAATTCTGTTTTCAGAGTTCAAAATGACAAAAAAAGAATTCTGACATTGGTAGAAAAGTCCGCTTTTTTGACAAATTAACTTATAAATTCCATGTTCGAGGTATCCAATAAACCCACATTTGTTTATAAAATTCCTGTCTGGCCAACTGTGACATCATTTATATTTTGTGATGATTTCCATTGTTTAAATAATACAATATTATTTGCTTTCAATATCATTTATTCGAAAAAATTTAAATGATTTATAATCCTTTTTTTTCGGAAAATTAGGGTATGTCATTTCTTTTTAAAATATTAAAATTCGTAACGTCAACAAATTTTATTATTCCCATTTGATTCTCCATTTCTTACAAAAATTGCATTTGTTTAAAAAATGTGGGTTTATCAGATAATATATGCCAGATATAGTAATATGAAATTTATAAGTTAATTTCATCAAAAAACGATTTTTCTATTATAATTAGAAACAAAAGTTGAAAATGAATTTTAATTGATGTTTAAACAATAGGAACATTTTTTACACATTTTGAATAATGTCACTCTAACTTCAATTATGAACTCAGAAAACAGAATTCAGACGGATTTTCGAGAAAATCGAATTATTTCAACAAATCGAATTTGTTTAAACAAATGGAAATTAACTGACAAATGTTTATAAACATTCCACTAGACGTATAGTAACGATTTCTATGAGAAAAAAAAGAGAATTAAATGATTAGAACGCTACATTTTCCGAAGAATGTACATTTTTTCATTTGGGTAGTTTTCAAGGCACTGTGAGGGTGGGTTGGGAGCGTCAAATCCATATAAATAATAGGCGAAATTCTTCCTTGGAAAGTCCTCTACAAGTCCTATAATTTTAACATAAATTTTCCCAAACCCCGAACAATTATTCGAAAAATACCAAAAAAAGTATGGTAATTTGAGGCGTCGATAGGCACCATTAACCTTGCCCTTTTCCCTTACCTCCCCCCCCCCCTGGATACGCCCATGTGTCTCTTGTTGCCTTTGCGTAAAATATTGTTGCTGACGATTGAAAAATGTTGAAACAATGGGTTTGCGTTTGAACCGGAGCTTCTGCACGTCAAAACATCAAAATAAATTAATATAGTTGAGACCATAAATCGTGGACCCGTTTTCAGAGAATACATATCATATTTTTAAACGAGCGCACGGAAAAGGCCAACAAGCTGCAGCATTATGTGCAATTTGGACGAGGTCTTCGGTCGCTTGATTGGTATCGTTTCGTCGGGTGCAAAAAAACCGCTTTTGTCGGCGAAATCAGATATATGCATTCCTAGACAGTTAGCGAACCGATTTTTCGGCAACTCGATCAACTAGGTAAACAACAATAACCGGCAATTACGTGGCCGCACCTTGGGCACATCGCTCATCTATGAACTAATTGCTGCGCATAAATAACCAACTCTTCTTCTTCTTCATCGCGAATGAGTAATACGCAAAATTTGTGGCGATGCGTCTTTGTCCCTGCGTGATCGCCGCGCTCGCTGCATTCTTAGTAGTTCCGTCTCTGTTGTGTACTTCCTGCCTTTCTCACGAACCGGCGGTGTGACGTAGCACCCGTGAAGACCTTGAGACGAACCTAGTTCAACATCCGAGGCCTGTCCGAAGGAGTAAGTGCTCCGGTCCCTCTACTTCTTCATGGTGGAAGCATACAGCCAGCAGACCATCGTCGCGGTTTTCACTCATTTCACTTTCATTCAATCTTTCTTCCATGCAGCACGACTCAAAAACTATTGAAGTAAACACCACACATGAAAATCAAATGATTGACCAGGCCCGCCGCCAGCTACTTGAGCCATGTTTATACTGAAAACTGCACTAAAAACATCAATTGGAAACAGTCGACTTAGTACTAATAGAAGTGTGTAAAAAGCAAACCAATAATTGAAGGCATGAGAATGAAAAGTGGATAAAAACATATGGTTTCCCATGGTCTGTAGCCACTTTTTATTCTGAGTCCTTCAATTATCAAAATCATATTATTAACTTCACTACCGAGTGACTGAACTTATCAATATACACTATGGACAAAAACTGTACAAATTTTTAATTAGTGGTATTTCCAATAATATTTGGTAAATTCAAATATTTCTTTAAACAAGAAATTGTTTGTAGTTTGAAGATTCAAACCATATTCGCAATAACAGAACGTTTCAATCCAAAGTTATATATGTATTGCTTTATGTATGGCTATGCAACATTTCTGATAATATCGGGTCAATTGAATGTGAAATGAAAGCGGTATTTATTAAAATCAATAGGTAATGAAAATACATTGTGCTGCTCCTTTTTTCGATGTTTTTCATCTGAACATTTAATTTTAACGTAAAAAAGAACAGCAAAGCCCTAACCACCAGACAAGTGAAACCAAACTGACATACTTTTAGTTTAATAAAATACGATGGTGATTTTAGTTCCAAAACACTGCAAAAACAAAACATAAAATCTTTGCTAAAATCTACAGCCCAATAAGTGTAGTACAATAAACATTGTAAAAAAATCCTTCAAAAATTGCCAAAACGAAGATGACGCCCGAAAGAAAATTAAATGTTGGCCACAGTTTCTCCGCCATCATTAATGATAACTCAAGTACGCAATTGGCTTTGTCGTGCCCACGAAATGTTATCGTTGCAAATGTCCAGCTCCACTGCCTTTTTGACAAAAACAGCAAGAAGTCGATTTTTCAAAATTTCGTATTGTATAAAAAAAAACACACTGTACAAAATCTCTACTGTTCCTTTTGACCAAAGAAAATGTCATTACCTACTAATTTTAATACACGTTGTATTTCACATTAAATTTACCAAAAATTATCAGCAATGTTGCACAGCCATACAAAAAGCAACATAACATTGGATTGAGATTGAATTATCACGAGTATGGTATGTTTTCAATCTTCACTACATAAGCCATTAGTTTTTCGAAAAATGATTGAATTTGCTGATTGATCCATACTTCGATGGACCTGGTGCAAACATGAATAATATTATGAAAATTAAGGGATTTATATTGACACCCCAAACCAAATTTGATAAGCTTCTTCCCGAATACACCATTGGCCATCAATTAAAACTAGAAGATGACTAGATATGTTGTATAATGCAATATGACAAGTTAGCAGCTTTTTTTTATTAAATGACAAACACGAGGAACAACAGACAATGAGAAATCTGTTGATGTTCAGTAGCCCCCGCAGTAAAGTGAATATTATGTCGACAGAAAACAGCTCGATGGTGCAAAACACAACTTTCGAAATGTGTTATACAAGAAGTTGGTATCTTACTTATTATTGACACTTTTAGTGGCATTTTATCGGTGTAAACTATCGCTTAATTGAGCATATACTTCAAAAACTCGGAAAACATGATCTGTTCGGGTGACACAATCGAGAGGTTTTCGGATTTACTGGCAATAATTTGCGACATATCGGCGCGCCGCCGCTGCAACTTGCACAATTTGTAAATGGAATTGTATTTCTCGGGCGTTTGCATGCAGTTTGTTTTCTTTTCCGCTACCGGCCTCCGTGGTTCTTGCTTTGTTAGCGTTTCGTGTCTGACAGAGGCGTTGACCAAGATCACAATCTACCGTTTCCTGTCGCTTACCAGTGACACATAATTCGCCTGTTATTGTCTTAAATTGAGCAATCCGGCAAAACGAAGCCCGATTGATTCCAACAAGGACTGGATTGATCGTTACTAAGAAAGTCGCGATAATCTATAATTTTTTCGAGTACATTATCTTCGAGACTATAAAAAAACACACAACAAGAAGTTGATTAGAACTCCGGATGTTATAGTATTCTGCTATCGCATGGGCGAGAGAGAACAACAAATGCAGAGTGTATGTGGGTGCAACACGCATCTAGTAGTCATTGAACAACGTCCTAGGTCATGGATGGCGAGCGCTGAGCTCTTGTGTATTTGTCGTCATGCCCGCACCTAGCTCAGACCGACGTTACTGTCGTCTGGCGCTCTTGAACGATGCACTTGCCTTCGTATTCTTCTGGACTACGCTCCGGGTAATGGGTCAACGTTTTGGCCCCAGAGGCCGAGTTTGCTCGCCGGCAATACCATGGGAGTCTTCTCTCTCGCGAGAGATCCGTCGAAAAATCGAACAGGAATGCAGACAACCTGCACAAGGGATGTCTAAGAAACTGCATTGTTTCGCTGGAATTCACCATCGCGTTTAATTAATTAGTTCTCAAATCACCAATTAGTTAACGTTATAGTCTAGGAGCATTTCAATTTGCAGAGTAATGATTAGAATATAGTGTGGCTCAGGGAGTAAACATTGTGTGTTACAATCTTGCGTAAGGCATAAGCAGAACCGAAATGTTGCTCTCGTATTGTACCAAGCGAGGAGAAGACAAATATTTGGATGAAACCTACTGTCGGTAAACACTGGTTGAACTTTTTTAGGTACATTGACTCAAAGTTAACTCAGCGTTATGTAAACACCTAATATCCGTATCATACGGTTTAAACAGGTTTGATCATGACACGTTGTAAGTTGGGCTTTAACACCACCCGTCGTATCTTATCAATCGATTTAAAAGCCTGTCCATGGCGACTACGAGAACATCAGTCAATAAATTAATCGAAAAATCAACAATCCAATTCGTTTAACGATTTTTTTAATACTTTGGTTTCGTAGGTGTACGCAATCACGATCTCTCCATGCAAATCAACAATATCCATAGTCAATATTTAGCCAGGTATAATGATTACCAGTGAAATTCGTAATATTTGCAAAGTCAAATATTTAAAACGCAAAAATATTTTTCGTAGAATCTTATTTTTTATAAGTATTAAGATAATATGTACCTTACTACAGATAACAAACAGAACAACTTGTAATGAAGGTATATTGTTTTCACTGGGCATTCTACGGTAGTTAAACGAAAACAAACCACACGTGGATTTCCTTCAAGTTTGTCACCACGTGTCCCCACACTCTGTAAAGTTTTCGTAACATTCAAAACGCAATAGTACCAATTTTCCCGCGTCAACATTGCATGGAAAGGGCTAAGCTGCCTGAGAACTTGATGACGACGTTTGTATAACCTTAGCTTGTGTACATGCAAAGTTGGAAATGTTTGAGTACACGTGTGAGTAGAAGACCTACAAGATTGAGATGATAAGTTTAGTTAACTTTGCTATTTATGCCACAAGTCACAACTATCTATGTATATTTCTTAGCAATACAATGGATAGGCAGTAATTAATCCCACAATTCGGCCATCCTGAACTTGTGGTCTCATCTCTTCATTTCATCATAATCGTCTTATTTGCTTCTTCGTCCTTCCTTATTATCTTTTGATAATAATCGTCATCTACAGTTTCTCGCATTATTATCATCATCATCTCCATCTTCATCTATGATTCCGTCTTCTTTGGTTAACTCCTTCTTCTACTACTTCTTTCTGGGATGTCCATAGAAGTTATACAACTAAGGGAAGAAACGTATCATACGCGTATGAGACAAACTCAAGCCTCGAGTGGCGACAATAGAAATAATTTTGATGTCGAATGGAACACAGCATCAATTACCTATTGAAGTATCAGATGAAGATTTGGGTAAATGACTTGTAAACGAGAGTTGGCACCAGTCAAAGTGGTGGTTACCGTTATAAGACGAGCAATTATATGCGGTTTTGATGGTCGATTTGGTGAGAATGGGCCTGTGAATCGTGAGTGTGTTGAACCTGATGAAAACACGCGACCGAAAAGAGGTTAAAAAAGATGGCAAATGAGGACGGTAGACGAAATATGTTCCGAAACGATGGGTTTTTATTTGTCGGGTAGGTGACTCGGAGGCAAAAGAGTGGCCCTCGGTGGTCAGTCGATCTATATATACATGTGTGTGCGGCGAGGTGTGTTTATTTTTTCGTGGTCCGGCGAGAGAGGAGTGAAGATCGCCGGGCTCATTTCGGTCTTCGGCATCCGATTCTTTCGAGGAATTCGCGGCGGCCCCAAAAGAGAGCAAGAATCAGAATTGCAAATGCGGGCCCGAAGAGAAGAAAGAAGAATACGCGCCGGGCCCCCAGACGAAGCCGAGGGACCGACCCGGGCGGCGGCGGACTCTTGTCCGCGAGAGACCCGTCTACGAGATGCAATCTCGGTAATAACTATTATTTTCTTTCGCAAAATTAAAACGAGTTCGATCCCGGCCGGGCCAAATAACACAAAAGGAGGACCGCAGGCCTGCGACGGGATTTCGACCAGAGACGCCGCCGCGAAGGCCTGGCCCAAGGAAGAACTCAATGGAAAGCGAAAGTATACCAGATACTTCGCGTGGAACACCTTCGATTTCGGACGATTTAATGGACAAACGGGCGAGGCGTATATAAGCTTTCCAAATCGATAATTACAGGTGTCCAATTACAGCTTCTGGTCGATGATGGTGCCATTCGCAAAATTGTCACCTTGTCACCTTGTATTGCCAAATCAGCCTTTAAGCATAGGATTTTGACCAAAGAAGTTTAACCTTAATAGATAGATCCCTTTTCCATAATGACAATGTTGGGATGCGCTGACAATCCGTCAGACGCACAATGTAAATATTTTTACTTTATCATACGCAGTATGTGTGTGTGTGTATGTGTGTACTCGATTTTTGTGGCGACGATTCCGGAGAAAACTACTAAAGGTATCGGGACAAAAGTTCATATTTAGAAGTTTTATGACCAAACTTAGAGCTGAAAAGCTTTTGGTTCAAAATGGTCCAAAGGAACTGGCTGCTTCCTCGAAGCATTTTTCAAGGATTTTGGAAAAGAGCCGCTATTTCTGTAAGTTCGTCAAAATAGTTAAATAATAAATTAAAGTAGAGGAAACTTTTTGTATAATTTATGTCTATGACATTTTTTGGTAAAATTAATAGTTTAGCTGTATGAGCAAATTCAAATGCATAACAACATTACTATCCGCACTCGAAATACACATTCACTTTGTAAACACCACGGAAACACCAAGCTGTTTCAACATTGTTTCACATAGCGTACGTGCGCGCGTGTTACTCCTCCTCATCGCATTTTTTCTCCATGCATTTGCGTATTGAATTGACGTTTCGCAACCGCTGACGTTCTGAATACTGTCAAAAGTTTCAACATATCCTGGCTACCTACTAATTAATGCAGACACGATTTCGATCAAATAGAATTTGCTCCTGCAGCTAAACTATTAATTTTACCAAAAAATGTTATAGACATAACATATACAAAATTTCCTCTACTTTAATTTATTATTTATCAATTTTGACGAAATTACAGAAATGACGGCTCATTTGGAAAATCGTTGAAAAATGCTAAACGAGTAAATGGTTCCAGTTCCTTTGGAGCCTTTTGAACCAAAAGTTTTTCAGCTCTAAGTTTAGTCATAAAACTTCTAAAAATGAACTTTCGTCCCGATACCTTTAGTAGTTTCTCCGGAATCGTCGTCACAAAAATCGGGCACACACATACACACACACACATATATACACACACACATAAATTTTTTTGTACCTTGGTCAAAAATGATCAGGGGACCCAAAAAGGCCTATTTCCGTTAAAATCGCAATTTTTACTGAAAAAATGCCTTAGTTAACACTAGCAATAAATAGTACATTATCAAATCATTTGCCGTAATTTGTTGTTGTACCTAATTAGAACAAAAGACTAAGACCTTCTTGGTTTTCATCTACCCTGTCCTTGTATATAAAATCAAAAATCTTACTGTGTGTAGGACATCCAAAACTCTTTATAATAAATTACATTTTCTAGGCACATTGTATTGAGAAGTAACAATAGTTTTGAAAATTCTGATCATCAGTTTTAAAAGTATGTATGCCTACAGCCTAATATCACATTGAGGCGTAATATAGGCTGGCGTACAAACCTAAAATCGCACATAATTTGTCAATAGCAAAGGTCGTCCGATATCCAATAGTATTTACCTTAGCGTTAGCATTTTTCCGACTAACAATAAGTGAGAGTGTTTACATATTTCGCGAATTTGATACAGGCGAGGTTATGTTACATCAATGCAAACACGCCAGATAAGCTCAACGCGCCTTCTAATATTATGTACTTCATCGACTTCGGAGTTCGTAGAGATAATTATCCCGAAAATAGGCGGGAAAATCTAATATTTCTTGTAGGAATTCGGATTCTGTGCGTCTTATCTTATCAGCTCAGGCCCTGTCACTAAAATTTTTACCTCCGCTAGACACGTAAAGAAGGTTACAGGTCGCGGCTCCTCTGTTATATTTGACAGGTAAACAAGATTAGGCCCGAAAAGGATCCAGGTAGGCGCTAGCTCTAGGCAATTCGTTTAAAGTCGCTAGCTCCAAGAGTTATCCCTCTTCTCCCGCGCCCACCGTCACGATAAAAGTCCAAATCGTCCACGCGTCCTATTCACTTTACTTATACCGATATAATTTCGGCATTATGTCACAATTATTAACCCTAATGCCACTTAAGTCCACCGTAAACCTCGGAAAGTTGATTTAATGCGCTCTTAATTTTACGCTTGGCATAATAAATGGACCTCTTAGCTGGTAGCCTTCCACACCAGTATATCGAGTATTTCGTTACTCAACTACAACGTTTTTAACAGAAACAAAGACTTTCAGAGACAAAATATGTTATAAACAAATCTGATGTGGCCAGGCACATGACTTTATCATACCATATATTAATAGTTTAGCTACATGAGATAATATTTGATCGAGATCGGCCACGTCTGCATTAAAACAAAACTACTAGAACTAGACAGATATTTTGATTATATTTACAGTATGTAATGTCAAAACATCAGCATTTGACACTACCTACTGTCATTCTAATGCGGCTAAACTATTTATTTTACCAAAAAGTTTCATAGTCATAAATTATTCAGAATTTTCTCTACATGAATTTATTATTCGACGAAATTCCAGAAATAGCAGCTTATTTGCAAAATATTTCGAAAATGCTAAGACTAAACCTTGTCATACTACGTATGATAAAGTAAAAAGGTTGTTGGTTCTGATGACTATAATATATTACATTGGCTTCTAGCATACTATATCTTCGGGTTTTACCCCGTCTTCAGTGCTACATACAAAAGATCATAAAGAATTATGCTCAATTCTCCAAATAAGGTTTAATGTTACCATACCATCTTACAATCTTTCTTGTATTTATTCGCGAAAGCATAACAACAGAGCTATCCGCACTCGAAATACACATTGACTTTGTAAACACCAAGATATTTCAATATTGTTTCACATAGCATACGTGCGCGCGTGTTTCTCCTCCTCATCGCATTCTCCATGCATTTGCGTGTTGAATTGACGTTACGCAGCCGCTGACGTTCTGAATACTGCCAAAAGATTCAAAATATCCTGCCTACCTACTATTAATGAAGACACGATTTCGATCAAATACAATTTGCTCCTGTAGCTAAACTATTATTTTTACCAAAAAATGTTATAGACATAAATTATACAAAATTTCCTCTACTTTAATTTATTATTTATCTATTTTGACGAAATCACAGGAATGGCGGCTCATTTGCAAAATCGTTGAAAAATTCTAAGAGTAAATAGCCAGTCCCTTTGGACCCTTTGGAACCAACAGCTTGTACCTTGGTCAAAAATGTTCTGGGGACCCAAAAAGACCTATTTCCGCTAAAATCTCATTTTTTGGCACGATTACAATACTTTATTATACTGCGTATGATAAAGTAAAAATCTGTGTGTAGGTTCATTGAAATCTGTCAATGAAATAAACTTTAAGGCCATTTACACACTATTCCAGTTACAAATGAAGAGATATTACAAAATATTCTAAAAAAATCATCATCAGACTTCAGAAATATTTCAAGTTACACGATAGCATTTCTTCAGTATCAAAATGGACCCTGGTGCTTATGCTTAGCAATACGTCGTCAAGTCATTATCCACAGATGGCCGCGATACCCGTACATATTAATAAGTTGAAATCTGAGCGACCAGAATGTCCCACAGAGTGGCACCACTTAACTTCGAGTGAAATTTAAACTAAGATATCTTGAAACAATATTGGACACAGATGTATTAATATTTTGCAAACAACCGGAAGTGATTAAATGTTTTCTTGTTGGTTCGTGTTCGCAATGTGACACATCTGGTTAATAGAGTCCAAAGTATTATACGCAAATAACCGTTAATAATAATTCTTTGATGAGTACGTTACCAGTATTTAGGCGTAACATCATTTGGTTGTGTCGTTGGATATTTACCTGAAAGAAGAACAAAAAACAAATATTAGGAACTGTCTCAAATACACTACCAAAGAAATAAAAATATTTCAGTACATTTTGGGATTGTTTGGATATACAACACAACATTTAGTGTCAAATGGTAAGCCTTGTGAATACTATGTAGTTTTATACAGTCGAACAGGTAATTGATAGCGCCTAGTGCTAATATCTGCTGTTAAAACGGTAAATAAGCGATAATTTGTCATTGTAGATTGTTATGAATACAAATATTTTGTGTGAAAGTCTTATACTAAGGTGATAACTAAAAATACTTGTACAGCAAAAGTAAATGCGATTTGAAGGACGTCGCGCATATCAAAAAATGCTAAAAATTCATTTACCTATATAGATATGGTTTGCGATTAAATATTTTATAATATTATAGTTATACAATACCTACATACAAATGTAAATAATCAAATTACAAAACTTTCCAAACGAAACTGAGTCAATTAACAAAAGTAATCCTGCAGAAATTTAAAAAAGGTAAATTGAACATGGGAGTTACAACGAGATTAAGAAATATGACCATAGTACAATAAAGTAGTTATCATTTATTCAGAAGTTATACCTTTTACAGTCATAATTATGACTATTTTTATGTTTGAAAATAATTAAAAATGATTTAAGGCATCTTTGCAGGAGAATTAGTTCCAGCTATTCTTTTCCTCACAATTTTGTAATTATTAGAATGAATTTTACTTAGTATTATACACTGTGCCTTATGGGTGCTTTTGCTATTATTAGAGATAGAAAGTTGGTTAAATGGACAAAGTAGTACCCATTTGTATGTTCCCTAATGACAAAACAGTTTAATACCTTAATACTAAGGGCGGGTTTTTCAATGGCGGTTTAGCAGAGTGTAACTAAATCTACCGTTAGGCTCCATATGCGCGCTATGTGGAACCTAACGATACTTTACTTAAACTCCGTAAACTGCAATTGAAAAACCCGTCCTTAATGATTTCAGAGATCTTTTGAATAAACAAAGAAATTACATGTTATAAATATGTAGTCATAACTTTTTTATGTGCGGTCCAATCAAAGTCTTTTTAATATCTTATAGGCCGTTTTGTATTTATAGTTTAAATAGTTTTGCCAACGAATTCGCTGGGCTCATAATAAACTTCTGGTTTTCTTATGGATTCAGAATTTGTTTGTGCCGTATTGTACCGTATTGTTGTATACGGTAATTTCACACCTTATTGTGAAACTTATTGTATTTGAAAAATAAAATTACTTAATCTTTCACTGAAAAAAGAAAATCTAAGTCTTAAAGAAAAATTATAAACTTTAGGTCTTCTGCGGAAGACCTAACTATTTTTCAATTGTGCCATTTTTTTGTAGTAAGTAGATGTACGTCCATGGGGGCAACTTTTTATCAACTTAAAATTTTGAATTTCAAAAAAAAAAACGTCTTTTCGACACCCTACTCTGCAGCCCTGGTTTTAGGACCTTCTTATGATTAATATAAAGCTTGGTTCGTAGTCTACATTAAACTGTAGCTCCTCTCTAGTGGTTTGGACAAGCCTAGCGATGAATACAGGGATTGAAGCTACAAATGCAATAATATTTGTGACTATCACCATATTGTGCTTAAAAAATAATAATTTCTTTAAAAGAATGGATCGAACTGAATTATTGCAACCGAATAGATCCAAATTGAAGGACGTGGGTAATTTCTTACACGTTCTTAGCACATATTTATAATATATCCAAAAACAATACATCAGGAGATCGGCATTTTTAGACATTAGAAGGAATAAAATTAAATAAGTAAAGGTGCGGTTTAAGAGTGAATTATTGGAATAGATATTAGCAATAAAATAAAAACTTTGAGCATTAAAATATTAAATATTGTGCATTAAATAAGTGTACATATGTTATATAAAAAATTATATATTGTGCCCTAGAATGGATAAATGTGCATTCAAATAATTCATATTGAGCATTCAATAAATATGAATGTGTTACATGAAAAATGTTATAATGAGCAATATTTTATTGATATTGTGGCCCAAAATGAAAAAGACGTTTGATTGGCTATAACAAACCGTTCATTAATAGAAATCGTGCATATATAGTGCATATATATCACTAAACATACATCATAAATAAATGATCGACGAAAAAATATATAAATGCACAATTCTGATGTACATTTATATAAATTTATTGCACCTTAATGTTTTTTAATGCACAAGTAATTTTTGCTCAAATTGCTCAAATAATTTTGTATTACACATATTTCTGATATTCATCAAATATTTGATCAAATGCTTACAATAAATGGAACATGGAGAATTTGTACTGATACGTAAATAAGTTAAAGGAGGACCATCAAAAAAAGGAACTCTCTAATAACGCTTTAATAATTAGATTTTTAACTTTTTGGGTTATAATAATCCAATTTTATAGTTTCACTCTATCGAAGTAAAGTTATTAAATATTGAGCTTCATAATATACATTTAATAAATAAGTTTCATTTCTTTCGCGCGAAGCATAAAATACCTACACCATCTTTTTAGTATTTCAAATCGCTTCCACAAAACGTTTTCGTTGAACGGTTAACATCGGGCCAACTTGCTAGGCGGGTTCTTGGGAATCGGTGGTTGCGGTGGATTTTTGGGTTGTTGGCGAGGGCCTAAGAGCAGCTGCGAAACAGACCTGGGGCAATGCCTGGCGGCGTCTCCGGCCCTTTGTGCACATCATATGGCCGGAAGGTCTGCCAGCTGTCGCGCCATACGACCACCACCCCAACCAGCAACCACCGTCGACCGAGAACCAGATTCCCACGTAGTAGCGATTTTTTCCGACCATTAGCCCCGAATTCGATGCGAAAAAAGTTCAATTAACTTTTTTTGGTCGAAGAAGAATCGATTTTAGCTCGCTCGCCGGGAAACTTCAAGAATTCGGATATAAAATAGAACCCTCCGTTTTCGGGTAGACGCCGAATTGGTGCTACAACCACTTAAACTAATTAAAATGCCACCCCTATATAGAACAGTAGAACAGATAGAAAGTTGGTTTTGTGTTGGTGGTGTGACAACGAGGATCCTATGTAATTAAAGTAGTGAGTGGTGGGAGTGGTTACCATATAATGAGTAATTATCCCGAAGTTATTACAAGAAGTAGGCGTTTGTCATCCACAGATCTAATCAAGAAATAACGCTCCCTCCTGAAAATTGTGGAGCACCTCCTCGGGTGAAACTGCTCGGCCTCTCTCCGCGTAATAATAAAGCCAATACAGCACACTTTTCAGTCTAGTGCTTCTTTCGATCAGATGCATAACTAATCTCGAAGGAGACGAGAGTATTTACAGAAGTCAGCTACCTGCAACAGCCCGATTCACGCGCTACAAATTCACGCTCCCTAGACTTTTCTCGACCCATCTGCGTCTCGTAAATCTTGTGGGATTTATGAGGATCGGAATCTCGTGTAATTTTGTACAAAAATCTCCTACAGCAGCCCGTATACTACTGGAAAGATGTTGCATCATCCTAAATATTTGAAATATAGGTTGATTTTGTTATAATATTTGGGTTTGTGTGAAGCAATGTGTTGGAATACGCTGTATCGTAATTGTTAGATATGACAAGGTGTGTTCTTTCCCGGCTGGTGTGGTTATATTTTTATAGTAAAGTTACAGTTGTTTATTGTTTTGTGCCGATAGTTATCTAAACGTAGATTAATAATATATATTTGATAACATACAAGTAGCCAATAATATTCGTTTTATAACTAGTTACGATACAGGCTGCATTCAAACGGCTGAAAACGTATCCAAAAGTAAGCATTTATTTTATAGAAAAATAGAGGAACATCTTCCAATCCCATTAATTAAAACAGAAAATTTAAGTCCGATTGAACAATAAGTTTTGCATCTTAGTTTTAAAAAAATTGTATATTCGTGAAGTGTTTCAATTATAGACACGGCAAACGAAATAGTTTAATGGAGTTCAAATTTTTACTTGTTCATATTATTGTCAATAGACACATTTTGACAAATTTCTGTTTTGTTTTTGTATCAAATGGTGTTTTGTTTTGGCCAGGAAAAATATATAGTTTGTTTTCTTCCCATTCTATATGTTTTTTGGGGTACTGAATCCGAATTTCCACTTTGCTACTTCCCAGCGATATGGCTTCATAGCGAAAATCGCAAAAACCTCAAAATTGTTGACTTTACTTCAGTTTTTTGACTGAAAGTCATAAAACTATGCACTTTTAGACGTAGACCACTATATACAAATATAAAGTATGTACACTAAATTTCCTATAAAAAACACCCCTGAAGTGTATTTCTTGGTTGAATGGTTTGGCCGCTAGAGCGCGCTGAGAGAAGGGAAAATTTTCCAATTTTTTGTGATGGGCGTGTTACTAAAAGCTTAGATTCTGATAAAACTACATTAAATTCCCTACTAATTGCATATCTTAATCAATCAGTTAAGTAGTAGTGAAATTTATGTCACATTACCAGGGTTTGAAAAAGCCGCTTTTTTAACCCAACCCAGTGGGCCCAAGTGGGGTTTTCGGGTAAAAGTGGGCAATAGTAAATATTCACTAAACCCATACCGTAACCGATTTTTTTTTATTATGTAAAACCCGTAACCGTAACCAAACCAAAACATGTATAAAATACAGAAACTGAAATCTCAACCTTTGCTAAAATATTCAAAACCTTGGTAAAACCGAAACAGTTCTATTGAAAATTCGAGAGTAGGTAGGTACTTATTTTATGTTATGCGTAAATAGGAAAAATTAGTGTGTTCGAGATCAAAGTCAAAACCGGAATTGAAATCGTTTCAGTAAGTGTATAACCAAGAAAACCAAAACGTCTGTTGGACAAAAAACCAAAACAACAACCCAAACTGTTTCCAGGTCGAAAAATCAGTTAAACTTGCAGTGTATAGATATTTACTTGACATGGACACCACTAACCGTGTCGACTGGTGAACTCAATGTGTTTGTGGTGGTTCGTATTTTATTCTTTTCCTAACACACTTCTTCACAAGACTGAGTGAATAAGAATACAACGTCAGTTTTGTTCTGAATTGTTAACTGAAAGTGTCTAAAATTTGTGTTAGTTAAAAACTGTATTACTCTTTGAAATTTCCTTTTGCCCATAACGAGTTTTCAATAAACATCTTTGTTTATTTTAATTCAACCCAACACAAAAAACTCCAAATATTTCAAAATGGTGCGTTCTGAAAAACCCAGTGGGGTTTATCAAGTGGACCCTTCGGTAGAGGCCTATATTATTATTATTTATTTATTAAAAACTATATATTTGCTCTTTTTAATTAATACTTTCTTTCAGCGCGCTCTAGCCGCCAAACCGTTCAACCAAAACTACAATTCGGAGATGCTGTTATAGGAAATTTAATGTACTTTATTTTTGTATTGGATGGTCTACGTCGAAAAGTGTATAATTTTATCACATTTTCGCAAAAAAAACTGAAAAAGTGTCGCAAATTTTTTTTTTCTTATTTTCATTGTGAAACCACTTCCGTGGGGAGTAGCAAAGTTGAAATTCGGATTCAGCACCCCTAAAGACATATAGAATGAGAGAAAAAACTTCTATAATTTATTTTTCTGGAACAGGCACCCACGGAAACGATTTGGCTGGATTATGTTGGGATAAGTTAGAAAGGTTCAAGTTGACTTCCATATTGAATTATATCCACTTCTTGCAAAATCTGTTCTTCCTAGTTATGATTACAAGTTGTTGGTGTAAGAATGAACATTTTATGCTTGCTGATTTAATTTAACAGGAATAAAGCTTGAAATTTATCTGGTTTTACTTGTTAATACAAAAAAAAGTAGCTCCGCAATTGATTTATTGAATAATAAGTGCCAAACGTTCATTAATTAATAAGAAAATTAATAACGTAATCCCGGAATTTAGATTGATAATTCCGGAATTCCAAGAAAACTCCAAATTGGTAAGGAATTTTTAGTCCAAAAGAATAAATTCAAACGATTGTATTCCGTTGCTACAAAAAATCCTTTCTGCCTCTGTATCAATACTGGCGCTATTATTAATCCTGTAAATATCTTATAGCAGCTCCTGTAAAACCCAATGACCTAGAAACATCAAAGAAGTCTTAAGCGAAACCCTAAACAACTGCTAAATGTTTATTGACAAGTGTCTTTAACAGCGCTGTGCAAGTCAGTCGAAACAATACCAAAAAAAAGCTGGCGTGACTTTTTTCTACTTGTCCTATCTTCGAAAATGTTTATTTTTTTTTTAGGATAAATTCAGAACAAGAAAAACTCTTCTACCTTTTATAGTTTGTCTATCTAACTGACGTTGGATAAGTGGTACCACACGCTTAAAACGGTTAACGAACGACTGTGAATAAGTAAATGACTAGCAAAATATATAAACTGAAATTCCATTTAAGAAATCCAGTGATTGAAACTCGTGTAGTGGCGCAGTACACCGGTAGTAAAGTTCCTTGTATTTTCATGCTGGAGTATGCTCGAGCACTGCCTATATTTCACTTATCAACTGTGTTATTAATGATTGTTTTAATTGGAACCACATAGTAGTTTCCAGAACATTGGACCTATTTTTTTCCTCCATTGGTTATACTGCAATGAAACTGCTAAGGGATTATCTTCTAACGTATAAATTGTCTGGAGTTGAACGTAAGTCAATTTGCTTCGAGAGCAGGAAGTCACCTCCGTAAAGAATACCATCGCCACTCAGGCGTCGTCTACGGCGTCTCTATAACCTATAAAGGCTGACGCCTTCCAGCTTCCTTCCTTAATTATTGATGCAGTTGCCCGTCATTGCTTCGCATGTACTTCCCACAGTGATACCTGCACCTAGGAAGAGTCGGCTGGCCCCACTAGAATTATTATCAGATAAACAGGAATAAAACGACCAAGTCGCCAGTCGCCTGTACTCTACTGGCGACGTACCAGAACCCAGACAAGAGCACAGACGCGCCTCTGGTCTGCGTTTTATCAGGTAATTATTGTGCATACGGAAATCTCATTTCTCATGTTGTAAGACACAAAAAAGTGCGAATAAAGTCTGAAATAACGGGTCTTTCCGTCGGTCAATTTAACGTAATATTGACCTCCCGTTGATGATTCCCAGAAGGTGTTAAGACCAAATGAGTCACCCGGTATACGCGTCGGTAACAATGCGAAAATAAGAGGTAACAGTGGTCATGGGAATGGAGCGCCTTTAAAATGTGCATACTTATTGCGGAGCGCCGTTCTCGTTCTTTCGCGGAGGGGCGCTTTTTTCTTATTATTTTGCGGAGCGCGCGGGCCGACACAAGAAGACATAAAATACGTAGTTGTGCTGCAACTGCACCAATCACCATAAAAATCTCGTAAATGTCGCTTTTGTTCGTGCGCAATCTCGGTCTGCGGTAGGTTCTGCTGGACCTGGGCCGCGGTGCATGTCAGGGCGTCAATTTTTATAAATTGGCGTCGTCGATTGCTCGAGGTGCGAAAGATTTAAACCTGCCCGCCGTGCCACAGAAATACGACAATTATTCGCCATGTTACCGGCGATTACATCTTCGCGGTTGCTGCCTTTCCATCGCGCCTAAATTAAAACCTCCTTGACGACATGACATCACATCACTGATGCATAATCATTGGAACAAATAAAGTCAAGAGCATCCAGGGTTCGCCTGATGGGCCCGGTGGGTTTTTTCAGAGCGGACCATTTTGAAATATTTGGAGTTTTTTGAGTTGGGCTGGCTTGAAATAAACAAGGTGTTTATTGAAAATTCGTCATGGGCAAAAATAACTTTCAAAAGGGTAATACAGTTTTTATTTTACTTTTAAAACGCAAAACACAAAATATAGACACTTTCAGTTAACAATTCAGAACGAAACTTAAGTTGTATTCTTATTCGCTCAATCTTATGAATAAGTGCGTTAAGAAAAGAACAAAATACGAAACATCACAAACACATTGAGTTCACCAGTCGACACGGTTAGTGGTGTCCATGTCAAGTAAACATCTATACACTTGCACCAATTTAACTGCTTTTTCGACCTGGAAACGGTTTGGGTTGTTGTTTTGGCTTTTTGTCCAACAGATGTTTTGGTTATCTTGGTTATACACTTACTGAACGATTTCAGTTCCGGTTTTGACATTGATCTCAAACACATTAATTTTTCCCATTTACGTATAACATAAAATAAGTAACTACTCTCGAATTTTCAATAGAACCGTTTCGGTTTTACCAAGGTTTTGAAGGTTTTAGAAAAGGTTGAGATTTCAGTTTCAGTATTTTATACATGGTTTAGTTCGATTACGGTTTTACATCATAAAAAAATCGGTTACGGTATATAGGTTTAGTTAATATTTACTATTGCCCACTTTTACTCGAAAAACCCCGAAAAAGCACCCAAAAAAAACCTGAAAAAACCCACTTGGGCCCAGAGGGTTGGGTTTTTTCAAACCCTGAGAGTATCGGAGTTCATATGCTTCAGATTTGAGAATAACCACTGCATTAAACCAAACCGTTAAATTTTTTTTTTCAAAAGTTCCAATATATAACAACTTCAAACCAAGAAATCAAGAAAGAAGGTACCCTTGTCTCTAGTTTTGTGAACCTCACTGCCAAAAAAGACGGAACGCATTTTGGAATTTGTTATATTCAACAACAGGACTCATTTTATAAATATTACGAAGATAATTCAAATGTTATTGGTAAATTTTGGTTAAATTTGGTTAAATTTTCGAGAAATATAAAATATTAAAAATATACATGGTTAGTCAAAATTCACTAAATACACCTAAAAAATTCGCCAACCGTAAACAATTGGTGTTCAGTTTATTCTGGAAATTTGGTAAACTTCCATTTTCCAAGAGAACTATAATAATAATCCACGCCTTAACATCCCCCAACAGCTTTTGCCACTACGGGGGCATCGGCAGGCCCGAATTATCATTATTATGGCCCATGTCTGTGGCACGTCTTAAGTTGTTTGGCTTTCAGCATTCGCCGAGGAGTAAAGGAAAACCACAGAAAACCCTTTACTATGAAAGCCGGGCGCGAGACCGAGATCGAACTCACGCCCCCCAGAGTGATAGCCAAGCGCTTTACCGCTGCGCCACAGTCTGGCTATATTACAATAGAAGTAAGGTAAGCGTCCCAAATTCAGACACTGTCCTAAATCCGCTTTATTTCTGTTTAGTTGGATAAAATAAGAAACTTACAACATTGAGCTTTATTTTAGTACATCTGGTTTGTTGATTTGATATTCCACTTATCAGATAGAAGACGAAGTTTTAAAAGCAAACAAAGAAATTGCAGTTTCTTCAAATTAACGATATTTTTCATTCTGTTCGAAATTTTACTTGATAAAATGATGAGAAAGCGTTTTTTTTTTGGACTCACAGAGAAATTGAGTCACACAACAACGAAATTCAGCCCACAAAATGACAACTTTTAAACCCAAGACGTCAGTATTTCCCATAAACAACAAGCAGGTGCTCTGTGACATAAGATGCAATCTCTACGAGGGCCTCTCATTTCAATAGGTGTTCTTCAAGATAGTTCAAATCTGGTAGGTCTCCTTTGAGTCAAATTTAAAAAAAATTCCTCGAAATGTCACACTGTCAAGTGCCTCAAATTTTTTTTCATCATAGCTCAAATAGCGTCATGTTATTTTACAAACTGTGTATTTTTTATTGTCAAGAATTCCTTAAGTAGGGAAAAATTAAAGCTTAAAACTTCCTAGGTTGTAAGTTCAAGATGTAAGCTTTCATTTCAACCTACTTAGATAAATAATTATATCAAGTCTCATTATTTTTTTTTGCAGCATCTGTGTTACGTAATGGATTAGAACCTGAATTTTTTTACAGAATTTATGATCAATAACAGACATGAGAGAGATTTAGAATGGATTTTTTTCTTCATAATTAATTTATGAATTAATACAACCTTCAAGAATTATTAGGGCATTCTATACACTGCCTCCAAATCTATTGCTAAATTTTGGTGTTGAGGAATGGCATGTCTTCAGAGCGCTTTCGCTTGTTACGTTTCGCGTTATATCTTATTATGAAACAAAGAATTGTAATTACGTTACAAATCTTATTATGCATAGGAGTAACTGAGCATAAATAAGCTACCTATTTCCCTCAGATTACGAATTTGTCACCAAATTTGTAATAGAGTGAATAAACATAAATCTCATCTTTACTTTTCGATTAAGCGAGATAAAAACATCGATAAAGAAATCCGACAGATTTGTAGCGCTTATAAATAACCATTCCCAAAACATAATGCGCTCTAGGAATGAAATAATTTCGAAACAGTTGAAACTCCCGTAAAATTATTGCCGTTTTATGTACCAACGCGTTCATTATCGCCTGTTAATCGTTGCCATTCCGAGAAGAGACAGACACTTTTGTGCTAATAAGCAGTAGATTACATCTGCTTAATTTAAATGTAAATTACAATTGCGCGGTTACTCCTCCTTAAAATCTCATTAAGACCTTATTAAGGCGGTTACGTCCTTTCCAGAACTCCACTTTTTTCGGTGGTCTTGAAAATTAATTTTTTTCATGAAGAGGACAAAACTCGACAATTAACGTGATCAGGCAGTGAACAGAAATTATACAGACGAACTCGTTACTCAAAGGAAACGTAGGAACACGTCAGTCAGACGCGACCACAACGATGATGGCCTCTTTTATCTATACAATCTAATATCACAAGGTTACAAAGTTAAGACGTACACAGGAGGAATAACCGCGCTTAACATTGTCTTTCGGACGAGCGTTTAACACATTTTGTATGTTATAAAATTGCTTCTAATGGCCAATAAAGAAGCAGTGAATTGAAGAGTGTAGCTCCCTCGAGCTATGTCAAGGTTGAGTTATTGTTGGTCCGACGAGGAAGAACCAGTCGTAAAAGAAACTCCGACAAAGAAATGGAGTATTGTACGTACATACATTTTTTTTCTTGGAATTAAAATTAATTTTAATTGGCTGCACAACTAAAGGATAATGTTGAAAAGTTAAGTAATATTACAACTTGTTTTTCTTTTATCAAATGTCCAATAACATTTTATTAATACTTTCCTCTTTTCCCCCATTTGCACTTCAGTTTGTGTGAATAATGGCTTGAAATAGTAATTTAATTTAAAAAAAGAACGCAATTTTGTATCAAGGGAAAGTCAAAGTTAAATACTGAAAAATGACACCTATCCAGATCTCTAGCTTAATAAGGCCAGCCACAATGGCAGTTTCAAATTTTGCAAAAAACATGTGTAAAATTACTCATAACTAATTGTATATATTACAATATTATTTCCATGCAAAATTACATAGAATTTACAAATCTGTGTGATATAACAACGCTATTACTGCTTTAGTAACACAATAATCCTTTAGTGAAAATACGATCGAAGTTTTCATATTTGCAAAATACGTTGTAGTAAGTTTAAAGTAGTATGCAACAATTCAGAACAACTGTACACTGGTACACTGATGATCTGTATACTGATGACTTAAGTTAAGACTCTTAACACCCAGCTTGACAGAAAGCTGTGAGAAAAGACTGCGCTTAGTTTTTCTTCAAAATTTGCTTATTTACACCCAGGTCTTGAAGGCGTACTTTTTTGTCAAATGTCAAATTTTCTTTTAACCGCCTTCGTGTCTATCCAATTTAGCTTTTAATAAAATTATACATAGCATTTAAAGTAACTGCATATGTACAGGGTTTGCCAAAACTACTGGAACACACATTCTCCAACAGATTGAAATTTTACAAAATTGTTCAAACAATAGTTTTTTAGCTTTAAACAAGCTATCGATTAAATATATTTTCAATGTACAGGCTGCTTATTTTCTTATATATTTCTTAATTCTTAAATTAATTTTTTATAGGAATCATATTTTTTAATAAAATGCTTTATTTTTGAGTTATAAGCTATTAACCAAAAATAGTTAAAATTACCGAAACACTTAAATAATTCTCCAACTACAAAAGAATCAAAAAATATTTCTAATAAAAGTTTTTTGTGTTTGAACAACCTTTCCTTCAAATATATGTTTAATATACAGGCTATTTATATTATTATGAAAATTTGGAAACGTTTCTATTTTCTAACAGAAGCCGTATATTGTACATTTTTATACCCCCACATTTACTGTGGTAGGGTATATTGAGTTTGTCACAACATTTGTAACACCCTTAAGGAGGCGTTGCTATAATTATTAAAGAACAACTCCAAAAAGTTAATAAAATTATTACAAAAGACAATGATTAATCACAACCAAAAAAGAACCTAAATTAACAATATTACATTATTATAAAATATAAATATTGATTAAGGCAAATTTTCTTTAAAAATCCTAAAGGAATCATAAAAATTACTATTAATAAAAACTTTATAATAATAAATTAAAAGATAGAAATACCTAAAGCCCCATCACATACTCCTATAGATATAAAAATACTAAAAAATGCTCTAAATTAAAATTTAAGCCTAAAATAACAAATTCTAATCTTAATAATATTAAAAGTAAATACTTATGTCTCCTTAATAGTTTAATGCTAAGATTGATTCTAAGAATTTTATGTAGTAATTAACTTTTTATAAAATATATGTTTTTTAGTTATCAGTAATTAATCAACTCATGAACTTTTGCTTTAACCAAACGGGTAAAAAATAAAAAATCTAAGGGAAAATACCAACACAATTAAATGTTTAAACTACCACATTAAAATAAATCAGTGTGTACGTGGGGAAATATTCTTAATTTAATTAAGAACTTTTTATTATGTACTTGAACGTCAGGAGTTTTTATTAATTGCTCATAACTCAAAAATAACGCATTTTATAAAAAAAAATATTTCTATTAAAATTTTTAGAATTAATGTTAGAATTACAAAAATAAAAATTTCCAGGTATTCTATAGAAAATGGAAAGGTTTGCAAATTTCCAGAATAAAATGAACACACTGTATATTAAAATCATATTTAAACGCGAGGTTACACAAACAGAAAAAACAAAAAAGGTTTTTTCTGATTTTTTGCAGTTGGGCAATTATTTAGGTGTTGCGGTAATGTTGATTATTTTGGGTTACCTAATAGCTTATAATTAAAAAATCTTAGAATTCTTCTCTTTTCATATTATTTTATTGAAATCTATGTAAAATTACTAAGAATTACCCTATATATCAATTAAAATGACATTCAAATTACAAGTTTGAGTAATATTCCGGCTCTTGTAACATCTCATTGTCAATATACAATGACAATGGAAACACACAGTGGGGGATGTAAAACAACACTGATTTCGCACAGCAAAAAAATATAATCAAATATTAAAATCAATAAATTCTTTTTCTACCTTTTGCTTTGTTTATTAATTTCATAATATCTCGAAAAGAAATATCACAAACAAATTGATAAGGTACCTACATATACAGAATTTGGATAACACATGCAGGGGTAACAGGAGTTTTACCAAACTTGGGTATGTTTTCAATTTACTCCTGTACACTGGTTGGTAAACCACGCTCCTTGACATTTTTGACAATACAACAATCACAATAACGGGCTATTATTAATTTGTCGCAAAGAAAACGGTTTAATAAATCTAAACAAATGATATCGCGTTGATTACGCAATGAGAATGGACCGTGTAATAATACCGGACTTATCAATGGGTGTGCGATGTGTAAAAATCGACTATAATGTGGGACAATCGCCACAAATGCCGTTCGGGCTGTTGCAACAATAATTTCAATTTTTCCCGCCTCGGTATTCGTACCAAATCGAAAGTTGTGTTTCAGTTACATTTATCTATAGAAACGTATTAATGCGGTAGTGCCAGGCTTATCTCCCCTGCATTGTAAACAAGGTAGTGTATATTTTGAGTGGTTTATGCAGCTCTGGTTTTATCACTTTATGAATTACATACACGCCAACTGTTTGTGTAGAGAGTACAACTCCCAACGTAATTAAATAAGAGTTGTTGAACGGCCGCATACATCAGCGATGTCAAATTGCTCCAAATTGTCCAAGATTGAGTGTACGGTCGATCGGCTTCGGTTACCATAACAATGCAACGACGCCTACTCACAACTTTGGTTAAAACTTCGACAGTACTTTCCCTCATTAATTATTATTGTACATATGCTCTCCCGTTGTACTTGCACAATCCAGGTGATATTTTGCGTGGAGAACTGCGTTCTGACCTAGACCAGCTGCAACTCAACGATTGCATTATTGCAGAAATTGGCGCTCAAAAATACAGCGTGAGCGCCGGTAACATGGGAGGGGGGGAGCTACCGCAAATACACGTGGCATTTGATTACAAATGTTATTTGCACAATTACACGGATTGCTGCAATGTAATAGATATAACACCTCTACGAGAAGATGTCTAAAATTAGCAGAGCTTCGATTTAAGGTGCGTTCGCATTGGTGCTAATGGCAGTGGTAGCAGACGCCATTATAGTATTTCTAATAGAAAGTTGCTAGTGACTCATGTTTATGTACATGCAAACTAATATGTGTCACTATCACGAGATGTGAGAAATACTATAATTTCGTATGCTACCACCGCCATTACCACCAATCGGAACACACCTTTAGTGTATTCTCTCTCTCGCTCTCTCTGCCAAATTGAAATAACTGTCGATACTAACTCTTTGGAGTTACCTATTAATCTTATAGAAAATACACTTTTGTCACAAAGTGATGAAATCACTTTTGCTGCAATTTTACACTTATATGGGTTGATTTGGAAACTTGTAGGTAAATTAGTCACTTTAGTTTACTATTATTTACTTCCGTAATGAAGTGTCAACAAGAAAAACGATCAATTACTGCAAAACAACGTACTATTTATTAATCGATGTGCTTTAAAGCATTAATTGACCAGCGTAAATTTGAATGGATCTAATTTTGAATTTCTTAATCTTTATATATTTTGTGTATGTTGAGAGTTATTTTTGTGTATTTTTTATGTGAGGTGAGGACGTGAGGTACAAATGTAAACAGACCCCAGCGTTTTTACAAATTTGTCAAAGCTGTTCTAGAAACATCAAAAGTTTCACTGAATGTTGCTGAAGGATTTACAGCTATTCTTTATGAGGTACTGGTGCTACCATAAAAAAACAAAACACACCTTGGATTCGTATTCAGAACAAAGAAATCAACCGAATGTAAGGCAAAAAACTGTCTATGATACCATTAAGACAGTTAGAGATCTATCAAAATCAGTAAGAAAAATCTGTTATAGTCATTTAAAACAAAATATTGATGACGTCATAAGTAAAAAACATAAAGGTCAGAAATCTAATTTGATATAAAATGTGTAATTTGATAATTAAAAATGTGTCCAGGGATTTTTTTGTGAAAGAACAAAATGCCTTAGACATTTTGTCATGTTTTCATATTTTGCATGTCTTAAGGAAGACTTGTTTTAAATTTACATGAATTCTGTCAAATTAGAATCTTTCGATTAAATCAGTATTTAACAGTAAAGTTAATTAAATCTGAAGGTTGGAATTAAGAATCACAATACCACAAGAACACCATAAGAAAGCATCTATCTATATTATATAAAATGAATAGTTAGTTAAACTATGCAGTTAGCATGAGATCGAGATCGGTCGTGTCTGCAAAACAATAAAACTAGTTAGCCAGGATTTGAAAGACATTTTAATTCTATTGACAGTACGTATTGTCAGAACATCAGCGTTTGACACTACCTGCCATTAGAATCAAAATATCTGTCAACTGCTGGCTAACTAATTTTAATGCAGTACGAGCGATCTCAATCAAATACAATTTGCTCATGCCGCTAAACTATTAATTTTACCACAAAATGCCATAGACATAAATTAGGTATACAAAATTTCCTCTACTTTAATTTATTGTTTAACTATTTTGACAAAATTGCAGAAATGGCGGCGCATTTGCAAAATCCTTGAAAAATGCTTTGAGTAAACATCCAGTTCCTTTGGACCCTTTAGACAAAAGGGTTTTCAGCTTTAAGTTTAGTCATGAAACTACATATACACACACAGACATTTTTTTATACCTTGGTCAAAAATTTTACGGTGACCCAAAGGGACATATTTCCGCTAAAATCTCATTTTTTGCACGATTGCAATCCTTTATCATACTATGATGATAAAGTAAAAATTGTATAGACCTAACTAATTTTATAAAGTTATTTATTTAAATTATTTTTGAGCTGCAAGAATTTCAGCCGACAAAAATTGCATCAGACCCGATCAGACTATGGACCAGAACAAAGGCAAAAGTGTCAAAAAACCCAGAAACTTGAAAATTTATGTAACACCTTGTCATCCGGCAAGCAGCTTTCACACTTGAACAATGGACGCCCAGTATTTTCCAGAAGTATTCCATTTGAAAATGTCGACCTTTTCTGTACCGACCCTCCTAAATTTATAGTGTCCTTCTCACAAAGGTCTGATAAGGAACAATAAAGATTACCTCCTTCTGTCACCGTTTTAGCACTTACTTCCTTTTGGTACCTTCAAGCACCCACCAGCAGGTAAACTTTTAACCTAGCCGAAAATATACGTAGGAATTATTGAAATGTATTCACCGCATTATTATCACATTTGACCCGTTATTGCTGAGTAGTCGACAAATACAAAATTAGCATAATTTTATCGTAAGTTCCTAAGCTATTACAATCACTATGGAATAGTAGGTCTTAGGTTAAATCCCACTTAACAAAACGCTCGAGCCAAAAATAAATTAAGAATAGGAGAGCGGTTTTCGTGGGTGTCGACCTTGAGTTTGAAAATTTGCATAATTCCAAGATTGAACCATGACCTATCTCATAGATCAGGTGTCGCGACGTTAGTTCTGGGCTAATAATGATACAGACATTCGGAACAATGAGATCGCGTGCGTTGCTCCTGTCACTCGATATCGGATGGAGTATATCAAGTTCTTTGCGCACAATTAAGAGGATGTGGGTCTTATTTTTCCTCCCATATTGGCCGTTCTCTACCTACATCCTCCTGAAAATTTTTAATCGAATTCAATTGGTCTCACCTACCGTATACTATTACATGAAAGGAGATCTCAATTTACAGCGGGCTGGGCCCCCCAGGAAGTCCGCAACCCGATTCGAATTTGCCCGCACTTCGAAGCGGTGATGGGGAAAATCGCCAAAAAGAATAAAACTGCATTTTTGAGACTGGGAGGTTGGGAAGCGGTCAAATTATGAAGCCAAGGCCAAGAAGCGAACGTTTTGCATCAAACTACACATAAGTCATTCGAGGTTGACGGTCATATAACGCAAGTTTATGTCATTTCAACGCAATATCAAATATATTATGTTCGGTTTTGTTTGGTTTCACACGCAATGACTTCAAACCAGCAACGGAGAAGAACAATGGAAGGATATGTGGCTTTTGTTTTTATATCCGAAGTTTATTGACTCCTTAATTAAATCAGTGAGTGCAAGAACAGCATATCTCCGAATCTTGCATTTCGACTAAACAAGAGAAAATTGCAGTAATGTGAAAATAATTAAATAATTCTTGATTAAACTGGACTCGTTTTTGCACATAACTTCAATTCTATCTATTAAAAGCTTTATTTCATATGGGAAAGAATTCTTTTCTACCAAACCACAAAGAGATTTCCGATCGTGTCCCTGTCAATTAAAATTCAACATCGGTCGAAACGGAGGTACAAAATTAGTGGTAGGTATAAAATTAATACCTGTTTCTCTTTTATGTGTAAAACCCAAAAAGGCTCCGGCGGGTCGAAAGCCCGAAAGACGCTCACAGAATGTGTTTATTTGTAAGCTTAATGGCATCGGGCAATCTCCTTTTGCCAGGTATCATCCATTTAAAATAGCATCTAAACGACTCGTGTAATTGGTTGGAACTTTTATGGGATTACTTCATAAAGATCGACATTAAATTGAATACGATTTAATTTAGCCCTTCTACGCACAATTAAGACCGTGCTGCCTTTCTTTAAAAAAAAAACTAGTTTGAATATAAAGTAACCTTCAATTGGAGTACAATAAACTTTGCGATTGTTAATTTATCAAAACACGTCGCGTTTGTTATTACGAAGCTTATTAACATGGTAATAATTTGGTCACCTTTGAAACGTATACTTTTGCGCATCTGGACTGATGTTAATTAAACACTAAACACCGACAGTAATCAACGGGTTAGAAGACATTTCAATTACCTACACCATATCGCAAAGTTGTTATTATTGAACCAATTACGATTCGACAACAATAAAACGAAACGTGTAGACGTTGTGAGTAAAATTAACAAGCGTAATGAATGAAAGGTTGGAGATCTCGTATACAGTGATGGCCATGAACTCCCAGCAAGGTGCAATGAAGTTTTCTCTGTACGCTTACTCCTGATTTACGGGCAGAATCTTTAATATTATATTATTAATGACAGGGACGTGGAATATAGGGGTTTTATCTATGCATCCGTTCTTATATGGAAAAATCAACCCTCTTTTTAATGGCAGGCTTTACGTCAGCAGATATTCCAAGCGATTTATCTTTTCTCCCCCTAGCAGGGGTTCCACAACGGCGAGGATACACAAAAATCAATAGAGACAATCCTTGCTTGCTTTTATAACGCACTCGGAGTCTACACGTTTAACAAATTTAGAATAGAATTGATTTATTAAAATTTCCGTACAAACACGAATAAACATGATTTTCATTTTCATTGTTGTTTTGCAAAATGCTGAATGAAAAAGGATTTATCCAACAATGGAGTGAAGGTATACGTATACTAAGCAAGCACGTTGGTGTCATATTTATTCTTGTCAGAAGCGAACTTCCTGTCAGCAGACCACTAGCGTGGCACTAAAAGAATTTTACAAGAATCAACATCCTGTGCCATCCTCGCTGGTAAATAGAATAATTAAAACGATCGGGTCAGTTAATTGTCATCAATGATGGACACGTTCGGTTGATCGGGATAATCAGAATTTGAACGGAGGTGTGCTAACCTAGTTTATTTTTTGCTGGCCACGAGGATTCTATTTTTGATCGGGATCGCATGCCGGTGAATGAATAGTAAAATTTGACTTACCTTGTCTGCCTACGATCTCGGCCACATGCTCTGAACTAGGTACCGGAACACACTCGGTCATGTTTTGTGACTTCTTCGATCTGACTTCTTCCAAGCCTACGCCAACGTTGCCCAGAGGATTCACGAAGGAGCCAAGATCGGTTGGACTTTCGGGCTCTGAGATTGTTGTTAAGGGCTCGGAGAGACCCATCTTCGTCAACTCGATCGCAAGTTGGAAGGCCCTGTCTTCGGCGAGGCCGTTGTCCGTGAAAAAACTAGTCGGCATCTTTCCAATTTTTTCTCTTTACGTTCTCGATCCACGCACAAATATCCCAAGAAATATGGTGGAACACGCACTGGTCACTATCAGTTTTGATTGTCGATGGTGTTTAATGGGGCACGATAACTATTTACTTTCAGCGTTAGCACTGGTAAAAAAATATAATCGTATTGATAACATCTAAGTAATCCAATAATATTTATTGGGGTGGGTTTCGCGGTCACGTCTACGTAGGTAACTAAAAAGTTTATTTTTTCTGTCTATGTGTTGTATGTCTTGTGTATCAGTCAAGCAGTTGCACTCTAACCGCTCGCTTGAGACTAACTGACGATCTGCTGAACAGCTGAGCTGGTACTAGTGTTTAGGTAAGCCGGCGCGGCGGTATACATGTGCGCAACTTCCACAAGCATTCGATGCCGGCTGCAGGTTCGCGCTACACCGCAGATTCAAAATACGGGCTGCCGATTGGCGGGTGGCGTACGGGTACGACCACACCGGTTAGCGAAGCTTTCCGATCGTTTCCGACGTCAGTCCCAAAACAAAGGCAAAACACGTGCTCTAGGTGGGTTCCAACCGCCGTAACCGGCATTTCCTTGATATTACGTCGGTAGGAATATAGGCCACTGTGCACCGGGACGAGTTGATACTAAAACATACTAGAAATCCACACACATCGACGAAACTTGGATGGAGCGTCCTGATATTGCGGGAACTTATCCCGAAGAAACGCTCGGATTAAGCAGAACCAGAAGTAGAAGGATCGGTATCAAGGTTTTCTAGAATTTCTGTTGCAACCTATGCTGCAGATGTTCCGATGAACCCGTTTGTGTCGATCAAGCTATAAGTGTAACAGAAATGTATGCCGTCAGCTGCTTCCAGATATGCTCGATCGTTAAGTAAAAAGGCTTCATTCAACCAGATAAGTAGGTACACGCCTAAATAATTACTATCATATTTAACAAGTTTATAACCAAACGTGATCGATAAAGGCAGCTTGCACTGGCCTATAAGCACCCATAAATGTGTAGTTTACTTTTCTGCAACGGAAGTTGAACAGAAAATTACATATACAGTGGACAACGATTTTTTTTTCTGCAGCAGAAGATTTGCTAACGACAGAAAAATATAATTAATTAAACTAATTAACATTGATATTAAAATACTACCAGCCTAGAGCGATCTAAAATGACGAAGGACAGTTGAATTTCCCGCCACATTGAATAATTCTGATGTTGGTAATGGGTCCAACAAAGGACAGCTGTTATTTTTGTTCAGTGGCGTAGGTATTCTTTCTGGTATAGGGATTCTTAGATATATTAAAATCAAACAATGAGAGTTTGGAAGTCTTGGTACGTCTTGGTGGAGACAAGAAAAAACTTTTACAAGACAGCATAATTTAAAACTACTGTGCATTTCATAAATGTAATATCAAGAAAAATTAATTTTCAGATATAGCAGACAATATCCCAAATAATAAAATCCTCCCATATGTAATCAAAAGAAAATAATCCATTATCTAAATACCAAATAAAAATCATCTATCATATTTTAAATCAAATAAAATATATAGTATTTATTAGAAATTAAATCCCGAAGAGATTGAGAGATCTGTTTTACAAGACTGCCGGAGACGATGGTAGGAGGTATACTCGAGAAGATTACAAAAAAATACTGTAATAATGGCAAGAATCATTAAAAATTAAAAAAAAAATCATTTTTAAAATAAAAATTTTAAAATTATTTTTTTTTAAACATTTTTATATTGCAATATATTTAACTCTGGGTAACATGGAGTACATGTAAATGCAATATAAAAATGCGTTCGGGATACCATTATTTGCCCTGAACACAAATACGAATTCAAAAATAACGTAAGGTCTTCGGAAAAGCGATTTTATCAACATTTGCTAACGGAATCTCCTAGAACATCAGAAAGGTCTCGTAGTAGACTTTATACTTTGTCAATGTTTTATCTGAAATTCTGAAGGTTTGTTCAGTGATGTGCGGACACTTCCAAACATAAACAACAACAAAAACGCAATGACCTGTCGTGATATGCAACTTTCAAGCCTGCATTCCCATTCAATGCAAAGAATCGCAAACGCTTGCTCGCTTTTCATTCACAAACAAAAGTTATCAATGTTATCCTAATTTACAACTGCCTTTTTCTCATAAATGTATGACTACGGGCGTACAATTTGTATGCTACCATTATGCCAAAGGTTGTCATATAAAAAATATGTCGATGTCGTCATATTTAAAAAACAATTGAAGATCGTACATTAACTTTACGATAAATATGTGTATATTGAGAACTGGAAATCGACATGTCTGAGGATTTTTTTAAATGACATCCGTTTCGCAGATGTTATCATATTTTCATAGTTTTCGTGCTCACTGTATTATAATCGTTTTACGCTATTGTAAAGGCAATTTATCGTACAAAAAGTTGTACAAGTCTTAGTGCCAAACAGTAGTTGTGTTCATATTGCTTTCATATTTAACGCTGTCTGTCTGACACTACTTTTTGCGCATAAACTGCTTAGTGTAAAATAATTTGAGTAAAACTGAATTCAGAGAAAAAAGCATATTGCTGCGTCTGCATATATTATTTACAATAATGTAAAACTACTTTCTTCATGTTTTATTTTGCCGGAGATGTTTGAATGCCTGCCGGAGACCTCAAATGCCGCATACTCCGACGCAATGATGCAGACCTGGCAACCCTATTAGGGTTACGAATAAATCTGATGAGTGACTGTTTATAAAAAAGGATGCCTTTTTAACATGAATGGAGGACAGTTACATTTATGTGAAAAGTGGCACACTAGAAAATGAAAATTACTAAAAGCTCAATAATTTTTTAGACGAATGGCCTAGATTAGTTGTACTTTGATGTATTTTAGATGTTATTCAAGAACTTTTTGGATTCCATTAAAAAAAACAATTGATAACTTATGACTGCACAACACAGATTGTGAATTAAGAAAGTATTTTTTTTGTAGACATTGGTAGTCCTTTAGTCCCTAGTATTATAATTTTATTAATAACACACACGTTATGATATCAAATTCAATTTCTGACCTTCAATTTACTTCGACTTGTTACGTCGTCAAACCCTATCTGCTTTTATTCATTTTGATGGATTCTTTAATTCTTTTAATGGTGTCATAACAATTTTATGGTGTTTGGGGATAAAAAGTGAGTTGGCGTTTTCGATAGATTTATTTATGCTGAATACGTGCTCAAAAGACGCCCAGGTCTGGCTTTTGCGTTTTTTATTAGTTATCTTAAATATCTTTTACTTGTATTTAGCGCAAATTAGTCTATCGAAAATGCCTTTTTGGTGTCCATTTACAAAATCCATGTTATCAATAATTTCTTAATTTTTAGTTGTCTTTTTCTAGAAAATTTAGTTATATAAATAGGTTTATGTGAATCCACAATATTATTCTGGCAATAAGATAAATGGCGCTTGGCATTAGAAAGAAATGTTGATGAAGTTACAAGTCAAAATTAATTGGGTCCCTGAATCTAATTAAATATGTGAACTTTGTGAATGTAAATTATGTTTGGATTGACAATGACAAAAATGCGCTAAATATCTAAATACATTATAAATACGTTAATACCTATTGTCTATTTAAAAATCCATTGATTATCAATGTAACAAACGGTTTAAAAAAATTGTCAAGATCACAATATTTGATATTATGACCTCAGCGGAAAGAAATCTATCACAAACGGTGCCGAAAGTTATCAATATTTTGTTATTTACTATTTTCACTGAGATATTTCACAGTATTATACAACATTAATTTCAGAAATAATTTTCCTGTAAAAAAATAGGGTGGTTATGGTAATTCTACTTCCACTAGTTTATACTATAGAATAAACCATAACCATAATAAACCATTAGTTTTTTGTTCCACCAATCGGATCATTAACAACCACGTTATGGCTTGTACCTTTTTTTATACAGATTGTCGTAAACTTGACATTGGATTGATTGCTAATTGTTTCAAACCGTATTTTCGATAGTTTTTACTGTATATGTTGCTTGTGCTATATGAAATTACACAGTAAAAAATAGGTACCTATAAAACCTGCAAACAATTTAAAAAATGTACACCTTGATTCAAGGTATTTTAAATGAAATAGCACAACTCGTAAAAGGGGTTATATTACATACTGTTCCTTTGTGAGTATTTTTTTGCCAAATTGTTGAAACTTATTTTCTCTACTGTGCAAACTGACTTTTATTTTAATCAGCTATTATTAATAACCTAATAATATCGACTTATATCGGATATACAGCGCCATCGAGCAAGTTGGAAATAAATGCGATTTGAGAGTGATATATTTACATAGATGCATAAAAATAAATACTTTGTGCATTAGATTTTATAATTTGAGCATTAAAATAATAAATATCGTGCAAATAAATGTGAATTTTACATAAAAATTTTATAATGAGCAAGATTTTATGCATATTGTGCCCTAGAATGGATAACTTGTGCATTTAATAATTAAGATTATGTTACATAAAAAGTGTTATAATGGGCTAATTTTTTCATATTGTGGCCTATGATAAGTAAGCATTATAATAAAAATAATATAGAGCACTAGATCTACTTTGCATCAAAATTAATGCTGATCTGATTTTGACAATTCGATCTTAATTATAGCTCGTAGCTTTATAATAATAATAATAATAATCCACGCCTTAACATCCCCCAACAGCTTTCGCCACTACGGGGGCATCGGCAGGCCCGAATTATCATTATTATGGCCCGCGTCTTAGCACGTCTTAAGTTGTTTGGCTTTCAGCATTCGCCGTGGAGTAAAGGAAAACCACAGAAAAACCTTTACTCTGAAAGCAGGGCGTGGGGTTTGAACCCACGACCTCCAGACTGATAGCCAAGCGCGCTACCACTCGGCCACAGTCTGGCTCGATGATACCACCTAATTAATTAATCCCAATGGCTCACCCTGCCTATTATGCTAAATACAAATTCAATTGTTTTGAGGTTTCTAGGACACGCTTCAGGTGATATAAATTTGTAAAAATACTACCAATTCATAAATATTTTTTTTATATTTATCATTATATTTGTATAGAGGTAACGATTGTAACGTATATTTAGTTATTTAAGTGTACAAATACCTATATTCTGAAAGGAACATTCAAATAAATAAATGACAATTTTTTATATGTTTACATTAGGTATCTAAATTTATTGCAAATTTTTTTAATTTCTTTACATTGTAATTTTTTTTTTGAGCAAATGGTCTTTGAGTTTGGCCCATCTGCAGCATTCTAATTTCTCACAAGCACGTTTCAAGTGTTGTCTGTTCATCATATATGAGTGATGTGCGATGAAAGAAATTGACTTCTTGTGATTTGAATTCTTCTTGTGATTTGAATTCTTTGAATCGTATTTTTGTAAGACATTTCGAAGATTTATATATTTTTTTATATTTTAGTAAAAAAAGTAATTCCAAACGCCTGGCTCGAGTCTCACTTTTCGATTAAGTTACTACAAGTTCAAGTTTCCTGAAGTTAAATGTTTTTAGATGGTAAAACGTAACAAGTCCCCGAACGAGATGGGAAGTGTCAGATATCAGGATATGGGTATGTCAGGGCAACAGTTCGATTTGCATACAAGAAAAGTTTCTTATCGGGAACGACTTCCTTCCAAAAGTACATTAATTTGGAACTAAAGTCGACATTCTGCCTCGCCGGTTATTTCGGGAACAAACAATAACGCGAGACAATGAAACTCTGATAGGTCGGAGACAGAGCCATTATCATCTTCTCGCTTCACTAACTGACGTTACACGGAGCTGATCGATCAAAGTTTCTCCCGAAATATCGTCAGACAATTCCGATTCTCACGTCTTTCACGAGACGTTCAATCACCGCCGCTACGAGGTGGTCATTACTGCAATGCGCGAAATAATGCGACCATAATGGCATATTGAATGCCATAGATGCGTCGAGGCATCCACTAAAAAGCAACTCTATTTTTAGGCGGAGATATAATTAACCCAGTTACATTTGGAGATGTGCACCGCCATTAGTTTTGACATATTCAGATTTAGTTTAGTATATCCGGCGAATGTGTTGACTGATAAGTCTCGATTTGAACACGGTGGGTCTCGTTTGTCTGGACCAAATGAATGAAGACTGAAAGATGCCAGATTGCAACTTCAACTATTTACTGTGAATATAAGCACAAACTGTAATGCAAATAGTATATTATTCTATTTATATTGCCAGTATTGTTCAGCGTTTGAAGTGCTACGCTGGTCTATATACCAGTGGTTTCCAACATTTTTATACCTTGCTACCCCTTTTTTTTAAATAATGCGTCCTCTCTATTTTTTAACAACTAAATTTCAATAGGTACCTTATATTTTACTAATTTTTTTAGAATCAATTAAATATTTTCATTATTTTTACTTTACATAATTCGCAAAAATTTATTAAAATTTATTTTTACAAAATTTAAATCTTTTAGAATAAGTTCAAATACTGGTAGTAGACCTCCGCCCAAATCTTTGAAAACAAGTGATTATCCATGAATCATGCAACGAGCCCAAATTCATATTTTACTATTTGTTAATTTTTTTGTGTGTCTATACTGGGTGATTTATTAGTATCCCGGCGATCGATAGCTACTAAATCGTTAGACAAAGAAAAAATGTTTAAGGCTAAAGTTGTTTGGCTCACTAGTTTCTATGACGTAAAATTATTACCATTTATGTAAAACTGACATTTCTGCAGATTTTGCTTTTAAACTATGATAGATAGATCATAGTATCCAAAGATAGTAGATTCATTATACTTCATAAACTTCATAAAACTTAGTAAATTTTGATGTTTTTCAAATGGCTTTTCTTTGAGTTTTTTAAATGGTATATTATGTGCTAGTTGAATTGCCCATCAAGCTCCCTTTAATTTTTGTCAAATATCTCATATGTCCAATTTTAGTAGTTTTCCTGATATTTACAATTTAAATAAAAATGTGTAATATTATATATCTAAATATGCCATGATGTTCTTGTTCTTTCTTTTTTGTTTGTCTCTTAGTTGTAAATTAGTAATCGTATATTCACATGTAATTTAAGAAAAAAACTTTAATATGTACTATTAGCGTTTATTAAAAAATAAATCCCTTTTTACTATTTGAAGCAAATTCAGAAACAAACTATAAACACTTAATGAACATTGCACAACAAGTAACTATTATTTTAATTAATATTTGAAAGTTATTCAAAATAACACCCCTTTTCTCTTCTGCAAGCATTAACGCGTTGTATAAAAGAGCTTGAGATATTTCTTAACATGTACCTCTTATTTACTCTAAAGTTGTGGAAGTTGGTTATAGGAAGTTTCATGTCTTCTGGTGTAGTAGGTGCTGATTGGTATACCAACTCCGTCACATATCCCCATAAAAAGATATCGAGTTTGTTGAGGTCTGGAGACCTTGGTGGCCACACTGTAGGACCTCTTCTTCCCTCTTTGGTCACCGTTTTAGTTCTCGTTTTGTGCTGGTAATTATCATTACCTGCTTCTTCCAATTGCAACCGAACCGTGTTTATAACACTTGGTTGGGGATGCCGTCTATCCGGATATCGCTGTACATATTTTCTGGATGCTACTAATGTATTTCTGTCGGCTTCGCCAAAGATGTAGATCATGTTAAAATCATGTTGAAAAACATGAAGTTTTATGAACACCCCTTTATGGTGAATCTAATATCTTTTAATACTACCATCTATCTACTGGCTTTGACTATTGTCTGGCATAATTTAACGGCAAAATCTGCAAAAATGTCGTTTTTACATAGTTTTAAAGAAGATCCTGCAACGGGCATATTTTGGGGAAATAATTGAATATCTCAGGAACTATTAACGCTGACAGTTAAAAAAATTACATATTTTCCGTCACACCTGAATGCAACACAATGCATAAATGAAAATAATTTTACGTTATAGAAACTGGTGAGCCAAACAGCTTTTGTGTTACAACTTTTTTTCTTCCTCTAACGATTTAGTAGCTATCGACCGCCGGGATACTAATAACCCACCCTGTATAATAATTATATCCACTGATCGACGAATATTAAAGAAACGATGAAACTTATATTATTAAGCGTCGATGATCAATAACTTTTATTCTGTGGCTGATTTTCATGATTTCTTTGGGTGTTATATAGAAATGTATCAAAATTATATATTTAAAAGGAACTGTCACAATCTATGCATTCTGAATATTTTCAATTGTAATTCATTCCAATGTCTGAATTTTAGAAGAAAGAATACAGTTTCAAGTATAATATGTGCTGACAGAACCACTGGTTGAACTGAATTATACGATGAAGGCTAAATATGCTGCAATCTCTCAGGAACGTATCCAGTCGTTTCTACCTGGACTGTGTGCTGCTATTTCAACAACAGGAATGTGGATATTCACGCTTTTAAGGTTATTTAAAAATAATTAAATTAATTAAAAAATGTAAATTAAAATTTAATTTTCTGCCCATTTTATTACTGTTTCTCATTTTATCTGGTTTATCTGTTAATTTCTACTCATTATCTTCAAATTAAGCCCATGGCTGGTAGTAAAGACAATACTCTTAATTTGAAGTTGCAAATGTTTACTTGAAATTGTGTCATACAAAAATTCAGATATTGGAATAAACTAAAAACCAAATGTGAGAATTATGCCTTTGTAGCTAAGGCTTATCTTTTAATTTCTGGTCATTATCTTTTAAACATAATCATTGCAGGTATTAAAAGCAATAGTGTACACTCACTTAGTAACATTCGCCACAAGGTTTAAACGCACTTCTAACTGCAAATGTTTACTTGAAATTGTATATCTGGAATGAACCCAAAAGAGACCAAATGTTGAGAATTTACATTTCTTGGTAAAAGAAGCTTCAAAACTTGCCCAATACATCCTTAGTTATTTTACAGCGTATCTCCACAGTGGGTTAAAAGCATCATTGTGGTTTATCCACATTAAATCAGATGTGAAAATTTGTTTCTCAAAATTACAATGTATGTGATCTTGATGATTTTCATTACCTACATTGTAGCGAAATATATAAAATGTATATAATATTTAAAATATTGCAAATTTTGAAACTAATACCGGAATTGAGATTTTGGTCCGGTATTGTAAGCTCTACCCGAGATGAGACAAGCGCTTATCTTGCCGACATGTGTTTTTTTTGTTTCTTTGTATTAGAAAATTATATTTTGGTAACAACTGCGCGCCCCCCTTGTAATAGTCTCGCGCCCCCTAGGGGGGCGCGCCCCACAGGTTGGAAACCACTGCTGTATACTATTTCATATTGTAGCTACATATTACGGTACCATTACGCTACCTTTATGGTACCACTAATCATGGTGTGTTCGAGAGTGCATGTTCAAAGAGTAGGGAAGTAAAATTTACTCATTTGCAATCTGCAACCTACGAATTTAACTATTTACAAATATTACAAATAAGCAATTTTACTAAAGGAAAAACTCTTTTATGGCAGAGAAAATGGACCCTGTCTACACGTATCCTCATTTTTGGGACAAAATTTCCCAGAAATCCTTTCGTGGTGAGTGTCCTTTCGTATGTTAATGATAACGCGTACGTTCAATGATACGACCTTCTTAATTAATTCAAATGACTCACCCTGCCTATTGTGTTAAATACAAATTCAATTGTTTTCGTCTTATGACGCCATCGGTACTGTTTTAAATGACAACCTAATATTTTTTGTATTGATCGATCTGTTAATTGTTTTAAAGGCAATTTACAAGATTTATAGCCTTACATTTTTGAGAAAAACACAGATAAAAATTTGGGTAGTTTTCATTACTTGTTTGTTTATGGAATCTGAGTAGGCGTTTTCCATTAATTTATTTGCGCAAAATACAAATTGGAGCTTCAAAGATTCACATTAGATTATTGCGTTTTTTATGTAGGTACATATTTCTATCTACAGGTATCCTCATGAAAAGTGAACCACTTTGGGTTCAAAACTTCCAAAAAATCCTTTCTTGGTTAGTATCGACATTACCAAATCATCAAAACAGTCTACCTTCCAAATATTACATTCCTGGATTAAACAGTTACAGCTGGGTATTGAAAGATAATTCAGGACAGTACCCTATATACAGGATAATTTCTGATATATAATATGCAATATACAGCTACATACTGCAACTGCCCAATACTGTTCCTTATGTCATTAATTTTCAAACCTCCCACACACTATATTGATCATCAGAGAGAAAAGTCGATTTTTAGTTCAATAAGTTAAAAAATTACGCAATAAAACTTTCATCTATTCAAAATCTATTATTTTATTTCACATACCTAAAATCTATTATTTTTTTTCTACGAAATGTATCCAAAGAGGACATAAAATGCTGGTTGACATGGATTTAAAACATCACGCCTTCTGTGCAAGGAAAAAATGTATTTTAAATTATTTTAGACTAATTATTTTTAAATATGCATTTGGTTTGACCGAAATGCAGAAAAATCTTAACAACAATTGGACAGTAATTGTAACAATATAAACAATATTAATAAACAACTTTGACAAAAAGGAAATTATATCTTCAAAATATGACTTCGTAGAATTGTTTAAGTAGACTCATATGAAACCAACGAGAGACAAAACCTGTTTTCACCACTTCCCTGAGTTTAATTGCTTCAATGTTTAGGGCTCGAACTTTGATTTGCTCTTAAATGAACAAGAAGTGAAAATAACGATGTATTTTCAAAACCTTACCGTAATGGAGACGGTTGGTTGCCAGATTTGTAATCTATGAAACAACTATTAAAATAATGTGCCCTTTCTTTTGAAAAACAAAATGCTCTGTATTTTAGATTTCAGTTGAAATAATAATCTATTGGATAAATTCATAGATAACACTTGTTAATCTATGTCATACTTAACACAAGAAGAGTTAAGAGTTATTATTGTAAAATAAGTGTGGAAAAATCATATACATCCCAACATGAATATTTTTCGATATGCAAAGCGAGTATTAAAAAAAAAATGCAAAAAAATCCGATACTGGGACTAATACAGAAATAAAATGTTGGGGATTGACATGGCTTTGCAGCAGAGTACTTGAGAATCCGAACAAGCATATTAATTTCTCCACATGGTATCAAACTTCGGACCAAACCGGACCATCCTTTTTGTTCTCCTGGTATAATAAGCAGCAAGTTTTTTTTCCTCAAAACTGCAGGGGCCTATGTTACACCTAATATATTTGATAAAATCGGCGATACTTCACGAAAGTTATTAAGTTATTAAGTTATTAAGCCAAAATTACAAAAGTTTACAGAAAAATGAGAATTCATAGGCTTTGTAACAGACTACTGTACCCGGGTGTATTTTTCCTTTTTCTATATGTTTTTATTAATTAACAGCACCCCAGAGGTACTTGTGTATAACACCTAGTCTGATCACTATCTAGCTATATTAATCTAACCTAAATTGCTACGTATAAATAGTGTTCGATATTCAGTGTTCCCCATTGGTGTAACTTAAATTTAATTTGGATGCTGACGCTTTAACCTTCACACACTGCACGTCTCTACTTTGTTCACCTATCGGCTACAACTCACACAACATTGTGCTCTGCTTTTTAACATTACTTCACCAACTCAAAAGGTTTAGTTCTTTTGAGTCTTCGCACACTGCCACAATTGTCAAGAAGCTGGATTGCCTCGACATTCGTGTGCTGGAGAAGTCTGTTCTGATGATTCTCTGCAAACTTTTCAATTTCGTTCGTTACTAATTCCATCTCAAGATCCCTGTGGAGATTTCTGTTTCTTATATACCACGGTGCACCCACGACGTTTCTTAGCACCTTATTTTGGAAGCGTTCAATGATGGTGATATTGCTTGGCTTAGTGCAGCCCAACAGTTGGATACCATAGGTCCACACCGGTTTAAGTATCTGCTTGTAACGTAGGCGTTTATTATATGTCGACAAAGAAGACTTCCTACCAATAAGCCAGTACATTTTTTTGTATCTTATGCCTAATTCTTCGCCTTTCTTTTTAACATTTGCTTCCGTGTTCGAGTAGGGTACGGTGGTGATATTTATTATAAATGGAACATATCGGTAAATAAATAAGGTAAAATTTATGTGAACGGATTTGGTTTCGTTCAATGTACTTAGCCATCGTTGCATCCAATCACTAATATCGTTGACAGCATTCTGCAGTTTTAGTGTTGCTCCTTCAACCTTTGTATCTACTGCCATGATAGCTCAGCAAACGTGGCAACGGTAACACCATCTGGTTGCGGAAGATCATGTGTATATAGAAGGTAAAGAATTGGGCCAAGTAGACTACTTTGTGGTACTCCAGCTTTAATACATTTGAGGGTTGAGTACTCATTATCTTGCTTTATGCGGAAGTATCTGTCAGAAAGATATGATCCTAATAGTTGGCTATACTCGAAGGGTAGTAGCCGATCCAGCTTATAGAGTAGACCTGTGCCAAACTTTGTCGAAGGCTTTTTCCACATCCAGGAATATGGAGGAGCATACTTTTGTTTCTTCTAAAGTTCTTTCTATAATCATTGTTATTCTGTGCACCTAATCAATTGTGGAATGTTTGTTTCTGAATCCAAACTGATGAGTGGGTATGATGTTCCTTTCATCTAAGATTGGCTTCAGTCGTTTTGCAAGTAGCTTTTCAAACAGTTTTGACAATGTGGTCAGTAAAGAAATTGGCCTGTAGGAGGATGCTTCATTTGGTGGTTTTCCTGGCTTGGGAATCATCACTACCTCTGCAGTTTTCCAAATAGATGGCACATATCTAAGCCTAAATGCTGCGTTGCAGGGGTTAGTTATCTTAACTATGGCTTTTTTAGACAATTCTTTTAAAATCTCACCTGTTATCAGATCAAAACCAGGTGCCTTTTCGGTTTTAATTTTTGTTATTACCTCTTTAGGAGTAACGGGAGATATTCGATTTCCTTGGATTATTGTAGTTAATTCGTAATTAGTATTAATTAGGAATTAGTAATTTCTTCTAAAGTTCTGTCTTCATTTGGAGTAAAGGATTGTTCCAAGTAGTCGGCAAAGACTATGGTTTTGTCTTTGTCATTTCTAGTCCAAGTTCCATCCGGTTTTTATAGGTGGAATTTGGGTGATTGGCTTCTTAAGTCGTTTAGTCGCCTTCCAGAGAGAATAATCTGTGCTTACGTCACTTGTCATTTCTCGTAGGCTTTGGTTATTGACTGTTGATTAATCTTTTGAATCGTTCTACGTAATTCCTGAGTTAACCATTTAAATTTAGTTTTGATTGCATGGTCCGTGGTTACCTGCCAACGTTTTCTAGTTTTTCTTTTTTACATGACTATCTCTCTTACTTCCTTTGGGTAATTATTACCTTTCACCTTTCTTGGAATTACAGGCGTGGCTTCACAAGCGGATTTTTGTACATCTGTCATTAATCCAAGAGTTTCATCTTCTAATTGTGGGATATTCTTGATTAGAATATACTTGTAGATTATTCTATTCTCCAGACTGAGTTTGAATGTATTCCAGCACGTATATTTACTTGTAAGTGTTGGATTCCTTTCTTTTTGAATTATCGTTTCGCTTAAGGTTAGAACAATCGGCGAATGATCCTCCTCCACTTCGATATAAGCGGACGATAGATTTTTAGTAATAAATAGATCTATTAGGTCTGGGATCTTATTTGTATCAGTTGGCCAGTAAGTAGGTTTACCTGTAGAACGAACTTCACATTTATACTGTTTCGTTGCTTGGTAGAGCTCTCTTCCTTTTGTGGTAGCTCAACGTCATCCCCAGAAGACGCTTTAAGCATTAAAATCTCCACCCAGAATTAGTTTTCGTGTAAAGTTAGTCAAGAGGTTTATATATTGTTGTGCTTTTATGTTGTGTCTTGGCGGAGAGTATATGGCTGCTGTTGTAATCATTCCATTAAAGGTTTTAACTTTTACAACTGTCACTTGAAACTCTTCTGCGTCAATTTTGATATCTTCGTAGTGGGAGATATTCTTGTTTATGATAATTGCACTCCCACCTCTAGCAGAATTACTAGGGTGGGTAGTATGATAAACATTGTAGCCATGCAAATTTATATATGACTCTCTGGTAAAATGGGTCTCAGAGATCAGACATATGTCTATTTTTTGCATGTTTAAAATGTCTAATAGATTATGTTGATTTTTTGATTGTTTCAGTTACCCTTCTAGCGGCATTTTCTAGTTTCTCTCGTCATTTTATAATAGAGTTGTTGGTTTTCTCTTGCTTGTCTAGTTTTAAAAAATAAGCTGAAGTTGTTGACTTACTGTTATATTTTCTTGTGGTGCAGTGTTACTTTCAATTGAAGGCTTTCGTACAGTTGCTTCAACTTGTCGTGGATTGACTTGGATTGACTTTATTGGCGTAGGTTGGGCCGTTACAGCAGTCTCATTCCTAGTTGAAATAGGTTTTGAAGTTTTTGTACGATTTGGATTTCCATTTGCTTTATTTCTTAAGGCCTGGAGTTCTTTGGGTACAATGCAACCTCTATAGTTTGCTGGATGTTGCCCATAGCAGTTGTGATATTTTGGGGGATCTTCACAGGCTTTGTAATAGACTACTGCAGATCTCAGCAGTTTTCAAATAGCAGCAGTGTGGCCAAGTACAAACAGAGCAAACGTGGCCAATGTGTGGAATAACAGGAATAACAGAATAACAAATGTTCAATATCTTACAATAAAAGTTGTCTGCCAACTGTCAAATTTATGTATATTCAACATTTGTTTAAGTAAAATGAGTTTATATTTACACAAGGACAGAATCAGAAGCATAAATGAGCATAAATCACAAAACATTTTCTTCCAACTAAAGAAGAAAACATTTTTGTTTAAATGCATTCTTGATGTATCTGAGGTGTAAACTAAAATAAAATCAGATCGTTCAAATTGATGTATAACCCTGCCTAATAACTAAAAATATGTTTAGTCCTGTGTGCAAGCTGTGCATTTCTAATTCCTTTAGATACGCTGAGTCAACTGGTCCTAAAAGCTATTGGGATTGTTTCTCTAGGATAACTCAAAAGAGAACCGAACAGAATCCTTACCTGGATGGAGCGTTCAGGTAAGAATCGGCAAGCTAATCGAAGAAGCTTGCTCCGGAAAGGTTCCCAAGAGTACGGTTTGCTTATTACCTGAAACCCCTTGAAGGCGACCGCAAAATTTCAGTATTCTATTCTGATATGGTACCATTCTACTGGACATATTGTCCATGCTTAGCATTGTACTAAGTAAGCTTTCTATACAAATATTCAAGAAGAATATGAGGTGATCGGGAATGTTAAAAATTGTGTTGATGAAAACCTTTCATCATGTTAGAAATGTTAAGTAAACATTTAACATTACTGCTTTTATTCTATTTCCATCTAGCAATACTAGTTAAGTACTTACTTAATTTGGTATCAAAACTTTTCTGGGATTATACTTCTTATTCTTAAGAATCAACAATTTCATGCTACTATATTATTAAGTGCTCATTGAAGCAGTTAAAAAAATTAAAGTAGTAGTGAGAAAAAAAAAACAACACAGTTGGTAAAACTTCAATTTTAATCGATTTCTTGCAAACCCATTTGTTTCGCAGTTAAGGTGTAGTGAACGTGTGAATGGCGAAACATAAACAACAAAAGATATGTAATTTATGTCTTTAAGACATTTTCGAGTAGGTTGAGGTAGAAATTTGAAAGGGCTGTACTTTACTTGAACTTCGAGGTTGAACCCTAAAAAATTTCATTCATCAGGCACAGCATGACAATACCAGTTGTTCCTTAAATTCAATAGGGAGGTTCTTCATAAAATCTTCACAACGGTCAATTGTAAAAGCACTTACCTACTTATCCCACAATTAGTATCCCCGAGTGTAAACAGTCATGGATCTTTCCTTGCAAAATATCTGAATCCTGAAGGAGTTAAAAATAAATTTGATGAAATGTTTTTGGTTTAAAACACACTCATGGACAAAAAAAAGATGTGGAAATGTCGGACAAGGTTCAATAAGTTTTGAACTATAGCAATATACCGATTCTGATGATCTGCGCAAATCCTCATCTATTCTGATTATTTTGTTGTTTGATTCATCCCAATATCTGATTTTTTGTAGAAGATACACAGTTTCAAGTTTGCAGTGTCTCTGCTTCTAGAAATTTTACGAAACTGGGGTTTGCGTTGTAGACTGAATATGCCTAATATGAAATTGATTTTTTTAATAAAACATTAAAAAGACCATCGGAACATGTCTGTATTACAAGACTGTATTAAAAAATAAATCCTTTTTATAAGAAATTTTTTGGAATAATTTTCGAAAAATATTAAGATATAACATTACACGAAGAAATCTCTTTTGAAAGGCATTTTATGCGTGTTGGAACACACCTAATATAGCATTGAATTTTGACCATAGTTTTCACAGGCTTGCTTATTCGACGATACTGTCTCCTCGGGCATGTCCCATATCCGTTCTTTTTGAAAATGTATTAAGATATACTACATTACACTTCCTAGACCAATCATACTATATCGTTTCTGGAAATACTTGCTCAACTTTTCAATGTAAAGTTTGTCCCTCACATGTCACCGTCCTTCCCCAGACATATTTAGTCTATTATTGTCAATAAATAAATAAAAAATCTGATGTGGCCAGGCACATGACTTTATCATACAATATATAAAATTAAGAGTTTAGCTGCATGAGAATCTATTATATTGAGATAAATCGTAGGTATTGTCAAAGCATCAGCATTTGACACTACCTACACTACGTCATTAGAATAATAGTTATTTATGTCCCAAATGCCGAAAGTACGGAATAGCGCGACGAGCGGTGATGCGGCGCGTCACCGAAGGCGGAGTGTCGCCGTCGCATGTGAACGAGTAGCGTTATCTAGTTTTTGGCAGGAGCGACATCAACGTTTATTGTGTTGCTTTTTAAGAAATACGTATTAAAAAAAAAAATAAAAAATTTCTGTATAGTAAATGCTATTTTGGTACCACTTTGACGAAACGTCAAATTTAAAGGTGCGTTCCGATTGGTAGGTAATGGTAGCTAATGGCGGTGGTAGAATACGAAATTATAGTATTTCTTACATGTCGTGATAATGACACATATTAGTTTGCATGTACATAAACATGAGTCACTATCAATTTCTATTGGAAATACTATAACGGCGTCAGCTACCACTGCCATTATCACTAATGAAAACGCACCTTAAAAAGGTAATTCAAATTCTGACAGATTTATATTTGTTCATGACACATCCCTACCAACATACTAAAATAAAACTACACTCATCGCTATACTTTATTTATAATTTTCTCAATGTATCGTTTTTAGAATTAGATATAAAGACGGGTTGATATTTCTTATCAACAAACAATCAAATTGGTGATCTTACTTTATTTGAAATTTGTATTTTATAATTTGCCGCACTACAGCGGCAACGTTCCATAGTGGTTCTCCAACCTCTGATGAGATCAGGTGTTTTCGAATGTGACAACACAAAAAAATATTTGTCAAGATCCTGGCTACTATGTAATTTCATATCTATGCAGATGCGACCGATCTCGATCAAATAGAATTTGCTCTTGAAGCTAAACTATTAATTTTACCAAAAAATTTCATAGGAATAAATTATTCAAAATTTCCTCTACTTTAATTTATTAATTAACTATTTTGTCGAAATTACAGAAATGGCGGCCCATTTCCAAAATCCTTCAAAAAGGCTTAGAATAAACTAAAAAGCTAAACTATTAATTTTACCAAAAAATGTCATAGGCATAAATTATTCAAAATTTCCTCTACTTTAATTTATTATTTAACTATTTTGTCGAAATTACAGAAATGGCGGCTCATTTGCAAAATCATTGAAAAAGGCTTAGAATAAACTACCAGTTCCTTTCGACCCTTTTGAATCAAAAGCTTTTCAGCTCTAAGTTTGGTCATAAAACTTCTAAATATAAACTTTCGTCCCGATACCTTTAGTAGTTTCTCCGGAATCGTCGTCACAAAAATCGTTTACACACGCACACACACACACACACACACACACACACACAGACATTTTTTTGTACCTTGGTCAAAAATGTTCAGGGGACCCATAAAGACCTATTTCCGCTAAAATCTCAATTTTTTTTTTCGGCATGATTACAATACTTTACATACTGCGTATGATAAAGTAAAAACCTGACGTGGCCAGGCACATGACTTTATCATACTATTTATAAAAAGTAATAGTAAATGAGATTCTATTTGATCGGGATCGGTCGTATCTGCATTAAAATAAAACTAGTTAGCCAATATTTGACAGATATTTTAATACAATAAAAAAGGTTGGATTCGTTATTTTTGTTTTATTTTAGCAATCGCTACATGTTTCGTGTCCTACTGGGCACTTCTTCAAGCGCTAGATATAAATTACACAGATATGAGACTGCAGAAAAGACTGGTCTTTACATCATTATTTATTGTTTTCGACTTTTTTTACTTTATCATACGCAGTATGATAAAAATATTCGCCAGATCAGCCTGGGTATTGTAATCGTGCCGAAAAAAAAAATTGAGAGTTTAGCGGAAATGGGTCTTTTTGGGTCCCCTGAACATTTTTGACCAAGGTACAAAAAAATGTCTGTGTGTGTGTGTACCCCATTTTTGTGGCGACGATTCCGGAGAAACTACTAACGGTATCGGGACGGTTCATATTTAGAAGTTTGATGACCACACTTAGAGCAGGTTGTTGAAATACTTTTCCATTGCTTTTTCATTAGTTTTGATTTTTCCATTAGCATGGCTCTGATAATTAAAGCTTTGCATCTATCATATCGCAAAACATTCGAAAAATATTTGCTTTCTGACACGAATCTAATGGAAGTCGGTATAAACAATTTGGTGCTGAATATACCTATATACATGTCAATTATGAGAAAATTTACTAAAAAATAAGCAAAGCTTGCAAAAAATGTCACAAAGACATCGGACATTACTCATTGATTGGTATTCTGCCAGGACACCATATGACGTGTCCCACTATTTTTCAGATGTCTGAGTAAAAAGTTTCATATGGATTTTTTTGTTTTCTTAATTCCTTAGAAAGTTACAGCCCGTTTGAATTATTAAAAGAACTGGTAGCAATTCCTTAACTTCTTGAGGAACTGAAAATACTAAAAAAGATATAACCTAACGCTTTTTATTCAGAGTTGAATTTACATTCTAAAAAATCACTAAAAGGTTTTGTATGCATTTATTGGTTACATTATTTTTTTACGTCTTTTTATTTAAAAATGTATTTATATTTCAAACGGCTGTAACTTACGAATTTGAAAAATACGAATATGTCCATATGAAAAGTGTTACTAAGAATAACATTGACTGTATATTTTTTTTTTTTCGCAGGAGAAGTTGGGGCACCTGTGTATTTATTGAAAGCAATTTTCATACAGAATAATATATACATAATATATAATATAATATATGTATAATATACATAATATATACAGTATTGTACCTATTTAAAAACTAAATGGCAATTTTCCCAAATATTTCAGTATTTTAACATATTAATTGTAATTGTAATTGTAATTGTTATCCACTGTCTGGTTTTGATCCTAGACGACTCAATTCTAAAGAACAAACAAACCTCCGGCGCGGACGTTCATTTTTATTATCTATAGACTGTCAACAAGCACGCCTTCGGATCTCTTCTGTATTGATGTCGTCTACAGATTGAACGGCATCAAGAGCAACAATTGATTTAGCAGTGTACTTTATCGGCCGGTGCGACGCGCCGCTGTGAATGGGCGTCTTTCATTATTCTTCTGCTGGGAACAACTTGGGCGACTTTCCGTCCAAGTTAATAATATTCCCAGGTGCTGTGAACTTTTGTTACGAGCGATGACAAAAATTGTATGTCAAGGTTGCCTTTCGTGTTTCACACACACACAGACGGAGAGGAGAGACTCGCATACATACATATACTACACTATGTATATCGGCGACGACCCCCGAGTGCACAGAGAACCTCCAGTCCAAACAAAAGGCACCGGGAGCTGCGCCACAGCACATGTGTATTTAAAAAAAGCAGCTGTCCTGGCCGTCTTACTTGTTTTCTGTCTGCCACACGGGTTTGCTTTTATTTGGAAAATATTAAGTGTCTTGTGTTGTACGCACTGCGTGTCGTATGGTTCGAGATTAAGGAGCAATTAACGCGTTTTTTTCTCTTGTCTGTACTAGTCCTCTTCAAAGTCGGTGAATCATGTGAGGGATTTATGGACCCTTCTATTTGAACATTGCTAATATTTTACTCTTATATACAGGGTGTGGAAATACGTCCTAGAAGTTATTTTAGCTGTGAGCTGTGTTACGAGTGTTACGACACAATGTAGCCTGTCTATATCACTTCAAAATATTCAAAGATGTTTAGTATGAAGTAACATTTTTACTGAACTGAAACCGCGAAAAATGTATGTTTACGTCACACGAACGATGACGTGGACTTGTGCCTAGTGCTACGGTTGCCACCTTTCAAAAATGGTAAAACCGGCCTTTTGAGTTGGGGCACGGCCTATGTAAACAAATCCAATTGTAAGGACATGGCATGATTTATTTATTATGAGCTATTTAACTGACAGTTTTATACATGTTTGCTTAAACCAGATTGCACAAAATCGGCATCAAAATATCATATCTTTCATATCTTAAATGTAAATACAAATGATCTCATTTTATCAAAAAATGTTTTTTTTCAAAGGGCCACCCTCTCAAAAATAGTTTATAAACTTTTTTAGATAGATATCATTTTAGATTGCATAGAATTTCCAATTTCAGCATTTCTAGATTTTCAACTAAAGACAACCCTAACCAACAACTTGAAAAATCACAGGAGAATCAGCTGTCACTATGGGCGCCCGTAGAGAGAGGCAAGGGGGATGCACATGCACCCCCTGGCTTTTGATACAAGTGGGGAAAGATTCAACAAGAAAAAGTCATGAAATATATACGTGTTGAAAAATGAATTCTCAGACAATTAAAGAGGTTTTGTTTTTGGAATTTTGAAAACTTAAATAAAAGAAAACTTGATCAATAATTAAAAGTAAACTGAATTCTCAATTCACACATTAACAGATGTTCAATTAGCACGAACAAAACAAACAAGTGACAACTGATGCTGATATCAATTTTTACAAACGATTTTTGCGGACATTTTTCTGTAGCAACTAATAGAAATACGATTGCTATTCGAATGGCCATTACGCCATTTAGGGGTTGTTGTCCAATAATTCCGACTATCAAAGGGCTAGTTCTTCTTTTAATTACCTACAATTTTAGGCATGATAGAAATGTATGCCCCAATGTTTGCAAATGTTATAAAAGAATTTCTTTGGCAACTGAGTAAAATACGTTTGCTATATGGACGAATATCATTGCCATTTAGGGGTTGTTGTCCATAGGGAAAATCTTCGAGCATTCAACGGCTACTAGGTCTTTTAATTACCTACAATATGAGATATGATAGATATTTATGCAACAATGATTGCAAAAGTTTTTTAGCATTTTACCAGTGGTTGTGAAAGAACAATTTACACGTATTGCCTTCAGATTCAGTTTCTACAGGTAAAAGCATAATATAGGATAATAATTTATATAATAATTTATAGCATAATTTGATAAATTAAGTAATTGGCCCAAAAGTCATTGATGTTAAAAAATTGAAGCTTTTTAGTGAATTTTTCATAACTTTGACCGGCAACACCTCTAAATACTTTTCTGTTTCTCTTGCCACTTGAACACATCCTTTTCTTTTTGAGGAACGAAAAATTTTACTTTCATACCTTCTCACTCTCCCGCGAATTCTGTTTGCTAACATCTTACTTTTTATTTTTTTCTTACTTTTTATCCCAAAACCGAAACAGTAGCTTTGGTTTCCGGTTAACCTACTTTTTGGGCTCTAAAGCCAACCCATGGCGGGTGTTCGTTTTGCACCCCCTGGAATATTTCTGCGGGCGCCCATTTTTGTCACTTGTTCGATTTATAAATTGTTAGCCAGAGTAATTATATGTAAAAAATAGATTCCTTCGTCCAACAAGGTGTAATGTAATAAAATTCGATGTTTTTCCTTATTATTTGTATATTTTTAATTGTCGCTACATGTTTCGTGTCATACTAGACACTTCATCAGGCGCTACGGAAAGTTGAAACAAACCTTACACAATTGACAAAACAATTAAAAAATAACTTACATATCGTCAAATATTGAGAACACGCATACATTGGTTACGAACAAACAAACATGAGTATATAATTCGCTACTATATATTTCCAGGCACCCAGGACAAACCACCAACTCAAGTCGTTGAAAGTAATAGAGTGAAGACACCATGTGTGTTTCCGTGTGTGATAAAATTCATAAATGTGAATCATGCGCAAAGGCATTCATGTCCAGTTATTGGCGGCTTTATTTCTAATTAAACGGATGGTCGTTTCAATTATTTTGACTTCACAAATCACATAAGTAATTTGAACAGTGGTTTATAAAATAGGTCATTCTGTTTGTTAAGACAATGCACAGTTTGATCTTTGATGTTCTTTTCGATCTCATATGCCTCTAGAATTTTAATTTTTGAGTCTTTATTACATTTGTAGATCAGTTTAGCGTTGTTGGTATCGAATCTGTGGCCGTTATTAAAGAGGTGTCTTCCGAATTCCGATATGGTCACATCTCTACGATGTTCCTTTATTCTAATGTCCAAATTTCGACCGGTCTCACCCACATAAACTGCATTACAATCTGAACAGGAAAGTTTATAGACCCCACTATTTTTAAGGAAGTCCGTTTTGTCTTTATTGTTTGAAAAAATGGTTTTAATTGTTGCATTGGTCTTGAATGAAATATTAATGTTGTTAGCTCTAAATATATTCCTTAACGGGTTAAGGTTAAAATGTGGGGTATAATTTACACATTTATAGTTTTGTTCTCTCGCCATTCCATCTCCCCTCAAAGCATTGTTGTTAATATTTTTTTGTTTTTTCCTTATCATTGTATCTATTAAATTTGGATCATAGCCATTGTTTTTGGCGATAGTTTTTATTATGTTTGTCTCCTTTCTGAAACTTTGATCGGAGATGGGGATGTTGAAGAGACGATGTATTAAATTATTAAAAGCTGCTAGTTTATGTGTGTAGTGGTGATTAGAATCATAGGGTATTATAGTGTCTGTAGTAGTAGGTTTCCGGAAGATGTCAAATTGTAAAACTTCAGTGCTCGGATTTCTAGTAATGGAAATGTCTAAGAAATTCAGTGTCCTATCTTTCTCCATGTCCAAAGTAAACTGTATCTTAGGATTGAAATTATTTATAAAGTCGTGAAAGACTGCAAGGAGGTCTCTGCCCCCGCCCCAAATGCCAATTACGTCATCGACATACCGCTTCCAGAAAACAATATGTTTTAGTATTTTTTGTTTGGAGTTGAAAATCTTTTCTTCTAACGCATCGATGAAAGTGTTTGCCAGCAGAACAAAACTATAAATGTGTAAATTATACCCCACATTTTAACCTTAACCCGTTAAGGAATATATTTAGAGCTAACAACATTAATATTTCATTCAAGACCAATGCAACAATTAAAACCATTTTTTCAAACAATAAAGACAAAACGGACTTCCTTAAAAATAGTGGGGTCTATAAACTTTCCTGTTCAGATTGTAATGCAGTTTATGTGGGTGAGACCGGTCGAAATTTGGACATTAGAATAAAGGAACATCGTAGAGATGTGACCATATCGGAATTCGGAAGACACCTCTTTAATAACGGCCACAGATTCGATACCAACAACGCTAAACTGATCTACAAATGTAATAAAGACTCAAAAATTAAAATTCTAGAGGCATATGAGATCGAAAAGAACATCAAAGATCAAACTGTGCATTGTCTTAACAAACAGAATGACCTATTTTATAAACCACTGTTCAAATTACTTATGTGATTTGTGAAGTCAAAATAATTGAAACGACCATCCGTTTAATTAGAAATAAAGCCGCCAATAACTGGACATGAATACCTTTGCGCATGATTCACATTTATGAATTTTATCACACACGGAAACACACATGGTGTCTTCACTCTATTACTTTCAACGACTTGAGTTGGTGGTTTGTCCTGGGTGCCTGGAAATATATAGTAGCGAATTATATACTCATGTTTGTTTGTTCGTAACCAATGTATGCGTGTTCTCAATATTTGACGATATGTAAGTTATTTTTTAATTGTTTTGTCAATTGTGTAAGGTTTGTTTCAACTTTCCGTAGCGCCTGATGAAGTGTCTAGTATGACACGAAACATGTAGCGACAATTAAAAAAATATACAAATAATAAGGAAAAACATCGAATTTTATTATGTAATTATATGTGTTTCAATGGTTGTACTTCTGACACATTTCTGATAAATACAGTATCAATTAGAAAATGGATTATTTCTTTCGTTAAGCCAGAATTGTGGTAAGACAATTTTTTTATGTGAACATTTTATTGCTGTTTTTGTTAATTTCCTTCACTTTCCTTTCCTTATAAACTAATAATTATAACCAATATTTTTTCAATTGAAAAGATACCACACCTATTTGTTTTATCGGGTCATAAAACATTTTGAAGGGGAGGCCGTTTGCCAAACAAAAATCACCCTAATCTATACCCACCCTATTTAAACAATACAGTAAAAATGGTCTTGTGACAGAACACACGTTCAAATGTTCAAATCACTTGTAATAGACAAAACATCGATTTTAAAATTAGTTTCCTTAAAATCTTTATAGCCAAAGACATTCAAAAATCATTGAAACTCTATCATGTCAAGATACTGTCTATGAACTTGTCTAATTTCCAAAAACCATTGTTATTGGTGTATATTAGACAAACAAAGTTATTAGTCAAACAATATCATATCCAAACTGACAAAATCAGGGCAGATTAAAAGAAAAAACTTAGTTTTTGGCAATTTTTGCAATTTATTTAATCATGGCTGACCCCCATGTCCTGGTGGTCCTACTCTTTGTAATTTTACAAAATTTGTTACTTACATAAATTTTCTTACCACGATAGATATCAGAATGTTTCACAGATATCCAATTACGTAATCCGTCATACAATAGTCTAACAAATTCCGATAAACCCTAGTAATTTTAAGATGTTTTAAAATAACTTGGAAAATTTGTTTCTGCGCACATCACTACAAAGAAATAAATTGTTTAACAACCGACTTTTAGAGCCCTGTCAAGGCAAATATCCAAAAAGACCGCCTCAAAACCACCCGGGTGGTACCTTCAACTTTCTGGAAGTTCATAATAATGTCAGCTTCCATACCTTTTAACAAAACTAATTTTAACCATAAGGTTGTAAGAAAAGTACTACACAGTACGATTATGTTAGCTTTGATATTAATGAGTTTCATTATTATACCCGAAGTGGTCATATCTGCATTTGTGTGTATTAGAAATTACAAACCAGGGTTTGTACGTCGTTTGTACTATCATTGGATAGATATTTTAAAAAGAAACGATTGAAATAATATTCAATCGACAGGTAGGATCAAGTTAGCTTCTGACTGCCCAACAAAAGTAATTTTCTCCATAATCCTATTGGCGAAGAATTCATGATACCACACATGACCTAGGTTTTAATTTGAAATTCTGAAGCTACTAGAAGATATAACTCTTAGTATATTACGAAAATGAAAACTACAAATGTAATTAAGTTTTGAGGATCGCTTATTTTACGTTAGTTTTTCCGATATCTATGACGTCATATAACTAAGAAATAATAACTTCTCTACTTCAACCACCTCATTGGTACTTAGATTTTGTTATTTTTTTGTTACTTTTCTTTGTATATTTGTATGTGCCATCATATTATTATATTCAAGATGTTTCAGAACTTTTAACCCACAGTCTCTGCCAAATTATTGGACGCACGTACTACGATAGAACAGTGTTGCCAGATTGGGAGATATTTCCCCAAAAGTGGGCGAAGTTTTGGTGTACTTACACAATGTCTGGATATTTTTTGGGTGCAAACTTTTATATTGAGTTCTGTGGGGGGGGGGTATTTTATTGTCAATACATTTTCTATTTTATTGATAAGTAACTAACCTACCGACCTACGTGCTGATCTACGCTACGGCGGAGATTTTGAGGCTTTATCTTTAACCGTTACTTTGTGGGGCATTTTTCTTTGTTTGGCAATTGATTGCAAAATTTAAATACGTAGGTAGTACTCCTACTACTATTTCACGATTATCGCATGATGAAGTTCTACTACTACTACAAAACAAACCAAAAATGTTCATAAAAGATTACTGTGCACAGTGGTCTTTTAGGAACTGCTCATGTTGTTAAATCAGACTAAGACAATTTTTGTAGAGTAAATTCACTTCCTTTGTAGTTATAATTATTTTTCAAGGAGTTAATATTAATCCAAGACCGTAGTTACCGTAAAAATATTAGAAGGGACAGTAAGAATCTAAAATTGCTTTAATAATTTATTTGTTTTTGGTATAACACAATAACTACATATAAATATACAATAAATAATGTAGCCTTGTCAGCTTCCACTGTCAAACGATAGTAGACGCTTGGTTCACCTTTGCATAACTTCCAATAGTAATCCTGTAAGTTAAATAAAAATTAATACTTACCAGTTATATAGGTTGCAAATAAAACTTGAACATATATAATTTTAATTTAACCTTGTCCCCTCATACATGGTGGTGGCAACAATATCTGAATCTGCGAAATCAGCAACTATTTTTGCGCTTTGTATCTTATATTATTTATGATATTCGCACATTGAATGTCTAATACAATAAACAACAAATCTGGAATGATAGATTTGATTTCATGCACAACCTATAATGTATATAAGTGTTTTTTGAACACTCTGCTAAGTGCTATGTTAAGTTTCACTACACCAACTCAATGATAATGCAAATCTGTGTGTTTACATTTTACATTTTGAAGTCAAAGTGTGTTGTCTTGTGAATGCGATCGATTTCGAACCTAGGAATGAAGCTAAATACATAATACCGGTAGCATGCATGTGAACCATCTTTAGTATAATTGATATTCTAATACTATATGCCTAGGCAATAAATGTACTTAAACTGTGCTTAATTTATTTATTAAATTTTCAAGAATAACAAAGAAAGTATAATAAGTTTCAAGAGAATTACGCAGGCAGATTCACTCGAACATGACCCTGGAGGAAGCTATGGGGGGCCTCCATGGTTAAGCTAAGCTATGGTTGGCATTATGTCTCCACAATGACACAAAAGGGTGCTCTGAAACAAAAATAATAGTAGCGGATTGCCCTATACGCAAGTTATCATCGCTTTATGGACCAAAAAAGAAATATTTGTACAGGGTGAAACACCAAAATAAACAGTACTCATTTATCTTCAACGGCTAGATATTACTTCAGAACTGTGTGATTTCTTCCTTTAAGGGAGCTTAAAATTAAGTAGTGACACATTCGTATTATTAATCATTTACAAAAATAAAAAGTTATACAAAATGGACAATGATTCTTGTTATTAGAAAAATACGTAACATATTGCGTTCCTGTTCGATCCAACGATAAAATAATAAAACTTTAATTAAATCGAGTACTTACCTTCTATAATCTATTATATCAGGGCCATCATTTCCTCTGCTTCATAGAACTCATTCTTAGAGTCTTTCGTAGCAACGTGTGAAAATCCGGACGATCGCACCAGACGCTGTTTGTCCCTCACATTAGCAAATATCTTTGTTTGTTCACCAATAACGATTCCTATCGTTGTCATCGTCTTAAGAATGGCAGTCAGACCCTCATTAAAAACGCCTGCCGTTAAATAAGCTACAATTTCAATGGTTTTTGGCCGACAGTAAAGATGTTTGGGCGCGAACCGCCAGACAGCAGAGTTGAAGCCTTCTTTGTAGCTTAGAGTCTCAGCACCCAAACACTTTTCCAACAACTGTTTTGATGAGAAATCTTTGTAAATAGGGTCAATAGCACTTTCGACATCTTCATCAAGCGGTTCGTGGTTGAATTTGTTCAGAGTTTTCTCGGCTTGGGCTTTACGCCATTTGCACCAACTATCTGGTCCTGCTGGGCAGTATTTATGCTGCGGATTTTCGTTTGTTGACATGTTGTGGTGAAATGTGGCCAAGACAGCGATGTGCATGTCAACAATAGAGGTTGGGTGGCTTCTGATGGCTAAACCATATGATGTTGTCAATTCTTTTAACAACAAACCTGTCAATTTTCCTCCAAGTTTCTTCGTTGTCTTTAAGTTCATCAGTTGTAAGCCCATTCGCTTCTGAACGTATTCTACGCATACCTTTTCCGTCACCGTCAAGTCATCACCATAAGGATTGTCGTCTAACAAGGCTTTGAAGGTTTCTATATCCCCATCTCCGATGTAATTAGCGTACCTCACTTCATGTAATTCCAAAGATCGGCGAAACATTTCTTTGATGGAATCGAGTTTCATCTTCCTGGCTGAGTCGTGATCGGCAGTACAGTTGTCACTCCAATTGTCATATTCGTCGGTGCACGATTTTGATTCGGAAAACTTCACCACAAGGTCAACCACTTTGCCTGTATATTTCCCAATTAGTGTAGTGATTCCGTACAACGTGGGGCCGCTCTTTTGCCATGTTGCATCGCCAAATACTGATATATCGGTAGTTGGATTTCCGTGCTCATCGTTCTTTATTTTCTCTTCGTTTATTGCTTTCTTAGTCAACAAATCGTAAACAGCTTTGGCACCAGAGTGAATATTTTCCATAGAGGCGTAGTATAATTGTGTGCCAATTCCTTGAGATAAATCCATCAATCCGCAGAATAAATTGATACCCTCTCTACCAATTCCTAACAGTCTCATGACCAAAACCATTCTTCTGTTTATTTCGCAGGCTTTGTTGTCAACCAGAGGGCAGGAATCGATATATTGTACGCCACACTTGCACTGGACGGCTATTTTAAAACCCAGACAACGAGGACTGGACTCACCAAACTGGACTTGTTCTTCACACTGTTTGCAAATGACGAGCTCGGAGATTGCAGTAAAAACAGACAAGAAGGCGATGATGCGATAACCATGTCCAGGATTCACTATGATTTCCTCGTCTCCCGATGTTGCTAATTTTTTGGCTGACGTACTAGCAAACGAGGTTTCTCCTTCACGAGTATGACGATTCTCAGGAGCTTTCCTTTTCTTGGGTCTACTAGCACGTGTATTGCTATATTTCGAATGTTTTCTATCCATGGCTATTCCGTAAGCGCGTGCGTTCAAGGCAGAGTTTCACAGAATACTGCCTACACTCTACCGTTACAAGAAGTGACGAGTTCAAACGAGATATCTTCTCCGAGTCTCCGAGTTACGCCGAGCGAGTAACCCTACCAGCAACCGCGACCTTCAAACTCCCTTCTTCACTCGGCGTCGTCGGTTAATTCTTATTTTAACGTGGGTAATTTTTAAAATTTTGACTTGATATTTGATATACATATTCTAAAAACCTTAAAATTTAATTAATATATTTCTTTAAGATATATTATGTTAGATTCCCCTATTACATTAAACAGAAAATACTGGCACAATCAGTTTTGTCTACACTGCAATTTTGTACTATCCACATAAACATTTTATTTGCCGAGGAATGCTAATACAATATAACTACATCTTTAGACGATCTTTTTTAGATACTCAATAAATGTTTAGATGTTCCACTCATTTTTATAATAACTAATAATGAATTTTTAACGATTTAATTTGTTATTTAATTGTCCGTTTGCTACTTCGTTATTCGTCTCTAACTCTAGAAAGGGACGGACGGTGAATTTGATGTTTAAAAGTTCGATAACTCTGAAACGAAACAAATTTAAAAAATAGTCCCCGTCACTGTTCACATTAAAACGATATTCTGTATCAGAAGATTTAATTTTTAACAGGAAAGTAAGCAAATGTTCCAGGCCAATGTTCGGGTTTTGACTTGGTGCATTTGGTTATTGTTGAATGGCATGCAAGCGGAACGAATATGTATGTATATAGATAACATCAATGTAGTCTTGATACTGATATATAAATACGCGAATAGAATAGCCGCAGACGAGGACACACAACGGCCTCGCGATTCATTAGTGATCAAATATTTGTGAAACCTGAATTAACATATATTCTACTTGCGTGAAATGAATCATTATTTACCAACTTCTAGGCGGTCATAGTAGAGCAAACTAATCAGCAGAACAACAAAGACAAAACAAAAAGGAAAAGCTCCGTTCGGAATCTTAAGGTCCGTTTACACGCTCATGCCATTTGCACAAACTGATTTGCGCAAGCCAATTTGTGCAGTTGAACTGCATGAAATAATCGCGTTCACACGTTCAGTTTAGTTGGTGCAAATGTGAATCAGTTAACTGTGGAGAATCGTCACGAAACGCGGTATTTACTGTGTTTTTACTACAATATTTCAAAACTGGAGAACCAAGAACTAGTTCTTGCAACTGCTGCCATTTGTACCTATAATATGAAAATTCGGAAATCGAAAGTAGACAAAAGGAAATGGTCTAAACGTTGGTTACTAAAAAGATCATGTCAATTTAATTGCTGAATTACGTAGTCAACCTGACGATTTTTGCAGCTATTTTCGACTGGACCAAAGTACCATAAATTTGGAACCTACATATCTTCTTCTCCGGCACCCGATTTTTCCGATGCTAACACTTTATTTTAATAGATATGAATATACGGACATACCGTATGATACGGACTTACCGTAATGCTGAAATTAATCAAAGTGTAGAAGATGGTGATATACACGCGGGATGAAAATTTTTAAATTAATTAAAAATTACAGCCACAACCTGGATTTGAACCAGGGACCTTTGTGTCGCTAGCACAACTCTATACTTTGATTAACTTTATTTTAAGTTCCTTCGGTAGGGGGTGCCCAAAGAGTTCATCGTTTTTTCACTATACTTTCCCTATTTGACTCTGGTTCGAAGAGTTGAATTTTTTCTATTAAACTATTATACGAGTACGATTTAGCGTTGCGTTCATAAACATAGAAAAGATTATAACTATATACTTTGAAGATTAACTGTGTTATTGCACGAGAAAACTTATAGTGCAAAATTAGTCAAATTTTTTTTTTATTCCTTAACCAATATTTCGGACAATTTTGGTCCTTCTTCATAGTTCGGAAAAAATTATATAAACTTGTATACCAAACAGAAAAGGTGTCATAAGACAAGTTTGCTCGTTTTATATATACCTATAAACTCACAAAGAAACTTTTTCGACTTTTAAACGGAGTAGGTACGACTACAAATTAAGATTTTGGTAAATGACAACGCGCTGTCAACAAACAAACACATTTCACGTAGGTTACGTGCTGTCAACAGTCGACGAGTTCGATTGACTACTGATATGCATGCTCTAAGTTGGAAGTGAGGCTTGTGCTCCGTTTACACGCTCAAGCCAAAGCACCAACCACAAGCCGATTTTCTGTCACGACAGATTTTACACAAGCCAAGATTTTTGGCTTGCGCAAACTTCATGCCAGCGTTTACACGCAACGATTTAACTGTGCAAATCGATTTGTACAAGCCAATTTGCGCAAATGGCATGAGCGTGTAAACGGACCTTTACAGGGAACGAAAGAGAACTGGAAAAAGCACCAACTTTGGAAGCATGAGAGTTAACAAACTGGTAGTTTACGTTAACTCCTAGTTACGAAAATGTCTGGTCTTTCAATGCAGTCTAAACTTCTAGTTAGGCGACTATAGGTTAACGAGAGGTTGGCAATGGAAAAGCAATGTCGCCAATCATAGAAAAATAAGATCTTAGTAATTTTCTAGTGATATATAGCGCTTCCCTGTCAGCTGTACATCGGTTATCGCCATGTTACCGCATTTCTGTTTGAATTTCAAAGCGTCGACATTTTCCTTGTTTACGAGTTTACATATTATGTTGTTTTCTGTAGATTTTTTTTGTCTATAGACTATTACGCACATTTGATTGTATTCTATCTCATTTGATAAGTTATATTATAATTATATTCTGTTTATACCGGGTGATTCAAATTCGAGCCTCACCATGGGGATCTCGCTTATTAGTGGAGATAGAGTATATGTTTAAATTTGGCAAAGTTTCGTATTTTTGTGCTAATCAATTATCTGAAAAGAAACTTAAGCTATCATTTTTCATTTTGAAGATATCCACAAAAAACTGAAATTTTAAGATATCGTTTTTACTTTTTTATTCAAAACCAAATGTAGCTAGACATTTGAAACAAAAACGTTCTACAGGTACTTTTTAACAAGGAATGCAGTGTCATTTTTTAATTTGAAATAACATCAAAGATGGCGGCGTAACCATGGCCAACTTTTGTTTTTCTTATGGGCGCCATATTGAATTTTGGCATTTTCCGATGCTCGTGTTTTTTCTCATTTCCGCAATGTATAACATGTTACCATTATTTTTTAAAATAATGGTGTAATCATCAAAAAACCTTTAGGTACCCAAGTGGTGCTTGGTTACAGACCGCCGGAGTCGTTGCCAAGCAATACCGCAAACACGTGTTTGCGGCAATTACAAATTAAGGGCTAATTCCCGCTTAGAAATCCAAGAATCGTCATTTATGTCAAAACCAGTAGAAGCATTTCAAATCAATGTAATTTAACGTTTACCATTTCTAAAATACCTCTTTGATTAGTATCAACATTTCCATGAGGATTATAAGAATTGCAGGATTTGCTAAACGATCCATGGTCCGCTAAATTTCCGTCCAATGTACGATGCGACATTTCTAAAAGAACAATAATAAACCCTTATTATATCACGCTTTTCGTTATTAGTAGACGGCATTTTGCAACCACAATTAAGGTTTATTTGGTTAAATGGCAAACCTAACGCTGAGGGCGCCGCTTGATCCAAGTGCATTTTGCTGGCGTTGCTTGGTAACGACTCCGGCGGTCTGTAACCAAGATCCAGTTCGGTACCTGAAGGTTTTTCGATTATTACACCATTATTTAAAATAAGAATGGTAACATGCTATACATTGCGGAAATGAGAAAAAACACGAGCATCGGAAAATGCCAAAATTCAATATGGCGCCCATAAGAAAAACAAAAGTTGGCCATGGTTACGCCGCCATCTTTGATGTTATTTCAAATTAAGAAATGACACTGCATTCCTTGTTAAAAAGTACCTGTAGAACGTTTTTGTTTCAAATGTCTAGCTACATTTGGTTTTGAATAAAAAAGTAAAAACGATATCTTAAAATTTCAGTTTTTTGTGGATATCTTCAAAATGAAAAATGATAGCTTAAGTTTCTTTTCAGATAATTGATTAGCACAAAAATACGAAACTTTGCCAAATTTAAACATATACTCTATCTCCACTAATAGGCGAGATCCCCATGGTGAGGCTCGAATTTGAATCACCCGGTATAAACAGAATATAATTATAATATAACTTATCAAATGAGATAGAATACAATCAAATGTGCGTAATAGTCTATAGACAAAAAAAATCTACAGAAAACAACATAATATGTAAACTCGTAAACAAGGAAAATGTTGACGCTTTGAAATTCAAACAGAAATGCGGTAACATGGCGATAACCGATGTACAGCTGACAGGGAAGCGCTATATATCACTAGAAAATTACTAAGATCTTATTTTTCTATGATTGGCGACATTGCTTTTCCATTGCCAACCTCTCGTTAACCTATAGTCGCCTAACTAGACTGCATTGAAAGACCAGACATTTTCGTAACTAGGAGTTAACGTAAACTACCAGTTTGTTAACTCTCATGCTTCCAAAGTTGGTGCTTTTTCCAGTTCTCTTTCGTTCCCTGTAAAGGTCCGTTTACACGCTCATGCCATTTGCGCAAATTGGCTTGTACAAATCGATTTGCACAGTTAAATCGTTGCGTGTAAACGCTGGCATGAAGTTTGCGCAAGCCAAAAATCTTGGCTTGTGTAAAATCTGTCGTGACAGAAAATCGGCTTGTGGTTGGTGCTTTGGCTTGAGCGTGTAAACGGAGCACAAGCCTCACTTCCAACTTAGAGCATGCATATCAGTAGTCAAGAGGTATTTTAGGAATGGTAAACGTTAAATTACATTGATTTGAAATGCTTCAACTACTGGTTTTGACATAAATGACGATTCTTGGATTTCTAAGCGGGAATTAGCCCTTAATTTGTAATTGCCGCAAATACGTGTTTGCAGACCACGAAGAAAGATATTGAAACCGTACAAACCCCACACAAGTCAAACTTTGCAATTGTACGAAATTATTTATATCAACAATTTCCAAATCGCTGGATTGGTAATGGTGGAGTGGTGGATCTCCTGGTTTAAGTCCTCTGGAGTCTGGACTATAGCGGACTATAGCGGTCAATGCTATTCCGGGAAGAACAGTTAGAAGAGCATAACAACATGTGGAAAAGCGGGCACGTTTTTATGCCTTCAAGAAAAAAGCGGCCAATATGAACATTTACTTAAAAAATAATTTTTATGTTGTATAAACTTGCTTCTTTTACAATCTGAATGTTTTAAATCCAACGCACTCTTGGTCATTCCGGCGCCGGCGGTCTGTAACCAAGCTGCAGTTGGTTACTTGATAAGCCCGACAAACAACAAGAAAAAGAAGAACGTGTTTTTTTTATTATTAAACCATTGTTTTAAAAAATAATGCCAACATGTTATACATTTCGAAAATGAGAAAAGACACGACTATCGGAAAATGTCAAAATTCAATTAAACTCTTAATTATTACACGCTTTTCGTTATTGGTAAACGGCATCCACAATCAACCACAATTAAGGTTAATTTGGTTAAATGGCAAACGCAAGGCTGAGGGCGCCGCTTGATCCAAGTGCATTTTGTTGGTATTGCTTGGCAACGACTCCGGCGGTCTGTAACCAAGCACCACTTGGGTACCTAAAGGTTTTTTGATGATTACACCATTATTTTAAAAAATAATGGTAACATGTTATACATTGCGGAAATGAGAAAAAACACGAGCATCGGAAAATGCCAAAATTCAATATGGCGCCCATAAGAAAAACATAAGTTGGCCATGGTTATGCCGCCATCTTTGATGTTATTTCTAATTAAAAAATGACACTGCATTCCTAGTTAAAAAGTACCTATAGAATGTTTTGGTTTCAAATGTCTAGCTACATTTGGTTTTGAATAAAAAATTAGAAACGATATGTTAAAATTTCAGTTTTTTGTGGATATCTTTAAAATGAAAAATGTTAGCTTAAATTTCTTTTCAGATAATTAATTAGCACAAAAATACGACACTTTGCCAAATTTAAACATAGGCTCTATCTCCAGTAATAAGCGAGATCCCCATGGTGAGGATCGAAATTGAATCACCCGGTATAATATAATAATATTCCTAACCTTGTGTTTATATTGATCTAACCTTACGTGGCAAACCGCAATAAAAGTTGGTAAAATATCTTTGAAGAATAAAATTTAACAAAATTATTAGTACTTACCGAAGAAGGTTTATAGTTAGTTATCAGTTATTTTCTACACTTAAAAAATAAAACACCACAAGATTTATTTATTTATAAAAGAAAATTTGTTTATTGTATAGTATGGGAAAATATTTGGCCAATATCTGTGTCCTAGCATTACAATAATTATTTTATATAGGTACTATGCCAAACCACTCCGCTTCATATGGTATAACGGTACCGTACAGATCTTACGGAAAAACTTCTTCATTTGGTCGGAGGCAATGCCCAACCGATGTTCCAAGATTGTACTACCAAGATTGTAGTATCAGGCGTAAGCTCAATGCAAAACAGGAAATATGTGTTTTACGAGCCCGTAAGACAATACTACAACGCAAAGTCAAGTTTCGTAATTATTTTGTTCGGAAGTAGGTTAGGCGAACGCACAGTCGGGACCTTTATCGAGATGAAGCCCTTACTGTTTCTAAAAATCTCAGCTTAGTCAGTTCCTACAATAAATGTAGTTTAATATAAATAACAATTATTTACTTGTTTGTATTGCATATACATACCTGGAGATTGCATACCTATGTTTGTACGGTCTATTGTCCCTTTTGGACGAGGAACTGCTACTTAAAACCCATCGTAGTGTAGACTCGGAGAGTTAGTAGAAGTTTTTAATAGGCGACACAGCATGATTTCTAAAAAAGAAACACCATTTAACACAAAAACATACAAATAAAAACTGAACTTACATAATATATGATATATTATATATTGTATACTCCCATCGAGATAAAACCAAGCAAAGTTTCTTTTGATAGTCGAAATCGCTGATTTCTTCACCATCATCGAATCGACAAGGATCATCGAAAAGATTCATGACTATAGTAAATAAATAAAATCTCACAACATATGGAACGTTAGGTTAGAATATCCACTGCGCGATTCTACGCGCATCACTGTATGCGCGCGCCACCGTAATCTATGAGTTAGCGCTTTAACTATAAAAAAATCTGGCGGCTAAAATTAACCACGATTTAAGTGGTAGTTAGGGTTAACCCGACCATTGATGAACCCGTAAACTCAAAGTTAAGAGTTAACCTAAATTAAACCCGTAGTTACTGTTTTAACCTTGTGTTGATAGATCCACCCTAAACACACTACATTTACTATACGGACGCAATCAAGGAACAGAAGCAAAACTAAACAAAAACAATCCATAAATCGCCAATGACTCAGCAGTAAAATGATCAAATCAGACTCAATTAATTCAGTTAATATGTCAACTGTCACTGTCAACATTATTTATATCATAATGAGCATATAATGAGCCTATTTCTAGTAAGTATTTGACCAGCACTAACGCCTCTAGGTTAGATCAAACAAATTTATACCTATTTATAATACGCTCGCTACTTACGCACACTCAAACATTACCATATTAATATTTAATTACAAATATCGTGTTTACGATTTCTGTGCATAATTTCAATTCCTCGGATTCGTACTTGAGTCCCATATTAAATTACAACTGCGTCACCAATTTATTAAAAACAAATCTGTGCATTGTGTACTATGCAGTTATCAACATTGTGATTAAGAAGCTATGGAATGCATTGGCATGCATGTCACCGGTTTGTTTTGACGTGCATGTGTCCCATAACTTACCTGGGACAGTATTTCACACGGTGGTCGCTTCCGCTTTTGTATAAACGGCAGCTGATCGCATCCAATTCGAATTCTTTCGAATGCGAAATAGTTGGAAGTGGAAGGGCCGCTTCCGCGATGTTGTTCAGGGCATTCGGGGTGCCGCCATACCTGGCCATTCACCCCACGGCTGATTCTCTCACTGCGAGATTTTGCGCAACAATAACGTTCAATAACGTCTCACCACCTGGACCAGAATGTTCTGGGTAAAATAAGACACACAAACACACCGTCAAATAAATCCGGAGATGTGAAATCTCGATTTAGGGACACAATGGGTAGGAATTGGAGAAGATTTTGTTTGATAAATTGGAAATCGGGCGGTAATTGGTTTGGTTTTGAATTACAGGTTTTGGGTAAATGGGGGAGATGTGCTTGTATAGGTTTTTAAAAAGTAGAAATTATTGTTTTTAACGTGGTTCTTAGAGGCGTACAGCTTTTGAGAGTTTCTTAGATTTATTTCCGTATTTGATTGACAATGTCTGAACAAGTATCAAATGGCAAGTTAAATATACACGCATCAGCTAAAATAATTTTATTATTTAAATCTAACAAAATCTGAGCTTGAAAAAAAGGTGCAAAGATGCAAAATATGTACCTATTGATTTGAAACTGCAGGATTGTAAAAAAATATGTAAGATAATTGACCTATATATAACATACAGCAAAATGATGTCAAATTATTCATTAACGTGAAGAATTAGAAACAAAAATTAAACATTTCAGCCCAAAATGTATGATCGATAGGGCTTTGTCTTTAAAATAGTGTTGTAAAAATATCAAGGAAAGACGTATAAGGTAATAATTTAAAAGCATAAAATCAACAAAAAATTATACTACTTCTAATAACTTCAAAGTGCCACACATCTGTCCGAGTATTTGAAGGGGTACAGTACAGTTAGGGTTGCCACCTTTCGGAAATTATAATACCGGTATTTTGAATTCTGGTTGGCTTATGTAAACATACCCAGTTTTACAAAAGTTATTTAACCAAATAAACCATTATAATTTGTTTTAGATATTGACAGTTTTATACCATGCTTGCTTATACCAAACTGCACAAAATCGACGTAAAAAATATCATAAAGTATTTTTCGTATTTTGAATGTAAGTTTATAGTTGTTCTTAGTTTTAAAACGTTTTATGACCATAAAAGAATTGCACTATTTTATTATAATTTTTAAATAATCTAGCGTCTGCTACCGCCTGCCAAATTTAAGAAAAATACTTCAATTTGCATTAAAAAATTAGTTTGGAGTTCAAAACGTTTCTAAGCTGATTTCCAAATAGGTACGTAATTTGTCAAAAATACAATAATCGACTGACTACCCTAACAACACCAAATAAAAATCGATCACGTTACAACCGATTCTGGAATGACTTTTTTCCATCGTATTTGTATCTGAAAGCAGACATTATGAATTGCGTCTAGTTTTTGAGGAAAAGAATCGCGTATTTGTTTGTCTTGTTCTGGCACAGATCTCAAAAACTTCTCTCAATTGATAATTTTTGTTTCCACATCCAGATTCTACGAAAAATTTCAACTTGAGTGTGCAAAATTAGTCAGTATTTTTTTCTTTAATTATGCCAATAATTGTAGTAAGAGATTTTATGACTATTTTTGTTGTTTTTTATACAGTTATTTTTATACAAAGTTATTTTTCCTAATAAATATTATATTTTAACTAAATATTTTTTATTTTAAATTATTAAAGAATATTGTAGTTGCTTTACACATATTTTTAATGCGTGGTCCATAGAAACAATTTTTTTTTGCAAAAGAAGAAGCACTACATCTAATGTATATGTCTGCTCCTGCGACAGAGAACATGTTCAAATGCCTAAACTCATTGCTTTAACAAAAGTTCGATTTTAAAAGTAGTTTTCTTAAAACGTTTATAGCCAAACACATTCAAATATCCTCGAATAGTCTAAAGTTAAGAATCGTAACACATATAAAACCATACAATATGATCATTGTTGTTGGGAGAGTTTTTATAACATGTATTTTGTAAATCGATGGTGAGTAGAGGCGTTTACGATATGTTGTCTAGCGGTGAATACAAATCCGGGATCAAATGTAAAATTTCATGTCAAGATACTATCTATAATTTTATCCAAATTTCCAAAAAACATTGTTATTGTCCGATTAGGGTCCATGATTATAATATCAGGTCAAAATATAAGGAAAGATTTGAATGAAATAACGTCGATAATAGGTTTTTGCTTCAAACCCATATAATTAGATACACATTCAACTTTTTCGTACGATGAAGAAACATGAAAACTTCAACAAATAATGCAAAGGAAATCGGTAGTTAAACGATAAACGTTAAACTCGAAAACTTCGATGATGGTAAGTCAAATTCATACACCTGGGCATTAGCTGATTATATAAGAAAAGTCAACATGTCATATTTGATCATATGTGTTTGGCCAGTACGGTTGCATAGTAAAAAATACTTTTCCGAAACAGTAAAAAATCATCTATTTCTCAGCAGGCCTATTTCACATCTTGGTTTGCATGGTTCAAACAACTCCAAGGTATGTTGCATGACTAACTAAACTAAGAACTATGTATACTATTTATAAAGGTGTGTCAATATAAACCATTTTAAAAAATCTTCTTAATGTAAAATTTAATTTTCGTCATTAAATTATTACTGGGCTTAAGGCTTTATCAATCACTGTTTCAATGGCAACCTCATAATTTTCGTTGCACTTAATTCAGTCGCATCAACATTTCCCTACCACGTAAGGTTATCGAAGAAAGTTAGGACCCACGTAAAATTTAAAACGATAAGTAAAAGCAATGTTATTTTTGCACATTCTGTAACGCGGCGAATTGTTCTGCGTGATTTGTTTGATATTCCGTATGGGTGGCGCCATCTATCGCTGTCTAGGGCAACTTGGTGGAGCTCGGCAGGAACTCGGCAGGGTGTGAAACGCTGCTAGCATCGGGTTTCCGCGCGCAAAATTGCCGAGGCCACGCCCCCGTCATTTACATTTAATTAGATCCCACGGTTTTTACTGTTTGGATTCACGGAATTTTGTCTTGCAAAATCGTTGTTCACTTTGTACTATAGTTCGCCGCTGTTACTTGGTTTAACTTTCCCTTGGTTTCCCTATTCCGACAGAAATTCTAGGTTTCCGTTTTTTCTGCGTTTCCGGCCGTTATTTTTCGTGGCCGTAGTGCGGCTTGCAGCGTGCTTTTCCGGCGTCTTGTCTTGTCAATCATCTTGGAGTGTACACGTGTGATAGATTTTTGGAAGCCCGTTGAGAATTATAGGAGAGGATTTTGGTAGTTTGGAGGTCCCCCTTATCGCCGTAGTGCGGATTTATCTCGACCAGGCTTCAACAGGTGTCCAGGTTGTTGATTTAGTGGAAATCTGGCCACCACGCCATTGTGCGGATTTAAACGAACTTCTATCACGTTCACGTAGGCCCAGTGTCCATCTATTTTTGGGTAAGCTCTCTTTAGATTCGATGAGATTGTCTGGTGGCAATTGGTGGGTCGATTCTACGACTATTTCCTCTTTTTAGGCACCTAATACGAGGCCGGAGACCCCTCGAACGTTCGTAGTCACCTAGCACGAAGCGAGAGACCCTTCGTAAGTCAGTAGTCACCTGGTACGAGGCAAGAGACCCTGCGTAGGTCCTTCGACATCTAGTACGAGACCTTTTCGAAGTATATCGAGTCGGAGTTGGTGGCACCGTGACGGGACCGGCACGTGCGGTGATTATTATCCGTCGTGGAGGATCCAACGCTAGCATCGGAGCGTCTGTAGGTGGCAAACAGTGTCTCGAAGCTCCGGATAAAGGTCAGAGGTCCTATATTTTTCCGATCAGCTGTGGCGGACGCTCGTTGTCCCTCGAAGGAGCAGGCAGCTCGTATATCTTTTTTTTTGGTTGTGCCTTTTGTTGATTAGTAGTTAGTATCGCTACGATTGTGTAATCGTTACCCGTCGAGGAGCCTTCCGCTCGCACACCTTTTTATGGTGGCGCATTTGATTAATATTAGATTAGTGTGGCTACGATTTAGTAATCGTTGTCCATTCCGGAGCCTTCAGCTCAGTGTTATTGATTGTTACGTGTTTAATTATCCGAAGATATCGCTCGGACCATCGGTGCTCAACCCGTCTGTGTTATTAATTACCTTTTTCTTTAATTTCGAGTTTGGTTTACGTACTCGTAATTTTGGTTACCCGTTACAGTATTTATCTTTGTGGATTCTGAATTTAATTCGGATAAATGGTATCCTCTGGTATAATTTCCTTTGATCGTTCAAGATTTTTTAACGGAAGCCGTTTGTTAGCCAAGTTGAGTGCCGATGGGAATTTAATTTCCTTTTGGGACGGGTTGCCGTCTTGGCTATTGATTGCCTTTTATATTAATGTTGTTTGTTATCAACTTTTCAACATAGACGTTTGTTGCGGTAATTTTCTGGGGATTTTACCCAGATCTACAGCGAGTCGCGGCGCGGTTTGGCCAAGCTTCGTGTCGGTCGCTATTATTTCTTTTTTTGGTACGATTTGCGGTTTGGGCTCGAAGCCCTTAAGTGTGTTGAATTGTTTGACCTTTTTATTGTTTTGTTTGTGTGCATTCCCAATTATAAGCAAGCCTTCGGCGTATCGTATAGTGGTACTTTTGGCTGTACCAAGAATTATTGTGTACCTGTATACCGACGCAAATTATATTATTGGTGATTTCTTCGTTACCGTGTGGAGGCTAATAAATTGGTTGAAGATACATTTACTTTGCTTGTTCCCTGTGTTGCCTTTATTTCAGCTGCACTTTCGTAGTCGAGTGCTGTTTCTCCAACGGATTAAGACTGACGTGGCGCCCTAGAACATCGTATCAAGGAACCGTTTGGTTACTGTCCCACGACCACCTCCCTGGTTGGCCGGAGCATCCGGGAGAAACGCATGAGCAGCACAGGTTTGGTAGAAGTCGACGTATTTTGGTGTTTCTTCGGCAACTTTAGGTCTTTGGTATTTTTTTGCGAAAAAAAAGGCGTTACATTGGCGCCCAACGTGGGGCCATTAATCATTAATTAGGAGGAGCTAATTAGGTCTTGGACTTTGCCGGTTGGGTCTGGTTTCTTTTTTTTTTGGGTCTTGGCTTTGCTTCTTTGATTGGGACTGGCGAACTTATGTTGTCATAGAATTTCGTTCTCGGGTGTTGTAGGTTTTGTTGTATCTTTGTTTTGCAGGAGTTCCAGTGGATTCCCGTGTTGGTGCGTGTACCCTTTTCGGATCTGGAGGAGATGATCGGTTTGTCGCTCTGCGGATTTTATGCATGCCTTTTGCCTTCTTCCGTGACGGAACGGGGAGCTCGTGGTTGTTATTTAGTTTGTAGGACCCTTCTTCGTGTCTGGATTGGCGAGGTTGGCGTCTGCCGTGATGGCGTATTTGTGGCATGGTGCCGGATTGTTCGCTCCCTGTTGAGCGTGGCCTTGTGGGTCGTTGTTGATGCGTTTCCCAGCGCTTGGTAATTTTGGGGTTTGCTGTGTTTCGTTTTGTTTTGTAGGTGCTGTTGTTTCAGTGTTGTGCACCAGCGCTCTGTGTTCCGGGGCTTACAGAATACGGACACGGCGAACCTGCCACCAGTAAGAGTCTGGTAAAAGGCCACGGAAGACTTCCACCTACCATCATCTCTTGTAGGGATCGGGAAAGGGAGCGTCTCACAATGCGTGAGGACTCCTCATCGTTGCAAAACGATTTCGGCTAGGTTGTTAGCGTTGTCGTCATTTTGACGTTATACTTCGGTTGGCGGTATTTCGGTTGATTGGCCGTCTTCCTTAGTTTTGGGATTTCTCTGTTTGTTAGTACCACCACCCCAGAGGTTTGTTCTGGTGTCCCCTGGGTTTTTCCTTGCTTATCGTAGTTTCTTTTTGTTGTTGGGTGGTACCCTTTTTGTTGAGAGCTGTGGTCAGCTCTATTTTTGTTTTCGGGGCGCGAGTCGTCGGTGCCTGGTGTTGGGGTTGTGCGGTGGCAGCAGTGGTGAGTTCCTTGGTTCCTGTCCCTATGTGTTATTGCTGGTTTCCAGTGCTGTCGATGGGTACGAACGAGGTTTGATGCACTTTTCCGCATCTTACGCAACTGCCCGTCCCTTCCTTCTTTTGTGTTGTCCTCTCCCCATACCTTTTCCCCTCCCTACTGTTGTCGTTGCACCGCCTTGGCATCTGGTGCTGGCCCCTCAAGCTTTTTTATTGCTTGGTAGTTGAGTTGTTGGTGTGGAGGCATCGTTGGACACACGGGTTTGCAGTTTGATGCGTTCGGTTCGCTCCTTTGGATCTGGGTCGGAAACTTTCGTGGAAATTTTCCTCTGTGAGAGGAGAGGGGGAGTGTAACGCGGCGAATTGTTCTGCGTGATTTGTTTGATATTCCGTATGGGTGGCGCCATCTATCGCTGTCTAGGGCAACTTGGTGGAGCTCGGCAGGAACTCGGCAGGGTGTGAAACGCTGCTAGCATCGGGTTTCCGCGCGCAAAATTGCCGAGGCCACGCCCCCGTCATTTACATTTAATTAGATCCCACGGTTTTTACTGTTTGGATTCACGGAATTTTGTCTTGCAAAATCGTTGTTCACTTTGTACTATAGTTCGCCGCTGTTACTTGGTTTAACTTTCCCTTGGTTTCCCTATTCCGACAGAAATTCTAGGTTTCCGTTTTTTCTGCGTTTCCGGCCGTTATTTTTCGTGGCCGTAGTGCGGCTTGCAGCGTGCTTTTCCGGCGTCTTGTCTTGTCAATCATCTTGGAGTGTACACGTGTGATAGATTTTTGGAAGCCCGTTGAGAATTATAGGAGAGGATTTTGGTAGTTTGGAGGTCCCCCTTATCGCCGTAGTGCGGATTTATCTCGACCAGGCTTCAACAGGTGTCCAGGTTGTTGATTTAGTGGAAATCTGGCCACCACGCCATTGTGCGGATTTAAACGAACTTCTATCACGTTCACGTAGGCCCAGTGTCCATCTATTTTTGGGTAAGCTCTCTTTAGATTCGATGAGATTGTCTGGTGGCAATTGGTGGGTCGATTCTACGACTATTTCCTCTTTTTAGGCACCTAATACGAGGCCGGAGACCCCTCGAACGTTCGTAGTCACCTAGCACGAAGCGAGAGACCCTTCGTAAGTCAGTAGTCACCTGGTACGAGGCAAGAGACCCTGCGTAGGTCCTTCGACATCTAGTACGAGACCTTTTCGAAGTATATCGAGTCGGAGTTGGTGGCACCGTGACGGGACCGGCACGTGCGGTGATTATTATCCGTCGTGGAGGATCCAACGCTAGCATCGGAGCGTCTGTAGGTGGCAAACAGTGTCTCGAAGCTCCGGATAAAGGTCAGAGGTCCTATATTTTTCCGATCAGCTGTGGCGGACGCTCGTTGTCCCTCGAAGGAGCAGGCAGCTCGTATATCTTTTTTTTTGGTTGTGCCTTTTGTTGATTAGTAGTTAGTATCGCTACGATTGTGTAATCGTTACCCGTCGAGGAGCCTTCCGCTCGCACACCTTTTTATGGTGGCGCATTTGATTAATATTAGATTAGTGTGGCTACGATTTAGTAATCGTTGTCCATTCCGGAGCCTTCAGCTCAGTGTTATTGATTGTTACGTGTTTAATTATCCGAAGATATCGCTCGGACCATCGGTGCTCAACCCGTCTGTGTTATTAATTACCTTTTTCTTTAATTTCGAGTTTGGTTTACGTACTCGTAATTTTGGTTACCCGTTACAGTATTTATCTTTGTGGATTCTGAATTTAATTCGGATAAATGGTATCCTCTGGTATAATTTCCTTTGATCGTTCAAGATTTTTTAACGGAAGCCGTTTGTTAGCCAAGTTGAGTGCCGATGGGAATTTAATTTCCTTTTGGGACGGGTTGCCGTCTTGGCTATTGATTGCCTTTTATATTAATGTTGTTTGTTATCAACTTTTCAACATAGACGTTTGTTGCGGTAATTTTCTGGGGATTTTACCCAGATCTACAGCGAGTCGCGGCGCGGTTTGGCCAAGCTTCGTGTCGGTCGCTATTATTTCTTTTTTTGGTACGATTTGCGGTTTGGGCTCGAAGCCCTTAAGTGTGTTGAATTGTTTGACCTTTTTATTGTTTTGTTTGTGTGCATTCCCAATTATAAGCAAGCCTTCGGCGTATCGTATAGTGGTACTTTTGGCTGTACCAAGAATTATTGTGTACCTGTATACCGACGCAAATTATATTATTGGTGATTTCTTCGTTACCGTGTGGAGGCTAATAAATTGGTTGAAGATACATTTACTTTGCTTGTTCCCTGTGTTGCCTTTATTTCAGCTGCACTTTCGTAGTCGAGTGCTGTTTCTCCAACGGATTAAGACTGACGTGGCGCCCTAGAACATCGTATCAAGGAACCGTTTGGTTACTGTCCCACGACCACCTCCCTGGTTGGCCGGAGCATCCGGGAGAAACGCATGAGCAGCACAGGTTTGGTAGAAGTCGACGTATTTTGGTGTTTCTTCGGCAACTTTAGGTCTTTGGTATTTTTTTGCGAAAAAAAAGGCGTTACAATTCTTACCTGCATTAGTCTCCTATTTAATATAACTGTCTACTGGCGACAAAAGTCAAACTTACAGATTTTATCAAGTTTCTTTACTTACACGGTAGCAATGTTTCTTTTGTATTGTCGCAAAAGTCATTTACAGCGTCGGCAATTTCCCCAAATAGGTGAAATAATCCAAGGACATTTGTCCGGTGTTTTTTTATTTAGTACAACAATTTTGAGCGCCAAATTCAATCAAATATTGACTTATTTTCACTTCTTAGCAATCACCCTGTATCTAAACTCATCTACCCGTTGATAAAATTATTTGAGACTGAACTTAATCGCCTGAACTAATTCTGGCTACTCCACTGACTTGTGCAAAACTTGTGCTCACTTGCAAAACCCATTAGGCACACTTCCAACTAAACGATCTTTAACAGCAAAGAAACAACTTCACACTATGGAAACATCAATACTCAAGCGGAGTGGATTACTTTCATCAATAAGCAGAAAAGTAACTTATCAAAGTAGCTATAGCTTTTGCCCCAAATAAATGCTATAGTAAAAATCGTATTTTAACAAAGCCAAAAGTGCAAAAATTATCTCTTGCAAATTAAGTCTTTTATAAAAGCCATAATTGAGATCTCAAGTGTCTAATTATTGACAATAGTAGCACGTGACAATCTTTAATGTACTCTCCATTTAACCGTGGTTAGTAAATGTATTGAAACAATTTCCACTAAGTTTCAAAATATATTCGCACGAACCATTTAACCAAATACGTGATCTCTATCTCTACCACTATTGAAGTATTTACCAAAAACGTGCTTAACAAAGGATAACCAAGCAAACAAATAACCCACTTCAAGCTTCCTGCTCGGAATTCTGTCCATAAACAGAAATTACAAATTAAGAAGAGTCCCTACTCTCTTTTGTGAATGCAGTAAGCATTTTATTTGTCATTCTCCTTGTTTTTGTTGCGATTAATTACCGAATAAAATCCCGCCTAACGCTAGTTTAGCGCTCTCTGGTGGCATTGTGCGGCAATTAAGCGCAGAGCCAACTGCATGTTGTAAGCGGCAGTGTATGCAAATCCATTGTGCAAGTATGTTCGAATAAAGTGTTCAATGGTAATCTGGGGATTCAGTAATTGTTACTACCAGCATTTGTCGCTTTTTATGCCTTGTATTGTGCGCTTTTCTGTTTCCAGTAAGCGAATTACTGAAATCCGCGCCGAATTGCAGAATGCGCACATAAACAAAAATCACGTAGATTTAATATTTTATCTTTTATTTCAAACCGCTACAATTTTATTTTATTAATGGTCAATTTTGTTTAATTGTTATTGGTTTTCGTATTTTACGTAAAACCAGTGAATGTTGCATGGCGATATGCACCAATAAACATTTTTTTATTTGCATCAAAAATGACAAATTAAAGCCACAGAACAACACATATTTCCAAATAACTCTATTTTAAAAATTAAAATTTGATTTATATTATATTGTGCTGTAAATCCTGCCGAAACCACAGATATTTTTCGAGGAGTTGGGTTCTATCTATTGGCATATAGGCGGATTGGTAAGCTATATAACTATGCAAACTTCAGTTTGGAAACTTACAAAATGTCTGCATTTGTGGCTTCGTATTATTCCTATAATTACTATCATTTTGTGGTGAAGTTTATACAAAACCCGATGTTTTAGAAAATCGTGTTTCGTTTCTTTTGCGGAAACAATCATTATAAATAACCTGTAAAAATATTATATCTATTTCATACAAACAAAACACTTAAGTAAAAGAACTAAAATCGAAAATATAGTTAAATATAGTAAAAAAAAAAACGCAAATCGTACGATTACTTAATGTATTCCTGATTCTAGAAAAACAGATATAAATAGATAAGTAGAAAATTATTTTACTATTTCGTCGACATTTTATTACATACCTGCATAGGTAAATGATTCTTTTCACGTAGTTTTCTATACCCCTAATTATAAATTCAAAAATGAAATAATAATTTACTGCATAGGTAGGTACTTATTAAGTGTTCTCTCATTCGTTAGGTGTTCTCTTCTCAATTATCAATGCTTTTTGAGATTTTGGTTTTTTTCCATAGCTCCACAATTTAATTAATAAATCAACAACAATTTTATACATTCTATAGGCTATGTCAAACATTGTAAGGCATATCATAAAACTTTATTTTTTTGCGCGCCGGTTTTTCAAAAAGTGTTATTATGTTGTTATTATGTAACAATAGTCTTTATAATAAAAAGGCGGGACAATATGGAAACTGTATAAGAAAATAAATGAAGCATTTTTATGTTTTTTCTCGCTTTCAAGTTGAAGATTAAACACTTATTGATCATGCATAACCAACACATAAAGAAGACCAAGTAGAACCCGCAGTACCATTAACCTGAGGTGGATTCCACACAAGTGCGGAGATACCAACCCCGTGGCGAAGACAGAGGGACGTAGAAAATGCATTACTATATATTTTTTTATTATATTCAAATATTGCCTTTATATTTTGATATGTGATCTATTTTTCCAAATAAATCTTTCTTTCTTTCTTAACTAGGTATAATAAATTTGTATAATTATTAACTTTTAGCCATGTAAAATTAGATTTTGTACTTCGGAAGTCAAACCAGTTAGATTGGTATCTTGCTTTCAATTTCTAGATCTTTTATTCTTTACAAAATTATGTTTATGCAAAGTTTAAGCACGAGTTGACTTTTTCAAGTTATATGTCTGGACTAAACGTCAAAAGCACGAGCTATTTATGTATTGAGTAAACCCTTACACTACCAAAGTTTTTGAAAACATGATAGAACATCATCTTTTATAATACGACAAATAAAAGTTTGCGGTTAAAACTGGACCATTTCCGATATATGCATTGCCATTGGAAGGTTAAGAAGTGTTGAATGTTTGATTTGCCTAGAAAGTTGCTACTATTTGGAAACACTATTTTATACTACATTTTCAGAAGTAACAGCTGCTCAAAAGATATTTTCTTTAATAAAAATTTGTTTAAACATACCTGCGAAATTAGTTGAAGCAAATTCATTTATCCAGGTACTGAATGTGAAAGAGCTGAATTTGGAAGAGATTACATTAACAATTTTAATAATTTTCATAAAACTTCAAAAGCACAAAGTAATTATGTGCTGGGTAAACCCTTTCACATACCAAAATCTTTGAAAACATGATAGAACATCATATTTTATAATACGACAAATAATAGCATGCTGTGAAAACTGGACCATTTCCGATATATGGCCATCAGAAGTGTCGTATGTCATACTAAACATGCCTAACCAACAACAAAATAAATATAAGGTATCCTTTTTCCGTAGGATGGAAATCTGCAGTTGCGAATGAAGCTCACTCAGTTTAAAACACAATCACTGTCAAACTGAAAACACCTGTTGTGTTGCACTGATTTACCAAAAAGCTAGATTCAACTTGTGGTTCTAAGAAAAAGCATACGAGACTCATCAATTGGTCGACATACTTCATTGTTCTGTAGGGTTCTTATATTTTTGAGAAATCAAGTAACTTGAGAAATATTCATGAACTAAAGGTATGACGTAGGAATAACATACAACTATATTCAAAAGTTTATTGAGTATATTATTTTTAATACCGATAATATTTTGAAACATTGGAAATTTGGCAACTGGGAAACTGTATATTTTTTATTTGTTTTAATTGTTAAAAATAGAAATCTTTTTATCAAATGGTAACTGAACTGTTGTCTGAACCCAAAAGTAGTGAAGGGAAATAAAGACAAATATAGTTTTCGAAACGAGAAAAAAACATTTATTACAAATGAAAATGTTTAACGACATATTTTCTCAAATTAATATCATAGGTTAATAATATGGTGATATACAGGCGGGATATAAATTTTAACAGTAGATCATGTAGATGTAGATGGGAGAGCATTGTGCTAGAAACGCAAAGGTCCCTGGTTAAAATCCAGGTTGTGGCTGTAATTTTTGATTTAATTAAAATTTACGTCCCGCCTGTATATCACCATATAATTAACCTATCATATTTATTACATTTGACTATTATTACTGTTATACAAATTATGGGAACTAATTAGAAAGAGACGTAAAATGTGAGGGAGATTCCGATCGAATGACAAACTGCGTGGAGTGCGTCATCTGTCCATCTACCTAAACATAATCCTCTTGTGCCATGCATTGTAAAGCAATATTCGACAGTTCTATTTTTCAATAATGACAACCATCAGTGGTATCCCATGCCATTGTATTATAATACAAATGTCCGCTCGTTATATTATGTGTACGTAGACATATACCCTTATTTTCGTGTTATTTCTGTTATCTTCAAATAACGAAACAATTCTTCATAGATCCCCTATCGGTGATTTCAAAAGGTACCTAAATGATATTGATAAAGTTTACAGAAACATTCATTCCTTAAAGGCTTATTGTATAATATTATGTATGTTTTCTAGTATTTGTTATCTAGTGTATCTGATTCAGTAAAAATTTCCCAGAAAAATTTATTTTTCATAAATGTATTTGGTTTGTCAAAGAACACTTCAGAGTAAACTATCTTTGTTTTAAATTGTTATTTGAAAAACATGTTAATATGTACATATTAGAAGGTATTAAATACGAAATTATGATCTTGTCGCGTTGTCGCAAAAAGACAAAAATGACTTAAAAGTAAACTACGTATCTACATTTATCTTGAAAAATATGCTGAGGCACATGTTCTGCAATATTTTTTTTAGGCATGGGTATTAAATACGAAAATAAATAATTTTTGTTTATTTTTTTTTTAATTTTTATTTTATTATTACTTAAAAAAAAACCTGATGTGGCCAGACACATGACTTTATCATACAATATGTAAAATTAGTAGTTTAGCTGCATGAGAATCTACTTCATTGAGATAAATCGTGTCTGCATTAACATTAAACTAGTTAGCCAGGATTCGACAGATATTTTGATACTACTGACAGTAGGTATTGTCAAAGCATCAGCATTTGACACTACCTACTCTCATTAGAATAATAGTATATTATTTGACGAGCACATAATTAAGGATATAAATCGCGAGAATGAATCAATCATGTAATCATGCGAGCGATTTATATCCGTTATGTGCGAGTCAAATACGACGTTTTATCTACGACTCATAAATTTCATTTTATGCAAAATATTGTAAATGTATTTGTCAGTGATGGCGAGGCGAACTGTCAAATAACTGTCATCCACGTAGGTTTTGATAGACTTTGACACTAGCGTTGTATAATGATGACAGTTCGTTCAAATAATGAGGTCATTATTTGAACGAACTGTCATTATTATACAACGCTAGTGTCATTATAATCATTGGCGCGTATAATGATGGGGATTATATAGTCATAGATACGTATGCAATGGACTTATTATATGTGAGTCGTAGATAAAAGTTATTTATGTCACATGTGCCGAAAGTACGGAATAGCGCGACGAGTGGTGATGCGGCGCGTCACCAAAGGCGGAGCGTCACCATCACATGTGAGCGAGTCGCGTTATGTAGTTTTCGGCAGGAGTGACATCAACGTTTTGTGTGTTGCTTTTTGAGAAATATGCATTTTAAAAAATAACTAAAAAATGGTGATATTTCTGTATAGAAAATGTTAGGTTCATACCACTTCTACGAAACGTCGAGTTTAAAAAGCTAATTCAAATTCTGACAGATTTATATTTGTTCATGACGCTGTAGATGTCACATCCGAACCAATACTAAAATAAAACTACACTCATCGCTATAATTTATTTACAATTTTCTCAATGTATCGTTTTTAGAATTAGATATAACAACGGGTTGATATTTCTCAACAAACAATCAAATTGGTGATCTTTTTTTAATTGAAATTTGTATTTTGTACTTTCCGCACTAGAGCGGCAACGTTCCATAGCGGTTCTCCAACCTCTGATCATGAAATGAGCAGTTTTCGAGTGTGACAGCACAAAAAAATATTTGACAGATCCTGGCTACTATGTAATTTCATATCAATGCAGATGCGACCGATCTCGATCAAATAGTATTTGCTCTTGTACTTAAACTATTAATTTTACCAATAATTGTCATGGTCATAAATTATTCAAAATTTTCTCTACTTTAATAAGTTATTTAACTATTTTGACAAAATTACAGAAATGGCGGCTCATTTACAAAATCCTTGAAAAAAGCTTAGAATAAACTACCAGTTCCTTTCGACCCTTTTGAACCAAAATCTTTTCAGCTCTAAGTTTAGTCATGAAACTTCTAAATATGAACTTTCGTCCCGATACCTTTAGTAGTTTCTCCGGAATCGTCGCCACAAAAATCGTTTACACACACACACAGACATACATACACTGAGGCACACACACACACACACAGATATTTTTTTGTACCTTGGTCAAAAATGTTCAGGGGACCCGTAAAGACCTATTCCCGCTAAAAACTCAAATTTTTTTCGGCGCGATTGCAATACTTCATCATACTGCGTATGATAAAGTAAAAATACCCGAGAATCAAATAACAGAAACTTAATTATTATTAATAAACCACACAATTTAACATTTCATTCAACGTGGCTACGTCCATTTTCGATACATAAATATATTAAAAATTGTTTCCTAAAAAACCTACGGGAATATGCAGATTCCGTAATTTTACTTTATTTCAATTTGCCTCGAAGATACTTTACTTATGTCATTTTCACCGTTTTGGCAGTACCCGGTATATGCAACGGAGAAGATGATTAATATTCAATGACTAATATTCTAAATACTTTTCAACTTTACATTAAATTGTTTTTCATAGTTTTGGTAACATCCAGTACATGCAAGCAGATACTTACATTCAAATATTTGCATTTTAGGTTTAAGACAATCCACACACTTTGATGAAGACTAAAATTTATAAAATTGATAATACAATGTTTCCAATATGTATCCAACTTTCTGCCTGACACTGTATATGGGGGTTTGCGAATTAAAGTTATACAAGCTTTTGCAATTTAATGTTTTAATTTTATTAGGGAAGGATCCTCAAAATGTATACAAATGGACTCATGATACCAATGGATACATGATACAGGTAAAAGCTTAGTGCCCCCAATTTCAAAGATTTTTTTGTTTCCGTACAGGTATACCAAACAAATGATTTTGAGGCACATCCCTTTACTGTCGTAAATTTCCAAGAACGTCGGCTTACTGTACCTGAAGTTCTTTGAATCGAATTGTAAACGTACAATTGTTCTGCTCAATCCTCTTTTTGCACCACAAGTTTTGGGAATAGAGTTTGGGCTTCACCTGGGGTGCTTGTATCCACGTGTTGCATTCTTTTGTCGAATATTCTTTGTATACGAAGAATTGCACGTGCAGCATTCTAGGATTAGTTCTAGAGCCTAGCTTATAATAATCCTAGATTATTTCCAAATACAAACTGAAAATAGATCATTTCCAGATCATTTAAAATTTTCTGCATGATGATAAGTGGTATTGTATTTGGTTCTTTGAAGAATTGTTATTTTGTAGAAGATTTAAAGCTAAATTGATATATGTAGATGCAAGTTGTAGATTTTATGTAGGGCTATCAACTAGGGTTATCTGTTTTGGCCTGGGTGTCCGGTTTTTGTGAGTTGTTTTCAGGGTGCCTGGCAAAGGTCCTGAAAAGTCCTGCCTGTATTGTGCACAATGACACATTTTTGATTATTTTTGGAATTTTCCTATATTTTCATTGATTTAGAACTTTTGGCAACCCTAGTTAACATTGTTATTGAGAGACTAGATTGCTCAGTAACAATGATAATAATCTTTTATTGTTTTATATCGCAAGAATGATTAAGAAAACTTTAGTTTTTCAAGATTTTACGAACCTTTCAATGTGTTTCGCTGTAACCGTACTAACAAAACAACTTTTAGAATTGTACCTTTGCAAGTGCAATAGATTTAAACAGTTATGTTTTCTTCCACAGGAATATTTTTACTGTAAACTTTATGTAATGTGATGTAATATTATACATTCAACATACAAGAAAATACTTTTTGTTGAAGATTAACAACTATACATTTGTAAAAATACCTATATCTAACATCTTTGTATAACGGTATATTTGGTTTAAAAACTTCTGATACACAACCCGTCGTTAAAATTCGTTGTATTTGCATTGGTGACAACCCGGTTTTATCATTTTCAAATGGTGACAACCCTAAACAAAACACATGTGAATCAGTAAAATGGGAACTCAAAGTGTATGCAGTAAGATAGCAATTCAAGAGTATGTTTTTAAATGTCAGACAAAATAGTTCAATTTTATAGATTAGAATAAGATCGATTCAATAGGAGCTTTATGGTTATATTTTCCCTCTTGGTGCTTGATGCTGCTCAATTGTAATTAATTTGCTGGCCTATCAATAACAATTAGTCTAACTGGCAACCGTAGGGGATGTAGAGTAAGTTTTGCTTTCGATAGATATATCACTCATAACAATCTGAGGCGTGGTACTAAGATAAACAAAAATCGGCGTTAATTAACTCTCGATCGATTGCCAAAGAACTACGCAGTAAAGAAAATACGCGTTTGCCACAAATGAATATTGAAATTAGTATTTACAATGTTTTGATTAGGGTGAGTAAACATTAAACTCATTGGTTGTATAAGTTTTATGATTCTTCGACAAATACCTATGGCATAAAAAATATTATATAAGTGGGTGAGATTGGGTGCAAACACGGGACTGTAAACAAACACTTGATATTCCTGGAGGAGAGCGATACAGCACCGATGTGTATAATTTCTTACACCACCAGTTACTGTTGCATCGATCGAAGAAGGTCATTGAAGCTTTCGATTAACGTATCTCTCGTAGTTGCCTGAGCTTGGTAGTGCTCAGTTGAAATAACCCCTGCAGATTTTCAAAACATACTGGGTGTCCGACGATGTACAGACAAGTACATTTATTCATTAAAAGCCAAAACCCAAAAGTAGTCGTAATTTACGAACCTTTATGTTGAGCAGAAGGAATGGCAGGTTACTTCAATAGGCGTTTTTCAGAAATGGCGTCAACATGTCATGAAATCATATTTTCAGGAAAATAACCTCTGGTGAGAAATTGTCATTAATTCATTTAGAACATATTTTCCACAATTTGCGGCCTTATCTGGTTTCGCTATAAAATTGCTAATATTTGGAATCTCTTATTTATACTACATTTTCAGAAGTATGTAACACCTGCTCAAAAGACATTTTCTTCCCTAAAATTTGTCACAATGCTTATTTTCGTCATACATTCGGCACGGTGCGTCGTCCATGACTAATAAAACGCACGAGTGCGAACGATATGCGCCGCATATCGCTAGTCGAGTGAGAATGCGGACGATATAACCTCCATTGATGACGCATCTGCGTGATCATATGAACCCACGTGCGGTTTCATTTGCATCATTATGCATCGCACGATTGTTATCTGGGTAATAACTATGTTACAATATTATGAATAGTACTGTTTTATTATAGGTATATCCTTTCATATAGATGTATGTAAATGAATCTCTTCTCTTCTTAAAATCTCTTCTTTCTAGCTGTAATAGCTGCAAACTCGGAGATAACATTTTCAAAATTTATGTTTTGTGTTATCTGGTGTTCTGTTGTTAATATGCCCAGGTTGTGAAGTCTCGTTTGGGTCATAGCCCGCAAATAATTTGTATTTAATTTTAGTTTGCTAAAACACCTTTTAGCAAACTGATAGGTAAATTGTCATAAATAACTTTAGTGCGATCATTAGATTCGGAAGAGATTCTGTAAAATCCCATTCCACGATGAATTTCAAGTCTAGAGACGCCCAATTGGAAATTGTAATATTGGCCGCTTGTAAATGTCTTCTCAACCTTGGTATCTCTAAGAGGAGTTCTGTTTCTGATACCTCGTTGCAAAAACCCGTAAATTCGGATACAGCTAATTTCAACTCTTCAGTGTTTGCGAAAAGTAAAGCGTTTGGCTGCCCAATCTCGAACAATGAAGCTACATCTTAAATTGACTACGATCTAGTTCGTAGTTTAATACTGAATAGGTCAAGACATTCTAACATATCCTTTTCAAGTTCAGTTATCTGTGAAAGTCCTGCATCGGTGGCCAACTCACAGGCCATTCGTTTGTTAGGACGAATTCATCTTTCTATTGGAATGTCGTAGCCATCCGATTTTTTCACAGCAAGATCTATTGCCTCTTCTACAATTTGACTTCGTTTTTCTTCAATATATAGACGATGTGTCTCTATTTTTACAGCTCACTGATCAACACTCAAGCCTTTGGTTTGCAATGCACTATGAGCATAATTCCCTTAGTACATGAGTCCAAAAGAAATGATAGCAAAGAAATGTCAAATCACACACAGCAGGCATAAGGTTCTGTGCAGCACCTCTGGTGTCTACATTTTCTTGTTAATCACACAATTTCTAAATTGCAGCCACAATCCTATCAACATTCTCAGCATACTCGTACTGCAGCATACTGAGCACTCCAACGCGTTGTTGAGAGTGTTTTAACAGATGCTTTGCTATGTTTAAGAAAAACTTCTAAGCGGCTAGTAGAAGAAGAAAAACATGCAAATATCTTTTTTATTGTTCCTAAAAATGTTACACAAGATACATTTTCTGCAAATTAGTGTTGCCCACATAAATTAATTGAATGTTGTACACATCCAACAAAAAAATGCGTTCTGGAAAAAAATACAAATAAATCATAACCATATTATGTACACAGCAGTACTGCCACCTATAAAATTTCGCAAAACTGTATTGATTGTATAACTGCCACTTGAAAACATTTTAATCTGCAGTAATTATTTATTTCATAGCTTACAAGCATTTATAAATTATCACAATTGATAAATGAAATCATTTACCATGGATGATTTGGTTAAAATGGCTTCAAGCCTACGTGATTTATAGTTTAAAAACCTTGTGATAGTTTGTGTAAGCTTTTGTTTCACGGTCGGGTGTTACCCCAAAACGGGTGCAACCCGGTGCGGGCCGCCCCCGCCGCGCCGCCCCCTCATAGCTACGCCACTGCATTCCATAAACTAAGAAATCCTCAACACTTTAAATGTACTATAGCTTCCTACGTGTATGCTGATATTCAATAAATAATTTTTTCCGCATATACAATCCATCGCAGTAATTAAAATCGTTCATATACAGGGTGTCTCACGGAACTGGTACATTAGAAGTTTCTCATGCTCTACTATTGCTGGAAACTTGAAATTTTGGAATTACAATTAACTCAATCTGAACTCTTCAGCTAAAATGTTCTCAAGTTAACTGTCACGTCCGGTCACCGGAAGTCGGTATCAACTTCGTTATTTTAAATGGAATGATATAATTTTTATTGTATTTGTGGTTTCTACGTATCAAAATACATCATTTTTGATAAGGTTCCCCTATACCTAAATATCACCATTTTTTAGTTTTTTTGATTTTACTAACTTTTTGGTGATTTTCGCGGTTACGTTTAAAATTGAATATCTCGGTTATTATTGAAACTAGAATTTTCATGATTGGTGGTCCGAAACTAGAAACATAACCAAATAAGACGATGTTTAGTTCATCATGGTACCTTATACAGGGTGTTCAAAATTTACAACACAACAATTGAATTTTCAAACGTAAAAAACTTTTTTTTTTCAAATGGAACACCCTGTACGCCATTCGATAGGAAGTCTTATTCCCTATCAATCAATATAAGGGTTCCCTATATCTAACTTTAATAGTTTTTGATATATTGACACTTTTTCTTTAACTCCATTTTGTATACTCTTGGGTTGTATAAGGAGGCCCTCATATTTTGGCAGATAAACTATTTCATTATCAATAACATTTCACAACATCATTTTTATAAATTGGCATTTAATAAATTGCAGTATTTAAATAATAAATTGTATTTGAATACAGATATATTCATACTTTTCATGTCTTATTTTGGCACATTTGCAGTGCTCGGGATTTATCATGTACGCACGATGGTGGTCGCCGCTAATACACTGCTACCTTAATTTTGATAGGTCTTTACATTTGACAGATGTTTGTTTGTAAACGCAGACGGTTATTCAAATAGTGACATTTTGAATTTATTCTTCATTCACGGAGAATGTAACAAAATATTGGAAAGGACATGTCAAATTTTCAATCACAGATACCCAGACCTACCGCCAATGACAAGACGTAAATTCAGGAAAATTGAGTCAAACTTTTTGCGCTTTGGAAAAGTAGGAAAACAGAAAAAAGTCTTGTTACGGGTAATGAAGAAAATGAATTAAATGTTTTCGCGTATTTTATTGCTTTCCGGAATAGCTCCACGCGAGCTGCTTTTATGGATTTAGGTATAGCTTATAATTAAAAGCCTTGCAGTACAACTTTCTACAGAAATTGTTTACATGATTTTTAGGTCTATCACGTGCATCCATCCATAGAATTCTTTTAAAACACAAAATGCATCCTTATGCCTACAATATTTTACAATCACTCTTTCCTAATGATTATGCACGGAGAGTTGAATTTTGTGAATTTATGCTGGTAAAAATTCAGGAGGACCCGTTCTTTTTATCAAAGATAATTTGGACTGACGAATCAAAAGTTTCGAGGGAGGGTATAATCAACAGACACAATTTACACTATTGGGCAACCGAAAATCCCCATGCCATAAGACAGGAAAATGTTCAACACAATTTTAGTTTTAATGTTTTTGCTTTAATAATGGGGGACGAAATTAGATACGAAATTTACAATGAAAATTTAAATAGTGATAGATATTTAGAAATTGTGCGTGGATGTGTGAACAAATTTTGCGAAAATCCTCCCCTGAATGTTTTACGCGACTGCTTTTATCAAATGGATGGTGCACCGGCACATTCTTCGCATGCGGTATGGATTCAACTTAATCAGATGTTTGAAGATAGATGGTTCGGAAGTAGGGGACCCTGGCGATGGCTACCAAGGTCACCAGATTGAACACCATTAGACTTTTATTTCTGGGGTCATGTGAAAAGTCAGGTCTATTCCACACCAGTAAATACTCTAGAAGAATTGAGAAACAGAGTAGTAGCCGCCATTAATGGAATTCCGCGACAACAAATCCGAAGAGCGACGATGACAGAAGTACAGCGAAGAGTCTTAAAATGTTTGGAGCAGAACGGGCAGCATTTCGAACAGAATAATTAAGTTTTACTTGAAGTTAGATATCCCAAATATAGTGTTTTAGTTTTAAAAAACCTTTCAATATTTTTCTGTTCCAAAGTTCCTATACATTCCTATAAATGAAGAATAAATCGTTTTGTATTTAGTTTGGATTCTTTTATTTTGACAATATCTCAAAAACTATTAAAGTTAGATATAGGGAACCCTTATATTGATTGATAGGGAATAAGAGTTCCTATCGAATGGTGTATCGATATACAGGGTGTTCCATTTGAAAAAAAAAAGTTTTTTACGTTTGAAAATTCAATTGTTGTGTTGTAAATTTTGAACACCCTGTATAAGGTACCATGATGAACTAAACATCGTCTTATTTTGTTATGTTTCTAGTTTCGGACCACCAATCATGAAAATTCTAGTTTCAATAATAACCGAGATATTTAATTTTAAACGTAACCGCGAAAATCACCAAAAAGTTAGTAAAATCAAAAAAACTCAAAAATGGTGATATTTAGGTATAGGGAAACCTTATCAAAAATGATATATTTTGATACGTAGAAACCACAAATACAATAAAAATTATATCATTCCATTTAAAATAACGAAGTTGATACCGACTTCCGGTGACCGGACGTGACAGTTAACTTGCGAATATTTTAGGTGAAGAGTTCAGATTGAGTAAATTGTAATTCCAAAATTTCAAGTTTCCAGCAATAGTAGAACATGAGAAACTTCTAATGTACCAGTTCCGTGAGACACCCTGTATACGATGTAGGTTAGATCTTCGCATGATACCTTATTAAAGTAAATGTCGTCCTTGAATTATATCTGAAAAGGGGATTGGATGTATAGCTCAAAAGAATGACGACGATCACTTACCAGAGAAGCAAGCAAAACATCACCGAAAACGTCATGGTGGTGTATTTTGATGAACACAGTAAAACTAAGAAAGCCCAATCGTTTGGCCATAGTAGCAGGCTACAGGCATGTTTAAATATGGATAGAATATTGATATTTCGCAGTTTATGCGATTGCAACCGATTAAAAAAAGGCAGTATGTGGTTATGTGTTGTACGTTTGACATATGACATTTGATATCAGTGTCTAGCAATCTTAGAAAAAAGTTACTAAAAATGGTGTTGCAAATTGTTAATTGTAACGTTATATAATAAACTGTAATGTTGGATTTCCAAATTCTTCACAATATATTGTTAAATCATTAACATCAAAATACATACTAGATGTCCGAACTATTTTGTCCGTGAGAGTATATTCAATAGTCCGTATTTTTATTGTACCGTTAAACAGTGTCAATCAATATTTAATGTGCACGTCCGAATGAAATACTTGAAATATTTGAAACTAAATATGAGCCCTAGCGCCGTTCAGGATCAAACCACGCACGTCACGAAATTACAACATAATTAAACAAACTAATGCGATATCCTGCGATATTTCATTGCACACATAATATAATATCTTCGTCGTCCACAGTCGTTTATGAAACGTATATCCTACTCCAATAAAACGCTGCGGCCGTAAAACAGGAAGTGACATTTAAAATAAGCCGCATCGCTGTCCGGGCTAATTTCGGACGCCCCGATAAATCCGAGTGTGGGCTCATATTTTGAATAATTGCTGAGAAGTGTTGAATTGTTTATGGTCCTAATGCATCGTTAAAGTCAATATGGAATGGTGGAGGGAAACAATTTTATGGTTGACTTCTGGTATCTAAAATTACCTACTTTAACAAGTGGAGAGTGCGAGTGAGAATTCTTTCATCATAGTTCATTGCTTTCATTATAGCATCTTCTTATGCGTCTATTGATTTTCTACGATATGTCCTTTATTAGTAACTTAGTTCGTCTTAAATTATCTTTGAAGCAGTAAATATATATGTTCTGGTATGACCAGATTCTTTGTCACCAGCCTTCAAAAATGCATATACCCAGTTTTATAACTCCTTCGATGCCGAGACATTTTATTAAATCAGTGGTGCTTTCAGGAATCAGTTGTGCTTGTTCTGTAGGCTTCATAGTACCTCCACCACAAATTGCATCCTTCTCTATCCTTCCGCGTCCTGTCCAACTTTATCGAAATAGCATATTCGTGGACAGGATCCAGTTATGGAGCTATTACTTTTTGCATTTGCTGTACAATGTACAGTCTTGGCGTTTAAACAGTTTAGAGGTAACATCTTTTAGGTCGAGAACAACCACTTCAGACTTGTAAAAGGCAAATTCTTGGGCATATCTGCTACAACAGGCCAGCACTCATAAAAATATTTCTATTCTATTCTAACCATATTACAAAAAAAAATCTGATGTGGCCAGGCACATGACTTTATCATACAATATATAAAATTAATAGTTTAGCTGCATGAGAATCTATTCTATTGAGATAAATCGTAGGTATTGTCAAAGCATCAGCATTTGACACTACCTACACTACGTCATTAGAATAATAGTTATTTATGTCACAAATGCCGAAAGTACGGAATAGCGCGACGAGCGGTGATGCGGCGCGTCACCGAAGGCGGAGTGTCGCTGTCGCATATGAGCGAGTCGGCTATCTAGTTTTTGGCAGGAGCGACATCAACGTTTATTGTGTTGCTTTTTAAGAAATACGTAGTTAAAAAAAATAAATGATGTCTGTATAGTAAATGCTAGGTTGGTGCCACTTTGACGAAACGTCAAGTTTAAAGGTGCATTCCGATTGGTAGGTAATGGTAGCTAATGGCGGTGGTAGAATACGAAATTATAGTATTTCTTACATATCGTGATAATGACACATATTAGTTTGCATTTATATAAACATGAGTCACTATCAATTTTCTATTGGAAATACTATAACGGCGTCTGCTACCACTGCCATTGTCACTAATGAAAACGCACCTTAAAAAGGTAGTTCAAATTCTGACAGATTTATATTTGTTTCACCAACATACTAAAATAAAACTCCACTCATCGCTATACTTTATTTATAATTATCTCAATGTATCGTTTTTAGAATTAGATATAAAGACGGGTTGATATTTCTTATCAACAAACAATCAAATTGGTGATCTTACTTTATTTGAAATTTGTATTTTATAATTTGCCGCACTACAGCGGCAACGTTCCATAGTGGTTTTCCAACCTCTGATGAGATCAGCTGTTTTCGAATGTGACAACACAAAAAAATATTTGTCAAAATCCTGGCTACTGTGTAATTTCCTATCAATGCAGATGCGACCGATCTCGATCAAATAGAATTTGCTCTTGAAGATAAACTATTAATTTTACCAAAAAATTTCATAGGCATAAATTATTCAAAATTTCCTCTACTTTAATTTATTAATTAACTAATTTGTCGAAATTACAGAAATGGCTGCTCATTTCCAAAATCCTTCAAAAAGGCTTAGAATAAACTAAAAAGCTAAACTATTAATTTTACCAAAAAATGTCATAGGCATAAATTATCCAAAATTTCCTCTACTTTAATTTATTAATTAACTATTTTGTCGAAATTACAGAAATGGCGGCTCATTTCCAAAATCCTTCAAAAAGGCTTAGAATAAACTACCAGTTCCTTTGGACCCTTGTGAACCAAAAGCTTTTCAGCTCTAAGTTTGGTCATCAAACTTCTAAATATAAACTTTCGTCCCGATACCTTTAGTAGTTTCTCCGGAATCGTCGTCACAAAAATCGTTTACACACGCACACACACACACACACACACACACACACACACACACACACACACACACACACACAGACATTTTTTTGTACCTTGGTCAAAAATGTTCAGGGGACCCATAAAGACCTATTTCCGCAAAAATCTCAATTTTTTTTTTCGGCATGATTACAATACTTTACATACTGCGTATGATAAAGTAAAAATTGAATTGTTATAACTCGACATCACAGTTTCTGTGCAGTTTCTCGTGCATTTCTAAAATGTGAAGAAAATGAAGCGAATTTGACTTGTCTTTATTGGTCATCAACCACCGAGAAGTTAACTAAAATTGTTTTACAGCAGTTGACTAAACCTGAACTAATAGGCACCGTTTTCATATCATATCAGACATCATATAAGTTTTATTAGACGACTAAACAATCAACGACTTAGCACACTACGATCACACAATAGATCGGGGCAACATTATTATTCCTGATTTCTGATCGATGAAAATCGATTTTTTTATACGTTATTTTATTATTTAAGGTTTTAGTAATATGTGTACGAAGTTTCAAGACAATATTTGCAAAACTAGCCAAGTTATAAGCAATTAGCCGACGGCGTGCAGGTGCCAAAAATACGGGGCGCGCGGATCGGTCGGATCGCGCGCTCAACAATTTTTCCGCTCGAGTTTAAATTTTTGAAAAATGGCTCTTGCAGGGTGTGGTCTATTATTCTGGGAAATTCTCTCGTGAAGAGTCATGAATAAGAAACACTCAAGAAAAGCTCCTTTGCGTGCTGATATAAAACAAAAAAAGAAAGTTTTCTGGGAATTCACACTCGTGAAAGAAAAGCATTTGCTAGTACGTCTGCCGATATATTGTCGACAGTGGAAGACGAAGAAATTATAGTGCTTCGGTTTGGAGATGGGATATGGAAGAAGACAGATTACACTTCCGTTGTATGGGATCACAGTACCTACTTATGAAGAAATATAGTAACAAAGTGGCTTGCCGTGAAATTTTCCTATTGTCATGCCTGTGAGTTTTTGGAATCAGAATCTGGCAACATGACAATTGTATCGAAGTACAACAGACAACTGTACTGCGAACATGCTGGGTCAGCGGGAGAAATAGTGGATTCTACCAAAGACATTCCGCGGGGCTATGGGTAGGATCATTGGGTCCGATGCGGCTTGCACATTGAGAAGAATACACAACTTTCTATGTTTTACCAATCAGAAGACATCCAGACTGTTGATAATATGTACAATGCTGTGTAAACCAAATTCTATTATTATTTTATTTCTAAGATCTGGACGAATGAAAATCCCTAGCATATGTACTGCCCTGCGGGATCACAGTGTTAATACAAATGCGTAAAACCGAAGCCGAGAAAACTCTAGATGAATACAATAACACTTGATAAAAATATCGTTAGTGCCACTAAGCCGATTTACCACAACTTGTCGTCGAGAGAGTTGGTAGAACGGCGTTTGGGGAGGAGAAACTCAAAACAAGTACCTAAAGCTTCAATTCTACTGTCTAGCGCCTCGCACCCAAACATCTTTACCGTGGCTCAAAACCTATCAAAATTGCGGCTTATGCAGCAGCAGGAATTTATAAAAAAGGCCTTTCTGCCGTCCTTAAAACAATAGAAATCGTTATTGGCACGGAAAAAGAAGATATTTGCAAATCTGCGCGAAAAACAGCGTCTGGTGAGGTCGTGAGACGTGCACTCGAGGCTGCAAAATAAGCGTAGAAGGCGTAGAAATGAGCAAATATGTCAAAATATATTCAACGAAGTGGAGGAAGGAATAAAGTATGGCCCTGGTATAACATATTACCAGAAAAATACTGTAAGTACTCGATGTCACGTTGTAAACTGTACTTGAAAATTTAAACGTGTTTTTCTCGAAACCGTTTTTTCGCGAACGGTTGGCATGATATTTCAAAAACTATTTAACCGATTTACTTCATTTTAACTGGATGTTAAGTAGGCACCCCTTTATCGTTTGATGAACCAGAAATGCAATATGTTATATACTTTTCTTTTCATAGAAAAAAAATTGTCAATTTTTATGCGAAAAATCGATATTTTGACTCTAACAAGTCACCATTTCCTCAAATTAACTTTTTTTATTTTCTGGTTCATTAAACGATATCTACTTATGTATAAAGTAGGCTGCTATTCGATATTTTTGTTTCAGATGACCTGGAGTGGCCCAACCATGCCAACCAGTAGCTGCGGATCTTCGCGCAGTGTCATGGTGAACGTGATTCATAATATGTATTTCTTTTATATTATTTTTTTGTAGATACCTGAAAGGCTAGTAGATATTAGTGCCAAATTTGGAAACGATCTATTGCATAGTCACTCCAATAAAAAATTCCAAAAGGAGTGGTAATTTTAGAGGAAAACATCGGAATCCCCCCTTAACCCGCAACGGTCGTAACGTTTATGTTTAGTAGCGGTCAGGAACCTGACAAAACGCAAATAACTTGCACACCTCCACAACTAAGATAAAATTAGAAGCGACGTACAAAAAATAATACGAGTTTTTTATTGGATAATTCTACTAATATATTACCGAAATTAAAAAAAATTATTTAGTTATACGTTACATAAACTAAGAAATCCCCAACACTTTGAATGTACTATAGCTTGTTACGTGCATGCTTATATTCGGTAAACAATTTATCACACACCTAGGTACAACACCGTGATAGTAATCAAAATCGTGGTAGAGATGGTGTAGGTTTTTTCTTCGCATGACTCTTTATCGTTATATCTGAAAATGGAATATGTTTAGTTGGTGTGAATAATCCACGATAAGTTTCTTAGCAAGTTTTAATGCGACAAGAGCAAATAACTCACAATACAAAGAAACCAATTGTATAACATAAGCGAGACACATAAACACTATTTGGAGGTAATATGCGTTGCATGTTTTGCTGCTTTTTGTGTTTATTTTCTTGTTTTTTTTTCTTTTTAAGGCTCTCATAAAAACATCACACGGGTGTCGTTTTGAAATTGTAATTAGAGTAACTAGTTATTTTTCCCCACGAGACTGGTGCAATCACATTTTCGATGGCTTCAAAGGGAGCTAACGCTATGTGTACTACCATGTGAACTGCGGTATCGGGTTATTTGCGAGTTATTTGCGAGTTATTGGCGCACCAAGTGTTATTTGAAATTACGCGAAAATACAGCATAACCATCAATAGGTGTAGTGTGAAGATAATAATAATAATCGCCTTCTGAATGCAGTACAAAATCAGTAAAGCGGCATGAAATAAAATTAGACGATGTCAACTTCATAAGTAACATTATTGATACCATTATTTTATTTCCCGCAAAAGCGTTTTGTTTTTATTTCGAATATGTCTGGAAAATATGACAAAGTCAAACAAAATGTCATATATTCTATGCGTATAACACGTATATTATACAATTCTGGCTGATTCCTTTTGCATATTATGTATTATGGATCAAACCAGATCTTTTGTTCCTCATAAAGCTTGAGTAAAGCTTTGTATAGATACAATAATGATCTATGTTCTAAAAATAAAAGCTAATGTTTGAATAAAATGAAGTTCTCCGAGCTACAATGACTTTATAATCAAAAGCTTTCGAAAAACGTTATTAGAAAATGTGATTATTACTTATTTAAACAGGATTACCTCTGCACTTGCCAGTAAATTAGGGTCAGTAGGAATAGAACAGTTTGATTACAATTTTGTCTCTGTATGTAAATTCCTACTATTATACCTTTGTAATATTTATAAATTTGCTCTTATTCTATTCTCTTATTCTTATGCTGTTATTGATTTTTCACTGTTTTTGATTTTAAACATCCTCTTTCGATAGTTGAGTGAATTTCAACTAATAGTATCCCCCATCTAAGAGTCGTGTCTGCATTAAAATTAGTTAGCCAGGACTTGACAGATATTTTGATTCTATTGACAGAATTGTCAAAACATCAGCGTTTGACACAGCTGTATAGTATGATAAAGTCAGGTGCCTGGCCACATCAATTTTTTTTTATTGCAGTGTCGATGACAACGATTCTCTAGCATTTTCAATTTTTCTGTGTTTAGGGTTTTACATTTTCGCTAGATAACTGAGAGCATTGCTGTCTAGTGTTTATTAATCTGCTGTTAAGAATTTTTGAGTGTTACTGTGGCCTTTAAGATTATGTATCGCATAATGATTTTAGAATTGTAAATTTAGACTGTTTTTCTCTGTAATTTCGAATTTAACGGTTTCATTCAATAGTTCAGTGAATTATTTATGCAGGCTAATTAATATCCGAATAAATCGCCGTTCTATTATTGTCATTAAGAATGTTCATAACATGCTCTTTGACGACGATTCTATTTTCTAATTTTCGATGTTTGTCTAGTTTTAGTCGTAAGTCGTAAGCGCAGTTAGTATATTGTATTTACTTTAATTGCATGAAGGACATTAATAAATTGCACGCGTTAAAATCCAGAACAACTTAAATCAAGATGCGCAATATTGTGTCAAGTAAGTTGGTCAATTTTGGCAGTAACGTGGTGCTTGGTAATAAGGAGTGGTCATAGAACGCTGTTCTTCACAATAGTCTTCCATAATTTGCAATTTTAATTATCAAATGCAGCACGTTATCAAATTACTATACGCTTGGATTTCCATGTTACTGAATACACAAATAAAAGCCTTAACCATAAGCTCAATTACAAAGTTATATATAATTTTAATTCAAGTACCCATTCTCACACTTATTTCTAAATAAACAACCACACACTGTTAATAGCCGTACAGTAACATACTGATGCGATTGCTATGTAGATATTACATGCAGTAAATCTTCGCCACATTATGTTCCCCCAATACAATATTAAGCATGATTTACAGTTACACAATGTAATGGAACAGAGGAGAAACACGCAAACGGTTGCCATACACACCAACTCATGTTATCCCGATAGATTTTCAGTTGTACGCCTTTATTATAACCAGAGTGTTCTAGAGTTGGCGTAGAACTTACCTGGAATACGTTAACGATAAACACGCTTTCCTTCCTCTATCAACTTACGTGCACGATTGTGTATAGTCAGCGCCTGTCACCACACCGGGGAACTCATGAGCTCCTGGTACTCAGATTTGAACCGTGGTGCTATACTGATCGAAGACGAGACAGTCCGTTTGGGCGAGGTCCGAATTTTTGGAGTGGGTTGTCACTACTTTACATGTTTAGCCCTTATTTGGTATCTCCTTGAACCACTGCGGTCCTGCTATAATAACAATAAACAAATGAAATTAATAATAAGGCGTCAAGGTGCCTCAAAACTCCGATGCCTGGGGGAAAATTACCAGTTCGGCTTGCCAGCGCCATCTACTGGATAATAGTCAAAGTGAGTCGAACGCATTATTGACCTTAACCGGAAATCTGTACTCCACGGCGTAGGCAACTCAATACGTTCGCTTGTATGTAATTGTTGCAGATCTGTTACATATTTTATAGCGCCTGGTCTGGTATACACTTTCTTTCTAATTTTACTTTGTAATAAAATGGAAAATAAAACTATTCACTTGAAATTGTGAACCTGAGCTTTAGTTTACAAATTATCAATGAGACCTTGCGTTTCAAAATGTTTTAGATCAAGCTCCTTTTCGATATTCCACTCTTCAAGCTGGATTCTTCCTTGCAATTGTGTCCACCATTCTATCCTCCGGCATCTTCTCTCTAGGTGTATTAATTCTTCACATCGCCCCATAATAGATTTTATAGAATTTCTCGTTTTTCTTCCTTTTGGCGCTGCCTTCAGTTTATTTTCTTTCTTTAAATGGCCGTTTCCTTTTCCGCAAATAATCCATTTCCTTGTTAGTCTACCATACATAACCGTTGGACTTATTATGGTTTCTAACAGTCTGAATGTTATTTCTTAGTATAATAGCTATACACTGCCACACACTGATGGATGGCCCGAGCAATCTACAAACTCCTCCACTTCTAAACCTTTGTTATCCTTTGCCGCCCTTGTTGTTTTCGACTTTCTCTTATCTTGAGCTCTTATCCTCGTGACTTGTTCTACTTTTTTCCTATCAGCATGTATTATGGTACGCCAAAATCTTTGAGGATTGCATTAGTATGCTTCTCAACACTTCTCATACTGATACTAAGATCGATTTAAAAAAGACGGTGAGAAGACATCCAGGATGTTGTATTCGTAACATGACCATTTAAAAAATTCGCGAAAAGGGATAATGATGAAGACGTTCTCAGTTGTACTCCTTCCTCTTTCAAAATCTGTACTTATATATCAACAATCGTAGCTTTTTCCAGCTTAATTAAATAAGGATATTTGATATATCTGCGGTCTGAGTCACTGATGATAAATTGATGTCCAGGTGGAAATCGCGATAACTTTCGATGATGTCGACGATTCGCACTCTGTTGCAATAGGCATCTTCAGGACAAAGTATGAAACCAAGTGCTAAGAAACACTCAATCAAACAAGGATATTTGATCAAATTTGTTTCGAAGGACATTCGTATTGTTTGTAAACGGATGCTGGGAATACATATATAATTTATAGTGTAATTAAAGATGCTCCATATTCTCCGGAACCACTACTAAATGAATGTAAGCAAAAGTACAGGAAGGAGAAGGAAAAAATACTTACTTCTTACTTGTTATACAGCTGACATTTTCACGCTCATGTTTATGAAACGGTTGGTTAGATAAAAGGAAAATTTTGACAAGGGGACAAGTTCAAAGAAAAAGTTGAAAATTAATGATAACTTTCGACCCCAAATGGGAAGTACATTTTTAATATATTTATTTGCGTGGAATACGAATCCTGGCTTTAAAGTTCCGTATCGTCAGGTTTTTGCGTTTTTGTCGCTTTATACATATTTAAACAACGCCGAACACCACTTCTGCCTTCTGTTCTTCGAAACCATGGATTGTAATGAGATGCTTTTGAGGTTTGTTGGGCATTGGATTCAGCTGGAACAAATTATCAAAAATTGCCAAAATCTTTTGTGTTACATTTTGACTACTCTTTATTTGACATTCTTTTTTGATGTAGATTCGCCCTCATTGCTCAGAAACTTAGCCAACACACTCACGTTCACGTTCCATTCATAAGATCAGTGTTCTCAGCATAATATTTCACAATTGCAACTCCATGTTGCAACAAGGAGGTATCTGTATATTGGTGCAATATGAAAGTGGCTGCATATTTGTGTCAATATTGGTATAAAATTTACAGATACATCCTCGTTGCTCCAGAGTCTCTTCAGTTTCAATTGACTTTTTCGTAAATATTTTTATGTAGCCGGCAATAGATTTTTGTGCTACCATAAAGACTATTAAAAGATGTATCAAAATCAATAGAAAATTAAGATACAAATGTGTATTTTTCAGCTTCAATATTATTTAAATTCTTCTAAATTTTAATAATTGAGTTTGAGTTTGAGATCCGACAGTTTTTAAGATAATCACACAAAATCTGCTAGGAACTTCTAATATATACAAACAAATACTAATTTCTGGTACAAGAAATCACCTTGTTTCTGAATAAGTGTGGCAATTTTGGACCCTTTTTAGCTAATTTTAAATTTTAACGTTGGTTTTAACCTTCACTATTGGTATAATATATACAGATACATCTTTGTTACTACAGGGTCTACAATATCAATTGACTTTTTCGTAAATATTCTTTGAATAGAAAATTAATATACAAATGAGTATTGTTCAGTTTCAATATTTCAAATTTCTCTAAGTTTTATAATTTTGATAATTTTTAATAACTTTTGAGTTTGAGATCCGACAGTTTTTAAGATAGTCACACAAAATCTGATAGGCACTTTTGAAATATGCAAACAAACTCTAATTTCTGGGTCCCTTTAGCCTAATTTTAAAATTTAACTGTTTTATTTTAACAAATAAAATATTTTATTGGATTTTTAGCATTTGTCTTGTTGCTTTAAACTCCCGTCTTGCGAAATAAATTTCTGGATCTGACAACCCTATCCACTTGACTTGTCTGCCTTGTCTGTTGTCAGAAATTGTCGTTAATTTGACGACCGACTCTAGTGACGTCAAAATCTCCCTCTACCCCTCAAACTTAGAAATCCCGTCGTTGGATAACCTTACTACTTTATAAATCTTGGTGTTAAAGTACCTGCTGTTTTTGGACTGGCTGTTGGGTGCGGGCATAACATATGTTCAATGTCGAAGAAAATTGTTATATACTGAGTAGTTTGAAACTTGATTTTTGTATTCCCATTCCGTGGTTCATGTCTCCACTAAAGATTCAGGACATTACTAGCAATTTTCATATGTTGAATTCTGGAAAAGATATGCTTTGGGCTGAAATTGTACTGAAATCTATTTTTGTAATGTGAGACTATCTATCACTAAAACAACTTTAAAAAATATAGAAGTAAAATTCATTGTCTTCATGCAAAAAATATTATTAAATATGCCTACATATTCATGTAACAGGTTACACTGAAAATCTCATCAATTTTAACAATAAATACCTTAATTATTCAAAAATATTCTTTTGGAGGGGTAGAACTGGGTCTTAATTTAGACAGATAAGTAAGAAGAAAGTAATTACTAAGAAATTAATGGAAGATACCTACTTATTAAGGTTTAAGTAGGTAGGGTATGAATAAAATAAAACAAAACAAATAAAATTCAATAAACATAAATTTATTTCTCCAGTTGTACGATAAAAATACAATTCTGGGCTATTGTAGACTTGCGTTGAGGTATGTAACGTTCTCGTATGTCTCTTGCGTTCATTAATTATACGTAATTGGTCTATTGCAATTTTTTTATTAGTACCGTAAATTGTCTCAAGTGAAATGAACACAATTCGGATATTAAACTAATGATAATATGTTACAGTTTGCATATTATCACAAGTTCATATAAAAAAAATCAACTCAATCCAAATCAGTACAGAGGGGGTATCATAAATATAAACAACAATTATGCTTGCTCGTATTTAGACATATCTACAGATCTATGAAACGTAAGGTATAGGTTGACCTTTTGCATCTAAATGTATTGATACAATAATAATAACGAAAAACACATTCAATTTTCATATAGTTCTTTTTTCAAAGAATTTTTTTACACAAAGATACTAAGTTTTGCACATGCAAAATTGGAGCAAATTTGTGTAGATCATAGGCAACATTGAGAAAGAGAAAATTCTTTTCTTATTACTTTCTTTTTAAAACTATCATATCATATGTTGTAACTTTTACAAATATATAGGATATTAAATGTACATTTGTGTTCATTTAGGGATCAATCTCCTCGGTAATCAGTACAAGAACGTTCTGGAAATGCTTTTTTGATCATCTAAGTGACCTTGTTTGTTTCAAATATTTTCGTAAAAACGTAACATTGAGCTAAACTGTTCTATTTACACCTACAATCAGTTTTTACGAAAATATTACAGTTACCGTAAAGCGTACGAGAAGATAGGTATACTGACAAAAATAGGTAAAGGTTGTAAGCGTTTTAATATACATTACTATGTTCGAGAAGGTTCTTGTGCTTCCTTTAATTTTTTCTACTCTTTCTGAGACGTAACTAAAAACTATGTTGAGTTAAGAATATCATTCACATGGGATATATTTTTCTTGTACCAGAAAAATATGCAATAATTATTAGCAATATAATCAGTAAATTATTGTTTTGTATCCTTACTGATATCTTAACTAACCAGTTTCAGTCAAAGCAAATATTTGAGTGAGTTATGAAGTTATTAGTTACGTCACATCTTATAAATTCGTTACAATATTAAATAACAAATGAGAAATAAACAAAGTGCACAAATGAGTTAAGTAAATAATTATTGTACCTACATTATATATACAGCGTCTAAGTGACAAAAGTGAAACATGTTCTTTTTAATAAGTCAATAAAGTAAAATAAAAAAAAATATTACAAAGAGCTTTAAGTAATGGTAGTTAGATAGCTGTTAACAACCTATATGGATACCCTTTTGAGAAAATATTTACAATCTGGAATATCGACCATATATATCTATATGTATATAAAAAGAATATGAAACAAAGCAACATAGAATAGAAATATCATTATGTAACTACTAATAATGTCATGGAGATCATAGCTTTTAAGAGCTTACATTTTAGATCAGATCACTTTTTCTCAAAAATTGCATGATTCTTGCTGTTTACCAATGTGCTGCACTGCTGTCTCCTGGCTAATGTCCGTGGATTCCTCCTCTACGTAGAAATAATTATCACATTTCTTCTCTTAATTATTTAATTATACACAGTTCAACAGATGTGTCCGTAACTAGTAATACGCGCGCGTACTTTTCAACTTTGATTTAATTGTCCTTTCAGTCACTATCGGCATTAATAAATCACTTCGTAAACTGTTGCCTTTTTGTCTCCTGATCCTGTCACAATGTATTTGTCATCAGCGGAGATATCGCAGCTCAATACACTAGACGACTCCTTCGACTGAAATTTAAAAACAAAACATATTTTAGTAATTTTACCGAGATTTATAAAAATTTTCAAGAAATGAGTATATCGCCAACAATTTGTCATGATCTTAAACTTTATGAATTTTTTATTGTTGTAGATTGATTTGTCACAAACAATATCGACAAAGAGATTATGTAAGTACCATCCATAATCACAGCCATTAAGTGGACACAAGCAATAGTCAAATATTTTATGAAGGCTTTGACACCACATATGATAAAGAAACAGCAATTGCAAACAGTCTTACTCAATTTTCTAATGTACCTACTGCCACTGCTCGTAGACATGATTTTCGTTATTTTCTATACACTGTGATATTTGCTATTAGCTGATTGACAGTTCTCAGTTATCAGGTATCTGCAATTTATGAGAATACCTGTGGATCTCGGTTATTTGAAAAGACAAGGCAACTTTTTAATGTGCCGTAAAAGTTACGTGTCTTTGTGGTGATCAATAATGTGAAAAGAAATGTAACATAACTTTTAGAGTTTTGCTAAAACAGACCTATAGTGTCTCGTTTTGATAGTATCGAATCTTGAGTTTGAAGCCGTATAACTATAAAACTACTGCAGAAATAATTTAAATAAATGGTTTTATTCTCTTGAATCATTTCACCATAAGATGTATGACCATCAACATTTCTGCCCCTCGGTATAAACATGAGCATGACAGAAGTGAACCAGATATTCGCACTTATAATTAACTGTTGTTTTATTCACTTTTTCCCTGGACCACTTACCACAGAAATTTCTATTTTTGTTCAGGTTCCATTTAGAATTTCTTCCATTTTTGTTTTCTTAAATTTATATATATATATATATATATATATATATATATATATATATATATATATATATATATATATATATATATATATATATATATATATATATATATATATACTATATATGGAATATGACGTAAATAGAATCCAAGTGAGAAGTAATTTTTAAATTAATTAAAAGGATACGGTCTCAGCCCGGATTCGAACCGGGGCCTTCTTCCTTGCCGGGGAATTGCTCTACCGCTGAACTACTGAGCCCGGTCGGAGGATATAGATTTAATTCGTCATTTCAAACGATAGTAACAGTACGGGTTGCTGTCTAACTACTATTATCATGACATCTATTGGACACTGGTGGAAATTGGTTCATGGTATGTCAAGGTTAATCGCAAATCTTGCTAGTGGAAAGTAGGAAACTGGTTTAATCGGTTTAAATATACTATATATGGAATATGACGTAAATAGAATCCAAGTGAGAAGTAATTTTTAAATTAATTAAAAGGATACGGTCTCAGCCCGGATTCGAACCGGGGCCTTCTTCCTTGCCGGGGAATTGCTCTACCGCTGAACTACTGAGCCCGGTCGGAGGATATAGATTTAATTCGTCATTTCAAACGATAGTAACAGTACGGGTTGCTGTCTAACTACTATTATCATGACATCTATTGGACACTGGTGGAAATTGGTTCATGGTATGTCAAGGTTAATCGCAAATCTTGCTAGTGGAAA